>OW119923.1:29783666-31010333 GCA_933210815.1 Meta bourneti | reverse complement strand
TTTTTTAATGTAAAATTAACTTGACCGGAATGTGAAACTTAAATTGTTGGATAAATGAATGCAATGATTTAAGCTGCTTAGCTACAATTCAGAATGAATTTTTGCATTCTTAAAATACAAAAAGCTTTTTTTCAAAACTTAATCACATCCAATTTGGGAAATAAAACACAATTTAAATTTTCTTTACATATTCATTTAGATACACTAAACAATACTTTATTCATGCTAACATTTGCCACGCTAATATTTATAGCTTTATTGTATACTTCTCTATGCACAATTTATCCCAGTCAGCTGATAATACTGATTTATCAGGTATTTGTACTAGAAATGTTACCAAAATGTCAATATGGAAAATAATTTTTTGATTAAGCATGTAATTAAGATTTTAGAAACAATTTTAACTTATAAAAAGATGCGATTTACAAGCAAAAATTATTAAAGCACAATGACTCAAATTTACAATTAAAACGAAAACTATTTTCAAACCCAGAACTGATGATCATTCAAAAGCAGCCAAGTGTGTGCATCGTCTTTTTAAACTTTCTTTTATAATTATATCTATGAAGAATTACGAGTTTTGCACCATAGGCTGTTTTGGAAAATTGTTTCTCATTGCAGCTAGCAATTGTTGAAGTTTAATATAATTTAAATTGTTGTCAAAAAGGATCTTCCAAAGCTGTTATTGTAAAAAAATCAAATGCCCTGAGGTATTTCATTTTAAAGATCTTCTGTTACACAGCACTTCATACCTAGTGGAATCGTAATGGATACAATCTGCTGTCGTTATAACTGCCCATTACATGAAATGAACATTTTCATATTTTTGCCTACTACACAAAAAAATTAGGCCACATCCATATTCCCTATATTGTCCTCTCTCTCTCTCTGATCTTTAAAGATGTGTGTCCAAACCATTGCTTGTACAGTGGAAGTTTTGCTTGCACATATCAGTTGATAATGCATATTGTGATGAAACTTTAAATCGTGCATTTGTTCATACACCAGTCAGAGGAGGATGTGTTTGAAATGCATCATAATCATAGGAGTGTAAAGAGTTGAGAAAAGATGGCACAATTTTGTTGTGAAATAAATTCAGTGTACAAATTACATTTTCCTGTATTTTCAAACGAATTTGTAGAAAAAGCAAACTGGTAAATATGATTAAGTGTTGGCTTTTTATAAGATGATTGAGAAGAGAGATATATGTAATTCTACGTATTTGTGTATAATCGTTCAATGTAATATTTTTGTCAATGTTAATGTTGTGTAGCTATAACTTACACAAATTTATAAGGAAATTTAAAATTACAAAAATTAGTATATTTATAAGATTTTGTTATCAAGTCTAAAATTAATTATCATTTTTTAGGTTTGACATTTGAAGATTATTAAAATATCCTTACACTTTTAGATGGAAAGGGCAATATTTTTATTGGTTTGTTAAATCTTATGAAACGGTGGACATATTTCTTCAATGAGGAATAAAATCAAATGTTAATACAATTGAATTTTGTATTCAGTTTTACATCAATCATTTATTAAAAATAAAAGTCAACACATAATCTTTTGAAATGGTTTTTTATAAATAAAAAGACCAAAATGGACTAAAATATTTATGTATGGTAATAGTACATTATGCTTGAAATTTAAATACCAAGTGGGGAAAATTGATTTAGAAATCCTTATTCTTCTTCAGTTGATGCATTTTCCTTGATGGTATAGGATGTGGTCATATGAATGACTGAATTACTGGTATTCTGTAAATACACTGCAAACTTTAGGAGTATCTTTTCTTTCCTACCGTGGAGAAATTCAGTGTTCATGGAAACGAGTCATGGCTTCTGATCCAGAAGTAACAATTGTCATTTCTATTTTTAAGTATGTTGGAAGAAAATTGTGCATTTTAAAAGCTGCCTCTGATGTTTAAGTGTTAGTGCTGTTGAATTATGCACGCTCCAATCAAAGAGTGTGATGAAGAATACTGCCTGTAATATTTTAGAAAAAGCATTGCTGTGCTATATGTATACTATTCTTATTTATAAAAAGAGGAGGAAGTTTTTATAGAAAAGAAAATATGTTTGCTGTTTTCACTCTCCAATCTGCATTCCCGCTCTCTTGGGAATGCAAACCATGTAAATTTTAAAATGTTTCTATTTAGTGTATAGAATAAAAGATAACCCATACCGACTTGCAGATTATCTTTGTAATTTTAGCGCTACAAAGGAAAAACAATACAAGTGATGTCCTTGTGCCAATGGACGGTATAAAATCGTTGGGTTTGAGGATAATGAAAGTCATCCGGTGTTGGTCTCATTGGATTACATTGGGTTTGTGTTTTAATTCTCGATTTAGTAAAGATGTCAAATCCGGGGCATGTTTGTCGCCAAATCAAGAATCCATCGTGATTTGGCCTTCCTACGTGAAAAACCTTTTGCATAGGATTGCCATAAAGCTGGATCAAAACACTTAGGTTACCATGTTTGGCGATAAATCGCTAGTACCCCGGATTCGACATCTCCACCCTCGATTTAAATAACGTTACTGCTCATCAGGGTATGAAACAAATTATGATTTTTTTAAAACGCTCAAAAACATCGGATTTATTTGATTTAAATCAGATTTTTATTTTAATTAATCCCTTGCCTGTGCAAGTTTTAATTTATTGGACATGAAACATGCAAATTAGTGCAGTTACTAGATAGTTTTGATTTATTTAAACATTAATATTTTTATATAAACCACTAATGTGTTATGAAATATAGCTGGGTAAATTTGTGAAAGATTAAAAGGTGACATAGGAATTAGCAAAGTAAATCACATGATAGAGTAAATAGAAAGTGCCCCAAATACCAAGCATGAGACATGTTTTTCCATCTAATTCTCAAGCAGTTTAGATGACTTTGAGTTTAACCCATAACCAATGACATGAATTTTTTGGACCCAGATAAATAAGATTGCCTGATCCCACCGACACCATATTATGAATTTTTTCAATCATACAAATTTCAGAATTTCTTTGCATTATATATTTATCATATACGAATAAAATGTTTTGAATTATTTAAATTATTTTGATAAAATAATTGGTTCAAGACTTGCTTTTGAGAAAAAATCATGTCACCAATAAAAAATAAAAAAAAACTTGCATCTTGAAAAAAATTCCTTCTCATTAATTTTTTGCCTGCAAAAATAACTTATTGGTGAAAAAAATTGTTAATTTTTGTAAGTTAACTAAAGATTTAGATGACATGAAAATATAAAATATATAATTAATATATATATATGAAAATATAAAATATATTTTCTCTAAACAGCATAAAACAAGTGTAACCCAGAACATGCCAATTCAGTGGAATTTTGAGCTTGCAATAAAAAATTTATCAATTCCAATAGCTTTCTGTTTCAACCCATAATTTTTTCTCAACATACTCAATTATCAGAAGAGTGAATTAACTTACATTCCAAACTTCAATTTCATAAATGTTGAATAATTATTCTAGTGTAAATTCTAAGGAATCAATGAATAAAATTTCCCAATAAATTTAAATAAAAATTAACCAATATATTACACAAAACAAAATGAAACTCTAAAATTGCCAATTATAAAGATTTATGTGCAAAATTGGAATGCTTTTGTGATACTGCAGAAAATCTTTTCGTAGTGTAATACTAAATATACAATACAATAATATACAATAGTAATACTAAATAATTAACTAGAACATCTTAAAAAAGAAAGCAAGTTACCATAATTTTAATAATTTGAGTGAATATATTTCGAGCATTTTCACTCATCTCAGGGTGAATGGTTTAAAATTGGCCATGGGCAATTTAGTCACGGAATGTTTAAAACAAAACCAACACTGATGAGCAGGCTTGTGAGTGATACCTATTGGTCAATGGCCCAAGATGGAAATACTAGTCTGATAATTATGATCCCAATCAGCAAATACTGTTATTTAGTGTCATCAAAGGGAGGATTTTCAATATTATTAAACATAATAAAAATGAAATTTTTATTTAAATCAATGATTTTAATAAAAATCACTTGATTTAAATAGGCATACCCTGCTGCTCATTACCACCTATGCATTTCCATGTGCATGATTTTATGCAAGATAGGATTATTTCCGATTTCATAAATATCAGCTTGACATATTGATTAACTTTTAAAAAGTTCAAAACAAGTAGTAGAATGTAACCATTTTGTAAACAGATCTGTAGGTCTTTCACCACTGAGCTATTGGCTAAGGGAATTACTCTCTTGGTGGTGGCATCAGTGGACCAATTTCGATCAAAGTACACATTAACTCCCAGGACAATGCAAATAGACATATTTATCACAATAAAGTCAAATTGGTTTTAACTCATTAAACTTTAGGTTATGAGGATATGGTTGTTACCAGTGTTAGATGGTTGGTTGTTTCGGCATTTTATGGATCAAGAACAATATTTGGTCAAGCTGCACCAAACGCAAGTCAACACCAAGTAAAAAATGTGAAAGGGGGAAAAGAGAGATTGGGGAATATGTGGAATGAAAGCAGAAAGATTGCTTGTGTATCCCAAGATTGCGATCCTTGTGATTACTAAAGACGGTAAACCCCATGTGAAAAGAAAAAAATCACTAGAGTACCTTGGGTCAGTGAAGCCCAACCAGTGTTAATAATTAAGAGTTAAAGACCGATTTAAAAATGTGACCATTTTAGTAAACTATATTCCACATTATAGGGTTCCCACTCTTCAAGCAAAAATAAACACAGGCCTCTTTAAGACTATATTTTATTTTTTAAGGCTACATTTCACATTGATCACAATAGATTAACTTACAGGTGCACACTTGAAGAAACTGTCACGTGCTATGTTTGCGTACCACCGATTCAGTTTAAAAAACACCCCAATTTCTAGCTAACCTATGTTATGCCATAATTTTATGATAATCAACCTTGTTTTTTAACTGCAAGTGAAAAAATATACTTAGTTCTTGTAAAAGTTAGGCTTAAAAATTTTTTAATGACTTGCAGCAAATATTAAGGTCTCTTACACACTGAACCATGACAATCCCATCATTCAAGGGGAAAGTCACTTTTAGTATCTGCAAATGAAATCATAATTATGTTTATGTACATGTAAATAACCACTTCAATACATTTTGAATATAAAATTTTTTTTAAATGTAACATGTAACCGACTCCTAGGATTCCGGAGGACATTTGAGGCTATGACAGATTTAACATGCACCGGTCCTCACATATACGATGGTCTTTGGTTTGATCGAGTTTCAACTTGCAAATTACCTGTTGCTAATCTACTACCCTTCTAACCGGGATACCACGGCCCCGGAAACAATATAGTGATAAGAAAAGTACTTTTCTTGATTCACCATTTCATTAGCAATATTCTATATGGTTTACTACTTTCCATTGCACAGCAGCCACATTTTCAGGCTTGGCGATTATTTTCTCATTGAAATCAGGCATGTATTCAAAAAGCAATTTCGGAGGGGGCAAAATCTTCTCCACGGTTTGCTATTCCAAAGGAATGAACAAAATTTTTATGACAATTTAATTGTTTTCAGACTTATCTAGAAGTATTTCATTTGAGCAATAAACAAAACTTTGATTTATGCCAATTTAATTATCTTCAGGAATTTTTATTTTTTTAACATTTGAAATATTTTGAACAGGGCTCGTCTTGTGGGCACTTCCTTTGAATATGTCCTTGGTCATGAGATGAGAGGTCCAGACAAATCTTCTCGTCTTGGTCAACCCCTTCCCATTCTGAGTCACTTATCACATTAATAAATTATTTGCTTGCTTTAGTAACCAATCAAATTACTAATACTAATTGAGTATTTCGCTTATATATAGCATATTTTACAATTTTCAGATCTGTCCATGATCTTTCTACTGATGAGCTTAACAAAACTTCAATTTACATCGATCAAACATATTTCAATATTTTTGTTTTTCCTCAATCATTTTGAGGAGTGCCCAGGACCCTATCCCCTCCTTGATCAAAAAGTATTTCAACTGGTTCCAAGAGTATCACAACAGGAGCCAACACATTCATTTGGAGTACTAGAATAACTGGTTCTCATATTGGCATGCAATGCATATACTGAAGAACCAAAGTAAATTGCTTCCTGTGTGGTCGAATGAACGAATCCTTACCGACTCAATTCAAGTGAATCAAATCTTTCAAAAGAATCGATTTGTCCATATCACTAGATAGAGTACTGTTTGCAAGGCCAATTATCTTTCATGTAAAGTTAGTTACTTGGGAGTTTTCCCACTTCAGTGCACAAATGTGAATGAACTTTCCTTCAAAACCCAAGCAGAAAGAATAGTACCATAACAAAAATAAATGCATTTAAAACAGCAATATATCTTTCTAAAAAAACAGAATGGAACAAGACTGATTGAGGCTAAGATGCAAAGCTAGAACACAAACCTCTACAATTTTTTAAAATTAAACATTTCTAAAATTTTAAAATGAATATGAAAATGTACAGGTAAAAAAATTGGTTACTTTATATTTAAGGTTGATAGTATTTCATTTGGATACATACAATAAAGAATGTACAAGTAATTAAAAACAATTTAATGAAAAAACAATTGAAAATTTTGTAATGTAGTAATGAAAAATAATAATTTTTGAATAAATTGAAATGGTGCATGGGAATATGTGTATGAAATTTTCAAAAATTTCATTATAAAACTGGTCCAATAAACTGAAAATATGTTTAACAATTTTTTTCATCATTTTCAGAGGGATTTTATTTAAAATCAAAGTTGCACTTTCTTTATTTAAATATAGAAAGTTAAGATAAATGTAATTGTTAATTAGATGAAAAGTAAACATATTTAAGAAAAACTGATTTATAAATTTTTCTTTCAACAGGACATTGTTCTTCGTTTTCATTTGTTACTTGGTGACACCTAGCGGTGAGTCAAATTTTTTCATAACTTGTAAAAATAAAATACTTTCACAACTTTAAATACAAATGAAAAAAAATTATCTGTACAACTTCTATTTAAAAAACCTTATAAACCGTTTGGGACATAGTATACAACAAATTCCATTGTTCTAATTAAGTTTTATTATTTCATTTTGTTAATATACCAAATACATATTTAATAAATATAGAATACATTGTTTTATCTCTAAAGCAAATTGATTTTTATAGATCATTGAGTACTGGTATGTGTTCAAGCTTTGTAGCACTAGTTTTTAACAGTACTGTTCCACTTTAATATTCACTGATTAAATACATTTATGGTAACAAATCTAAACAATTCAAAATGTTGAAAAGGTGTACTTTCCGAATCTATCAAGTAAATCAAAATCTTAGAACATGAGTGCATTAGATAAGCTATGTCTGCACCAAATTCCTGCTTAGTTTTAGTGAATATATTTGTATCTATACTAAAAAACTGACACATGATAAAGGTGGAAATATAACAGCTAAAACATACAGATGGAAATATAAGTAGCCTAAACTGATAATGGAAAGATATATGAAGTCTCAGAAATTTGTTTACAGCTGCTTGGGTAGCAATGACAGGATTGAGGTTAGTTAGGTTCTTTGGCACAAGGGTCATGGCAGTGCCAAACACAAGACAGACAGTATCAAGTAATAAACAAACACACAGATGCAATGATCAGACACCTTACAACTACTAGAAAAATGTTGTTGCATGTGCTCGCATTGACTACTAGCACCTCATTGTTTGTCACCATCAATGAAGATAAAAAATCTTATGACACTGTTGCCACATCTTTATAACCTTCATATTTTCAAGGAAACTACTTGTGTGTGTTACTTGCTTTTAAAGCCTCAAAAATCAGTCATTGGATTTTGCAGTTTGAAGTAAAACCTGAAGAAATCATTTGCTTATGCTTAATTAATGTTTTTAAATACTATGATTCTATTTACTGTATTATTTTATAACTACAAGCAAGATTTTTTAATGTATTTCCATAAAATATTTTCTTTTATGATTTTCTCACATAGACATCTTGTGGAATGTTAGAAACAAAGTATATAGTTTAAGTATAGTCATGGAAATAAAAGCTACATTTTTTTCAAATATTTATAATTTTTGTAGATTCAATAAAAATTCTCATTAAATCTGAAACCTAGCCTATTTTTAGACAAAAATAACATGGGTCCTTTCATAATCTTAATGCACTTCTTTAGTGGTACCAAATCAAGAGACAACCTGTAATAGTAACACAAAACCAAGCAATTTACTTGGAAAACTCTATTCTTTACAAATTATTTCGCACGCTAATATAAAACATTCTAATGTAACTTAATAACACATTACATTTATAAGAGATGAATATCTTAACAAAAAATATAAACTACTTACATTTTTATAATTCCAAATAGTTGTCATTCATCTTGTCATCCTTTATTTGATAGCATCAGAAATTTCACTCATGTTTTAGTCTGAAATGGTGTTTAATTATGCATGAATTTTTTCATCACAAAGTTTTATCAGTAAATTATTAAATGCATGAATTAGCTAAATTGTTGTACTAGATGTTGAATGAAGAAATGGATCTTGAATACAAGGTGCAACAGCAGCTTTTTCCACTGCTTTTACCTTCAGAAATCATTTTCGAGACCTTATAATTTTAAATACATCAATCTGGTACTCAAAAAACACAAAAGTCATAGTCAGGGAATATTCTTCTATTCACTGATTAATCAGCTGTAGTTATCAAGTGATACAAGAAATATTGCCATCACTTCAAAACTCAATTATAAATCCAAACATATATTTGCTACAAGGTTTACATGATTAAACCACATAACTACATCTCCCCTTAAAGATATAACACCTAAGTTTTTTTTTATTGTTTGAATCTGAAAAACTAAAAGTATAAATTTATTAAGAATTATATTCACTAACATGAAAAACATTATAAGCTTCCTTATAATCCTATATTGTAAGTTGTTAAAAACCGCATCTATGTAACCAAGTAAAACTGAGTTAGAACATGTTCCTCTGATCTAAAGCTTCAATATTTTTGGTGAACAATGTTTTTCTATGAGTGCATCTGCAAAAATATTCATTATCCAAACATTTATGGAAGTTCAAGCAACTTAATATTCTCCAAAGCTACTTTGACTACTTTTCTGCAAAGCAAGAGGTCATTCTTATGAATTCTAATACTAAAGTTTCAATCAATTTCAATATGAAACTAGGTAGCAAGGTAGGTAGTTGAATTTATGTTGCAGTGGAGCAACACACAATGGACTATTGGTGATGGTCTGGGATCAATTCCAAAGGAATACAAGAGTAAGGAATGACTGATTTACTTTATCCCTGTAGCATTACCTTTTTGTGAAAACAACCTATTCTACAACAAATTTATTTATTAAAGTTAATGAATTAATCTAATCGTTAAGGCAATATGATGTTTGAGTATTTAAATATGAATAATTATTTTCGCATAGGTGGTTTCTATAAGTGCAAACTTGGTGCAAAGAGTTTACTGTGTACGCTTTTCCCACCTACCGACACAGCAGAGATTATGAAAGGAACAGGATTGAAATCTGATTTTGAATCCATTGAACTCCATGACACATCTCCATTTGACTCTGCAGGTTACTTAAGAATCAAACGAAGCACAAACACGGTTTCTGATAAAGAACCAGCAAAAGGGCAGACAAAGGTCACAATTGAAATAGTTAAGCAGAGCAGTCAGTACAACTGCAATTATGGCCAGTGTGTGGCAATTTGCAATGCTGTTGATTCTGCCATAACAAAGCATTGGGCTCAATGTCTGGGTCAGAACTGTTTCTGCTTTGAAAAGAAAGATCTTTATCCACCTTCTGTAAAAGAAGTCATGAAATCTCATAGTCTGTTTGGAATCCAACAAACATATGAATGACTTTAAGGTATCATATATCAATATTAAAAAAGATGTCACAAAGACTGTTTTGAGATTTAAAAGTTTGTTTCTAGAAAATTATGTGGGGCTTTTAAAATAAATTGATTCAGTTTCAGGGAGAAATCAGATTTTCAAATGTAATTTTATATTAAATACTTAAGTGAGATACAGTTGTAGATAAAAGTTTAAGTAATTATAGGTGTTTCATTGCATAACCAGAAGAGGAAGTGTAAACTCTAAAAACAAAGTTTCTGAGGTACCACATGAAGAGGGGAAATTAAAAAGGTTAGTTAGATTATCAGTTAAAAACAATCATCTAATGTCTCATATTCAAGCAAGGATTTTAAAAAAGATGGAGATTATCTTGCATGGACATGAGACTAAAGTGAAACATGAAAATGTTAAACAAGTGAGAAAAGAAATTCTTACTAGCCTGTTAGGATAATGAAAAAAAGAAAAGTAGAATTTGTGGCTATACTTTAAGATTTTATATACTATAATGCACAATAATAATGTAATACACAAGTTAAGACAAATGATCTGCTTAAATTAAATAAATTATGATGCATTTAATTAACACAGACTCCAAAATATGATTTTTAATGTTAAACTTTAAAATACTAAACATTTTTAAACTTATAAAACATGCAAGAATAAATTAAAATCTGATAAATCATTTTATTACTTTTAAAGACTAAGATTTAATTAACCAAGACTCCAGATATTATAAATCTTCAAGGTTTCAAAAGTTCATAATATCCTTTAAAATAGGAATGTAGTATACTGAGATACAAACCAAACAAAAATTTTAATGAATTAAATAATTATTCTACAAACAATATTAAAACAGCTTTTACAGACACTAACATAGAAGAAATTACTCACAATAATGGTAACAGAGTTCATATTTCTGATTTCAAGTTGGTTGGTTGACGAGTTGAATTTTATGGCAGCAAGAGCCATATTTGGCCAAGCTGCCAAACAATACCGATATTAAGTATTCTGAGAACTGTAAGCAAATGAAACAAATCACATATATGCTTAACATAATAATTATAATATCCGTGTTAAGTGTTAACAGAAACCGAATTGCACAATCTCAAAGGCTGAAACAAAGACATACAGTGCTTAAAATTAACTATTTGAGAACCAAACACTGCTAGCACAATTTTAACTTCCATTTAAGATACTTAAAATCAAGAGATATACACATTAGTTTTATTGACTAATTCTAAAAAGTTAAAAGAATAAAAATTCTCTCTAAAATGTTTATTTTGAGCTTCCTGAAGCCATACCATACTGTTTTAAAACTTTAAACTTGCCATAACTTTATAATCATATAAAATTATGCTTGGTTGAAGAAAATACGATGCATGAAAAATTAGTTAAATAAAAGAAACATGAAAATTGATCAAAAGGAGAAAAAGTAATCAAAAATATAAATTTATTTCATAATCTAACAGAGATAAAATCTAACAGAGAATTTCAATAACGAAGAGCATTTTCAAAGTCCTATGTACAGCTACAAACAGAAATTGAGTATGGTTTACAAGAAATCACACAGAGCATCGAGAAACTCAGATGGTCTTTCACTGTGAACCCAGTGTCCAGCACCTGGAATTGTGATAAAATCTGCTTTAGGAAACAACCTTTTAATGTCAGGATGGTCGTCAAACCTGAAATAAAATAACAGAAATATAAAATCAGTCAATTTCTCATGCAATCAAAAACATGCATGTTATTTGTAAATTCAAACTACTAGCAGACCAGGGCATAGCATATCTGCTAGTTACTTGATTGCTCACATCTATTTATGGCAGTGTCATTACTCAAATTTAATTGATATGTACATTTCATACCTACAAATGAAATAGAATTAATCAAATATGTAAACAGCATTTCTTGTACTTCTTACTTATTCTTACTTCCAATAAAGTGCACCAGTCATGTCAAGAAATAGCTCCTAAACATGTACTTCAATTGCATCCCATTCTCCAAAGTGATTTCGTATTTGTTAACATCTATTTTCATGTTCGCTCACATTTTCTTTTCTATACTGATTTCTGTCTTCCAGATTTCTCATTGTCTTTTGTAATCAGACAGCCGAAGAATTTCATTTGAGCGGAAATTCTGTTGAGTTTAAGTAATATTATGCAGCTGTATAACTCAAACCAAGCATTAAAACTAGAAACAAATCCTGTAATGATTGATTTTACATTGTTTACATCCTTTAGTTGGCATTCATCAATATACAATCAAAATCGATTTCTGTATACCCATACGTTAGTGAAATATATATCGTCGTTTTACTATCAAAACACTGTACACCTAATTTTGGGGTGTTTTTGAGGTTTTAACATTATTTGATTACAAATATACAGGATAATTATAAAAAAGTTCAACTTTCAAAAAGCTGTAAAAAAAGAACCACTGCTCAGAATGACCCGAAATTTGAACTGAATATACTCGAAGAAGGGGGAAATGGTATGACATAAAAAAATAGTTCCAAATTTTAGCAATAGATGGCGCTTTAAGCGTCATAACGTAAATGTGTTTGGCTACAAGTGACATTTGAATCGCAATACGACGGCTATGGCGTGAGTTGCTCGTTAAACCAACTGTGCTTTTCAATGTGCATGACTATCGGTTTTTTACTGAAAAAATGACTTCCAACTCATTCAACAGTTGTGGTACTGTTAGTGGAAAGCCCATCCACCATGACAAGGTTGTACCACATCGGATGGGGAAAATCGGTTTTTAATTGTCCTGAGGCCAAAAACTGCATAAAAAGCAACAATGTAATCGGTTGTTAATTATCGCCAGACTTGCATAAGACATGTTCAATATGCTGTCCACTGTTTGCTACCACAAGTTGAAACTGAGAAACAACAGATAGGAGTGTCTCAGGGGTCACATTGTGAATGTGTTACGCAATGCGTGCCTTCAATTCAGCTAAGTTTGCAATCGAACCACTGAACACAACATTTTTCAGATAACCCCAAAGCCAGAAGTCACAAGGATTAAGATCAGGTGATCGTGACGGCCAGGCTGTTGAAAAATGACGCTGATAATTCTATCATTTCCGAAATGCCTCTTGAGCAGCTGTTTCACTGGCTTTGCAATGTGCTGAGGAGCGCCATCTTGCATAAAAATGATGCTGCCCACACATGCACGCTGTTGGAGTGTTGGAATGACGTGGCTGCACAAAAGATTCTCATAGCGTTTACCATTGACGGTACAGGTAACAGGACGCGCATGACCCATCTCCTCGAAAAAAATGGTCCTATGATAAACAATAGCGTCAACCCGCACCACACATGAACCACATGTTACCTTTGCAGAATGAAGAGGTACTGGTTCATGTGCGAACAGATTTTCCATTGCCCATATTCTGAGTATTGACATCTGGAAGATTGGAGATGGAAAGGGGCTTCGTCTGTCCACAAAATGCTCCATGGTCATTCATTGTCCACTTCCATGCGAGCAAGAAATTCTAGAGCAAAATTTTGTCTTACTGGCAGGTCAGCAGGAAGCAACTCCTGAACATGGGTAATTTTGTATGGATAGCAATGCAGGATGTTTCGTACAATTTTATGCACCATGCTTACAGGCATGTCCAAAGTTCTGGCAATTCCCTGTGCACTGCACATTTGCACACCACCTTCGTCTCTTCCTGGAATGCTGTGGCCACATCTTCTACTGACGTCGAAGCAATTGGTTTTCTCCCTCTGCCAGATTTCACTTCAAAAGAACCTGTCTCTTCGAATTTCTTAATCATTTTCTCCAGACCCTTGGCAAACATCAGACCACAGCCTTCATACCTTTTATTGTCCGGAACTTCTTCAGAGCTACTGGAGCAGTCACCATTCTTGTAAAAGTGCTTCAGAAGCAGAGCCTTCATTGAGAGAGTCATGACGAACTTCTCAGACGCAATATGAGGAAAACGCCCTGTAACCCGCATTTTTATAAGAAATGCAATGTGTTGCGCGCATGACACGTCTTTTAATTTGCATATTATGACACTTAAAGCGCCATCTATTGCTAAAATTTGGAACTATTTTTTTTCTTATGCCATACCATTTTCCCCTTCTTCGAGTATATTCAGTTCAAATTTCAGGTCATTCTGAGCAGTGGTTCTTTTTTACAGCTTTTTGAAAGTTGAACTTTAATTATAATCACCCTATACTTACAAAACTTGTTTCTAAAGCTCCTAAGCCTTATTTTGCGAATTTTTAAACCTTATATCTTATAACTGGTCCACAGTTTGTCGTCTAGTTTTTCATTAACTCTAGAAATAACAATTTCTGAGGAGGAAAGGGTTTTGAAAGTAAAATGACAATATACAGGTGTTCAAATTTCCAAGATATCTCTTCTGGTGAAGCAAAAATGTATCATAAAGCAACAAACCAAGCCAAAGATATCTCATAAAAATCTAAGGAATAGAATACAAGATAGAAATTACATGAACAATAAATGAGAAAGTGACAATGATTGATGGACACAATACCAGCATTTTTCACAAGTAATAAATACTGTTCAAGTTGAAAGCGGTGATGGTAAGATTGGTTGGTTTTGAGTTTTTATGGCGCAAGGGGCATATTTGGCCATGCTTTGCCAGACACAAGACATCAATATCAAGTAATAGACATATACATAATAAAAGTTTTACTGACACAGAAGAGGGGAAGAATGCACTAGTGATGGTTAGGAGGAATTTGAAGAAACAGATTGATACTCAACCAGAAGTTTTGAAATCACTTGATAAGGCAAGGCAATTTTTAACTACATTCTAAGCTTCTGAGGCACATTTTTTAAAATCTAACTAAATTAGCAAGAATTGTGGAAACAATTAAGTTAACAGAAAGCAATGCTATGTTACGAATTTCTTTCAATAGGCTGAGTTAGCTATTATCCAAGCTTTACACTATGTATAAGATTTTTAAAGCGATGTATATTTAATACAAAACCTATTTCCAAACTTATAATTGTTGGGTTGATTTGTAAATATTAATTGTTTTGTCTGTAATTTTTTGACTGTATATATTATGTTGCCTTTGCGCCACCTTTTGGGCGCTTGGTAGTTTTTCTCACGGGTTAACCGTGAGAAGGAATGTAAGTCCCCGTTGAGGGGAAAGCGCTCATTAGTATCGGCGTATTTGGCAGTCTTTGATGTCTGACCGTTTGGCCCCTTTCGTCGGGGTGGAGTGTTCACTTGGAGGAGGGGGATTTTGATGGATGACCTCTTGGGGCAGGTGGGCTTATCTTTTACGGGGTTTACCGTTGATCAGGGTTGATGGATTGGGCGGTTCTTCAGAAGTCGAAGTACGATAAATAGTCGTACACCCCTACAAGGAGGACGCACTGGATTTTTGGACTCTGCGGGGAAGACGATCGGAAGAGGAGAAAGCGGCGAAGAACGGATTGCCCTGACGAGTTTACCCGGTGACCTGGCGGTCTAGCGGAGTTGAATTCATCTCGACAACCACGCTCCTCCATGGATAGAGGCCTGCTACGAGATTTGAGAGGATTCAGAAGTTCCATGTCTGACGCCCGGCGTACCGAAACCCCACACCATTTTCCTGAGATCTTTTGCCGAGGGTGAGTCCATCTGTTCCTCGGGTTGTGTCATTGGTCCCCATCTCCTCCTGAACCTTTTGTCTTTTGTATTGTGTCAAATCATTATTTGTAAAGAGTGATGTTTTCTGTGTCTTGTCGGGGGCCCCTCTCGTTCAATTGTTAATCAGCACTTTGTTTACCCTTAAATTTTAATTTAATAAATTTTCTAATGTAATTTTTAAAGAACTGTGTATAGATATTTTATTGTTCCTACGGAGGCAATTCACGGTTCAAAGTAAATTATCAACTATACGATCCAAGCTAATTTTCAACACAACATAATTATCATTTATGATTTTAGCTTGTACTTTTTATATTTGTCTTTTATATGAATTATTACAAAGTCAATAATTATTCTCAACTTGAAAATTCATCCTACTTAGTCATTTCAGTCAAGTTTATAGTGATGACCTTTAATTGGGGTTTGACTGTATATAAAATTCTTATGACCATATTTAAAATAATACCAATAAATATAGCATCAGAAATTCTATTGTATTAAAAGTGTGACAGTAATCAAATTTTCAGTTGGGTTTAATATAAAAGGATATAAAAACTAAAATTATGAACATTTATTTAAAAATTCAATAGAAATTTAGTTTAAAAGTTAAAAAAAGGTACATTACTTTACATAAGTAGATTCTCCTCCACAAATGAACAATGTTTCTTTAGAGTAATATCCAGACACTATTGGAAATTTCAGGATTGCAGATTCAAATTTCTTCAACAGAGTGTCTAAGTTAGGTTTCCATTTCACACGTTTGTTTTCCTCCCCAAGATTTATAAGAAGAAATTGCCGTATTGCACTCTCCTGTTTGAAGTATTCATTAAAATTAAACCCTGTTTAGAATGATACAAAGTATAGATCGAGGAATATTGTAAACGTACATAAATAGTATGATAGTGTGGATAGAAATATATAAGTGTGATACTTTCATTATCCTAACACACATCTAGCAATACTTTCCCTTCTAAACTCAAATACTCTAGAAACAAAATAAACAAAAACTAAAAATCAGACAAAATCCAAGAGTTCTTTCTATATAAACTTGACAAAATTTCTAAGCCCTTTTCAAGGATGTTTTCAAGATCACAATAGATAACCTGCAAATGCACAAGAGAAGAAACTTTCTTCGAGACCTATGTTTGGGTTTCACTGACCCAGTTTTAAACACATGATCATAAGCAAATCTATATTACACTATCACTTTTGATGACACTTGACCTTGGACGAGTAACATTGACTTTTTTGAATGAAGATGAAATAGAATAGGGTATTCTTGTAAAAATTAAGGTTTTAAAAAATGTTTTAAGGACTTTCAGCAAATGTTATGGCTTTTTAAGGGCCATGCCTTAAAAACTAAAATGAAAAATCAGGCCTCCTTAAGGGCCATGGGAACCTGGCTATTGCTTGAGATTGATAACATATAAAAATCAAGTGTTATACATTGTTATACAAGTTTCAAGTGTTATACATTGAAATTTACTTCATAAGTCTTACCTGTATTGTTTTGGATAGATATTGGTCAATTGATTGCCTTGCTTGAACGAGGCTTAAGTTCTGAACAGATGCAAGTGCTTCTTTCATTGCAATCATATAACCATGGGAAAGTGTGGATTCATAAGGCATATCAGATGGACCTACATCAACAATCACCAATTTATTCACCAAATTTTCCTAAAAATATTGTGATTTAAATAAAGTAAATATGCTTATAGAATAAATGTT
This sequence comes from Meta bourneti, assembly GCA_933210815.1. Taxonomy (NCBI): domain Eukaryota; kingdom Metazoa; phylum Arthropoda; class Arachnida; order Araneae; family Tetragnathidae; genus Meta; species Meta bourneti. The sequence goes on along the minus strand of OW119923.1, from coordinate 30,993,079 downwards.
GAAACATAAAATTTCACTTAAACACTAATAATAACAAATGATAATGAAATTTATTGTTGGTTTGATGTCTGAAAGACATTATTTTTCAATTATTGATACATTAAATTAGTATAAATATATATACTACAACTGTAACAAAAGAGAAATAAATGTTTGAATATTGGTGATTTTTATGTATACATTATAGTTTTAGGGTGAAAAGGAAAGGACCTCAAAGGTGCAAAATCTCTACACTACCACCTATGAAAACATTTTCCAAAGGATAGTAATGTTTAGTCCTCAGATCCTTTTCCTGGATAATTTGTCTTTTCCTAGGATGCCATCAATTAGTTATAGAATTTTGTTGTTTCAGTATAAGAACTCAGATATAAAATGATACAAGAACCAAAATGTAATGTGTACAATGATCAATAAGTTTTTTCATGAGGAAATAAAACAGCAATTTATGTTATTTAGATATTGATGAGTATTGCTTCACTTTAGTGCAAAAAAGTTATACTTCAATCAAGTAAATATTTTAAGTAGGATAAATACAGCTTATAAGTTTTATGCTTATGTCAACAAAATATGTGCCAAATTGGCAAATTAACAAAAATTCATATTTTCAAATTACAAGAACTGAAATCAATAAGCTGCTTTAAAAAGTTCAGTTTTTATACAAGGTATGATGTCGGTGCTTCATTAAATGCAGTCTATTCAATGGTTCCAAGGACAGCTAATATAAGCACAACACAAACATGTATTTGTTTTTCTCATTTATTACAACACACAATTTTACTTTAAAGAGCACAAGAAAACTTTTCAAATGAATGATTTGGGAAGATTACAAATGTATAATACAAATCAATCACAAAACCAAAATAATAAAAAACGTTAATCCCATTGGGATAATGATACAATAAATACATTCATACTCACATTAGTTAGGGCAAAATACATAGAAGTTCTTCCACCCATACTATGTCCAACAATCACAGCTTCAGAAATAGCTTGAGAACTCATAAAATGTTTAATATCTTCTGCCATTAGATGATAGCCATAGTCATCTGCATGGGGACTTTCACCATGGTTTCTAGCATCCAGAGTATACACCTAACATCAAAGAAATACTTAAACTAATATTCATAGAATATAAATTGTTAACAATGTTACAAAGAAAAATACTGAAGACTTATTTGAATCTCCAGCATCAAGTTATAAATTGCAGCATAGCTTTATCAATTTAAAATTTTAAATAAAAACCCAAAAAATCCTCCAGTTACATATCCTTGCATTACTTTCAAAGGGCTACAAATCACTTATTGTTCATAACAGGTACTTTTAGTTTACAACAAAATTTTAAGTTAAATATAGATTGGGGATACAGCATAAAATTTAAATTTATTTACAATTTTCTTCAGCTTAACACAATGATTGCTCAAAAACAATTAGAGCAATGTAAAAACAAATTATTGATCCAGAAAGTGGATATTCTACTGAATACATCATTTGGTTATTGATTGTGTGTGTATATATTGTATTTGGTTATTGATTGTATCAATATTTCAGTTTTAAAAATTTGATTGAAAGTAGCAAAAATTAGCTAGGACAGAAATTCATTTTTTTAAATAGTTCAACATTAAAATATCAAAATTATTTCTGTATATCTAAAATGATGCTATTTTTTCAAATAAATATTGTTTATTCTTATTGATTAAATTTGAAGATTTGATAACTGAATAGCAGAAACTAATTGAATTTACATAATTTGATGTGAATTATCATTAATTACAAGTAGTGAATGTTGATTCTGGACAATAAGTCTAGATTGTTGCATTTGTTACTTTTTGTAGCACCCAGTCTATTTCACATACAAGGACATTGGAAGCACTTAATTACTGGGGCAAAACAGAACTTAAAAAAGGCTATTTTTCAATGTACTGAAATATATACATATGATAAATAAAATTTAAGTGAATAGGAACACAAAAGTACATAAAGTGGGAGAGCATACCAAATTCTTAAAGGTCTTTGAAAACTAACTAGACAACATAAAAATTTGGATTTTCTCAGTTTAGCTAGAATATTTTTAAAATGTAAAACTTATTTTAAAGTTTAATTTTTATTCTAGCATCTGATTGAAACATTTATATTAATATTTTTAATAAAAGTAGCTACCCTTCACTATATTTGCTAATGACTTCCTTTCCCTTGGGATACAAACCAAGGGAAAAGTAGAAACCAAAACAAGACTTGACATATTCAAGCCAAAAACTGTCTCGAATGTATTCAGTCTTTTAATGTATCCTTTCAGGACCATTTTTCTTTCATTGCAAATGGATGTTGGATTTTCCAAAAGTTCCAGCAGCATTGCCTTTACTCTACCATTATTTTCCATAAACCTTCAAATTGCCTTGACATCTCTATTTATGCTATCTTTAAATGATAATTTTTAGACAAATGTATCAGTGTTTTGGTTTCTGGAAAATGAAAAATATTCATACTAGCAATATTCACTAGCAAAAACATTAAAAATACTCATTTCAATTGACAGATACATCAAGCCAAGGTCATTAAGGATGACACTCTTTCTTTATTGGTTCCTTCTGTTGAATGCTTACTGAGGGTCAGACGGGAAATGAAACTAAAGACAGGAAGGTAAGAAATCACATGGAAAAATATCTTGATATATTTTTAATTCAACCTCAATATCGTCATGCTTTAAGTAATGAAACTCATTTCTGGTTACATAAAACCTAAATGAGTAAGAAAATAAATATGTGTAAATCAAATAATATATGGGTAAAGATGTCGAATCTGAGACATGTTTGTCGCCAAATTGTGATTGCGTCCAAAGCCATACTGGCTTTGGACGCCATCGCAATTTCGTTTAAAAAACGCGGACTTTCCTTCATGAAAAACCTTTTGCATTGGTTTGCCATAAAGCTGGATCAAAACATCAAGGTTACCATGTTTGGTGATAAATCGCTAGTGCCCCAGATTTGACATCTCACCAATATAAGTATTCATATTCATTATACAAGAATTGAGTGAGAATAATTACAAAAAAATTAATTTCAACAATTAAAGCTTAGCATTGATTTGAGTGAAATGAACCTAAGAAAACATTTTATGCAGTAAATCAGATACAGCATTTTTTTAAAGATTATGGCAATAGATATTTGAAATTAAATACTGACATTTCTCTTAGACTTCATGGCTATGGCTTTACCGAGACTCCTCCAATTATGTTTCGACCCAAGCATGCCATGCAAAATAAGAATGGGTACTGAAGATAGCTGCTTTTCTGGTTTATATAAGGAATATGCCAAGTCTACTGCTCTTGAACTGAAATAAGATATTTTATTATTGTATAAAACTATATTCACAAAGTGTTTTTAAAATTTCACACCAAAACTAAGAAAATATAAATAAACATAGAAATTTTACAAATTTCTTTAAAAGTATTCAAATACTCTCAGCATCAATTTAATTAGAATAGAACAATGTATAAAACCAGTTTTTCAATCTTCTCATGTTATAATATGCTTCATGTTCTAAATTGTAAGACTTATTATGCATATGCTTCATGTTTCTAAACCTAAGTAGAATTAAAAATTATTAAAATTTAAATTAATTCCAGAACTATAATTATACAGGCACTGTTAATTATAGTTCATTTTAGGATAAGCATAAAGGGATTAAGGAATTCTTAAGAGGTTTCGACTTATCAAGGAAATGTGTGTGACAGTTCATATCAAAATACTGAATTAATATGTAATATGTGATAACTATATGCTACAATTCCAATTACACAATTTTTTTAAAAATAATTTTAATATTACTTATAAAAATGTCGGCACATTTTTCATTTTAGAAATGTTCACTTGTGTAATATCAGTTGAATATATTCAGTATACTTAGATTTAACCTTGCTCCAAGGAGAATATCCATATGTGATAGTACTAACATTATGCTAATTAACAAGGACAGTTTAGGTAAGTTGTTCCAGGAGCAATTTTTTCATCAAATGGACACACACAAGGAACTTTACTAACACAGAAGAGAGAAATGCACCCATGATAGTTACAGGAATCAAATCTTAGCCCCCTACAGCTTGCAGGCTGCTAGAACAATGGGCAAACCCTTGAGTTAAAGAAATTCTTATTGGGAAAATTTCTAAATCTGTAGTTTCTGGATATTCAAAATTGAAACAATCTTTCATTATATAAATAAAATTTTAGTGATTAAATTGATTTGAAAACCACAATCATGAAACAAACTTATGAAATAAATTTAATAAGTGTATTGTGCACACATTAAATAAAAATATCCGGAACAGCTACAGTATAGACTCCCAATCCATTTGGCGACTTTTTTTTGTCGCCAACCCTGACGTTACTTGGCGACATTTTTTAACAGACGTATTACAAAAAAATGTACATAATACTTTATATATTACTTCACAATATGCTGAGTTTTTATTTTCAAGTAAATACTGTAGATAAGTATCTAAGTTTTTCAAAAACAAAGCTTGAATGAGAACAGCAGTAAATTCGGCAAAATGGTTTTTGATTTGATTGAGTAGTATTCCCTCAATATTGCATATTAGTCCTGCACTGAACTTCAATCTTTAAAGCAACTCTAGAAAAATGTTTCATATTAAGATCAAACAGCAATAATGTACTTAAAAACTTCAATTTCTACTTCCATCTTAAAATGTTTACTTGATTTTTTCCATGCAGTGATGGTTCAGGATAAATTTTAGCTTCTAAATTATCAACAATTACAGTTGAAGATTGTTTGGAGAATCGTAGAGCAAAATATACCGATGTCTTTCATTAACTGAAGTCATTTTTGCACATAAAAATGTCGTGGAAGTATTCCATGTTTATCCAACACTATCAACACAAGTTTTATTTTCATAAAATACAGCATTTAAAATACATAAAAGAATTTGTTCTGATTTTAATACACTTAAATCGCTACTTTCGAAATTTATCTGCCATACCACAGCATTTCATTATCAATAAACATGATCTATATGAAAATATATAAATAATCTTTTAATAAATTCAATATTACCTACTGTTATTGAGAGATGAGAAAGGGCACACTGAGGTTTTGTAATCAGTTTTAGGAATCATTAACAGTTTGGGTGAGAATAGACATTGAGAAGAAAATATTAATTTCCTAAGTTTCAAAGGAGCTAAATTTCTACACATTTTAATGCTCGATGAATATTCTGAACTGTTTTTAGTCAAATGTTTTGCAAAAAATTTAAAGACCTTTTTGTGAGTTTAAAAATATAGAATAAAGGTACTAGCAGAAATTTTTCTTTGAATGTTTTTGACTACAATAATTTATCTTAATTTTAGACAGTTACTAAAGAAATGTAAGAGTTGACAAACAAGAACTTGTTCGACATGTAATTGCTTAGCTCAATCTCGGATATTTATAAGCGACTTGTTTTGTATCAAGGCTGACAGAAATTTTTGAAACTCAAACATTAGAATTGCATCATACAGGAGGAAGCATGTTTTTTTTTCAAACAGTTACAGTTAGTACTTGAAACATTTATTTTATTTGAAAAATCTAAATCAAGGTAGGTAGTTCAATTTACGCTGTATTGAAGCAACATAAAGAGGAGCCACGGTAGCCCGGTTGGAAGAGCAGTGGATTAGCAATCGGAGGGTTGTAAGTTCGAATCCAACCAAAGACCGCTTTGTACAAAGGGGGCTGGTGCACGTTAAATCCGTCGTGGCCTCAAATGTCCTCACGTTGGAGTGGTGTGGAAGTTTGGTTAGTTGGTTTTGGGGCTTTATGGCGCAAGGGCCACATTTGGCCAGGTGTGGAAGTTTAGAGAGTGGGGTGCCAGCTCAGGTGTTGCCTCGTCATTCAAATTACGTAGTGTTGTTCTCGGATCTTTCCCTTTGAAATTGATCCCGGACCGTCACCAATAGCCCGTTATGTTGCTCGAGTGTGAGTTCCATACCATACCATAGCGACATAATGGGCCATGTGACGGTCCAAGAAGGTAGGTAATTAATGTCGCACTAGAGCTATATAACTCTCTATTGGCTACGGTCCGGGGTCCCCAAAGGACATTTGAGGCTACGGCAGATTTACCAGTCCCTACGTGCGCGACGGTATTTGATTGGATCCATCCCGAAGGGAAAGATTCGAGGACAACACCTCGAATTGTGTTCCACGATCATATGACGAGGTCAACAACTGAGCTGGTACCCTCTCCAGGATCCTACTACTGAATATTTTTTGATTTTGTGTTACTTTTTAATGTTTTTAGTTATTTGAGCTGTTGTGTAACTAGTTAAAGTTCTCGTTGGCATCAAGTTTAATACGTATACATAAAACCCGTACCCTTAAGATAAATAAGTTGTATTGAATAGATGGATCTCAGGCCCGGAGTCCAGATACGGTCCTTCTGACAGGTTTAACTGGCCCTCAAGCCGAATACGCCCCTTCGTATATGTTTACACGGCTCGCAGACAAGATGCGGCCCACAAATATTTTTATGAGGCCCGCAAACTAAGCCGGGTAGGGCCCTCCAAAATCAGTTTTACCAACCCTCAGTCCAGATACGGTCTTGCTGACAGATTTACGCGGGCTGCATACCAGATACGGCCCTCCAAATTTTTATCAGGACCGCAGTTCAGATACGGCTCTTCGGACAGGTTTACTCGGCCCATAGTCCATATATGGTTCACCAAATATTTTTATTAGGACAGCAGACCAGATACCGGAAAGGTTTTAACCTGCCCGCTCTCCGGATACGACCCTCAGGACAGCCTGCAATAGTTGTCCTAAACCTAACGTTCCTAAACCTTTAGACTACGGGCAGTACAACAGTCATACCGTGAGATTTTTCCTTCCTAGAGCGGCTCGGTATGGATGCAGTTTCGAAGATTTTATCCCCTTTTAAGTGACCGCAGACATCGATCACCATTTGCGAGCTGTCAGCGACTGGCCCTAAAGAGGGACGGTCCTTTTGTTCGAAACCCTACCCTGTCGATCATTCTGGCAAGGAGCTATCACTCGCTTGTAATGTATCAGACGCTAGTCTAATACATTACAAGTGAGTAATAGCTCCTGATAGCTGTTTATTTGAATTTTGATTTGCAGAGATTTTCATTTTAATTGGGGGGGGGGGGTATTTCAATTAACGTCACACTGGAGCAACACAACGGGCTATTGGTGACGGACCGGGATCAATCCCAAAGGGAAAGATCCGAGGACAACACCACGTAATTTTGAACCACGGTCAGATGACGAGGCAACACCTGAGCTGGCACCCCACTCTCCAAACTTCCACACCACGCCAAAGTGAGGACATTTGAGGCCACGACAGATTTAACGTGCACCAGCCCCCTTTGTACACGACGGTGTTTGGTCTCCAACCGTTACTCTTCCAACCGGGCCCTCGTTACTTTGGAAACATTTTAAGTCAGCAAATTAGCAGGGGCCGTCGTGGCTCAGTGGGTATGCCCATTGCGCTAGCAACCTTCGAGTTGTAGGCGGCGCAGGTTCGATTCCTGCCAGGTGCATTCCTCCCTGGGTGTATTTCTCTCCTCTGTGTCAGTAAAGCTTTCACTGTGTGTGTGTCAATTACTTGATATTGTAATTAGGAAGAATGGAGACAAAAAGCCTGATTCTGCAGCAATAAGTCTCAAGGAAATCAACCAAGCAAAGCAGCAAAAATTGGTATGCTAAGAAACTATTTTTATGAAATGATTCAAAATCGTACAGCGAATACTTCGTCGAGATTATCTGTTTAATCACGAAGGCAGTATTTGTAACAAAATTAGTACAATTCGTTTATCCTTCTTATTTGATTCAAAAAGGTGAAAGCCCGATATGTTTGCATTACGCAGGCGAAGGTATTGCCAAAATTGTTTGCGTTACATGGTGATATGAAGCCAAACCTGGTTTAACCTTGGGCTAAAACGTGAAGTTACTCGTTGAACTCTTTCGACAATCTGAATGGGGGTGCGCTATCTTTATCTCTGCCCTATGCTTTGTACGGCGTGGTGGTGGGGGAAATGAGTCACATTTCGGGCATACGCTTGCCTGTTTAACCGCTGTAACTTCAGTTCTAATCGACGGGTCGTGGCAAGTGCGTGCTTAAATTGGAGAACGAGTTCTAGTTCCATTTGACTAGTTGGCAGTTTAAACCATTGACAGTTTAAACGATTTCACTATGAAGCCAAAATATCACACTAAATTTCAATTGCGGCATAGGAAACGTAACAGGTTGAAAGAGCAGTTCAAGACGAATAAAAGGATACCAAGTCTAAACCTGTGATAAGTGTGGAGATCTAGAGCTTACCGAAGACGCAAGGACAGGCGTGTGTACGCGGCGACGTCGATGGACCATCTAGCGAGCTGCCACCACGTTTGGAAACACCACCATTGACCTTATCTTTGTCAGAAACATCACCATCGACACCATGCTGTTTGTCTCGTTCTTTAGCTATCAGACCCATCATCCATAAGGTCGCCATAGAATACTAAGCATTGCTCTAACACCATTGTTATGTATCCACCAAAACTGGCTAAATAAATGTCAAATACCTGCTGTCTTCATTTCACCAGCGACCCACTAACCAGGTATTCCGCCCAAGCGTATTCACGAACCAAACCTTACGGTACAGTGGGGACTGTGCCTACCCACTGTTTTTTACAAATTACTGTTTTGAAGCGTTGAATTTGCAGTTCTTATGTTCGAATTCAAACTTGGATTTCCATTCTTGGAACAAATTCCAAGATTGAAATCTAATGTAAATTTGAAGAATGCAAGCAAAGCTATTGCTTTTGAATAATGAAAAGGCATCACTTGCCTCTTCAGAAAATTCATTTTTCCAATATTGATACTGTTCTAAGGTGGAATTGTATTGAATTTTAAAGACTTGTATCTTGAAACCTCCATTCTAGATACAGGTCTTTTTTCCAATATTGATACTATTCCAAGGTTGGAATTGAATTAAGACTTGTATTTAGAAAGGAAGAGAAGCCCCTTCCTAGATACAAGTCTATTTTTTTCCACTTCTGATTAGCATGTGTCAATAAAAAATGAGACTACACTAAATAATTTTTATTACAAAAATGATTAAGTATGAGGAATATAGTCTATGTGAATGTTTAAATATTGGCAGGCATATTCAATTGCTGGCAACGATGACATTTGCATAGGGTACATGTATTTAAATCTGAAACATCAGTAATCCAAGAGCAGTCATGTCCAGAACATGGTGTTTTAAATTTTTTAGAGGCGGCATCTCTACAAAACAATTTGCACATTTTTAAACTATCATTCTTTAATTTAGTCTCAATGTTTAAACCATCATGTGCAATGGATGTTTGGCCATCTGTAATGGTGTAACCATTCTCTACCAATCCAAACATGATGCTTGTATTCCTGATGATGTACAGGTTTGGAAACAATGGATTTATTTAGAGCTGTCAGAACTGGATGAGGATGCTTGTTGTGGTACAGTTCTGGATAAGGATGGTCGTTTTTGTTGTGGAAATCCTAATGAATATCCAATACCTTAATGATTTGGATTGGACATACTTTCTGTCCAGTCCTGGATGCTGAATTGGAAGAACGTGTCCAACACTAGATAATGCTCCTATGGATGCACTTGATTCAATATTTTTAGGTATGTAGAAATTAGATAGGTACTTAAGGTAAGGCAATTACGTAGGTAATTAACATTGCACTGGAGTAACACAACGGGCTATTGGGGATGATCCAGGATCAATTTCGAAGGGAAAGATCCAAGGACAATGCCTTGTAATTTCGGACCACGGTCAGATGATGAGGTCACACCTGAACTGGCACCACACTCTCCAAATTTCTACACCATGCCAACATGAGGACATTTGAGGCCACAACAGATTTAATGTGCACCCCCCCACATACATGACGGTCTTTGATTGGTTTGAGTCTTGAACTCGCAACCCCTCAGTTGCTAATCCGCTACTCTTTCAACCGGGAAACAGCAGCCCCTAGAATGTTTTAGATAAAATGTTTTTCTCTTTTTTACCTTTAAACCACTTTAGGGTGCATATAAAAAGAAATTAATACTTAGCTTAAGTTCTGAAAATTATAACATGAATAAATTTTTATTTCAACAATGATACAAGCTAATATTGAATATAGTATCTATAACAGAAAAAAATATTTACACTGAAATTGCCTATACATTTACAAATGCATTGCTTTCAGAGTTTATAAAAAATCATATAGAACATTGAGAAAATCATATGGCTTTTCACTGTGAACCCAATGCCCAGCACCAGCTATTCTGATAAACTCAGCCTTGGGAAATGACTTCTTAATGTCAGGGTAATCTTCAGGACTAAAATGAAAGTAAAAGATATTAGAATATCCTTTTTGAATAACTTCAAGCAATTCACTAATGCCATAAAAGTCATAATTGACAATAGTTTTTAGATTAATTTTTAAATTACTAACATAAATTGGTGATGTTCCAGACAGCCTCCTATTGTAAATGCAAACATGCTGTGTTAAATGACAGATGTGCAAGATCCCAATATTTTATGTGCACCTATCTGATGTAGCTGGTCAAGCAAATTTAAAGAATAAGACAGCATAATTTGCATCAGATTGTTTAAATGGGAGGCAAATTTTTTTGGAATATAAATAAAAGATTCCTGAATATGAGCAGTGAGTTCCTGAAGGAAATACTACTTCAACTCATTTATTGGATGGTTGGTTTGGGGTTTTATGGTGCAAGGGCCATATTTGGCCATGCTGCATCAGATACAATACAATATCAAGTAATTGACACGACATACAATATCAAGTAATTGACACACACCGTGAAAGCTTTACTGACACAGAAGAGAAAAATACACCCAGGGAGGAATGCACCTGGCAGGAATCGAACCTATGCCGCCTACAATTCGAAAGCTGCTAGTACAGTGGGCATACCCACTGAGCCATGACGGCCCCACTCATTTATCAGAAAAAGTGGGTATATAATCACAATTTGTCAGTTGACCCTGCAGTCACATATTCTTATCGTTATGTTTTAAACTAATATAATTTATCTATTTTATTATTTATTTGAAATTAGGTATTCATGATGTTCAGTTTCTAATTATTGTAACATAGGTTTCTTTCAGCAATATGCTGGGATGACAGCTCAAACTACTATATAACAGATTACACAAAGACTTTAAATAACAAGAACAAAGACATTAGAATGGAATACATGAATGAACACTGCATTTTAAAAGTTAAATAAATTAGTACATAATTGAACCATAGCACTAGGCAAATACCCACAATTTTAAAGTTATTTACAATCCAAACTTTAAAGTTTATATTGCAATTTAAATCAATAACTACATAAACATTGAATCTCAACATTCTCAATATATATCAGGCTCATATAAAATCTGATATATTTCAATGAAGCTAAAATGTACAAATTAATTGAACAAAACTTTTAAAGCTTCTAATCAGTCTTTTTTAAATACAATTTAGTTAAAAATCTATAACTTCTAAAATTTTAATTACTAACTTTTCTTACAAAAAGTATTTAATTTCAGGTTTATTTCTGCAAAAAATTCACTTCAGAGTTAAGAAATTAATAAACTATATTTTTGGATAAGTATTTTAAAATACAGAAAATAGTGATTGGATTAAGAAAAAAATTTCTCGATGAGAGCAAAATAGCCCCAGATTACATTAAGAAACAAAATATTGTGCATCATGTCTTTCCGTGACATTTTTTTTTCAAACGAGGACAAGCAAAAAGCATTATGATTAGAAAATTCAAAAGTTTTATCTTCGTACTTAAATTTCTAAATAAGTTTTATTTGAGTAAATGTAATTTTAAAGTAGAATCTTATATAAAATAGAAAATATTAGTTTTGAAATTACTTTACAAAAGGGGAATCTCCTCCACATATAAATATTGTCTCTTTGGAATAATGTCCAGATACTGATGGAAATTCCAAAAGTCCAGATTCAAATTTCCTAATTAGAACATCTAAGTTTGGTTTCCACTTTAGCAGGTTATTTTCCTCTCCCAGGTTAGTGATAAGAAACTGGCGTATTCCAATTTCCTTTAAAGAAATAAATCAATCTCGTAAAGTTAAAAATATTTTCATAATAAAATTATAATTTTTAATTATCTACATTTGAAAATTTGATACTATTGATAAAATGACAAGCATTTATTTTTAAAACTTTTAATTGAAACCTTCAATTTCTTTCTAGTCACAAACAGAAATTAAGTCTATACCATTGTAGACAGCAAATATTAAGGTATTAACATGAAGGCTTAATCATCAATGAATGAGACTATTCTATTACTTATCTGAAGCAGATGTAACTGTACTTAAGGAAATGATAATTAAACAAAGGGCAACACAAAACTAACCGGACATATTGAATCATTGCAATAAGATGTTGCAAAATTCACAAGGGGATATTAAGTTACTATTCTATTACATTACTTCTATTCACAAATCATTAACCGAATATTTTTATATTTATCTGTGATACATATTTTCTTGAAAAACTTTTCTTACTTTAGTTCTATTGCAGATGTCACTCCAGAAAATACACATCTAAAAGCTTGAGATTTGTTACATTTCCGAACATGTAGATATTTTAATACATTGAAGGTTCAAATAATTAAACCAAACAATATAGATGCAAGTCGCTAGAAATTATCTCATTTTTAGGTGTAACAATGCAAATATTTTGCTAAAGAAGACAGTTAAAACATTTACCTATACAGCTAACTGGATTAAGATAAAAATAAACTCAAAGTTTTCGAAGAAACACTTAAACAGTAGATCTTCATTTCAAATTCAGAAGTTATTCCATTTTGTAATTTTAATCCAACAAAAATAAGATAAACTACACTTGTTAAATCACTCTTATTACAAGGCCACGTGGCTCTTTGTAATGAGTGGTGGGGGAAATGAGTCGCATTTCGGGCACATATGCTGGCCTGTTTAACTACTGTAACTTCAATTCTAATCAATGGATCATGTGAGTGCGTGCTTAAATTGAAGAGAATGACGAGTTCTACAATTCCACTTAACTAGTTGACAGTTTAAACCATTTGTGTGAAAATTGTGTGCAGTGGAAAGTGACGATTTGTTGAAGACTTCACTATGAAGGCAAAATATCACACTAAATTTCAATTGCGGCATAGGAAATGTAAACAGGTTGAAAGAGCAGTTCAAGATGAACAAAATGATACCAAGTCTAAACCTGTGATAAGTGCGGATATCTAGAGCTTACCGAGGACGCAAGGAGCAGGTGTGTGTACGTGACGACATCGCTGGACCATCTAACGAGCTGCCACCATGCTTGGAAACACCACCATTGACCTTATCTTTGTCAGGAATATCAGCATCAACACCATGCCGTTTGTCTCGTACTTTAGCTATCGCAGACCCATCATCCATAAAGTCACCATAGAATACTAAGTATTGCCCACACTCTAACACCACTGTTATGTATCCACCAAAACTGGCTAAATAAATGTCAAACAAATACCCAGTCTTCATTTCACCAGCGACTCACTTACCAGGTATTCCTCCCAAAAGTATTCACAAACCAAACCTTACGGTACAGTGGGGATTGTGCCTACCCGCTGTTTTTATCCTCATATCATGATCTGTATACAGTAGAGACTTGCTTGACAGCGACCCTCTATTTGATGACCAATTAAGAAGGCCCTGGCAGTTTTATGGATGTAATGCTATTTTATGATCGATATAATGACCATGGAAAAGTAAAAACCTTGTCACTGTGACCTTCAGTTAGTGGTGTCTCCTGATTTGTTTAGGCAATTTAAGTTTCGTTGAGAACTTTTTAGGTGCGATTTGGGGGTTTCCCATCTTGCTGTCTCGCCAAAATTTAAAAAAAATCGCAACTAATGTTTTCATGACATCAGTCATTTAGAAAATGGACGAAAGTGAATGGAACAAAGTGTTTAGTGACATAGAAGAGAAAAATACACCCAGGATAAAATGCAGGAATCAAACCTCCATTGTCAACAGATTGCAGGTTGGTACTGCAGTGGGTATATCCACTACGTCAAGGCAGCCCTACAAATGTAAAAGGAGCAGAATATGCACAACATTTCATAAACTGTTTCACAGAACAATGTTAAATGCTAAAAAAACAGGGAAATAAATTCCATAGATTGTTTTAGTTCAATTATAAAATCAGAATATTTCATTCTACTTAGAAATTCAAACAGTATAGTATTTGTCCAGTATAGTATAAGTCCAGAACAGTATTTATATAGTATAAGTCCATTTTGCAGGTTCCCAACAGAACAGTTCATTCCAAAAATAAGATAAAATAAAGTAAAGCAGAAAATATTTATTAATTTCCAAGTTAATTTAGATAAACAAGGTTCAAGCTATTAAACTTAGCAGGAAAAATCACTTACTGGTATTGTTTTAGACAAGTATTCATCAACAGACTTTCTTGCTTGCACAAGACTTTGTTTAGGAATAGAAGTGATTGCTTTTTGCATTGATCTCATGTAACCAGGAATGAGTGATGATTGATGGGGCATTTTGGTAGGACTTACGTCAACAACCACAAGTTTATTTACCAGGTTTTCCTAAATACAAGGGATATCTCAATTATTTCCCAATGCAGTGCTTATGATATGTAGTACGAAAGTTTGAAGACTGCTATCTATAAAACACTATTACAAACATATACCTTTAAGCAACATACTAGCTAAAGAAATAGTTATATCTACTTTAATATTTATTATTTATATAAAATTATTCATTATTAAATTAAACATGTCATTAAAACTATTAAACATTTTTCAATTCATTGTATATAAAATATGAAATCTTAAGATTTCTCAATGCATATTATGCATTATTCAGAATTATAAGGTAGTGAATTATACATGCACAAAATGCAATAAAGTAGAGCTGCTGTAAAAATGTAATTTGGGTGGTTTTAGGGGGTATTTTAGAGTAATTTGGGAGGTAAAGAACACTGCCCCTCTGCACCTAAAACCATACTATTACAGTAACTGAACATGCCTAAAAATAAAGTAAATGGCTTTAGAAATATCGATACATCATACATAAATTTCCCAAATCAACAATTAAATAATCTAGCAATACCAAAATTTAAAAGTAGAATCGTACTTCATGAAACACCTTTTACACGAGAAGAAAAGTAAACACATAAATTACATCTGTAAGAGCCAAGTACATAGCTGTTCTTCCTCCCATGCTATGACCCACAATCACAGATTCTTGAATTGCTTGAGAATGAATGAACCGTTTGACATCTTCTGACATCAAAGGATAGTTGTAGTCTTCAGCATGAGGACTATCACCATGATTCCGAGCATCCAGGGCATACACCTAAAATAAGCAAATCTTAGCTCTCTTGAGTTTATTTTGTTCTTCAGAGTAAACTAATGCAGAGTTCCTTACACTATATGGTATACCTAGATTTAAATTTCTATTTTAGTGATGATTTTAGTCAACTTCAAAAGTTTGAATGATGCTGAGAAACAGCTGATTGAAGCTAATGTTCACTTAAAAATGTAACTTTCTGTTACATTTTAAAGTGAAGTCTTAGAATTAATAGGAAAATAAATTCTAACTAACTGATCCATGGCTCCAAAACAAGAATTACAAATATGTATGAACAAATAAAAAAGGCTACACTATCTATTCCTTATAATCTATAAATATCTATTTCACTAACGCATCTGGCATAGAAATCAGTGCTATTTGTACAACATTGGCAAAAAGAAACAAATGAATGTAACCAATATAAAATAAACCACTGAGATTAATTCTGCAATTTTGCTGCAAAGTTAAAAAATACTTAACTTGAGTTAGGAGCCGCATAATATTGAGATTGGTTGGTTGATTTTGGGTTTTATGGCACAAGGACCATATTTGGCCATGCTGTGCCAAATACAAGATAGATAATATCAAGTAATAGACATGCACATACAATGAAAGTTTTACTGACAAAGAGCTAAACACACCCAGGATAGAATTGTACCTGACAGGAATCTAACCTGCACCACCTACAACTCTCAGGCTGCTAGCACAGTGGGGATACCCACCGAGCCATGACGGCCCCTGGAATATTTTAAAGCATGAATATATACTAACTAAATGTATAGAAAAACATGTGGAGCACTAGGTAATGAAAACAGAAAAATTGTAGTTTGAGCTGTCCAAATTTTTATCTCAAATAAAAATGCTTTTTACATATGAAATGATTTTGTAATAACTCCTGTAATATATTTGCAATTCCTCATTCATGACAATTCAGGAATGTAGCTCCTTTTGCAATTGTTTATCACAGCAAAATAACTCCTAGAAATTATACTGGTAATATAAAGCTTATTTCTACAAGATCTGAAATTCATACTTTTCTTTTGGACTTTGTAGATATAGCTTTTCCAATACCTCGCCAATTTTGTTTTGATCCAAGGGCACCATGTAGAATAATAACAGGTACTGGTGAAGACAGCTGAGTTTCTGGTTCAAATAAGGAATATGATAGATTCACTGCCTGTGAACTAAAAAGATATACAATTCATAAATAGAGAACATGAACCAATTATGAAATTAAAAATGAAATCTATGAAATATATAACTAGAAGTGTCAAGGTCAAGTGAATATTTATCAGTGCATTGAAGTAGCAAATGAAGATATTCCTGATACATATAACGCATTCTAGCAACCATCTTATTTTAATAGCTACTTATTTGGTGACATTGTTTTGAGAAACGAAAATAACTAACAAATAAGAAAACTATTTACAAATGACTTGCTTCAACTTAATAAGATCATACAAACTAAGAGAATAAAATAAGTTTTAATAGCAGTCACTTTTAATTTGTAAGTTTAAATATGTGAAAACATTAAAAATGTCTTTAAAACTTCAGAAAGTCTTAAAACTGAAGAATTAATAGATTATAATGAATGGGATAATTATATATTATTTCATAAATATAAATATTTCAGCTATAGAATTTGAAAATAATTTCAAAAACGCAATAACAATTCAATGTTTGAAAATATCATAGGAATTGATTCAATTCAAATTGAGAAATATGTTCCCAAAGTAATGAGTTTCTATACTTTTAATAATTCATTAGCATATTGACAGCTAAAAGTGTCTTATTCTATAACAGAATCCAAAGAAAAAATTGTTTTCAAAATTAATAAAGAAACAAATAAAAATAATTAGGTATGAAATCTTTATTAAGAATTAACATATTATTAGGGACATAATATCTGTCAATTTTCATAAAATTTAAATACATGAAAAGAAAAACTACTTTAATTCATGCTTTAATATAAAAAATAAATGCACTGCAATCTAGTTTTGCACTATACTTAAATTCCGAAACTAGTTGACATAAATTAAAAAATAAACTTGAACCAAATGCAAGAAAATGCATTAAAAATAAATATAATTATAACAAATGCCCTACTTACCTAAGGTTATAATTAGACGAAGAAAAACATTTAAAGTCTCGTTTATTATGTTTGGACAGTATTCCTACATTTGGAGATATATACTGAGAAGGAAATAAAAATTTTCTAAATTTTAGAGAGAACGCTAAATTTCTACACATTTTGTTTGTAAGTGTTTGTATTACTGTTCAAGAAACACTGAAAGAGTACTTTGAGAACTTATCTAATCAAATTTATTGCATTCAAGACATGAAAATTATCTGCTTGGTTCTACACATAACAAGCGTAAATTAATTGGAAGAAAGAAATTCTATCCAAAATAAGAACGTATAAATCATTTGCAAGAATCTTTACAGTGAATTTCGATTATAAGTATAATAAATAGATCACGAAGACTCAGATCAGTTAACTTCAGTTCGATTAGAATGTAAACAAAAATATTGCATCACAAATACAGTTCTAACGGTTACAGATACAGTAAATTCAATTCCTAAGTTTAAAGAAACCTTTGACTTCTGCATAATTTGAAAAACATAATAAAAAATATTAGAGGCCTTGGAGTTTCTCAATTTTATTCATCATTTATGCAATAATATCTGGTTAAATTTATGAAAAATAATCAATAAGCTTGAGTTTCTAAAGTTAGGTGATAGCGAAAGCGTAACTTTATCGAATTCCGGAATGTCATTAGTAATGTCAAGTCGAGCGAAGTATGAATCATACACGCCTCCCGTTTCCGCTTGTCATATTTGTAAACTAGTTTCATGAAAGTGCATTAAAACATTTCCCAATTCAAGATGGCCCGGGAATACGATCACCTTTTTAAACTCCTCATAATTGGTGATAGTGGTAAGTGAGAAGTTTTCCTGATTTGCAAGAAATGTTCAAACCATATTGTAAACATTGCACATAGGTTATTTTCGCAATCTGTTTAACGCTAAAAATCTATACGTTAAGTGCATTTAACTTTTGCTAATCAGTAAATCTATATTTTAAAAATTCATAACTATCTCTTATGATAGGTGTTGGAAAAAGCAGTTTATTGCTGAGATTTGCGGACAATACATTTTCAGGTAATTTTCTTCCTGATTCAGTGATGACCTATAATTTTTGCCATGTTCGTGATTTACCTAATAACCATATTTATCCTTCTGACAGTCTTTTCTGTGTAAATTTTTCAGGTAACTATATCACCACAATAGGTGTGGATTTCAAAATCCGCACTTTAGAAATAGATGGAGAAAAAGTAAAGTTACAAATATGGGATACTGCTGGACAAGAAAGATTTAGAACCATCACATCAACGTGAGACATTTTATCTTAAGTAAATAGCTTAATGTTTAAATTCTGATAGTAATGTTGGGATGTTGTGTTTTGAAACAGGAAAGCATGTGCTATGTAGTGATTAGATTTATAATTTTCATACTGATGTGTTTCATGTGAAACTACTCAATTCTTTTGTTACAAAAATTTTAACAGAAATTTAGTGAGAAAATATCGATATCAAGATATTTTCTCACTAAATATATAGTTTATGTGATATTCTTACAAATATACACAAAATTAGCATTTCCCTCTATTTGCTCATTGCAGCTGTCTTTGAGGTATGTTATGCTTCATCGGAGCAGGAGGAAATCTAAAAATGTTTTGGAAGTGGTCTCCGAACTTTTATTAAGTGGACGAAAAGTTTCAATACAGTGAAAGGTAGTGTGATGTGAACTGATTGCAAATTTTACTTCCCTGCCTTTCTAGATTTTACACATTTAATAAATGACAGAAGTTATAAGGTTATTCATAAGTATAGGTGGTGTAATTTTTATTGGAGGATTTTAAGATGAAGTTTTATTTATCCCCATTTTTAGAATTTTTTTAAATATGCATTTTTATTGTTTATTTTGACATCACTTTATTTATCAGAAACTAAAACTTTTCTTTTATAATATAACATATTTTTGATGAGGCAATGTGTAAATGATGCTTACTGTTTTTGAAGTATCCTGTTTTATAAATATTGCTTATCATGAAATCTTTTTTAAGTCAATGTTTGATTTAGCTAATTTCTTAATTCAGGCTGTGGGCTCTTTGAGAAGTCTGTCTGCAATCTCATTGTATCAGATCTACATGAGAAAAAATCCATTGGATATGAATATCTGATTGGAGTACTCATTCAGTTTGTTTAAAATATCTGCTCCAGTTGTGTCTAATTTTCCTTCAATTAGATATTGGATGGAGATATGACTATCTGAAATGATCCAAATATCTGTATCACAATCAAGGGAAATAATGTAGCTTAATGCTTCAGCTATGGCTATTAGTTCAGAATGAGACTGAACAAAAGCCAGTATTTCTCTTTAGATTCCAGTATTTCTTTAGATTGATTGAAAGTACCATTAGAAGTTCTAATGTTAACTCCACTATGGTGAAACCATCTTCATTTCTGCTTAATCTACTTTACTACAGTGAAGCCATCTTAATTTCTGCTTCCATTAGTGTAAATCTTTATAGCATGGTTCTGTATATGATAAAAGGCATTTTCTGTCAAGCTAAGTATAGGTAGTAGTGTTTCTGCAGCAGTACATGTTTCCTGTATGTATTCTGGACATGTGAGTTGGCTTGTTTTTCGAATACAATTTCAGTATATTGGCAATAAAAGCTCGAAAAAATCATTCTAAATTTATATATGATAGTGTATTAGTCAATACTAATTATAGATTAAACCTCCCGAAACTAAATCTCTCGAAAACCAGCTGCCTCATATGAGGTGGTAGTTGAGATTATTGGTAGGAGTTGAAAGTTTGTTATGAAAGAATTCTTTCAAAGGGGTCATCTATAGAACTCATGAAGGGTCTTAGAGCAATGTTCTAGTGATAAATTGCTTTGCTTGGCTGAGATGACTAACTTTAGTCTGATTGTTTACTCAGCTAGCCAAGAAATTTTTGTGTAGTTTTGAGTGTCGTAACTGTTGAGTTTACTGTGGTACTTGGTAAGATTCACTATTTAACTCATTCCAGCTCCGAGGCTGGAAGTTTGTCTTCAGTACAACTGTTTTGCAGACCAGTAATGACTTGTGCCTTACTGAACCATATTAAGTTTCTGTAGGTTAGAGGGAGAAGTTTACATAGATATCTAGATTGCCTAGAAGCTACATAGTTTGTCCTAAGCACGCCTTTTATTTTACCTGTTTTAATTGAAATAAAATCACATAGAGTTCACTGTTTTCCCTTCGATTTTTCATTTACCAAAAAAGTACCAAGAGATTTTCTCTTGGCAACAGTTTTTAATACCAAAATAATTTCTGAAATTTAGATGTATAATCTCAAACTATTACCAAACACAAAAGTTGCAAATGTTCTGATTACACTGTATAAATTTTCAAAACCCATGCTTTTGTGGTAAGTGTAGACTGATTTTGAGATATTGAATTGGCAATGATTTTGGGGTAATCCCCATTAGTTTATTGCTTATTTGAGAAATATTTGCTTAAGGTACATTTGCATGAGAATAGGATTTACCAGATGGTAAGTCACTGACTACTTGGTTTACTGTGAGAATTGGTATTGCTCCTAGGATAGGAACTATACCAATTGCTATGGAAAATTAATATTTATGATTTAGGAACTCGTGTGAATATAAAATATACAGATTTTTATAACACCTAAAAAGGCCTACTTTTGGGGTTTAACTTATGAAAACCAAAAATTACTTTTGTGTCTAAAAAGACCTGAAATGCCTTGAAATCTAACAAAAATGTATCATAATTTTCTTAATTAGAAATTTTCCTAATTGGAAGAAAATTAAATTAGAAATTAATGCATTGTGAAAAGTAAAGTTATATATTAAATATACATATTTATATATGTAATCAATAATTAATTGCAATCGATTAGTTTTGTGAACAATAATTGATGAATGATTGACAAAATATTAATTAGGATAACTTAAGATTCTTTATGAAACAAAAGGAAGTTAATTATTTCAATTAATCCCCCAAATAAAGCTTAGCACTATTTTGGTAGCCTCCTCAAATAAAATCCTGGGTGCCCCCTGATCGAATCAAGCTTCTCTAGTTTGGCACGCAACCGATAACCAGACAGTAAAATGGCCTGGTCTTCATGGCCATGCCTCTTGACGGTGCTATCTGGATAAGTGGATAGTGTGGCTGTTTCCATTGGGCTATTTTACTTACTGCTAGAACTAGTAGCTAGTGAACTATCGCATAGAAATGTACCTTTAAGATTAAGATATGTAACAATGAAAGTGCTTTTACGTGATTTTTTTGCCTGTTATATGTATCTACAAGGGAGCTTATCAGGGGAGGGTTCCACAGTTGTTAATTTACATTATATGATCCTCTTTTTTCGTAGTATCAGTGGCTTTATGGAAATGCTCACTGCTGCTGCAGTTTGAGAAAATCAAGGTTAGAGGATCATTATCATCTACGTAGATCGCCTTGTCATTGAGGAAGTTAGCTGACACCAAATCAAACCCCACCTCAGATGGGTACTTTCTTCAAAAAAACATGGGCTTTCACAACCCCAGTGATCTCTGCCTCACTTTCATTTCACCTTACCTGCCCTTCTGTTTTCTTTTTTGCCTCCCTCGCTGTGATTGTTTTTATTTTATCTTGACCTTGCCTCATGAAACTCCAACTACCCATATAGAATGCATCCTAAACTTTTTCGTTACCTGAAGCTGGTTGTTGAGCTTCTCAACCCTAAACAACAGATAAATAGATTAAATGCCTTTATATACTTCAGTTATAGTTAGTTATCTTCAAAACAAAAGACAATTTTTACTTACAATGTTATTTGTGTTTGACACGTTAAAATCATTCAGGACTGAAGTGTTTTGCGGTGTAATAAGATAGCTAAGCACAACTATCTGATATAAAATACTTTTTTGTGTTTTAATGTATTTAATTCCTATGGTCTTAATTTCATCAAAAGTTGTTAAAAAGATTTAACAAGACTGCTATGTTCTTTTTCAGATACTATCGTGGAACTCATGGTGTTATTGTTGTGTATGATGTCACCAATGGAGAATCATTTGCAAATGTCAAAAGGTGGCTCCATGAAATCGAACAGAATTGTGATATGGTTAAAAGAATTCTGGGTATTGTTATTGTTTACTTTTTTCTTGCGAATGTTTACTTATGTAGAATGAAAAAAAATGACATCTCAAATATATTCTACATATTTGTTTTTCTGAGTATTTCTTAACTATACAGCATCTGCACAATCATAATTTTCATTGGTCAGTAGTTTCTATTTTTTCAAATTAAATAGAGAAGCTTTTTAGAATTTAAAGGAAAAAATTCAATTTTTTCTTGCGTTTTTCCGGAATCCTAATGCATTGCCATTTTATTATCCCGGCAAAAAAAGCTGGCCTGCTAGCTGAGTGGTAAGCACTCTGACTCCCTTTTCAACAGGCTCTGCATTCAAATCCTGATCTAGACTTGATTGTAGTGGTCTGGAATTAACTTTAAGCTGTACCTTCCAACCTAATTAGTACTCGTATAGCAA
Source organism: Meta bourneti (assembly GCA_933210815.1). Classification (NCBI taxonomy): domain Eukaryota; kingdom Metazoa; phylum Arthropoda; class Arachnida; order Araneae; family Tetragnathidae; genus Meta; species Meta bourneti. The sequence goes on along the minus strand of OW119923.1, from coordinate 30,970,069 downwards.
AAAATAATTGTGGAGTGAAACCAAATCTAACCAGGCAACAAAACTTCAGAACCTTCTTTTAAAATACATTTCATATAACTTGCAGTGTAATTATAAACCAGTTTTAGTCTTGACCAATCATAAGTTTCCTTGCAATCTTTTAACTAATAGATATAGTTATTTAAGTGATTAAGTATATTGTAGGATAAAAAGAAATAATACATCGGAAATATCATGACACTTAGAAGATTAGAGTATACATTTAGATTAAAACCATAGACCTTGGTCACAACATGTATTAACTAAGCAAAGAGGTTCCTGCCCTATTAGGGCATGGAAAGAGCGATAATGCCTTTCTTAATTCATGGTTTACCACATGTTAACTGATTTATTTGTAAATATCAACTTGTAATTCATAATAAAATATCTTGAATAATAAGTATAGACTAGTTTAGTTAAACAAGAAAAAATGGTTTTCCTTTTCAGTTGGCAACAAAAATGATGATCCTGATAGAAAGATAGTATTAACTGAGGATGCTCAAAGATTTGCTGACCAGATGAATATAATGTTATTTGAAACAAGTGCAAAAGAGAATATGAATGTTGAAGAGGTACATATTTTAAGTTGCATCTTATTTCATAATTAAAAATTGAGAGTTGAAAACATCAATTTTACCTTTTTAGTTAAAAAGAGCAGTGGTTAAACAATAATTCTGTAATCTAACTTGATTTCTTATTCAAATGAAATGTTTCATCTTAAAATTGTGATTGCATTAATATTGGAAATGCTTATTCTGAATTTATTGAGTTTTCAAAAATTTGTTTATATTTCCGTTTATGCAATTATTTACAAAAGTTGTGTTGTGATCTTTGCTTCTTGTATGCATTTCTGAAAGAAGTTAGATTAATCATAATATTATAGAATAGCAAAATTACCCAACTTCACTTGGGTTGAATTGGTTAGCTATAGATGGAAAAAGTGACCATAGAATAATCACTTTCCACTTTCGTAGAAAAATTCTAAATTATTTAAGTGTGAGTAAATACTTTTCTAACCCCTTTTCGACATTTTTATAATTTCTGCAACCTACTTTGGACACGAATCCTATACATGCATATCCATCCATGTAATATATTTTCACATATATCGCACCTCTGCTAAAGGTAAACTGATGAAAGGTAACATATACTAAGGTAACTACAACAGAAGACTATTTTAAGGGAGGATGAGGAACTTGCTTTCTTAAGTTCTTTTCCTGTAAGATTTCTCAACTTAATTTCATAAAAATGAAGAATCTACTGTGAATACTCTAACACATAGTTTACCTATCAATATTTTTTGACTTGTCACAATTTTCAAATTTCGTCATCATGAAGGGAAAGATGACAAATTAATTTGATAAGATATGTATCACAAAGTTTGTTTTAAAAGTGAATAAGTTTTATCTTGAAAATTCCATTTTGTGGCACGTGCAATAATAAAAAAGCTTGTTTTAAAATTGAATTTCTTCAGTACGGACAAAACAAAAGTAACTTATTACCTTCTTTTAAAAGTGGTAAATTGATTTGAGTGTTTTTTATAAAGAAAATAATTTTTTTCACCAAACTTTCCTTATATAAGTAGCTTACATATAGCTTCAATTAGAAAAATAAGCCACCTTGGCCATCTGTCTCTGACAAAGAATTTGTAATATTTCAAAATCCTAGTTCGGATTTTTTTACATTAAAGTTCTTTCAATAATAGCAAAATTCCACTTAAAATTCTACAACTTATTAAAATAATAAATATTTAAAATAAAATTTAACAGAAAACAACAAAATAAAACAGAAGGAAAAGTTCCAAAGATATAAATTCGTGATACTTTTCATCACTTGATCTCGCACAGTTGCCACAACTTACAACTAAAAATACACAAAATTTAAAAATACGAAATTAATTTGAAGTGTAAAAAACAGAAAATATCACTGCACGTAGCAAACAAACGTGGGTTTCTGTTTTGTTACAAAATATCGGCTGTCCCAAAAATTCGGAAATAATTTATATTTTGCCAAGAAAATAGATAAGGTTCAAAATAAAAAAGTATTTGAATTTAAATTCCGTAAAAATAGTTTTAAAAAAAATTGATTTTTCAGCAGTACTGGTCAACAATTTAAGTAATTGCAATGCTCAATATGCAATCCACCTTCTCCAAAAATACCAAATTATGGTTGATTTAAGTAGTTACTCAGATGTTTTAGCTTGAAATTTGCCTAAATATGTAAGTAAAGGAATTTAAAATAACGTATTCACTAAACTAAAGTATGGTTTATTAAATATAGAATTTTAAAATATGTTGAATAAATTTGATGAGATATTTGTACAAACACAGAAACAAAATCGAACTGAATGGGATGATGGTCAAACTTATGCAACCAAGTTCAGTTACTAAATGAATGTAAGTACTCACATTATGCAAAGTTTCATGAAAATGTATTCAACCATTCGGACGTAGTATGGGCACACACATACACATACAGACAGATACCAATTGCACAAGAGACGAATTTTGCATCAGAAGGACCCAAAACGGATAGAAAACTTGAAATGGATTGAAAAAATTCAGTGAATACACACAAGCACTCCATTTGTATTTATATAGATATAGGGTACTTTTCCGTTAGCCGGGCGCAAGCAAAAAATCGCCAAATGTAGAATTCCGCCAAATTTCTTACAACCATAAGGGGAATGTTCATTTGGGGCCATATGCTCTATTCTCTGAATTCATTAGTATTTATTAATATTTGTTTATAGTTGAACTTGTTTTGCTTACTTAATATTTGTTTATAGTTGAATGTTTTCGACTTTTATTCCGTTGACTGTTTTGTCATTCACTTCGCTTGGCGACTTGGCTCGCGTTTGGTTCACAATTGGCGACATTTGCGCCCGGCTAACGGAAAAGTACCAGATATAGTTGCTGTCCTTTTATAATTTTATTTCTTTTTTTGAATTAGATGTTTAATGAAATAACAAGAATGGTTTTACAAAGTAAAAAGGAACACAAAGAACGTCAGCAACAAGGAGCAGACAGTACAATAAAATTGGGAAAAGTTCCAGGAAAACGAAGATTTAAATGTTGTTAGCACTGGAAATCGCATAGGTAATAATTCAGTTTAAGCATATATTTTTATGATGTAACATACAATTTCTATGTAGTACATCTCGTTTAAATATATAAAATCTAGTATGAGCTTCTAAATATTCCTATCAAAAATCAGCTGTAATGAAACATTCATTTATCTTATTCTGTACATAAATTTGGGAGAAAGCATTAAAATTATGCTGATGATTTGCCATTCTCAAACTCTATTTTAGTGAGTTGATTAGATACCTTCAGTGGACATAGTAAAAGGAATTGTTGCTTTTACAAATTGAATGTGTACTGGTAGAATATCAGTTTTTTATAGTTTTTGTTTTTCACATTTGGTAAGTACATTAGGTGATTGAAAGAATTTTGAATTTGATTCAAATAAATACAAAAAGCAAAGTAGTTTCCTAGATTATCAAAAAACATGTATTTTAAATTCATTTTAAAAATCTGCAATGGTAAGAGTTGGTGTCTACAACTTGCAAAGAATAACTGATTCATATTAAATTTAGTGTCAACTAAGCTAGCTATATAAAGAATTAGTTATGGTAGTTATTAAATTTCTTATAAAAGTATCCACATTTTCTGCTCTACTGATTAAACAAAGATAAGGAGCTCAAAAATGAAAGATATACCTTTTAGATTTTTTTCATTTTCTATAGCCTGAATCAATAATTAAACTAACAAAAAATTTGATGTTTAGTATTTGAATCATGTAGTAATGAGGCTATTCAAATAAATGTTAGTTCAAAAATATGTTTTGTTTCATAAGGTTAGTGTCTAAGGACATTAAAAAAATAAGTAAAAATGTTTTTGATATTGAATACGCTATAAATATGAATGATTTTGTCATCATTTCAGCTAAAAGAAAACTTGATTGTGAGCTGAACTGAAATCACACTTCAATTTTATTATGTACTATGTGACCACCATTTTCATAATATACTTTAGATCAGTAAAATTGGCTTTGTAAATATTTATACCAGGGTATCTTCATCCTATATTAAAACAAGTGCTGTTCTCTAAATCTTAAATCATATCGTATATATCATAACCAATTTGTATTTAAAACATTTCTAAAGATTTACTGCCTAATATATTAGTTTTACCTGTGCAAAATTCAACTGCCAGCTACCCAAATTCGCAGTGTTTTCAGAAATATTTGAGGTACTTGCAACTGAATTGTAGTAAATATGTAAATATAAGAATTCTGAAAGGGAATAATTTTGACTTGAATATTATTTTAAAGGTGAAACTGATTACAAAATCATAATGCTTTTCAATTGCACCAATTTTAATACTCAGAAATTAAGTCAGGTAAATGTATAAAAAATTTTAATTTGGAGTAGAAATAAGGTATTAGAATCAAATTATGTTTTAGTTACATTTAAAAAAAAAGACGTAATTCTTAGTTCTGAAAATAAAGGTTATACCTTGAACGGTATTATGCTGGTTTAGAAAAAATGTTTCATGACATAGTTTTTGTTTCATAATAATCAAAGTATATGAATTAATAATTGTCCAAACTTTATTTTTCTCAATTGTTTAGAAACGTATTTAGCAAAATAAACAGCGTGTTTGAATGTTCGTTTGAAATAAATTTGTATTACTGCATTTTTATGTTGCCTGCAAGTATTTCTAGAATATCAAACATTTTCTATGGTTGGAAATGTATTAAAAATATTGCCATAAAAGAAATTAGTAGAATTTTATATTACCCATGGCATACAGGCATAAAACTGGGATAAATACTATTTAAGTTATTTTATTTAGAATTTCAATATATATAATAAATAGGTTTTGCATGTTGATATTTTTACATTGTGAAGAATTCTTTTAATTTGATTCCTTTCTATTAAATTTTTTATAGAACATATTATCCTACAACGTAAGCTGTGCTTATGCTTCATTATATGTGCATGCTTTGATATATTTATGCAATGAAATGACATTTTTAAGGTTTTGGATTCTTTTATGAAATGTGATATATTTGCCAGACTATTCCAACACATCTGTGATAGTACTTTTCTATTGCTAAAATATTTTTTAGCGGAGCTACCGCCTTTGCGTTGGGAAGGAATTATTTGTATGATTCATTTACCTAGTTGCATTTTAGGGACCAAATATAAATTCAGAATTTATTTTAGCACCATGTATTTTCAGTATTTTGTTTCCCTTTTAATTCAGTATTTGAAACAAAATTAGTAACCTCCCTTACATTATCAGTTATGGTTCTTAGAAATGTGGTCTTTTGTATTGAATGTGATAATGAGCAAAATATAATGTATCGAAATCAAGATTTTGATGCATCTCATGTTCAAAAGCTCATGTTTTCTGTTTAGTATTATATTTAAAGATTGTGTAGAACTGAAATATCATCATTTTTTCTAAATGGAAACATTTTTAATTGTCTTTGTACAGTATTTCAATACACTTGGATAAAATCAGATTTTATGGATATTGTTATTGTAAACCAAATAAAAAAAATTTTCCTTTGCTTGTTTTGTTTTCTTATAGCATGTTAATGTATTATTTCCAAACATTGCAGTGTTTAAATTTTACTATAGCATACTTTAAATAAGTTATAAAGTATTTTTCCAACTAGAGCTAAGTACCTACAATCATCAGTTAAAAAAATCTATATTTTTAAACATGCGGTATGTTATTAATCACAAGTTCAAATTTAATTTTTTAAACCAACCCATAATTACAATGCTTTGTTAAAATATGGAACAATTGATATATGTATATGTTACCGGCTTTCGAATCGTTTACTGAGTTGTTTGTCTAAGTATTAATTTAAGCGTACAAAAACATTGCTGTTCGAGCAAAGATCTTATTTTCACTTTAATGAATGCCTAGTAGGTGATCTGCAGATTACCTAGGTAATTTAAGAAATGAAACAATTTTCCTCACTTAACGGATCGGCGTAGTTAATCTGCAGATTACCCGATTTCTGTACTTTAGCTGTAACGTATATAAAATATCTTAATATTTTTACTATATTCAAAACGGCATCTTAAAACTTGCCACAGGGTGTTTTTAATGTGAGGGCATCATTTTGTTTTCAAATAACTTTTAAATAAAATAGTGAATTGAATTTTTTTCGCATTACTCAATGACATTGTTTATGGAATGGGACATTGGCCAAATGACAGCCTCTAGACGTGCTTTTCCTTTTAGTCCTATAGAAAAAATATTCAGTGTGGTCAAATTGACATCACCAGATTTTGACACTGACCAGGAAATGTGTCCTTTTTAGAATTTGCACTGGCTGTAAGACATGTTCCTTGATTTTGTTGAAACTACATGTGCTGTAAACATTTTGTGGATCAATTTCAGACTAATTTCGCAACATCACGACTGACAGTAATGGCATTTTCATTTGCATCTTTGAATAAATGGTTTAATGATGTGTACACTCTAGTTTGCATGCTAAATAGTTGCTCTATAGGGATGAAGATGTTTATGAATTAATCTTGGATTTTCTGATTCCCAAAACGGCTGTTGTTTATGTAATCGCTGATGTGCACTGAAATGATGCACGAAGAATTAAACAAATCACATGATCGAAAGAAGCGGTTATTTGTCTGATGTCACATTCCATAAATTATTAATTGAGCAAACAATATGTACAAGAAAATTAAATGTTCATAGTTATTTCAAAACAAAATGGTGTCCTAACAAAAAAACACCCAGTACTCAGCTGCTTGAAAAACCTGTAAACTGAAGGTAATTGGCATGTAGCAAAGTGCATAACAAAAAGTTCAGATTTTTTATTTAATCAACAAAGATAACATACACAAATGACATTTAATAAAACTTGCAAAAGCTATAGGTAACAATAATGAACAATAAATAAATCTATATACACTCAAATGAATTGTATTGCAATACATAATCAACCTGAGTTATCAGACAAAAACTGATAATACAACTAAATGCATTAGATAAAAAATCAGTGCAGAACTTTTTAAGAGTTCACTTAAAATTAAAAAAAAATGGCATTTTTACATTCATGTGTTTCATTCAGCTAAGCCATTTCAAATTAAATTAGTCCTATCATCGATGTTAAGGATCTTAAATGGGAATCCTTTTATTTCACTAGAGTAAATTGCCATACAATACAGGAGCATATAATGTATTCACATGTTAATTTGTTGCAAGTGAAGTTTCTGTAAGCGTACCCAATCTGAAGGCAAATCCTTATTACTATTCATATTGAAAATTCCATAACCACTTAGTTGTGCTGAAATTTTAAGCACTTAAAAAATTGTGCACAGATTTTTTAATATAATTCATCAAAAAATACTTAAACAGTGAAAACACTAATAAAATATATTTCACTTTTTAATCCAGTAAGTCTTGGACACTTATTTAAAATAAGTTTAATTAATAATCAAGGGTTATTTCCTCGAGAAAATAACATTAACAATTTAAATTATGTTCAAATATAATGCAATATTTACAGCACCAATAATAATTTTCTGTGTTTAAAATATTTCTTAAATATTTGTCATGCATTGTCAAATATATGCTCTCTTCTCGGCAGTTCAGTTTCAATTTTTAAAAACAGAACTATATGTACAGCAGTAATAGTGAAAATCTTCAATGTCTACAGAAAGTTACTATTTTTTCAATACACTGATTCTAATTTATTCCAACTACATTATTTTGAAGCACTTATTAAATAAAAATAAATATTAACATTTGGAACTAGGCATTTTACAACAGTACTCCTGTACTAAAATCAGATATCTATACAAAGAAATTCCTGACTTTAAACCTATGTACAATATGCAGGAGAAATATTAAAATTGGTGATCCTCTGAAAGGCCCTAGAGTAACGTTACCATTAGAAAATAAAATCTGAGTCTTTATTAATTCGTTAGAAAAAAAATCAGTTTTAATACCAGTGTGGATGGAAATTTCAAGGATAATTAGCTTTTGCTAAGTAGTCTTGAAATTACTAATGTGCAAAGCTTTTATAATCAAGAGAATTCAAGTGTAAACAAATCTGAGATTTGATCTTTTCAAAATAAAGTGAATGGAACATTTGTTAAGGTTTTTTTATACAGAAGATTCTAGTTTACATGGGCACATAAGGACTACAACACTTTGGTCCAATTACGCAGCTATCCCAATACAAAGTTTCATCATTAAAAATGAAGAAATAGTCAAAGTAACATTTCAATGAGTAACAAATCAGTACATTTTCCAATATCTAATAGCATCTTGGAGGACATGTTTGAACTACATGTAACATGCAATTTTCAGGTTTTTACAAACTTCTAAAATGTGTGTGTAGGAACTGGAAACAGAATCATTCATCATGGGCATGAGTTATTTTGCATACCAATGTAGATTTAATTTGCAAATTTGAGAACAAAGATTTCTAACCTTGCACTCAAACTATTCACTAATTAATTTCTAGTAGTATATGCTTTCTTGACTTTAAATTGATGTCTCTATTATCTCTTGGTGTTAAGTTCTTTGCCTTGTGTTTCTATTTTCCCATCACATGTCCATTAAACAGTTTTTTAAATATATTTTCAGCTTTTAAATAAGTTTTTAAAATTAGATGATTAGAGTAAAAAATTTTGGTCTGCCTTTAGTGATGTGGATAATGCTAAGTTTTGTATTAGGAACATGTGGTCATTACTAATTTTGATATGTACATGTTTCAACATTTTTTAGTAACCCATGTACAAACTCAGACATTTGTATAAAAGATTAAGCTGGTATTTTTCAAGATGATAAATGAATTACTGAATAGTCAGTTTATTGTAAATCATTGTTGCAGAAAGAAAAGGTCTGCTAACCAAACAAATGCCTCAGACACAGCAAATATGAAATAATTTCTCAATAAATGAAAAGCATTTAAGGTGATTTGTTTAACAGCAATACATAATTTTTCTTATACAAGAATTAAACATTTAAAATAATAATTTCAACTATAACTTTTATGTATTGCTATAAAAACTATGACCAGGGCAATAGAAGAAATTACACATTCTGAAAGTTATATTCACGTAATATACTATTTAGTCAAATTTAATTATTTTTTCTTTAGTTGTATTTACATTTTGATAATAGAAAACATTTGCAAATTGAGTCAGCTTGAATGAATTTAACAATAAATATCCTATAAAACATTTCAGAAATCTATAGCAAAGCTATAACACATTTTTCTACAATCATTCAAGCTTTTAAAAATGAAATTAATATTAAATGCCTTGATTTATTTCAGTAACCTAAATAAACATATTCAAAATCATTCATTTGAAATGACTGAATATAAAATTTTACTGACTTGTAACCAAACGAACTTAGACCAATTTACTAACAGAAACAAGATTTTATTTTCATAATGGAGATTCAAATATTTCAGCCCAGTCTCCATTTACATCACCAGCTGCAAGGGGTTTTTCAGCACTTGCTTCATTAGCAACAGCATCTGTAAATGAAATAATAATGGTATATTTAATAGTGAAAATTAATTAAACATAAATGATAATCAGTTGGAAAAAGAGCACATTTTAGGGAAATAACTTGAAATCCGAATTTTTGGATTTAAATTACGATCAATATTGCAAGGCTATAAAAATTGTTGGGTTTTAGGGATTCAAAGTTTGTTTTATTGCTCTGCTGTCAATTTTTACGAAACAGTAGTGTATGGGGTGTAGTGTCTATGAAAGCCCAGAAGCCTGGCATCCCTATTCAAAAAATAAAAATTATATGTCAAAAAAGCGATAAAATCTGAAACAATGATTTTTTAAAATGTAATTCTGATTGAGATGTCAGTTTCTAATGTAATATCCTTGATTTTTACCACAAAAAGCCAACCAGAAACGTTTGATGCCCCATCCTTTCAGCTTAAATGATTTCTTACTATGATTAGTGAACAGTGTTTGTCATGCACAATTGGTACATTCAGTAAACCTTCTTTCTTACTCCATGCTTCTTATTATGGCTAGTATCCAATCAAGATAATATGTACAGTTGGTCCTTGAACATGGTCTATTATTCTGTTTTAATTTTCCAGCCTTTGCAAAAAAACTGCCTTTAAACTCTATGACAGTATTCCAGAGTTGCCACAAATGGGCACAATTGCACCTTTTGGGTAACCATTTTAACTTACGTCTAAAAATGCAGACTGGTTTGGACAAAAAAACAAACTGGTTAGGAGCCATGCAGAGAAAACTACAAGTTACAGCGTGGAATAATGTCTCAAACATACAGCATTGGCTCTTACTACTTTAACTCTCTGATTGGTTGTTTTGGAATTTTATGGCACAAAGGCCATATTTGGAAAAGCTGCGCCAAACACTAGACAAAATCAAGTAATGGCTAGCTTATTGAATCCCCATGGGCTTAAGACAGTAAACTATGGGAAAAGAAAAGATCATGAGTACCTCGGGTCCATGCAGTCCCTACATACCTAAAGGAGATATGCCCCTGCAGGCCTTACTACTCTGAGAAACAAGAGCAAAGATATCTCATTGAACTCATTTGCTATCATCTAATAGGTTAACTTATATGGATAAAAATTTGAAAGTTCGAAATTCATACAAGTAGTTTATTTGATACCGTTGTTTTCTTAAGCTCACACCAGTCACATGCATTATGAAAAGGATAAAAATTCATTACTGGAATTTAATGCCACATCAAATGCACGATTTTCACTACTTATATTTTTCTATTTACTACTATTCTTCACCACATAAATGGCTCAATTAGGCAAGAAACCTATATATTGCACAAGTTTTATAAGAAAAATAGGTGCCAATCTTCTTTTTCTAATTCATTGAATAAATAAAATGGAAGTATGAAAAATGTTTTTCCTTTATTCCAAAACATAAATGCTGACATTTTGAAATAAAAAACCTATGAGTACCAAAGTATAGAAACCAGGCAGTTTCTGTAGTAACTAGCAACTTCTAAATTAAGTTTTATGCATTCCTTTCCTACCTAGATGACATCAAATTACGACTGATGACTTAAATGTATTTTATTCATTAAATCTAAATTTACTCAAAATGTGTCTCCATATTTACATGTACATATTTGTAAGTAATATGGTAAATCTGATTATGATAATATTAAAAATTTTAAAATCAAAATACAGTTACCATTCGATATAGTATATCGCACTTCTTGGATACAAGAAAAGTGTAACACACAGAGGATCAAGATAAATTTACAAATTAGAAATAAAGAGGCACAAATTAAGCATTGTAGCAAACTGAATTATTGGTTAACTGTAACTACGCCAAACTTTCAACCTTTTCTTGGCATGTTGCTAATTGCATCAAACTGATAACCTTTTCTTCCTTGTAAGAGGAGTTTTGTCGATTCCTAACAGGCGAGCAACTGAGTTGTGGTCCTTATCTTACTAAATGTATTCTAGTAATTTGTACATTTGTAAATAAATTATATTAGTTTTAATCCTGAGATGCTTACTAAACTCCAACTCACCCCATCCTGTAACAAGAATATAACGACCAGCATAGCCTGAATTAATGAAGTTCACAAACAAACCTGTTCGAGTTTGGATTACCAAATGCCAAATTTTAAGATCATTGATATTAAAGATGCTATACTAAAAGGCACCACATATGATGAAGAATTCATTAGGGAATTATTCAATAGTATAATTAGTGAAAAGAAAGAACAAGAGCTACTTGCTACTGAAAAAGAACTACTTGCTGCTGAAAAAGAGAGAATGTTTGAACTAGAAAAATTAAAATTTCAGGCAAATGCTGCAAATATGAACACTGACTCACAATCTGTTCTGTCTGTTGTTAACACAGATTTTCCTAAAGTAGAGCTGAAGAGGCTAATCCTTAGCTTTGATGCGAAAATGGACAATACGAGTTTATTCTTAAATTTGTTTAAAAAACAGTTAACTTTTTTAAGGGCACCAGTTATGAAATGGGTAGTTTATTTGATCAGTCTCCTCCCAAGTGACAACACTGCTTTGTTGGTAGCACAAGAAACTGATGCAGATGCTCAGAATTATAAGCATAATAAATAGATCCTACTGAAGAGTTTTAAAATGAGCTCTGAGAAATTCCGTTAACTTTTAGTACATCACATTTCGATTTAAGGAATTATTTTGAAGGTTGGCTTACAGAACTGAATGTTACAACATTTAAAAGATTTAAATATTGCTGACCAAATAAAAAAAAGAACACTTCCTTGACCATTGGTCTGATTGGATTGATCCCAATGAGTTAGCAGACAAATTAGATAACTATGAAGAAGTCAGAAGTGTGAAACCGAGAAACGTAACTCAAGAACCTTAGAAAAAGGAGTTTTCGAAGTTTTGACCATGAAATGAATCTAGAAATGTCAAGTTTGATCCACAGAAAACGAAAATGTTTCATCCTAGAAATGACATTAAGTGTGAGGATCAGCCTCAACTAAGTTGCTATGGATGTGGAAAAGTAGGAGCTATAAAATCGAAATGTCCCACCTGTTCTCCAGCTACAAAAGTGGAAAGAGCAGAATTTGGATCTTTGTATCTTCGTGTTCAGTTCGACAATCTCAAACAATCCTATTGAGAATCACAATATATGAGATGAATGGTATACATGTGCTGATACTGGAGCGACCCCTCGATTGCTGGTGAAGTGTTATACCCCTTTTGAGAGAAAAAGGAATAAGATTTGAAGCAACAGTTCTCAGTCACACTTGCTGATGGTTTCAAGAGAGAAACCGAAATCAGAACTGAATTAATTGCCTTTCCAACAGCTAAAGACAATCAAATCAAACTCTGTTAGGGACAGACTTCTTGCCCAAAAATAGTGTTGAATATTACAAACCACCACTGGTATTTTAGTAATAGTCCAAGACAGAAGTTTCCTTTTGCTGAAGACAACTTCCAAAGAACTGTCAAAGTATGAAGAGATGTTGATTCAATACATTTGAGACACGATAAAGGAAGGCACATCACTAAAGAGCAAAGAACAGAATTAATCGCATTGTTAGGAAACTTTTCAGATATATTTTGACCAGGGGAAGAAGCAACTCCTAAGATTCAACATTATATTAATACAGGAAAGAATCTTGTTTCATAGTCACCCTTTCTCATGTCCGAACAAGAAAGAAATCTTGAAAAAGGAATTGCAATACAATCCAGGTAAAGCTAACGTTATAGCCGACACGCTATCTAGACCTTTTTGCCAACACACGAATGGAACTTGTGAAATGTGTACCATAACCATTGATATGAACTCAGATAATACGGGATATATTCTAAAAGAGTAACTGAAAGATGAAAATCTCAAGAAAATTATGGACTGTTTTGAGAGTATCGAAAAAGACGAAAATTTTGCTAGCTATTCTGAGGTTACCTCATGAACCTTTTGGTTTTATTTAGATATTCTCCTGATTGAGTCGGGAGAGGCTCAGATGGTTGTACCAATGCAAGAAAGAGAGAAGGTTCTTAAAGAACATCATGATGCACCAACAGCTGATCATAATGGAATTGAAAGAACATATAACCAGAATAGCAAAGCGGTACTTTTGGATTGGTATGAGAAGATACATTAGCGAATATGTAAAGAACTGTACTGAATGTTGTAGATACAAACCTAGCAAACCAAAAACCCTCCTGACTTTTTCAGACAACTATCTACTCACAATGATTTGAAACTATTTCCTTAAATCTTTTCGGGCCCTTACCCCAAACAAAAGATGAAAAAAGGTGGATCTCCATAATAGAAGACTGCTCCACCAAGTGGGTAGAACCGTTTGCTTTAACCAACGCTACTGCAAAGGAATGTGCAATAATTCCGATCGAGGAAGTTTTTATGAGCTACGGATTGCCAAGACGAATCATTAGTGACAATGGCTCTCAGTTCATAAGTGTCATAATACAAGTATGCTACCTTTTAAATATTAAACAAACTTTGACACCAGTCTATCATCCTAAAGCAAATCTTATGGAAAGAACAGAGATCTAAAATGGCATTTGGCAATATTAGTGGGTGATGATCATACTACATGGAGCGAAAAGTTGCCTAATATTAGATTTGTCTTAGACACTGCTAAGTGCGACTCAACAGGACAAATTGCTACTTATATGCAGTTTGGTAGAGCTTCACACTGTGGATGACAGTTCATGCGATTTTCGAAGTGTTGTAAATAATGATCAATTTCATTCCAAAGCAAAAGGGGATTCGCAGAAGGGGACTGGCAACTTTCTTTATCTAAAGAAATTTGCGCCAGTTTCAAGAAGCAAATAAAAGATCATGTAGAAGAATGTTAAGTCAAGCATAAACAGTATGCAGACAAGAGTCATAAACCATCACCTCAGTTTAAGACAGGTGACTTATTGGGTTACTTTGCACCCAATAAGTCAGGCTAAAAAAGGCAAAACCTTAAAATTCATGCCCCGGAGTGATGGCCCATATGTAATTGTGTCACAAAGGTCTCCTATCTCTTATACAGTTGCTGCTAAAGATGATATTTCTTCACCCATAGCTACCATGTGTCTGCCCTTGTACCCTACAAAGGCCCTGATTCCCGACCTGTGGCACCTATTCGCAGAAGGGGACGACCCAAGGAACCATCTGGTGACCAGAAGCTAGATCCTTATGCCGATGCCTGCAGTCCTGATGACAAACATGGTGGTCCATCATCGAGGTCCCAAAAGAGACATTACTTTTCTGTCCACCTCGCCATATACAGCCTCCATGTAGTGCAACCTGAGGATGGTTGACAGCAGGTTCAGGGGAAGTGTGTAATAAACTGAACTATTGGCACATTGCCAACTATGCCAAACTTTCAACCTTTTCTTGGCACAATGCCAATTGTGTCATCAAACTGATAACCCTTTTCTTCCTTGAGAAAGAAAAGTTCTGACGATTCCTTCCAGACGCACGACTGGCTGTGGTCACTGTCTTACTAAATGTTTTCTTGTAATTTGTAAATAAATTATGTTAATTTTAACCCTGAGATGTTTACTAAACTAAACTTCAACTCACCCCATCCGGTAACAGCATTAAATTATATGTATTTTAATTACTATTACATAAAACTACAAGTTAAATACAAAATGGATGCTAGAACTATTTGATGTAGAGTTAAATATGGTAGAATATGTTTGAAAATAAATTCCTTCTTGTCCATGCTTTCGAGACACCGAAATCTTTATAGATTCAGTTATGGACAGCTTTTGTAATAAGTGAACTTTGAATTTCCAATTCTAAAGATTCACAAACTAAAATTCATCAAGGGAGAAGAGTACGATATAGCTGAATGAGCAATATAAAGAGGAGTTGCTCATCTTGTTTCCAATCTACACAAAATAGTCTTTGATTATATTGGTGCAAGGAAAGTGAACCTTATGATCAAAAGGGAGATATGATATTAGTTCCAAAAATCAATTGACCCACCAAGCAGTATGTCCAAGTACACTTCAGAGGAGTTTCTGTGTAATGGGCAACAGACCCAAAATATTTCAAGAAGCGAGATGTCTGAATATTTCTAAAGTCAATTAACCCTCCAAGGGGTACACCAAAGCATACTTCAGTGGGAGTTTTGTGTGGTAGACAGAGACCCAAAATATTTCAAAAAGCAAGATGTTCAGGGTGAGATGTCTAAATATCGTTTGCAGTTGAGTATAAAGAAAAAGTAAGTAATAAATTTCTCTTCCTCTGCTATGCGCCACAGTTCCTCCGCATGCCTGCGATTTCCTT
The DNA here is from genome assembly GCA_933210815.1 of Meta bourneti. NCBI lineage: Eukaryota > Metazoa > Arthropoda > Arachnida > Araneae > Tetragnathidae > Meta > Meta bourneti. The sequence goes on along the minus strand of OW119923.1, from coordinate 30,954,258 downwards.
CTCTTCTGTAATCACTAGAAGTCTAATAAGGACAGTATATAATATGTAGTGAAATGAAATTGGCTGCTCATATTTTGTAGTCTCCAGCTAACTTGTAAATATATTAATGTTTTAATGTCAATAAATTCTTTTATTCCAACCTTGAGAAACCAGTGAGTTGCTCAACACAACATAGTGGAGTCCATGACAGGACTTTTGAAAGATTTACTTAAATATTGATTTTGAAGACATGGATTGAGAAAGCAAATTGAGAAAAACCACTCGAAGTGCCTTTACGAGGGTTTTAAATCAAATAAAGTCCATAATTGAAGCATCTGATCCTGATAAGGTTTTGCAAGTTTCTTATAATATTCTAGAAGAAAGAGCTGCAGCTAAAGGAACAATATGCTAGAATAATACAAGTGCTACTGGATGACGATGAAGCCAATCTTGACCACGAAATGGAGGTAGGTGAAAGCTATCAAACTCAATTTCTTGATATCACTATAAGTGTCCATAAAATTTCTGATGTTTCTAGAGTAGATGCTGAAAGCATTGATGAAAATGAGGTGAAACAGAATTCGAAAAAGTTTAAGCTTCCAAAACTTGAACTTAGGAAATCTGAAAGATTGGCTACCATTTTGGTGTCAATTTAAAAATATAGATGAAGACCCTGATAACAGAGTAGTTTGGTGGGGTTTCTGTGTAGCAGATAGAGACCTGAAATATTTCGAGGAGCGAGATGTCATCCAGAGGAGATGTCTCTATATTTCTAAATTCAATTAACCATACAAGCAGTTTACCATAGCACAGCTTCATGGGGTTTCTGTGGGGCAGACAGAAGGCTGGAAATATTTTGAGGAGCGATGTCGGATCTGGATGAGATGTTCAAATATTTCGGGTCTGACACTTGCCATGTAGTTTTCCATACTGTATTCAAATTTAATTTTCCGAGCTCTGTTCAGGTGTCACTAATGGGATTAAAAACCAAAATAAGGCAAAAACTAACCTTGTTCCTCACAAAGAACTTCATCATCTTCAAAAGAATCTTCACCTGGAAAATAGCCATTTGTTAAAATAAATACAATGTATTTTCATCTCTTGTTCAGTTTCTTAAACACAGTCAAGCTAGAGGAGTGTGGTCTTCAGAGGTTAAGTTGGTTAAAAAAATTAATGGCAAATTTTAATGGCATACGGGCCAGATATTGGCCAAGCTTTACCAAACACATGACAAAGAAACTGTTTAAAGCTTAAAATTATGATGAGGAAGGAAAAAAGCATAAAGTAGGACAGGTGAAGGTAAAACTGAAGGGAGGACAGATCAGTACGGTATCTTGGGGTTATGATGCCCGTGCTTACTTCATGAGTAAACCCCCTTAGGGACTTCAAGGTCAGGAAATTCAAAAGAACAGTTAAAGTCCCAGTGGCTAAATCATAAAGCATGTGAGTACTGTAAATACTCCACAGCTACATTAGGTCACACACTATTAAAAAAGCGATTAACAAGATCTTTGCAGACAAACAAGAATATTAATATTAAATTTGTCAACAAATAATAAAATCAAACTTTAGAAAATCTTCAAAATAGGCATTCTAGATTTAGACATAATATTGAAAGCATGAATGAAACAAATGCCAGGCATTTGACTTTAAATCATTCACCATCTGGCTTCCCAATACTTCTGTACTGTATTACTAAAATTATTAAGTGCAGTGCAAGTGTCTTAAGTGTTGAGGCATCATGGGCTGTCTACTATTACATAAAATACAGTCAGGAGAGTCAACAATATTACAATAAAATAAGTGTATACGAAAACAGTCAGGAAACGAAACTCGGCAACTGAAGTCTTCCTTGGAGTCTGGGAAGACATTACTGGAGGAAAGAAGGCATTCCCAAGACTTATCCTTGGCAGCATTGACAAGTCTTTTTAGGCTGTGTTTGAACAACTCTTTTATCCAAAGTTTCAAAATGTGAAAAGAGTTTAACAGCTTTCAGGTGATCTTGGTTCCCTTTTTGGCGAGATGTCCACTCTCTCATATCCAGGTACGTCACAATGAGCCGGGAACCATTGAATAACCAACACATCAGACAGCTTATCAAGGAGTTGTCTGCATTACATAACTCATGGGCAATCTCTAACTGAATTTGAAGCGACCGCTTGTATTGCAGATTAGAGTTAGATAAAATAACCACTTTTCAAATGAATCTTTCTAATATTGAATGGTGCAGCTTGTCCACTATTGGACCTTGTGCCATAAAACCCCAACATTCAATCCAATTCTTTCTAGTATTGAAAGCAAGAAAACTGCAAGTCACTGACAAGTATTTTAAAATTGTTCTAACAGAAGATCTGTCTTTTGAAACTTTTAAGTACTTTTATGAGTTTAGTATAAAAATAATTTAATATAAGCCATACCTAAATAATCTAGCTTGTCTGGCCGTAAACTGTAAATACAATAATTTTGCCGGGATACTTCAAGCAAAGAACAATCCAATTCCAATGCTTCGAGTTCAACACTTGTGCCTGAAGAGAATTTTAAAATAATAAGTTATTAAATATTTAAGGAAATTATAATTAGTGTTGCCACTATAAAAGTAAAAATACTATATCACAAAATAAACATAATTAGAAAAGTATAAAAATAAAAAGGCTTTGGAGAAAAGTAGAAACTTGAATAAATTTTTATATAAATTCTATTATTCTTTTATCCTACTACAATTACAACCAATTTTAGCTATCAACTGATAAATATTTATCAATATGAATGTAAATTACTAGTTGTGGGTTTAATCAGTATCATAAATAAAAATCAACAGAATTGTTTTCTAAACTTTGAAACCCCTCAGTCTACTTTGGTCGGCATTGTAATTTCAAATGGCAATTTCAAAGGAAGTTGTCTTGTTAAACTGGAGATAGAAATGCAATCAGTTTAATTCTAATGAGGATTTAGAAAAAGTTTTCCAAGTTCTTCATTTAATTGTATGGAGTTAGTTCTATAAAGAGTTGGTTAAGAAAATGTTATGCATTATTTTATTAAAAAATATGACATGTGTTGCATGTTGCATAAAATAATGCATAACATGTGTAACAACAAATGTTTATGAGAAATGATGTTAGAACTAATGTATTTAAAACATCAACCAGGATCTTTCCCAATCTAAATTTCTACAAATTCAGCTATAGCAGGATAGTAATTCAATTCAGAATTCTGAAATAAAACAAAAATATATAATTCCTTTTTGACTGAAGTGGTAAAGAACAAAAGTGAAGGTACAATAAATACACTGGATAGCATAAACATTGAATTTAAATTTAGTTTCATTTAGATTCTCAGTCTGTATTTTGCATGTTTTTCCCCATAATCAATAGTAAAACAAAACTTCTTTATCTCAATCTTAATGAGACAACTTCCTTTGAAAATGCAATTTGAAATTCCAATGTCAACCAAATTTTACACAAGTTTCAAAACATTTTTGTAACTGACTTTCTAAAAAAAACCAACTGCATAAGATGAAGATAATTTGAAAGCAGTTTCTCGAAATGCTGTCTATCACTGTTAGTGTCTAAAACTGTTATCCCAAGTTTTTCTGCCTCCTAGCAAGGTCAGAGTAGTATGAATCTGATTATTACCTCCAATTACAAGCAACAGTTTCTTTCCAGAAGAACGAGCCTGAACTGAATCTAGACATGCAGTGACCGTGACATTGGTGACATGGTGGCACCCACTGACATCCAGGCGTTGGAGATAAGGAGAAAGGAGGACTAGAGTCAAAAGACCTGTGAAGAACATAATATAACTTAAATTAATATCACACAAAAGGAGGACAAAATTACTTTTTCATCTAGTACATAGAAATATCTTCATCTTAGTTATAATTTTGATACAGAAAAACAGCATTGTGAAGAACACATTTGATGCAAAGTGGATGATTCTTTTTCCCTGTACAAACTTCAGGCAGTCTGATCTGCTCTGTCCCAAGAGAACTTGAGGGTAGCACAGTTTTTGGGTTTCATGGCGCAGGGTCATATTTGGTCAAGCTGAGCCAAACACAAGACAGACAACGTCAAGTAGTTAACAAAGGAGGCAAAAAATGCAAAAGGTAGAAGGGTAGGTAAAACAAAGAGGAGTTCAGATTACTAAGATAACTATTGTGATGTGTATATTTACTTCACGAAAATAAACCCCTGAGGAGCAATGTGGGAAGGAATTCAACTGAATGTGTATTTCATGGTTTTGAGACAATTTCTTCAGTGTTTTGATGTTATGTACATTAGTTTTGCTGATAGCACTCCAATTACTCAGATGCTCAACTGAACGGCTTTCAGTTAATCTGTTAATCAAATGCTTTCAATGCATTACCGTAGACCAAAGCAATTGGCAAACAAATTAAATTGATTACTTTTAAAACTGCAAAAGATACCGAGTGAAAGCCTTATTAAAAAAAATTCCATAATCTTGGAACTTATTTAAATAGTGTGTACAAAGGAAACAAGAAAAAGTAACATAAAAGGCTATTCCAAAATTAAACACATTAATTTTTCTGCTTGCCAGTATAAGTTGGTATAGCAACCTTCAATTTCCTCAGCAAAGACAGAAGCCTATTTAATGACAATAAACGCACAAAATGAATTGATCATGATGTGAGTAATTATTTAGATGTAATGTTCTGAGGTTGATGGAAAACTCAAATTACACTAAGTCATTGAGTCTGTGCAAAAAGTTTTGGGGCAATGGCAGATGGGTCCTTAAAAATGTCTTCATGTATGGCTCCAATGCAATTAAGGATGTGTGAGGGAGAGGCTGGTAATAAGTAGCACTTTGTACAGGTGGGGAAGGATTTCTGGCCATCAATGATTATCATTTCCAGATCGGAGCCTGGCAAGCATAGAGAAAGTTTCTGGGGCAAATTTAAAGCAAGCAGCTCTCCTGGTGTTCCACTGAGGTACTAGCAATGAAAGGGTACTGGAGATGATCTTCGCAATTTCTTTTTTAAGTACGGAAAGGTGATTGTCCTTTGAGAGCAGGACGGTACTTTTTCTTGTGCCAGGTTGTTTATTTGCTCCAGCTTTTGCCAATAAGTCAGCTCTCATTGCCCGGAATACCAACATGTGATGGGATCCATTGAAAATTTATTTTAGAATTTTTACTGAAACTTAATATTAGAAGGGCTATTTTTTCAAAAGAGGATCGAAACTGGTGAAGCATTTTTTAATTGCTAGAATTGCTGCCTGCGAATCAATGTAAATATTTATTTTAAGGGGCTGACTATTAGGGACTTCTTTTAGTGCTTCATATACGGCTATTAATTCTGCTTTAAAAACAGGGAGGTTTGAGTTATTCTTGATTTGAATTTCTTTTGAACCGAATTCATCTGTAATGAAGACGACACTTAAGGATGAACCATCTTCAAAAAGGCTACCACCTGTAAAACTATTTATATCATTTAGTTGTTTCTATTGCTTGCAAGCAAAGGGCTTTTAGAAGTTCAGGTTGGTCCTCTTTTTTGGAGCATTCAGATATTAGTTGCCTTTTAAATGTCACTGTAGGTCGTTGTTCATATGGAGGGACATTAGTGCTTGGATGAGAATTGATAGTGATATCAGTTAGCCTGTCAGTAGTTGTAATATGGAACTGAAAGTTGGAAACTATCTGGCTGGTAACAAAGCAAAAAATATTTATTAGTTCTCAAAGCAATAATGAATGCAATTTGGACATTTGAGGCAGATGGCATCCCACTACTTAACATGAAATTCAAAAAAGAAATTTAAGAGATAATATTCATATTTATAAAGTATCAATAAAATGATCAATAAATATGAGCATTTTTGTGACAAAAAATTAATTTATGAACACATAAATTCAACATTACTTAAGACATACCTTGATCACCAATATTAGGGCAACCTTTAAGCAGAAAGGTTTCCAGCAATCCTTGCTTGGCAATAGAAGATAATCCTTCATCTGTCACCTGTAAGCAAAAGTGGAAAAATTTGAAATACTCAGGATGCATGGTTATATTTAGTTTTTTACCAAACACCATGAAAATATCAATACAAATAGAAGTGTGTGATCCTAGGATTATTACTGGCATGGGAAATAGCAGCAAAACTAAAATATTATCCAGAATATTAATTAATATTATCAATTACATTCAATTTGAATGAGTAACAAATAAAAAACAAATAAGTCATAAAACCCCTTTATTTAAAAACTCCCATAAATTGCTTTTTTATAGGAATGCAACCCAAATACAGGGTTCACTCTTCAGGTAAAAGAAAAATTAGGGCCGTTTCAAGGCTACTTTTTAAGACAACATTTCACATAGATCACAATCGATTACCTGTGAGTGCACAGGTAAGAAACTTTTACGAGTCTAGGTTTGGGTCTCATCTGACCTAGTTTTAAAACATCAATTTTAAGCGAATCTATCAATATAAGACCTTTTACTTTTGATGACAATTAACCTTGGATGAGTATGATTGGCCTTGACTTTTGAATGCAGTTAAAATAAAAGATGTACTGTTCTTGTAAACATTAAGGTTATAATTTTTTTAAAGAACTTTCAACAAATATTAAGGCTTTAAAAGGGCCCTCAAAAACCAAAACGAAAAATCAGGCCTTTTTAGAAACTGGGAACTCTGAAATAAAATTAGAAAAACACAAATGAAGGTTTTACAATATGGAATCAGAAAAAATGCTCAATATGCAATCAATATAAATGTTCTATGGCGATGAAAAGAAACAATATTTGTTTAGCATGCCTTTAATAAGTGGATTGCTTTTAAATTACCTATGTCATTTTTCTTATCCTAAAACATTAATTTAAAAAAACTGGAATAAGTTTACTGTCTATCTACCACAGGAACAGCTACTGACACCAAGTCTGGATGGTGGAAGTCGGTATAAAAACAGGGCTCATTCATTTTGGGCAGGACTATCATGGATTAAATTTATTTTTTTTGAGAATGTTGGCAGCAGAAAGAGGTAGCTTACTAGGATAGATCTCAGCAACAAGTAACAACAAGTTAAAATGTATTTCCAGTTTGTCATTAAGTGCACCATTTCTTTAAGCCCTTTCTATGGAAAATAGGACAAGGTCTGTTTCTATGGCAATAGATGGGCAGACTGTCTAGAACAGTTCTCATATTACAGGCAATAGACAGCTTTGAGATACATAAAATAAATAAAAAGAATGATACTTACCCTATCTAAATAACTCACGTTTAAAGTCCGCAGACTATAACATGTTGATAAAGACGTTAAAGAATAATCGCTTATCTCATTGCAGCCTGAAAGATCCAAGCTCCTACAATTGAAAGAATTTTTAACATAAGAGAAGTGTTAAATTGTAGCAATAACAAAAATTCCAATTCTAGTTATTAGCCATACCTGATTCTCTTGCATCCTCTACTGAGAGCATACACAACATCGTCATCAACATGTTGGTTTTGAGACAAAGACAAATTTTCCTGAAAGAGAAAATCAACTTTTAGTATTCAGAAAGCTGTTTCTGCTTTGTTAAAAATACTTTATCTCAAATTATATTTATTACTTGACTAGATAGTTTTATATGAGTGTATACTAAAATGTGAATAACTTACAAGATTAGATAATCTTCCAATATGATGCAGTCCACTTGATGACACTGTAAGAAATGCAACTTATGAAGAATTTTAACTAAGAAAAAAATGTTCTTATACTAGTATAAATCCTTAATTTTTTGTAGCACAGAAAAACTTATGCTGCCTAATATATATATATATATATATATATATATATATATATAATGTAATTTTACTCATGTAACTTTAATCATTCAAAACTCATAATATTGTAAAAGAAGCAAATAACGATATATAAAGTATATATAAAACAGAAAAATGTATTGATATTAGATTTATAATTTGGAGTTAATGCCTCTGATAATCCAGACTAATTACTTATTTGGTTGCTTAGTTTTGAATGTACAAGTTTTAATCTTTCATCCAATCAAAACATTTAATTTTAAAACAACTAAATATGAAATTGAATTTCTTCATACAAAAATTAATGTACAATTTGACCTCATATCAATACCCTAGGCATAATATATAATTTTTCAGACACATTTTTGACACTTTTTTAGTCCTTTTATATTTTACAAATATTTTCGATATGCTAGAAAAATTGCTTCAATAGACAAAAATGTAAATAATCTTTTTTCATCTATGAAGTATTTTCTAAAGATTGTGACAGATTGCTTACAATTATTTTGCTGCTCTATCATTTGCCTCTTGAACTCATTTGATCACAATAAATGTGGTAAACAATTTTATGTTTTCAAAATTAGAAATCATATTTAAAAAACTTATTTACATGTTGTTGCAAATAGAAATATACTTGGAACATTGCTTTTGTTCTTTTTCTATTTGATGTTTATCATGCCAAATTGGGCAAAAATAAAATAAAGTAAATTTTCTTAAAAAGATGGGTATTTACGTATTAACCGCATGCCAGTGATTAATCGCCAAATCTGTTGGCGTATTAACCACATGCCAGCGATTAATCGCCAAATCTGTTGGAAGGGGTATAAGATGGAAGAATGGTACAATCTGGCGCATGCCAGCGATTAATTGGCAAATCTTGTTTCATTGATTCTGATTGTTTTGCAAAACTTTTTTTAGAAGCACAGTTCAGTGTTCAGTGCATTAGATAGTCGTGCTTTATTTTCTGTTTTTACGTCAAATTAAATTTTAACATAACGCTTGATCGTTATGAATCTGTGGAAGTTACCTCAAAATGAAATGAAGTCTGACCGCTATTTCCAGAATTACAGCTTACTACTGGAAAATCGATATTGCAATCCTTCGCACCCAATGAAGTTATATTTCAATGAAGAACCCATTTATTGGCAGTGCAACATTCGCACATGTCAAAAAAGTGTTAGAATGCGTGTAAAAGACTGGTTCGAAAGAAGCCGCATAACATATACAACAGCTTTACGTTTCATTTATTGCTGGTGTGAAGAACTGACATCAGTCAAATTCTGCCAAAAGCAACTAGAAATGGCAGACAAAACGGTTATTGATTGGAATAATTATCTACGGGAGATATGCGTCCTTGAAACGGCAGAAGCAGAAAATGAAAAAATTGGTGCCGTCGATTGCATTGTGGAGATCGACGAAAGCATGTTCACAAGACGTAAAAATAATGCTGGAAGAATATTCCCACCCCAATGGATATTTGGGGGCATTTGTCGTGAAACAAGAGAAACATTTTTTTGTTATGGGTCCCGATCATAAATCTACCACATTAATCAACGAAATAAAAAACACATTAAAGATGGATTGACCATTTTTTCCGACTGTTGGAAGGGGTATACGACGGAAGAACTGGAAGAATCTGGTTATATTCACTGCCAAGTCAACCACACATACAATTTCATTGATCCTGAAACTGGCACGCACACACAGAATATAGAACGCATCTGGGGAAGTGCAAAATGGCGAAATAAAAAACATCGAGGAACATCCAGCCACCACCTCGAGTCCTACCTTGCGGAGTTTATGTGGAGGAAAAACAAGCCTCAAATGATATTGATATGTTTGATGCCATCTTAAGGGCAATTGCTAAACATTTTCTGCCCGAAACCAAACTTAGTTGATATTTGCCAAAACTTGGTTGATATTCGCCAATGGCATGCGGTTAATATGTAAGTACCAAAAGATGTTAAAGGGAACTTATCTTATGGGATAAATACACAGTAAAGTTGAAATCAATCTCAGTTCTCATTTGATGACTTTGAATTATGCCAACAAATCACTAGTCATATTAGAAACAAATGCAAATGTCCTCCTGTCAGTAAATTATGAAAGAATCAAAACATTGGAAAGTATTTTTGCATGCTTGCTGTATTAAACTTTAAAAATCAAAATTACTAAATCAGGTGTTATCCAAAACTTGCAAAATGGAGATTAGTCCTTTTTTTTTTTTACCAAATATAGAAATGAACTATTTATACATAACTTCAAATCTACTTACTATCTGGAAAAATTCCTCCAACATAAAATATTTTCAGGTTTTTCAAACTCTACAAAATGTATAACAAAAACAAAGATGAGAAATAAGGTCAATTCTATAGTTTAAATAAAAGTTCCAGTTCAAAATTTTTTTATAACTGTTTGACAACATAATAATTTTTACATTAGCATGCATCTCCTCACTTATTACATTATTGAGTTTATTAGTTTGATGTACATTACATGAAAAATAGTTAATATCTGTGGGATACCGGAAATTCCATGTTGCCTAGTGAACGGAGATGTTGGGATGTAGAGATGCCATGTGTGTGCTCGAAACACCCATGCATAACTCACCCAGCAATAGCAATTTCCCGCCAAAATCGGGAGAAGGACAAAGATGTTGCAGCAGACAACTGCTGAGATGTGAACTTCAATTATTCAGACATTCGACGGCCCAAAACCCTGTCAATTCATTTCATTTTGTATATAGCACATATTAAATTCCTCTTCTCAATGTTAATACATCTCTTCATTTACTGAATTATGGTCATTGTGTTACACGGGGGCTCGGCTATGTCCCACATAAAGACTGGCCTGTCCAGAGCTTTCATCAAAAATCCCCTAGAATCAACAGTGCTGAATGACGAAGCTTCAAGAAAAGTCGTTAAGTAATGAGAAAAGTATTCAAGAAATATTTTACCAAAGAAAAATATTTCAAGTTCCCTTAAGTTTCATCTTGTGTAAAAACAGTGTATTGTGCTATTTGGATTACAAAGATGAGCAGTCTCCGAACTAAGTTTTGAAACTTTTTATTTTTCTTGTCTTGATGTTTACAAAAAATCCAAGTTAAAGAACAAATTCGAAGACAGTTTCACTTTTAATGATTGAATATTTAGTTTAATGACTTTGGATCCTTTTAACGATTGATAATTGCATGCGTTTTGAACATTTTCAAAGAAGCATGAACTACACATAAATTTTATAAGAATTTATGTGAATGAACATTAAATTCCTTGAACAATTTGGGATAATTTTCGATTCTCTCGCCTAATTTTTTAACTTTTGGTTTCAAAATGTCTAAAATGTTCAATGAGAGATTCATATTTCGAAATCAATCAAAAATGGAACTACTAAAGCTGTTAAACTTTTGAAAGAACTCATTTTTGGCGATTTAGTAGGCCGATCAAGCCGAAATCTCTTGAGACAGCTGACATCTTTAATATTACATCAATCCTTTGAAATGACAAAGAAAAGAGCTTTCAAATATTTTTCTACTGGTGATTTTATTCTCATTTGCATCTCTTACAGATTTTATTAGAGCAAAGGCACAGGAAAATTGTGATATTTTTCAGTTCTTGCTGACATTGCATTATTAAACTGCCTGAAGGTTCGGATTCTGAAAGCGTAACCCACGACCTAGTCACTCACACACGTGTTAGAAAAGGTTGAAACAGATTCTTCTCAGAGAAAATATGGCTAATATTTCACATCCTGTAAACGTTAAATCGTCTGCTTCCATAGAAAAAATACACTATCATAGGATTTCGCAAACATGTGATCGTAATGCGAGTGTTACAAATTTAACTTTTTGCATGAAGGATGTTTTGGACTCGGACCTTTTTCAGGGACTGATGAGATTCCAATTGAATGTTTTTTGGATGAAATTGAAAAATGTTTTTCTTTGTATAATATTCAAGATGATGCGCAGAAAATTGTGTTTACGAAATGTTGCTTAACACACATTGCAAAAGTGTTTGTTCAATCTTTAAAAGGTATTTTCACCATGGTATTCTTTAAAAGATCATTTACTCTCAGAACTAAGATCCCCATCTTTTCATTTACTGAATTATGGTCATTGTGTACCACATACCTTATTTCCTACGCATCTTAAAATAAAGGATTCCATCTAAATTAAAAATCAAATCACTTCAAACTTTGTACCAGATGCTACAGAGCCAATTGTATAAACAAATAACTACAAATTAACTTACTAAAAGTTAAATTTTGCTGTTTCTGCCAGATACTTCAATACCTAAAATCTGAGAAATACGAACAAAATAAACTTATTAGGATGTTGAATAAGTTCTCGCTGTTTTCCAACAAATGGCGTTACCGGAACTGGTTGCGTTAGTTTATGATAGTGACGCATCTATTTACAAGTACTATAAGCAAGCTTGAAATCCAGTGTATGTTATTTCGCAGAAGTGTAAACAACTTTATTTTTCATTGCGTTAAATATGTCAAATTTCGTGCCAAAAAAAGAGTATTTGCGGGGAATTTTACTGCACTATTTTATTCAAAAAAAATCTGCACTTGAAGCTCACAGAATTTTTGTTGAGACTTACGGCGACCATGCTCTGTCTGAAACAACTTGTAGAGATTGGTTTAGACGCTTTAAAAATAATGATTTTGATCTTGAAGATAAAGAATGCTCTGGCGCACCGAAGAAGTTTGAAGACGAACAATTGGAAGCATTACTTCATGAAGACTCGTGTCAAACGCTAGCTGAACTTGCAGAATCATTAGAAGTTGATCATACAACAGTTTCGAAACGTTTGAAAGCATTAGGAATGATTCAAAAGCAAGGTCACTGGGTGCCATACGAGTTGAAACCGAGAAACGTCGAACGGCGTCTTTTCACCTGTGAACAACTGCTTCAACGGCAGAAAAGGAAAGGATTTTTGCATCGTATCGTAACTGGCGATGAAAAATGGATACACTACGATAACCCTAAGTGTAGAAAATCGTGGGGTAAACCAGGCCATCCATCAACATCTTCAGCAAAGCCGAATATCCATTGTTCCAAGCTTCTGCTCTGCATTTGGTGGGATCAGCTGGGTATAGTTTATTATGAGCTGCTCAAACCAAATGAAACCATCACGGGAGATCGCTACAGACTACAATTGATGCGAGTAAGCCGAGCATTGAAAAAAAAACGGCTGCTATACAAGCAGAGACATGACAAGGTCATTTTGCAGCATGACAACGCTCGGCCACATGTTGCAAAACCGGTAAAAACCTACTTGGAAACGCTTAAGTGGGAAGTCCTACCCCACCCGCCGTATTCACCGGACATTGCCCCTTCCGACTACCACTTGTTCCCGTCGATGACGCATGGCCTGGCTGAGCAGCACTTCCATTCTTATGAAGATGCCAAAAATTGGGTCGACTCTTGGATAGCCTCAAAAGACGTGTCGTTTTTCCGATGTGGAATTCAAATGTTGCCAGAAAGATGGGGAAAAGTAGTGGCTAGCGATGGACAATACTTTCAGTAACATGTTTTTTAATGATTTTTTAAAATAAAACATTAATTTTCACAAAAAAACAGCGAGAATTTATTCAACATCCTAATAAAATTTGTCAAAAATATGCATACATGAATAAAAATTGTTTATAAGCTCAGATTTGAACAGAATGTTTTAAAAATTTAATTTTTATTGTATTATATTCCATGTGCTCTAACTATACTATACTTGAATAAAACAGTCTTGGTTTGTGTGATATTAAAATATTTTTAAACCTAGCAGTAGTGCAAGAAATGCATGCATACTGGGAGAAATATACATAATTTATCCTATCTTCTGATGACAAAAACAAAGTAACAGTAGAAATGTACATAGAAAAATTTCTTTACTCACCTGACACAATAACTCAAGAGCCCTATCAGAGAGCTGATAGCAGTCATTTAAATATAAAGTAGTTAAATTACGACATCTAGTAGCCAACTTAGTAAACCCAATGGGACTGAACTGTAAAAAAATCATTAAGGGATGTTGAAAGAAATGTTTCCTTTCAGAAAAAATACTTAAATCAAGAGATTTTAAAACAAATTTTTATCACATAAATAAAAAATAACTTTACCAACAGTCAATATAACATGTAGCTCTCATATTTTACAGAAAAAATTTATTGTTTACTCATCATTTCATTTAATAACCACATACACAGCTCAAGATGAAAACAAATGTATAGCAAAGTATATATTAGAATAATTTTTGTTACATATTAATAAACATCCATAGTAAATAATTAGCTAAATCTTTCTCTGCAACATCCATAAATTTTAACAAGGGATTACAAATTAGAATGTGAACAAAATTGCTCATAACCAATAACTCATATATCAATACAAGTTGTGAGTGATAAAAAAGTTTAAATTACAAATGTTGCTATTTTAAATACCCTAAATTTATTGTTAGGTAATATCTCAAACAAATTTGAAAGCAATGATATTTTAAAAAGCATATAATAAATACCCTTGAACACTTATTGAGAACACAAGTTTGAAGATTTGAACCAGCCATATGAAAGCACTGGAAAAGAAAAGAGGCTTATCAGATAATGCAATTATTTTAGCTTATTTAAATGCATTTAAAATTATTTGGACATTTAATTTTACTTCTAAAACTTTTCAAAATATGCAAGCAAATTTTTCAAGCAAGCTTTTGAATGAGTAAAACAAATATTTGATTTAAAACAATTTTTGTACAGCAGACACAAAGCAAAATTATTTCTTCAGTGTAAATAAAAGGAATTCGTATTCATAAGGTATGTGAGAAATATAAGATCTCACACAAGTTGTGTATCAAAATTTATTCAAATAAATAAACCTAATTTGAAGGTTAAGACAAGCCATATATTGGTCCAACATGCGACAAGTATTCAACTTGTGAGTGTGCAGTCTGAATCTGCACATAAAACATAGTGTTATGGATGCACATATCACCATCTTTCGTCATATGTTGGACCAATATGCAGCTTGTATAACTTAATTTCTTAAACTTTATGTAGATAGTAACATTTATGCACACAGTAAAATTAAAATATTCTTGCTTGCAGTGACAAACGATAAACTAAGAATAAAATGTTTCATGTAAGAAATTACGGAATGTTAATGATTATTAATAACAGGTTACTTTGCTCAATAAATATATTTGAGAATTATTAAATTTCATGAGAATTTACTTTGACAAATAATATACTCAAGGAAAGATAGAAAAGTATAATTAAAAATTAAATAGCAGCTAAAAAAGTGAAAAAGCAAGAGAAGAGTAACTTTATCAAACACTAACAGTTCCACATCAAAAGTTTTCAAAATTGCTTTTTGTACATTGCACCACAAGACCTGATGCCAAAATCGGCAGATATCAGCACTAAATTAACTTTAAAGAGAAATAAACGTAATTTTGTTTCCCTTAAAATATAATGTAGTGTAACATACATTAACAATTAATCCTCCTATTAAACATACTTTGAGTGAAGACAATAGTAATATTGCAATTTTTAAGGAAATAAATACTTTTGCAAAAATAGTCTATGAAGTCTTGAATATATTACCTGGCCTGTTATACGGGGATTTCCAGTTAAATCAATACACTCTAACTTTTTACACAAATGCAAAAGCCACCATATCCTAGGACAATCAAATATTCACATGTAAATTACTGAAAATCAATCTTAAATGCAATAAAAATTAATTTATAAAATGAAAACATATGGACATAACATAGCTCTGAAAAGTTAGCAAATCGAACTTAACATAGTCTTATGATACTTGATACATAACCATACAAATTGTTTTTAAGAATCAAACATAAGAGAACTTAATATAACTCGTATTATTTCTAAAAACAACCAAAAATATCAAATATTCCTACTAAGCTTGTTGGAAAAAATTACAAGTGAGACAAGAACAGAAATTATGAGTGTTTAGCAAAGACAAGTGTGAAAACAGAACTTATGAATGTTAAAAGTGCAATTTGACTCAATGCAAGTAAGGTATGAGGCCTATTTATACAAACACAAAGGATAAATTATGCAGATTTTGAGCATTTATAAGTAATTGGAAGTTATAATGCAGATTACTTAGTCGTATATATTTTCCAGAAATCTTTTATACAAACTTTTATAAACAAGATTTCTGTCACAGTAATAGTTATGAGAATACTGCTTCAAAGTTTTACCATAATAATGAAATCTTTAAAATATTTACTTTAGAAGCAATATTAAACAATAACTGGAACCTTAAAAATGCAGTTATTCCACTATAAACAGGAAAATACATTCGTCTATACTCCAAATACATTAATATAAAAAAGAAATTATAACAAAATAAAGATAACTATAATAATATAATTAATACTAAAAAATAATTTTACTTTTACAAAAATGTAATGTAACATCAAAATTTAATCTTCCTATTGAACTTACTTTTTGTGTAGACAAACAATAGTAATATTGCAATTTTCAATGTCATTAAATTTAAACACCACACAACCAAGACTGACAAAAAATAATTCATGAAAAAATGTATCTGTTTTAACATTAATTTAGCAAGAACCAGTAACTTACCCCTTTTCTCCAACCTCAAAGCACCTTTGTAATATTACATGCTATAAGGAGAATATGTGCTTCAATAAAAATATAAAAGTGTGAACAAATGCAGGAGACATAATAAAGAAAAAAGGGGAAATCGGTTAAAAACTTCAACAAATTATGTTAAATTATTAATACTAAATTCTTGTGATTCATTTTAACTAGCATTCAAAATAATTAGCATTGAGTCAAGATTGAAATGCAAAAGCACATGAACACGGAAAAAAATTATAAAATAGTAGCAACTTAATTTAACCTATGAAAATGATACAACTCAGATTCAATAACATTCAAACAAGTATATTAAATATTACAAGGAAACATTCAAACTTCAAATAAGCATTAAACAATACATATCATTAATGTGTAGACAATATGTCAGTATCCGAATTTTAGCCCTCATGGTTTTACATTTTAGTGTCATGCAATTTTACAAGAGAAGTTAAAACATCACTAACTAATACAAAATGAAAGATGTGTGTGTCACAATGGAAAATAAAAAAAAACGATGCCATACATACTTTTAATTTTGGACACTTAATTGCCAGTTGCTGTAGAGAAACATTGGTTACTTTCACACTTGATAAATTAATGTGCTCCAGGTTCGGACAACACTGAGCTGTGGGAAAACATTAGACAAGTCAAAAAAGATTTTGGCTGTTTTTATATTCTAACACTAAAACAGCAAAATGACCTAAAAATAAAAATTTTATGCAGCTAACTTTACTAAAACACCCAAAACACATAAACTCCACAAGTTTTCAGAATGATTTAAACAAATATCAATAACAAAAAAGGTAAATTTTAGAATTTTGATTCTAATTAAGAATATAAAAATACATGAAAACCATCAGTTTTAAACTTAATTATTTTGTGATTAATGAAGAATTCTGAAATGAATAAATGCAGCAATGAGATTATTCTAGCAAAAGCAGTAGTAAAAGCAATATCAGTACGATACATTAAAAGTTTATTGAATAAAATGCAATAATATATTTTTAGATTTATTTTCAGATACTAAAAGCATTTTAACGAACATTTAAACAGAAAACACTTCCATTGTAGCAATTAAAGGAATTCTTTCCACATTTAATTTCAGGAATTTTGTTTGAGGAATGCTTGAAAGATGCATGATAAAAACCGAAATACATACCTATAATTTCAACTGCTTTATAATCCAAAGTGTGAGAAGCTGTGGACAGATCCAGTTTCTTTAAATTGCCTGCACACTTTTTCAACAAAGATAACAAAATGCGATTGGTAAGGGCTAAAAGAGGGGAATAGATAAGTTACCTTTATTGGTTACTCTTTATCAACAAATTGGAAAATGTTGACACTCCAGCTTATTGCTATACAATAAAATATGGTTCAGCGACTTCAAGTTTCTTAATTATACAGATATGAACACACATTGCATTGTTTTATCACTATTTTTTATACTTGTTATTTTTAAAAACAACTTTATATAATTGTGTTTGTATATCTTACTAGCTCTAAAATTACCTTTTGTATTAAAATTTAACTTGAAACATCAAAAATGTCTTTTATTACTTTTAATATTAAAGAATTTACTAGTTACCAACAAAAAACATGTTTCAAATCAAATATATGTATTTAAAACATTTTTAGGTTGGGTTTTATGGCACAAGGGCCATATTTGACCAAGCTGTGCCAAACAATGTCAAGTAAATGGACATACACAAGGAAAGTTTCACTGACACTAAAGAAATACATCCAGGGAGGAATAAATCTGCCCAGCCTACAAGTCCCAGGCACAGTAGGCAAACCCACTGAGCTAAGGCAACCTGAAACATTTTTTAAGCAATTTTGGATACCTAAAAATTAATTACTAAAAAATAGGAAATTGCTTTAGAAGCTTCATTTGGAGAAAATTATTTTTTGTGAACATTCTTAAGGGATTTTTTTTTTAAATACTCACGTCTTCCTTCCCATATGCAAAACACATTTTGTAAATTTAGACTGGTTTGGCACTGCCACAACTCCAATGCAAGTCTTCTCCATTTACGGCACACTAATAAAAAATTAGAAACAAATTAATACATTAATATAAATACCGAGGGTTAATTACCTGAAAGAGTAATCTAATATTTAGTTTTCATTGATTTATCTCCCTACCTTCTAGTTATATGTTAAATATTTTCAAATACAAAAGTGCTACAAAAATGAACCATTCTTAAAACGTGAACAAAAATACACAAGAGTTCTGAAGCACAAATGTACTATATTTAGGTCAAATAGTCTTTTAAAATATTTTCTAAACATTACACTAAAATCTTTTATAATAAAATGTATTTCCTTTTGCACGTTGATGACACGCTCATTTGAATAAAAAGCAATCTCATCAAATTTCGACATGAGTCCACCACTAGGTCTTGTTACGTATTCCTTGGTATCTTGTTGCTTGTCTAATATTCCTTCAACATTGATCAAGAATAATCCATCGCTGATCTGAAAATCTGCATTTGAACTTGAAAACCCTACTTGATGTAAGTTTTCTCTCATAGCAAAATTTTCCTTCTATGACATCATGAGACATGAAAAGCTTGCACCTTTCTAGATAGAAGAGATTGCTCTCTAAATTGAACCTACTTTTCTCTTTTCTGGACATTTTATTTAATAAATATATCAATGTTATTTTGAAAATATTTCAATAAGTCTAGTAAAAAGGGGAGAATCATTATATTTTCACATTAATGTTAATAACTGTTAATAAATTATTGACGGAACAAAAATTATCTTTCATGTTATGAAAATCACCAATTTTTAGAGAAAAATCTCTTGTTTTTCATATTGTGGGAGTTCTGAATGATAGAGTATAGAAAATATTATCACTTTAAAATATTGGCAATGTGCCTATGCATTGAAAGTAAAATAAAAATACAGTAATTACTCACCAAACTCCAATTTAACCCTGTCTCTTATGCCAAAGTAGGAAAAAATCAGCAGCAACATATCATTAGACATTTCATTAATATTTTGCAGGCTATTGCTTTTGCACATAGTAAGAGCAAGATGGTTGTCTGATTCTTCTTCACAAGTTGGCGTTAAATCACTCTCTGCATTCTGAGATGGAAAATAATACCATTATAACACATTTTATATTATAAACAGTTTTAAATATGATAAACTCGTTAGTCAGCACAAATTACTTAAGACTAGTTGGTTGGTTTTTATGGCACAAGGGCCAGATCTGGCCAAACTGTGCTAGCGAGTCTAAATTTTAAGATCTAGACATTAAATACAGCAGGTTGAAATTAAACTGAATTTATATCAAAGAATAAAATCCAAATATCTATATATAAAGCAGAGATGACATTTGTCTGTACTCTATACAAATCTACATTGCTTGACCAATTCATGCCAAATTTGGTACACTCATACTTTAAATTTTTGGGGAAACATAGGCTACATATTAACCCCAGTTCAATTTGTTCTGGGTCTGCAGAAGTGGCTAAAAACAATTAGAAATCACATAGGAATAACTTTGAGTATCATTACGACTACTGTTTGACCTATTCTCACCAAATGGTGCTCTTATGCTTTAGAACCCGGCAGAAAACATTGGCTATATATTAACCCCCGTTCAATTTGTCCAAGGTCTTCAGAGGATGTTAAAAACAATTAGAAATTCCCATAGAAATAACATTGTGTAATATTACATCCAATCCAACCCAAGCAATGCCAGGTAATAATGCTAGTAATTTATAAAATCAATGGGCAATAAATACTGTTTTGTGATACTGATCCATCAACAGATGTTTTAAATTAGGATGAGAAACATCAAATAGGATTAGTGTATGATTGCTAAAAAGTTTGAGCATAACTGTAAATATGTTTCTGCAAATGGAACACAATGAAGGAGGTTCTTCACAAAAGAAATATTTATGAGTAAAATACATATGCCTGATTCAAAGCTTTGTTCTTTTTTAAATCCCTTTACACACAATAGAATGAAATTTAATTTATCTTGCGTGTTTCAGGGTCAAATTATTTAAAAGAATAACTTATTACATAAACTTGCATGTTAATTTGTAATAGTTATCTATGAATGTTTGAAATAATGGAATTTGAAATAGGTCATAAGGTCTTAAAGAGAATGTCCTTTTTACGGTGAAAAAAAATCAATTTTGTACTTTTTATGTAATTTTATTCTATAGGATCTTCAGAATATATGTGCCGCTTTTCACATCAAAATTTGCAAAATTGGTTCAATTAAAAATCATAGACTCAGCATGCAGAGGTAGAATTTGGAGCATATACCACTTCATAAAGATGTAAATTCTATAAAGCCAATTTACACCGATTTGTTATCAAAACATCATCATTTATCTACATGTGTGCAAAAAAGCACTGAATGGTACTGGAAAAACAGATTATCAGGTTGGTTTATTAGGTTTTATGGTGCAAGGGTCATATTGACCATGCTGTGCCAGGATTATTATTAGGAAATCATTATTATTAGGAAAACACTACAAGCACTCAATGTGTTTCAAATTAACTGTACTGAAACTTTAAATGCATTTTTCTCTGAACAGCTTTTTCGTGAGAGGGTTGGAACGATACCTATAAAACTATGATTGATCAACTTGAAATTTTTAAAGCATGTCAAGCGAACATCTTTTAATCATATAATGAATCAGAAAAGCGATATGTAGTCTATATTTTTATAGCAAACTCAGTCAATTTTTGAGTTAAATCAATGATTTCTAATAAGACAAGTCACCATTTCCTCAAATATTTAAAAACGTTTATTTTTGGCTCATAATACAATAGGTACATGTGTATAAAGTTAAAATGCTCTAATTTTTTTTTTGTTTAAGGTCATCTGGAGTTAAGGAATCATGCCAAATAGCGATCCAGGAACTTTATGCAGTGTCATGGTAGAGGAGAGCTAGCTGGCATGATTCCTTATGAAACTGATTTAATAAAATTTTGTGAATACCTGAAATGACATTAAATAGACGTAGAAAGGGAATTATTTGATTGCAGTTCTGTCAATATTTTTAAAAAATTAGTAATTTTAATGAGAAAAAGAGCATCCTTTCTTAAGCTAAGAATTTTCAGATTTGTATTAAATTAAGGCAATTTCAACTGCAATGAATTAATAGCCAAATGGATAAGAACTAAACCCAATGGAAGAGATAGTTGATATAAAGGAAAACATTTGAAAAAATTGGTAAGAAAATTGTAAATTGATTCCAAACTTAAGAAAAAAAAATTTGTGTGTATGACTATTAATGTTTATATAGAATGTTTCTTTTTCAAAGATGTGTGCAGCACTTTTTTTACATCCAACATATGTTTGATACATGCTAACTACAGAATCTATAAATTCCATCTCATTAATCCTTTCAAAATGATTCATAATGCAACTTATTTCTAAGGAAAACAAAATAAAATGGACTTTACAGCCTTCAGATCATTCTGATGCCAATCAATATAACCAAATCTAAGGAGAAACTGTTGGCTTTTAGTTGATATGCATTTTTGATGTCTGTTTATCAACCAGGGGTTGACAAACATTTTGAGACTGCTCCACTCTTCATAAGTCACATTTTTATGCCATATTACTAAGCCCAATTTTTTAGATTGCCCAAATTTGATTAGATGGTACTTTTTAAAAAGGTAATAATCATTTAAGTTACTTGCTTGTTTTATTTTAAATGTAAAAATACACAATTAAAATACAACTATAGAGCTGAAAACGAAAAAGTAATAAAAAGAAATTGATAAGACAGGTATATTTTTAGTCTGGTTATTTTGGTTTTTCAATCATTTGGTTACTCGATGTGCTATTTATTCATAATGGCTACAAATGTAATGAATCAATATTGCATACAAAACTCAACACAGCGTTATCACTTGACCTTGGCTCAGTCCATTTTCAGACTGTCCAACTGCCCAGAACCAAGATAGGCAATACCCCAGGGAGTCGCGATGCAGTTTAAGAACCACTGACATGGGCAAGTTCTCAAGTTTAAAAACATTTATATCATTAATCCTTGTAGAAACTTCCAATAAATAATCTTGCATTCAAAAGTGTAAACACAAAGGGGGTTAATTCCTTTGATGCACATACAAAACTAAGAACAGCATAGTTTAATTTGCTACTGATCTAAATGTAGAATTTAGGGACTTAATGATGAAAGATGGATGGACTAATGAATTTAAAAGGTCATGACAACAGCTAGTTGATTTATCAATTTGATGACACTGAATCAATGAAGAAAGAAAACCTCAGCCAAGATTGAATGGTTGTGGATGCTACATGTAAATTAATTTTAAAATGCATTGGATTTCTTTAATTAGTACCACTTACAAGAGAAAAACAATTTACCTGCTGAAACAATATCTCTCTGGCTTCTTTCTTATATTTTTCTGATTTCCTTTCTTCAGCTGGGAAGACTCGGAGTACTCTGTTTAACAGTGCAATCCAAAATTAGTGCCAAATTAAAATTTTACGAGTTTATAACTTTTTGGTTATCTCTATTGAAGAAACTAAATATCTAACTTTTGAATACATAAATGAGCAAAAATAAAATGTTTCACCTTCCATCACAGTGTAGCTCAGAAACATGTGCGCTTCTTGCTTTATCAGCTTCTTGAGGATTAGAAAATATCACAAAACCATATCTAAGAATAAGAATAGAAAGTTAGTACATCGAAGAAAAATGTTTGAAAATTCAGATTAGCAGATTTGAATCAGCATATATATGGTAGAACTTAATTGTGTGAAATGTTAACTTTGCAACACAACATTCTGCCCTCTGTGTGAGCGAAAAAAAAAAAAAATGAAAATTTGCTATTGAAACAGGTGTAAAATTTTTCATCAAATACAAAATTAATATCTTAAAATGTTTCTAGTGTTCCAACTTGAAACTTTTAGAGTATATTAGACTGATACCAACTCAGTTGTTTTTAGAATTTTTAAAATGCAGGTTTGTAAAAATTAAATTTTTTGTTTTAATTTTTGAGAAAAATATTTGACCAAATAAATAAAATTTGCACAAAATGTTAAACTGTTTAATAAGCTTTCAATTGACACCAAAAATAGCCTTGTAATATGGATATAATGCAAGATATTAAAAGCAGAGCTATTGCAAAAGTTTAAAACACAAAAATTCAAAATTTTGATTAATTAAATTGTTATTTTTTAAAAACAAATTAAACTATTGTTTCGAAAACTTCTATTTTTGGTTTATTACCAAGAGTACCTTCTCATCAATTTTTGTTGAAATTGAAAATATCAAGGTTGAGTGTTGTGTTGAATTGACATGGAATGACCCAATTTTAATAAACAATTTTATGCCAATATTTCTTACCTTACTCTTTCCATTTAGATTTCGGTGCAAATTAATACAGGCAGTCAACCTGTCAGTCATAGATGAATAACTTAAAAAGATGTTAAATCTAAACAAGATTTGAAAATTACATTGCAATTAAAATATACTATATCAGTAACAATCAATGGAACCACAACAGTTAGAGAGGAACACATACCCTCTTGATTTTCGTTTAATGTGATCTTGAACTATGAGGCAGTCAGTAACTTTTCCAAATTTAGAGAAAAATTCTTTTAATTCTTTTTTGGAGAGCTAAAATACACAAATTATGCTTTAAACTGATTATAAATTCCATTCAATTTTTTTATTTAAATAATCAGACCAAAAATTTAGAAAGCACATTTTATTAATACTAATACACTTTGCAGGGAAGAAAAGGCATATGAAAGAAATAAAAACCTCTCAAAACTCAGCAGTAGCTTCAATCCAATGTAACATAATGAGTTTCACTAAAATAAGTTCAATCCAAGGAATCCAATTATGGCATATTCTTCAACGGTTTTTAAAAAATTACAAACTGAACACATTATTTCTAGCACTTTTAATTTTATAGCATTATAAATTTTTAAAAAGAAAATTTCCTAATATTTAAATTGATGTTTGATTATTTGAAACTTATAAGAACAACGTAAAAATTAAATACAACAGAAATAGATTTCTTACTAAACATTTTTGTTGCTTATTGCTTGAATATATCTTTTCATGTTAACATA
Organism: Meta bourneti; assembly: GCA_933210815.1. Taxonomy (NCBI): domain Eukaryota; kingdom Metazoa; phylum Arthropoda; class Arachnida; order Araneae; family Tetragnathidae; genus Meta; species Meta bourneti. The sequence continues at coordinate 30,929,823 of OW119923.1, read as the reverse complement.
ACATATTAATACTTAGTGAAAAACATTCAGTATTAAATAATGAAAATTAGGTTGGAACATTCATAAATATTATATTTTAAGAGAAGTACAAACAATTTAGTCTTTTGGCAAAAAGATTCAAAGATATAAGCATCTAAAGTGTTGATTTTTCGTAGCATTCCGATTTCAGCCAAATACCCAGAACATAAATGTTATTCACATCAAAATAATTTTGATTTTTTATTTGTATTGCTTTCCTTGATTTTAGTATTTGTGTATCATAATACAGAGTGATTTGAAATTCCCTGGCCGAACTTTGAAAGGTGGTAGGGCACACTAAAATAAACACCTTTTGTCCACGATAGAAACAGGAAGATGTCTAATCGAAGTGGAAGAGCTGCTAAAGACTGTACCATGAACACTTCACTGATAGGCAAGCACTGAATCGTCAAACATTTGCACCACCAGCTGAATAAAACCAGAACATTTCATGTATCAGCAGGCATGATGCAGGTCAGCTGAAAAGTTCCAGAAATGGAAGACAATGTATAAGAGGTTAAGAGAAATCAGTCTATTGTGGAAGCTTTCACTGTACAATCTTTAAGCAGCTCTGCTCTTCTGTTTCAATTGGTAGACAAATATTAGATGCATGTCAGTCATATTGGAATATGTACGGTACTCCATTATGTGAAAATTCTAATGCAAATAACAAAAACTAAAAACATTTGCCAGCATATCCTCTAGCACCCATGCGCAACAGTTTTAGACATTTTTTTCCAAGAAATGTCCATTTTTGCCCATTTTTTGAAGTTTGGTCAGGGAATTTTGAATCACCCTGTATATTAGCTTTACTAGAGGGTAAATAAATTGGAACCCTACAAGTGTCGCAAGATTTCAGAGTATTGCTTTAGTGCCACAACACACAATGACAAAATCACCACATCTATTGGTTGAATCTTAGGAGAGATTCTTAGTCAAGGTCAAAACTGGCCAGAACTAGCAGAAAAGACTGCAGGTTGCAGAACAGATATAGGTATATGAACCCCTCCTTAGAGGATTAAAAATTTAACACAATGAAAATAGAAGTTGATAACAAAACTAAACCAACAAACTGGTTTGCGGGATAAAAGTAGAACTACTGTAATTCAAAATAAACTTGGAAACCAATTGTCTATATCTATGCATGTGACCCTCTCAGAGGGTTAAAAGTATTCTTTAATTGTTTTATGAGCACTACTTCACTTGTGGAAATAATATTTATGTGATCACAAAGCGCATTATTAAAACAGTTCCACTCACTCTATCTGGAATATTTCCGACAAAGATCCTTCGTTTCAAGTTATTGGCAGGCGTATCTTTCTCTTGCTCCAGCCGTTCCAAACGGCTCTTGAGGTTTGGTCTAGCAGGTGAAAAAGTCAAAGGAGCTTCTTCATCTATTTCATCATCAGGGGAGGACAGCTGAAGTCCAGAGTTTAAAACATTGAAGCCGATGTCCGGTTCCGAAACCCTGGACTCGAACAGTCTGCACTTCCTTGGTGACGGAGTCCGGCACAGCCGCTCACGCAGGGCTTGCTCTGAAAACCGTCCATTTTCTCTGATCGGAGTTGAGACAGGCGTTGCTGGCAAACTTGAGCGATAAAAGGCTCCAGGTGGGTTGCCAGGCAAGCACACAGCATTGAATCCCATAAAGGATTCTGTGTGCAATTTGTAAAGGTAGCTGAAACGGAACCCCAACATGATGGGAGCATCAAGTTGTTATCTTTCAGTCATGATTCTGAAAAACGAAAGATGACTCAATTAAATCAAAAATAACAATGGAAAACCAAACAGCACATGAACTTTGAAAAAGTTTGATTTCAGTGTAGACAGCACATCATATCAGTCATCAATGCATATTTTAACTCATTCCCCACCACAAAAACTAAACTTCTCTGAAAAACAAATGACCCATGCAGCATTAGAAATTAGGAGCAAAAGTCAGGCATCAATAGCACCTAAACATTTACCCTCAATCGCTAAAATATTCTACTTAGGGCAATTATATATATTTTTTTATTTAGGTTGATAACTAGTGCAGTGTAATGACAATTAAGGCCTGGAATTAGGACTTTAGTATGAACCTATTTAAGAGTATTGTTAGAAAAAAAACATTAAAGGTCGAAGTTTCAGCAAAAAATTCATAAAAGTTGGAAATGAAAAGTAACTAGATCTGAAAACTTGGTCATTGAAATGAAATCTATGGGTGCAAAATAAAACTAATGTCCGCTAATTTCGAACCAATGTATTGGCCAAACTTAGAAATAAATTATAAGAAAAATAATTTAAATTCAGTCCCTAAAAATAAATGAATTCATAGAGCAGTTGGAGAATTTAACTGACATTGGCCTTCATGAAAACATGTTAAATATGTAGGACCTGGCAGAACCAATATGTGAAGGGGTACAAATGCACAGCACTGCATCTGTAAGCCACAATCACATTTAAAACACATTTATGGACATATGTATCCAAATTAGATTAAAATCTAATAGATTAGGTATGGAGGGATGTGCTGGTATATAAATTCTTCATATTCAAATTAAGCAGGAGGTTGTAAATAATGAACATCTGTTACTTCAATATTTTAAGTGTTTCTTGCACTTTAATAAGAATGCAGTGGCACTATCTTGGGGAAACTATTGGAGGAACAAAAAAATCCCTAATACTTCATATATACACACATGTATGTTTTGCAATTTATTTTGTTAATATTTCACTACCCATATTATCATCTGCATACTTATATTTATTTCTAATGGACAAACATCACACAAAGTCAAAAGCCTTTCTTCAGAGCATAAAACAATTTAAAATGTTACATAAGACAAAAGCGTGTTACTGGGCAAAATGCCATGCTAACATGTGGTTTCCTTTAAAATTTCTGGGCTTCAGCTACAGTAACAGCAACACCATGCAAACAGATAAACATTTTCTTGGTGCTTTCGTATTAACCGCATGCCAGCAATTAATCGCTGGTATGAAGTGAAATAACCAATGACCTTTAATTGTTCGTAAAAATAATGCTGGAAGAATATTCCCTCAATGGATATTTGGGGGCATTTGTAACGAAACAAATGAAGCATTTCTTGTTATAGTCCCCGATTGTAGTGCTACCACATTAATGAACAAAATAAAAAACACATTAAAGACAGATTGACCATTTTTTCCGACTGTTGGAAGGGGTATAAGTTGGAAGAACTGGAACAATCTGGTTATATTCACTGCCAAGTGTACCACAAATACAATTTCATTGATTCTGAAACTGGCCCCCACACAGAATATAGAACGCATCTAGAGAAGTGCAAAATAGCGAAATAAAATACATCGAGGAACATCTTGCCACCACCTTGAGTCCTACCTCACTGAGTTTATGTGGAGGAAAAAGCAAGCCTCAAATGATATGTTTGATGCCATTCTAAGGGCAATTGCTAAACATTTTCCGCTTGAAACAAAACTTGGTTGATATTAGCCAATGGCATGTGGTTAATACGAAAGTACCCATTTCTTTATTCTCCTCTATCAAGGGTTTTGAAGAGGCAAATAAACCAACTTATAGGGTATACGAAATTGTTATTTTTAATAAAAACAGTATTAAGGGAGTGATTTTATAACAAATTATAATTTTGCCAAATAAAACATAAAGATAATCTAATTTTATGGAAAGAGTTATGCTAAATGTGTTTTATTTTCATTCATCCGTTGTTTGAAAAATGTAAAACCTAACTGCTACATACGAGGCAGTTTTGGAAATTTTTAACATAACTAAAAATGCTCGTGTTTTAAAGTACACATACTTTATAAAAATAACTGCAAATTGTCCAAATGATAAGAGAATGTGACCTCTCGAAATTTTGGGATAGAACATGGGTTAATAAATATGCAGTATTTTATACTAAATACAAAATCAGGTATAATCAAATAATTTCCAAAACGAGAATTTATATTGCATAAAGTAAAAATCATTGAGAAAACTCATCAGAGAAACAATTAGACTTGCATACTCAGAGCTTTTATGAAGATTCCGTGTCATTAGATTCAAAATTTTAACTTCGAAAGAGGCTACATGTTTATTTCCTGATTGTCAAAAACACAAAAAAACCGAAGCGATCATGGAAATTAAAAGAAAATCTTTATTAACAGGCAACTAATAACGAATTAAACACAGCACAGCAGAAATTATTTTAACAGGACATCGATTTGATTTGTCAATATAGAGTTGTGCCGTATTCCTCCTATTGTTCATATATACATTGCAATTACTAAAATCAGCTCAAATATAATTCAACTGTCGGAAAAAGAGATAACAATATTTTTAACTATAAAACTATAAAATAATTGTACACAAAATTTTTCAGATGTTCAGAAGAAAAATAAAAGTTGAAATTGTTATTGAAAATAGCTTTACAAATTGGTATGGAAACACCTGTTAAAGTACATGAACCAATCAAAGTGCAGTTAGAAATTGAAAAAATATAATAAAACAAAACATCGCTTTTGACTGATTCTGCTGCTAAGTCTCAAGGTAACCAACCAACCGCTTTTGATTTCTTAAGACAACGGTTGTATACTTTGTTTATAAACAAACTGAGTAAATTCGTCATATTTATCGAACTTTTGCAAATCCTTATTGTATAGGAATGCATTCATCAGCTCGATAATTTATTTGGCATGGTGATCTCTACATTGCCATCGCTTTCCCGCCATTATGGTAGACTGGTGATCATGATTTGCATCTATCCTATCCCACTTAGGTTTTTTACTGTCTTGAAAAAATTGAGTTACAGCATCATTTCAATTTAAATTAATTTTTGAATTCAAGTTGCTATCAAAATGGATGACCAGCTTTTGAAAAGTACATCCAAGCACTTTGATGCTATCAATTTTAGTGAGTTGAATGAGAGATGGATTGAGGAAGTGATAGACAATGAATTTACTGATGTAGGAGAAAACGATATGACTCCAAGTATTTTGTTCACCAAAGATCCTTTCGAGACAATTAAAAACATTTGTATTGTTTGTGAAGCATGGTGTAGTAAATCACCTTTCCTGGATATGAACGACTCGGATGTACCTAGTTATTCTGGAAACGTTACATCAAGACCCGAAGAAGTGTTATGGACTTATCTAAATCAAATGGATATTGGTATAAAACAGATTCAAGTTATAATATATTTTTTGTGTTTCAAAGCTGTAAAGACATCGTCATCTATCGATGAAAAAAAGCTCGGTCTGCTTAGTGCTAAGTTGTATTTTTCCTGTTTGAGAGTACCTGGCAGTAGCGCATATTCAGTTTTCTACCCTAACTTATTCCGTTTGTGCATTGATGCTCTTCAGATTCCTGACCATATTGAAAGCAAGGATGCTGTGTATAAATGGAAGCATTTTGAAGAGCTTATGCCCATATTTGTGTCAACACTAAAGTCATTAGTACCTCTGTTGAGCGTGTTTCATCTTGGCAATGATTCCAGTACTGCCGATCACTCCATCCGTAAACTTTCAGAGCTAGTGGGCAGTGAGCTCAGCGATGCGAAACTAAATTTTGATTTGAATTGTTTGGCCATACTGGATAGGGAACTGCGAAAACACCAAACTTGTTCTATTGTTATTGTGACCCTAGCTTTTCAAGGCCTCATGAATCTTTTGAATTCAGATTTGAACAGTGACAGAGAGCACACCTACGAGTTCACATTATCCTGCCTGAATCGTCATGTTCTGTGCACCAGAGTTCGCAAGTCAACCACCATACAGGCAAAGTTTCTTGTCATCAAAGAGAACTGTGTCGCGTTCATGTGCCACAATCTAAAAAACAATAGCGATCTTTGCTCTCCGTTGACTGTTACTTCATTGAAACGACTGTGTCTCACCGTCAGTGACAAAGCAGATTTCAGAACTAATGTATCCCAAGCAGTTTTTAAAATCATGTTCCACCTTCAAGTTCAAAACTTGACCGAATTCATTCAGTGGATTTTACAGCTCGTCGATTCCTCAGAAATGAACAACAGAGTCTTTGCTCTTGAAATCATGGGCCACCTATTGGGTAATGTTCCGCAAGTTGACACTGAAGGATTAGATGAATCACTGAAGGTTTACCTGACACCTGTGCCTGTCATATTTGCCATCCTAACTAGGTGTGACGATGTTTCACCGAACGTCAGGACCAAAGCTTTGAGTGTGCTGTCTCAGCACATGAAACGTGTGCTGAATGTTCTCATGGAAATGCAAGATCCATCTACATTTCCTACTGAGCACTTTGAGGAGGATGTAGAGTCTGATGTGAACGGAGACCATCGGAGTTTCTGGTACAACTTCGAGTCATTCAGATCTATGTTGGATGAAATAGCTGGGATACTCCACCGACGAATTGAAGATAATAATGGAACTGCTCGTAAAGCAGCTCTACAAGCATTGGAAAATATCATCACTTTTGATCTGGAATACCTTTCTGAGGATAATTTAAAGGTAACATTTTTGTTTGAAAAACTTGTTACTTTGTGTTTAAGATAGGAAATCCAGCATCTAGTGGAATAATTTGTTTTTTACAATTTGTATAATGCCAAGTTGAAGACGGAAGTACCCATATTTGTTTAAAATTTGTAATGCTTATATCTCAAACCAAAAGTTCAAGTTACGAACATGATTTGTCTTTCATAGTTCATTTAAAACAATGCTGGAATATATTGGATTTAGGATTCATCCTTTATTTTACTAGATGTTTATGTATGACCAATTTGGCTCCATCGCACTGTAGCCATGGCCAGTGTTTAACATATACTTATGTTAATTGTCGATACTTATATTTTGAGCTTGTTTTTCCCAGAGTCTATGACAGCCTATTTCTGAGGTCCTGTTTGAAATCTTAATCTTCACTAGTTTTATTCAATTAAAGCTGTTTAACTAAGTGTAGTTTTTGCTTTTCAGGGTCATTTTCATTTTTCTCTGCTCAGAACTAATTAATTCTGAGTAAGAAACTAATTGATTCTGTCTTGCATTTAATTTTAGTACCACAAAAGTTAATTTCTGGAAATGTACATTAAAGCTGTAGGGATATGGAATAAAAGTATAACCTGCTCTTTTTTACCTGTTCTGCAAAAAGAATGAGAGGTACAGCTGTAGTCTCTGCCGCGCGCGGTGGCAAAGCGTTTTTTTGGCGCACTTTTTATGTCGCCAAGGAAATCTTCCAACATCGAATATATACTGCATACGTAAGGAAGAATTATGTAAATCTGAATTAAACAACATTTTGACTAGAAAAACACTGCAAATATTGATTAATTATATGGACTTTTGGCGTAGTTATAAGCGACTCATGCCGGTGAGGGTAACCCATTTTTTCTCCAATTTCCAACAGTGAATCTATACTGTACATATGGATGAAATGAATCAAAAAATGTACATAAGTAGAATATAAGTTATTTTAACAGATTTCACTGTAAATGAGGGTTTCCTGTTTAAACAGAAATCACCTCGTTAACAAACTGCCGCCAATCGGCTAAAGTGTGGGATGCAAAAAAATACTCCTCCCCTATATCTTCCGTCTTTGTACCCCTTAAAATCTCATATGTCAAAAAAAAAAATCTCCTCCATCTTCAAATTACTCTTACGGAACCATGACCCGTGTCTAATAGATTTATAACTACGACAAGGCTTATCATTCCGACGATTTCGACAAATCCATGTGTAACCATCGCTAACAGCATTCCTAACCGAAAAAGTCATATCCCCGTTACATTTATCACATGAAACTTTAGATTTAATTAATCCCGTTTCCTTTAAAAAATTTAAAAAAAGCTCTTTATCTCGACACAACTCGTAACAAAAAAAACGATTAGCTACTCCCTCAGTCCCGTAAGTTAGCCTACCACCAGAAAAAGAAAACTTTAAATTGCGAGCAAAATTCTCCTGAAACTTATCTACAATACTAAAAACAGAAGGCACGTTAAATAAGGAATTCTAGAAATAATAAAATAAAATAAACCGAAGAAGTACAACCTGATGCAATATCCTGAAAAAAAAAGACCCGCTCTCTACTTCTATCTTGAAAAAAAAGACCCGCTCTCCACCGTGTCCAAACTAAAAAGAACAACCAATGCTGGACAGAACTGGACGCCGGCAAGGTTGCCATAAGAACAGGTTAACCCTAACCAGGAGAAAATTCGAGAAAAAAATGGGTTACCATCACCCGGTATGAGTCGCTTATAACTACGCCAAGAGTCGTTGCCACCGCGCGTGGCAGAGACTACAGCTGTACCGAATGAGAACAGCATGTTTTTACTTTTCATGAAAACCTGTTCTGCTCTTTGTTAAAAAGAACATCACCAATTATTAACTACTTTGGTTTTGATATTAGAGAATAGAATTAGGAATGGAAAATCTCTTCTCAACTTTTTTCTGCTATAACTTGCCCCATATGTCTTTTCCAATTACTGTTCGAAGCACAGCTGTTCATTTTATGGTTCGTGACTTATTCCATTTCCTGTTACTGATTTGTTTTGCTCTTTTCTGTAGACATACTTAATGTGACCATACGTCACGTTTTGAACAGGACCATCTTGTTTTCAGGTAGCCATTGTCCCCAAGCACATATTCGAGACTGAAATGTCCTGTTTTCAGAAAGCGAGCAACTCATGGTAACAATTTTTAAAAAAGGAGTGAAAATAAACAAATCCGACAGTAGCGTCTAGTAGTGCTGCGATGATGGCTTGTGCACGATTAAAATTGCCGCAGATTGTCTACCTGTAGACTTTGAATGCGTTATAATGTGAAAATATATTCATATTTTTATATCTAGTGTTCACGTGGAAGCTCTGAAAGAATTTTGTAATGAAGTTGACACAGAGTATCAGAAATTTCTAAGCTATAGTAAAACTAGGTGGCTTGCGCTTATGCCTGCTATTGAAAGAGTTTTGAAACTGTACAGGCCATTAAAAATCTACTTTTTGAGTATTGATAAATATCCAAACATTGAGAACCTTTTTAGAAAACCCTAACTCTGAATTATGGCTTTTTTATGCATACAGTCGGCAACGTTCCATCAAGCTGTGTTAAAGATCGAGGGTCAGAGTATTTCTGTATTTGAAGCCATGAAGGAAATATAGGGTGGGCGAAAAGTCCATGACACATTTCAAAATTTAATATAAAATCAACCAATTGTCATATGAGTGTGCAGTTTTCACTAAATAGCTTTACATGGCATCAAGTTTTTTTGGCATAAAAATAGTTCAATTGTTTGCTCATAGATGGCGCTATTTGTATAGCACTAGCTTAGTAAGGTTAGCTTGTAATCCGCCATTCCAGCTATGACGACCCCAACGGAAAGAGCAAAAACGATTATGGCCACCTCGTTCTCCACATTTACCCCCCTTGATTTCTTCTTGTGGGGGACAAGGTTTACTCCTCATGGATGGCGAACATTGAAGACATGAATCACGCAAGTAATCAACACTATTCCGCAATCCATGTTAGCAAATACGTGGATTGAAATTTAGTATCGGTTTGATGTGGCTCAAGCCGCAAGGGTGCCCACATTGAAATATGGTAGTATGTAGTGACAAAAATGCTCTAATAAATTATAATATGTATTGTAATTTGTGTACAATTTTTATGTTTTTCGGTAAGTGCTATCTATGCGTTAAATTATGAACTTTTTATGCCAAAATAAAAAACTTGATGCCATGTAAAGCAATTTTATGAAAACCGCACTCTCATATGACAATTGGTTGATTTTATATTAAATTTAGAAATGTGTCATGGACTTTTCGCCCACCCTGTAAATCAACTTAAAGACAATTTGGCCTTGAAACAAAGTACTGTTTTTTCCCCACTCTGTTTGTAATTTAATGGCAAAATTGCAAGAAAGTGGCTGCAGTGGTGTTGACGAAGAATATATGAAAACTACAGTTGCCGAGTTCTATAAAATAAGCAAAAAATATTTGGAGCAGTGGACTTTGTTCTGTGAAGAATTAGAAATATTTGAATGGGCGAATTTAGCCAAAATACCTACATGGGAAGAAATTCAAAGTGTAATGGATGTATTGATTAGAAAGGGATTTATTAATTGTAACCAAGATACAGAAGTATTTGGTGAGTATTCACTTATTTTTAACTACATTACACCGCAAAATGTGACAGAATGGATCACTGGGAATGTTTCAACTGAAAGTCGTTGGGTGGAATTGTTTCAAACACTTTCACACAGATAATTTGAATCATACGAACTTTCGTATAATCATTGAATATATTTTATGTCTGCCCGGCACTAATGTTCCCATAGAAAGGGTCTTTTCTCTTATGAATAAGTTGTGGATGAGCGAAAAAATACAGTTGCAAGTCGCAGTTCTTAAAGGCAATGTCAATTACCAAAGTAAATTTTAAGAAATCCTACCAAGAATTTCATTCTTATTTGAAATCAACACCAAATATACTTAAGCAAATTTGTTCTTCAGAAAAATATAAGACCACATATAAGTTATTTATTTTCACGTGTTCATTCCTGTTCTTTTCATTAATAAATAAAAACTGAAGAAATATGCGTTTTCTTAAATATATATACTATTACCTAAAAATTACTAGATGTCCCGTTTTGAGGGGGAAAAATAAATGATCATGTTAATCACACATACACTGTTCCTCTCTAAACTGCTCTTCTAGTGAAACAACATTCTCCCTTCATTCTTAAACTGTCCTAATGAAAAAGCTAGCAGATGAGTCATTTTTTCCATACAGGTATTATCTACAAAGTACTAACGAAATACAAAGTAAGCACGAAATATTAACAAAATCAGCGCCCTTTGTTTTCTTACCACGAAAACTGTTCCCACCACAAAGTCTAGAAGCTGGTGGTTGCAATGGGAATAATGCTCCTACATTTTGAGTAGAGTGAGGTTTTTATGATAGTGGTGAGAAAATTAAAGAACTGTTCACCTAAAAGAACAGCATTTCCCATCCCTAGCTGTTACCAAAATTAAAACATTTAGATTATTAAAACTTAAATGTTTATTCTACTTTCTGAATTTATGTTTTGCAATCATGATGGGAAGAAAATAATTTCCTGTGGATGATTTGCTACAAATTTCAAAACAAATATAAGGAGAACTAAATATTTTATTTTTAATACCTACCTATAAAATGCATTGATAATGGCAAAGGTCTTATGTGATCATTTGAATTTTAAAATAATATTGTATACAAATTCTTAGAAAGAATAAATGGTTTATCAGCTGGAATTTATAGGTTTAATCTGATGCTATATGTATTGAGATTTGTTGTAAGTCGCTGATTTTCTTTTCAGCTTTTCGTTCTAGCAGCTAAAGACCCTAACATAGTAATACGGAAGCAGATGATCCAGTCCTTGACAACTGTCTTGGAGACATATCACAGTAACGTCCAATCTCAAGAATATTGGCTGAAATGCATCCTGCCACTGGTTCAAGACCCAGAGAACACTGTTCAGGCAAGAGTGTTGAGTGTATTGGATGAGAAATTCTTGTGTCACATTTTCTCAAACAAAGATGAGGAGAGGAACTGTGCATTCAGTCTGTTGGGAAAGTTGTCTTGTGGGGAGTTTTTGTCCCATCAGAGGTATCTACAAAAAGCCTTCAGCTTGTGGAAAACTATAGATGGAAAACTGAGGTAAAAATTTCTTCTGGATTTCACTCTAACGCAACCCTCTGATCCCTTGGACTGCTGACATTCTCTTGGTCCAGAACAACATAGTAATCATTGTTACTGCTTTAAGATTTAGAGCTGTTGGCATCAATTTCTTTAAATCCATATATTTAGGAGCAAATAGAGTATTAATTTTCATCCATTTTTCTGCAAATATTGTATTTTAAATTATTTTTGAAGAATTATACATATAAAAAGTATTTCATTTTGTTACACCAATAAGCTTATAGCCAGAATTCCAGCTAAAGACCCCAATTATAGGAACACATTATTTACATTTAACCTACCCCTAATTTAATAAATAGACTTGTTTAAAACCATGTGATTCAAATGCTAACTCGCCTGAATTGCACTATAAATTCTCCAATGTATTTGTTGTCTTCGATTAAAATTGTATAATGATAGCACTTAACTGATAACATCTAACACACAAAGCAAACCTAATGATATGTCAATGAGATACCGAAGCCTATACCAATGCTGTATCTTAAGAAATGCCATTTTAAGCACAATCATGCAGGGAATACATGGTTTCAGTAGCAGACAGTTTGCTAGGTAACCAGGTGCTTTCTAAAATACAGGTAACCCTGTATAACACAGGAGTTATGTTCCAAAAAATTGCCGTGTTATGCGAATCCGTGTTATACGAAACAAAGAACTAGTACAAAAAGGGGGTTTAGGTTCCAAAAATTAAAAAACATGCTATTATATTTTCATAATTAAGATAAATATCTTTATTAAAATTTTCTTAAGAAATAATACATATTAATATGAATTAAACAATATTTTCTTCGTCATCACTAAGCACTATTAACCGAGGTGTTTTCTTTTTGGCAAGATATCCTCATCCTCTGAGTGACAGCCACGAGATCAGTGATGCCATTTATTTTTTAAGTCCTTTATTTCTCAATTCCGTTTTCTCCCTTGCTCCAGGACGCTCATTAACTATGCTAAGAATCTTCCAGAAAGTTACGTCATGCCATGTCATGTGTGTCCGTCTAACAAATTACAGATGAGCTAGTTTAAAATCAGCTAATCAGGAAGTCCAGCTCCCTTGATTGACAAGACCATCTCCCCTGATTTGCGACCCCCTGAAAAACTGATAAAAAGCGTGGAGAGGAAGAATACGCTCTCTTTTTTTTTTCGCCTCAGTCCAACGACTTTCCAGTTTTGTGAGAAAGAAACGCGTTAAGCATTCTTGCCATTTTTTCTTTTTGATGATGAGCAGGGATCCCCGAGAGATGCCATGTCTCTTCTAAGCTAAGTTACTTTTTATTTAATTTATCTCGAGATAATATCCGAGCGTGTAGTTCTTAGGATATTCCCATGCTACACCGTTTAAATTAAACTTTCATAATGCTGTCCTTTTCGCATCGTTGTTCCAATCATTCCATAAAATCACCGTGTTATACGGGAATGTTCCCAATTCTCGAACCGTGTTAGAGTGAATCCGTGCTATTGAAGTGCTGTGTTATACAGCACTTCAATAGCACATGTTATACGGCACTTCAATAGCACGTGTTATACGGCACTTCAATAGCACGTGTTATACGGCACTTCAATATACCTGTACTTACAATCCTGAGGTCTCTAATACAGAAGCTGTAGCACATTGGTTATTGTAGAAATAGCTATGTTTGGCACCCTTGAACTGAAATTAATTTATAAATTCAATGCTGTGCCATGTTCGTAAATGTATTAATTGAATTACATATTAAGTGAGGTCAATTCACTCTGTAGATTTAGGCACTAGATTGATTTAAAATTAAGCAATCCTTCTCAAACCGGCTTACCATGTGTTAGTTAAGTTTTAAGTTAAAAGACAACCTTAGCCACTTCTGGAATCATAAAATTTACTTTAATATTTTAATTAAAATTTGTAGTTGCGAATTTACACATGTGATTTGTAACTAGTATAAATATATTAGGATGTTGAATAAATTCTTGCTGTTTTTTTGTGAAAATTAATGTTTTATTTTAAAAAATTATTAAAAAACATGTTACTGAAAGTATTGTCCATCGCTAGCCACTACTTTTCCCCATCTTTCTGGCAACATTTGAATTCCACGTCGGAAAAACGACACGTCTTTTGAGGCTATCCAAGAGTCGACCCAATTTTTGGCATCTTCATAAGAACGGAAGTGCTGCTCAGCCAGGCCATGCGTCTTCGACCGGAACAAGTGGTAGTCGGAAGGGGCAATGTCCGGTGAATACGGCGGGTGGGGTAGGACTTCCCACTTAAGCGTTTCCAAGTAGGTTTTTACCGGTTTTGCAACATGTGGCCGAGCGTTGTCACGCTGCAAAATGACCTTGTCATGTCTCTGCTTGTATAGCAGCCGTTTTTCCTTCAATGCTCGGCTTAATCGCATCAATTGTAGTCTGTAGCGATCTCCCGTGATGGTTTCATTTGGTTTGAGCAGCTCATAATAAACTATACCCAGCTGATCCCACCAAATGCAGAGCAGAAGCTTGGAACAATGGATATTCGGCTTTGCTGAAGATGATGGATGGCCTGGTTTACCCCACGATTTTCTACGCTTAGGGTTATCGTAGTGTATCCATTTTTCATCGCCAGTTATGATACGATGCAAAAATCCTTTCCTTTTCTGCCGTTGAAGCAGTTCGACGTCTCTCGGTTTCAACTCGTATGGCACCCAATGACCTTGCTTTTGAATCATTCCTAATGCTTTCAGACGTTTCGAAACTGTTGTGTGATCAACTTCTAATGATTCTGCAAGTTCAGCTAGCGTTTGACATGAGTCTTCATGAAGTAATGCTTCCAATTGTTCGTCTTCAAACTTCTTCGGTGCGCCAGAGCGTTCTTTATCTTCAAGATCAAAATCATTATTTTTAAAGCATTTAAAGCAATCTCTACAAGTTGTTTCAGACAGAGCATGGTCGCCGTAAGTCTCAACAAGAATTCTGTGAACTTTAACTGCAGATTTTTTTTGAATAAAATAGTGCAGTAAAATTCCCCGCAAATACTCTTTTTTTGGCACGAAATTTGACATATTTAACGCAATGAAAAATAAAGTTATTTACACTTCCGCGAAATAACATACACTGGATTTCAAGCTTGCTTATAGTACTTGTAAATAGATGCGTCACTATCATAAACTAACGCAACCAGTTCCGGTAACGCCATTTGTTGGAAAACAGCGAGAACTTATTTAACATCCCAATAGTAATTTTGTTTTATTAAACCATATTTATTTCCCAGTCTCTTGCATTTACCTTAATTAGTCAATAATTATTTTTCAAGGCATTGTACTTGTATATGCCTCATTTAATGTTTGCATTACTGTTTCAAAATGAAGATATGTTAAAATGTTTTTCTCTTTCATAGTCCCCATCGTGTGACACCATTAGAAAAATACCTTGGGGGAGGTAAAGATGAACTTCTCTGGTTCTACCTGTCTATTTTCTCAACATTTAGTAAACTTCCTTCTAGTATTTGTGAACTGGCAGTACAAGAATTTGAAAAGCTTCTAAACTGGGAAAGCTTTTCATTTATGGAAAACATACTTAAAATTCTTGGAAGCACATTTTCTTCTCTGTCTTCTGAACAGCTTGATGTTGTTAGAGGTATGGTTTATTTTATTTGCTTGTCTTCAAATTTTTAATATAAGGTACACAAATTTTTAGATTTCATTATTTATATTACATTTTAGTTGAAGACCTTATCAAGACCTAAATCTTTAAATAATTATTTTCATTGTGCATTCTAGTTTTTTATTTGATGATATTATCTGAACATCTTTTTCATTTATTCCATGTCTCAATGCATTCATGTGAGCATTCCCTTTCTACTTCATTATATGTAGCTTTTCCTCCACAAGTCATTTAGCACTCTTAACAAGTAAAGTAAAATAAGTTGCTATAAAATTTGGCAACAGCTCAATCCTAATTTCCCTATAACATCCCTGTGCAAACAAAGTTATATTCTTTGGAATTCCTTTAGTTGGAAATTTTATATTTTTTTAACACTTGAAACTGCAAAAAATATTTAAATATTGTAGAAAAGCACATTAGTTTTCAAAACTTTTTATTCCTTTTATATTGATGTGTTAAGTTTTTACAAATAGGTATTCTTCTGGAAAAATTGCAAGATTTTGCTGCTCCTGTTGAAATTTTACCCATGATGATTGAAATTTTGGGAAAAATTGAAAAGCATCTGAAAAACGATGAGGACTTTTTACAATTTGCTTCCACAATGATAAAGGTAATTTCCTCCTTTTTTATAATTCAATATATGTCAAAATTCAACACAGCACTCAACCTTAATATCTCCAGTTTCAACAAAAGTTAGCATGAAGATACTCTTTAGGTGGTAAAAAATGCAAGTTTTTGAAACAATCGTTCAATTTTATTAAAAAAGTAAGAAATTAAAAGGTTGAATTTATGTGTATTTTTATACTTCTACAACAATTCTACTTTTAATATCTTGTGATATATCTATGCTATAAGGATATTTTTGGTGTCAATTGAAAGCTTATTAAACTGGGTTCGACTCAACCAGCTAAAATTTTCCAAGAGTTGGAACACAAAAACATTTTAGAATATTAATTATTTTGGTTTTGACGGAAAAGTTTTACACATTGTTCAATGGGCAATATGCATATTTCATTTTTTCTCACAGAGGGCAGCAAATAGATCCTATTTTTTTGTTAGTCAAACCTTTGTTTCGCCAGTCTGAGCCATGAAACATTAATTAATTCAAAATCTAGTAGAGTTCCAACTCAAAATTTACAGCATATGAAGCTTCATTAATCTAAAAAAGAATTTTTTTTTTTCAAAAATTTTTAATTGTAGGTTACACAGCTTGACCTTGAAATTGTTTTCTTCAAAAAGTCATGCCTGTATGATCTCATTAAAAGCTTGAGTTGTGGCTTTAAAATAAGCCCCAAGTTCAGCTTTCTAGCATAAACGGAACATGAGATTTAAAACAAAACTTATTTAAATTTAAATTAACAAAATTTGTGACCTTATGTGACCCAACTTTTGCTGATTTGTTTTTTATACATGGATGTATTCATTGTTCATCATCCCTATGTGTTCATTCAGTATTCAGATTCACTGGTAATAATTGAAAGATAAGTCACTCATTGAATTACAATGTAAATGAGCAGTCCTTAATAGAAATATCTTTGGATTATTTGTTGTCACTGAATTTGATCAAGATTCATGTCTTGCATGAACAACTTTGATATTGGAAAATATTTGCTGCCGAAAGAAAATAATTAAGCAAAACTTGTGGCGCAAAAACTAAATCAAGTGGATATTTAAATTGCAAACATAAAATCAGTCATTATGAATATGTAAACGTTTAGCATGAACTATTTCTTGTACATACATTTTCTACAATATTGAAACAACTACTTTCATGTTTTTGTAACATGATGAAAATTTAAACTTTATTATGGTTTTCTCTTTTCTTTGTTTCGTTAGTCCTCAGTGGATGTCTTAACTCCATTTGTAACCAAAGACTCTTCAAAGAAGTTACCCTCTGAAGATGCAGCTATCAAATGCTTCACAGTAGTCAAGGAACTCTGTCAGATATTTCCAGCACACATCACTCAACATCTTCTGAAAGTTCTCAAAAGCTTTGTCTATTCAACACTCATGGGTAAGTTCGATGTAGAATATTATGTTGTTTCCTATTCCTCTTGGTCTAGCCATATGCAAGACTAAGTCTAAGTAATTCGTCCTCAAGGAAATTATAATGTCATCAGGATTCTGGAAAAAGTCACAGGATGAGAACGACTGAGTCATTAGCTAAAGCAGTGGTTCTTAACCTGAGGTGTGTGCACCCCTGGGGGTGCATGAAAGCATTTCCAGGAGTGTGAGAGAAGTTTCGATGGACGACAGCAATTTAATAAAAGACGATCTTATTGAAATATGAGCCAATTCGTGTATTCAAATGGAATTTGAAAAACTGGACTTTGAACAATTCTAGTATACACAGTTAGAACCTTATCCACAGCTGGCAAAAGCAGCATTGCAGACCCTTTTACCATTTGCCACCAGCTACATGTGCGAAATGGGATTCTCATCACTTGCACATAAAAACAAAAGCCAGAAATCTCTTAAATGCAAGTGACACCCTATACTATACATGGCTCTTTCAAAAAAGGAGTCTCGCTTCAAAAGTATTATTATGAATGAACAACATAGCCCTTAAAAATTGAGATATTGTTTTGTATGTATATGTATGTAAATATATGTGTTTATTTTTCAAAAAATAAATTATCTTGCAATAGAAGTAATTTCCTAAATAAAGAAATTGGAACACATTTTTCAAGGGGGTGCGAGAACTTATTTTTAGATTCAAGATGGTGCTGATCACTTAAAAGGTTAAGAACCACTGAGCTAAGGAAGAAATTACAGCTTCTGTTTTCCGGGAACATGATGTACCCGAAGGTAGATGTTCGACTTCGCCTTATGCCTGACAGCTTTAACCTTTAGACTATGGGCGGTACAACAGTCATACCATATTCAAATAGCGAAATTTGAGCACCTTAGTGTAAAGGTTAACTGGGCGTAATGAATGGCCTGTACTCAGGGTGACCCTGCCAATTACATCACGAGGCAGTATAGCATGACTTGGGGAGGTATTACGTTTTAAAGTGCCTTTGGCTACCCAAGTAGATTTGGCATAACTAAATATGCTCCAAACAACTCTTGGGCAAATTAAAACCATTTTATAAGGATCTAAAAACAACTACAGTGCATTCTGTTTATGGTAGCTAATTGCATTCTAAAAAGTAATTGATATAATTGGTGTATTCTCTAAATGCTGGTAATTTTCAGTCATACTGAAATACTGTGAAATGTAGTTTTTAATACAAGTAGCTGTGTATTGTTGTGGGTTTCTAAAAATGCTTAGATGTTATGATTTTGTGTTACATAATAAAGCTTTATGATTAACTATTCATTATTCAGGGTTGCCACATAGGAGACTTTGCTACTATTTGAACCTTGGCATATAGATGTATCTTTTAATCTAAATTGTCTCAAAAGCTTCTATTTTCAAAAATTGTGAGACGTTTTTGAAAATTCATCTAAGGTCAACAAAAATTAAGTCCCTTTTTTTAATTAATAGCAGTTGGAAAACATTTTTTGAATTTTTTTAGGGGGAAAGTTTTCCAAAGGATGCCAATTTCGAAGTTTTGGTGCCAAGCCTTGGGAACCATGGGAGAAAAACATCAGAATCTGGTTACTAGATTGTCTTGAAAACCTAAGAAAATATTTAATTTTAATTTTTTGGCAAGATCATCAATTTCTGTTTCATTCTTAATTAGCACATTTTGTGTTTTAGCTGATTCATTTTGTATTTGAGCTACTAAAATAGTGTTTAAGAGGAGACTTTTTTTTATAAAGTTGTAGCTTTTATTTCAGATGGATATAAATAATTTGTATCATACCAAAGATAAGAATCTGTATTAGAGTGTGCCGAAAAAAGTAGAATTTTTTCTGATCGAATCATTATAATTCAGAGAACTTGTGCATGGTCCACTTAAAGATAGTGCTAAAAAATTTACAAATCAGACAGTGTTCGTGTTTCACATCAAAGTTTCAGAAATTTTCAAAATATATGAAATGCAATTGATTTTTCCCAAGTACCTCATAAACTACAATCAAATAAGAAATGAAGTTTTATATTTTTTATATAGTGTGTCCTTAATATTATGCCCCTTGGGTGTTTTACTTCCTACAAGTACACATGGGTATCACAACTCCCAGGTACCCCAGTGATCTAACCTCCCTTTCATTTTATCCTTGCCTTTTTAAAGACTTGTGTCTTCTTTTCCTCCCTTTTATCTTTATGCAGTTTTTGTTACTTTATTTGGTCTTGTGTCTGATGCAGCTTGTCTTATTTTGGATCTTGTGCCATAAAACTCAAAAACCCAAACAACCTTAATATTGAATGAAATAAAATATAATTTTATTCAAGGCATATACATAATACATTCCATGGCATTTTGAATTCCTTAAACATCTATACAGAGATTGACATCTGTATGCCAAAGACATGAACAGTGAATCATAACCTAAATTTTATTCCTATATTTTCAATATAACACAATATTTCCTTATAATATCAAAACTAACCTTTTTTTGAAACAATGATTTCAGTTTTGTGCCTTTGTTGTGATGCCAATGTTACAGAGCTGTTCTTGAATGATAAGTTCGGCATACACTTATATGTAGTCAGAAAAATAAGGTTTCTAAGAAACAATTCTCAAGATATATTCTGCAGAGCTCTCGAATACCTTATTAGGAAATAATTTAGCTGAATAATAAAAAAAAATTATTGGTTATAGGGGATCTTATCTCTGATTACAAAACTGCCAGTCTTTTGAGACTTAGAATCTTGCAAATTGAGCCAATTTGCACTTGTAATATTTTGAAAATTTTGGACATCATCAAGGTAAAATGCTATTTTCGGCACAATTGGCTTCATTTAGATATTGTTAAATTATTAGCTATGACGATTGAGGCAAAGCAGCATTATCTGAGTGTGCTGTATTGGCATATTCTATTTCAAATTAATAATTTTGGTGTAATTATCACTTCTTTGACAGTCACGAATATTTTTTAAATGTAATGATGATTTTTACTTTCTCATTTTTGGGAATATTTCATTTTCAAGCTAATTTTGAAGATTCCTTCAGTGAATAATGAAAAACTTATCACTAATTATCTGCAGTGTATATTTTCAGAAATGTTGATTTGCCAGAATTTGTGCTACTGGTTTTTGAAATACAGGTAACCCCATAATAACACGTGAGTTATGTTCCAAAAAATTGCCGTGTTATGCGAATCCGTGTTATACGAAACAAAAAATCTAGTACGAAAAGGGGGTTAGGTTCCAAAAATTAAAAAACATACTATTATATTTTCATAATTAAGATAAATATCTTTATTAAAATTTTCTTAAGAAGTAATACATATTAATATGAATTAAACAATGTTTTCTTCGTCATCACTAAGCACTAACCAAGGGCGTTTTCTTTTTGGCAAGATATCCTTATTCTCCGAGCATTTTTCTGCATTATCTTCAGATCCATGATCTACCTTTTGCAAAAAATCTGTTATTTTAGATTGCTTGCTTTTAGTTAAAAAGATCTTTATAAATTTCCTTATATGGTGCTAAGCACTTATGAAGTTCTCTTTTAAACTTTGTGCTCCCTTTCATTTGAAGGGTCTTCATTTAAGAAATATGACTCTAACTGTTCGGCTAAGCCTAGACCTCTCTTTGTTTTGTAGAGTAAACTTTTTTTAACTTCTTCGCCTATGCTATGATCCTCTGAGTTATGGATTCCAGATATCATTTCTACCAAACCTGCTTCATCAATTTCTTCTTCCACCAGTAATTCTTGGATATCTTGTGCAGTCATATCGTGAAAACCTTCCCCTCCTAGAAACTTAGCAATTTCTACTACTGCATCCATTCTGTTTTCTGCTGTCTCGATCAAATTTTCACTTTCAATTGACTCCAGCCATATTTTTTCCCAACCATTTAATGTCGTCGGTTTTATTTCTCTGATGGATGAGTTTATTAGATTGATGCAGTCCAAAATTGTGAAGTGTTTCCACGCCTCCGTGACGTCCATAGATTCATCGTCGATTTTGTTTAAAACCCATTGTAATGATCTCCTCATGTAATTGGTTTTAAATGTAGCTATAATTCCTGATCTAACGGTTGAAGTAAAGCAGTTGTATTTGGAGGTAAAAAAATTATTTTGATATTTGGGTTACTTAAATCTAGCGGATGGCTGGGTGCATTATCCAATATAAGTAGAACTTTAAAATCTAAATTTTTCTGTTTTAAGTACTTTCCACACTTGGTACAAAACAGTTTACTGAATTATTTAAGAAATGATTTTTAGTCACCCAAGCTTTTTTATTTACTGCCCAGTATACAGGTAAATTACTCTTATTTAGGTTTTTCATTGCACCAGGATTGAGATATTTATAAACCAGCATAAGTTTTACCATGTGATCGCATGAAGCATTACTGCACATAAGTAATGTTACACGGTCTTTTGATACCTTGAAACCTGGCACAACTTTTTCGTCTTTAGAAATGTATGTCCTCTTGGGCATTTTTTACAATAAGTCTTGTCAGCATTAAAAACCTGGTGTGTTGAATATCCACCCTCTTCAATAATTCTTTTCGATTCCATAAGATAAATTTCGGCGGCATCTTTATTGGCTGGTGCACTTTCACCTTCTATTTTTAGATTTTGTAGTGATAAGCGTTTTCTCATATGATCAAACCACCCTTTGCTGGCTACAAAATCTGGATTAGTAGCAGTTTCTCCATTTTACTTTAAGTAGTCGTAAATTTTCAAGGCTTTGTTTAATAATATTGGTGCTCAGTGGCATCCGTTTTTTTTAACAGTCTTCAATCCAGATGCTAAGGGCTTTTTCCATCTGCTCAATTATTGCTGCCCTAGGAAGAGATGTCATGTTTGAGGAGATAGAACAGCCTGCAGCAATGGAATCTCTAATTTTCTGTTCATTTTTTCTTATAGTCGATTGTCGCCTCATTTAAATCCAACGATTTGGCGACATGATATCTTTTCGCCCTTTTTGAGCCGATCTAAAATTTGTAATTTTGTTTCCATGGAGGTGAAATGTCTTTTAAGAGACATTTTTTTTTATTTTCACCAGACATAGCTTAGGGCTACAGATTAATTGATAAAAATAAAAACATGCTTATTATTTCTTTGAAAAATGTTGAGTACTACTTACTGTTGTGTGTCGGTTCACGAACACACCACTTCAATCTAATCTAATCAAATTCAGAGTGACAGCCACGAGGTCAGTGATGCCATTTATTTTTTAAGTCCTTTATTTCTCAATTTCGTTTTCTCCCTCGCTCCAGTGACGCTCATTAACTATGCTAAGAGTCTTCCAGAAAGTTACGTCATGCCATGTCATGTCTGTCCGTCTAACAAATTACAGATGAACTAGTTTAAAAACAGCGAATCAGGAAGTCCAGCTCCCTTGATTGACAAAACCATCTCCCCTGATTTGCGACCCCCCTGAAAAACTGATTAAAAGCATGGGGATAAGGAACACGCTCTCTTTTTTTTTCGTCTTAGTCCAACGACCTTGCAGTTTTGCGAGAAAGAAACGCGTTAAGCGTTCTTGCCATTTTTTCTTTTGATGACGAGCTGGGATCCCCAAGAGATGCCATGTCTCTTCTAAGCTAAGTTACTTTTTATTTAATTTATCTCGAGATAATATCCGAGCGTGTAGTTCTTAGGATATTCCCATGCTACACCGTTTAAATTAAACTTTCATAATGCTGTCCTTTTCGCATCGTTGTTCCAATCATTCCATAAAATCACCGTGTTATACGGGAATGTTCCCAATTCTCGAACCGTGTTAGAGTGAATCCGTGATATAAAAGCACCGTGTTATACGGGGGTTACCTGCAACTGGAAAAGAATGTATCTTTTAAAACCAAAGAAATTGTTCACATTTAGTTTTGTATTTTTATGAAATATACAATGAGCAGCGTTTAATATGTTGCGTGTATATTTTCATTGTAATGAAAGCTTTAGATTCACACAGAATCTAGTATCATTATTTGTATGATTAAATTTTCTTTTTAGGGGGTTTTTAAGCATCTCTACTAGTAATTTGTTTTTGATTAAAATGTTTGCCAATGAGTTCAGTTTTTATTTCATACTTTGATTTAAGAGAAAGTCCATAACCCTCACATTTATTTTCATACAGGTACTGTTACTTTGATAAATAGAAGTATAATTATTAGTACATGGGGTGTATATTTATATTCCTGGTAGATTCTTGTAAAGAAAATGAAATTTTAAACAGGTCTCCATCTGACAGATAATACACTCAACCCTCCATTAGACGTAGGTCTTTTGAAATAAATGAGATCACAGTGCATCTGATGTGCTTGACATTTTCTTTCCTATTTATTACATAACTGTCCATTTGATGATGGTCTTTTTTAACTAATGAGATCACGGTGCATCTATGAGGTGCTCGACGTTTTCTTTCCTAGTTGTACACATTAATTTTTTTAATGCATAATATATTTTAGGACATTCAAGAAACAGATAAGTGTAAAAATGTATTTAAATTTATAAATAATGCAGTTTTTAATTATTCTTTTCATTACGTAACATTGGAAAAGTCACTGCCTGTCAGGACCAGTGCAACTAATGAAGGGTTAAGCTACTAATTGTATCATTCTACCACACTGTAGATTGGATTAGTAATGAAGCAAATGTGATTGCTTTTCCATATCTTGGTGTACCTGTATGAATTCAACTATGGCTGAAAGTCATAACTTTTCCATAAACACTTTAAAGAAAGTTTATATTAAAAATTTTGTTTTATAAAATGTTAACAAATGTTTATGCATTCCGATTAAATGTCTGAAGAAATAAAATTGCAACGTATTTCTTTGCCTTTAATTATATGCACATATTTATAATTAGAATTGTAAAATTCTTTAATAACCTATAAAAGAGGTTCATAAAAGTACTGTAGTGTTCAAGTATTCATGTTGAAAAAATTATGTGAACAATTATTTTCTGTTATGCAATATTGCACAATCAATGGTTAAAATTTGATATTATTTCCAATTACACTGATAATTATGCATTTGTTTACAGGTGAAGGTTTATCTGATAAACAGTCTGAAATTTCAAAGAGAATAACTCCTCCTTTACGGGCTCATGCCTTTGCTGCATTGGGAAAAATATGCTTACAAGATGAAGATCTCGCCAAAGACCTTCTCCCTATTCTGGCAAAAGTGATGTCATCTGAGCAGAATGTGATAAGGAACAATGTCGTCATTATTCTGATTGAGATGTGCAAACGCTACACATCTTATGCTGACAAATACGTGCCACTGATAAGCATGTGCTTTAAAGATCAAGTATACCTAATTCGTTATCAAACTATTACTTTGTTGGTAAGCCTTCTCCAGGAAGACTATATTAAATGGAAAGGACCTTTGTTTTTCTGTTTGCTGTCCACCCTCATAGACAAAAAAGAAGCTATTCAAGAACTGGGGAAATACTGCCTATGCCAGCTCTTGTACGAAAAGAGAAAATCTGTATTTGCTGATAATTTTTTAGACAGCATTTTTGTCTTCAACCATTTCATGCCTCCTGACAACGAAAGGCTGGCAGAGATTGTCAGCGCGCTGGATCGATTCGCTCTCAAAGGAGACAGCAAACAGGAGCAGCGGATGCAGATCTACAAGTTCATGTTGAACTACATGGAGCCAGGTTCGCGAGCCTACCTGGTTAAGGCGTTGTGCCAGGAACTCCTGGCTTCGGTAGCTGAGGCGGTGTTTCCTCTCAATAAGGTGACCGAATCGATGGTGAAGGACTGTTTTGCCATCATCAGCTCCAGGGAGATCAGGGCCTATGACACAGACAACCTGGCGAACGAGGTAGAGGAAAACGAGGAAGAGACCGCTGCGAAGGCCGAACTGATGGCTAGGAAACTGATGATTGTGGAGCCTGTGATTCCTGTGATGATATCGTTGAAGAACTGTGTCATGGAAGGAAAATCTGACCTGTTGGCGGACATTGTAATGTTCTTGAAGGACATTCTGCATGACTTTCAGAACGAAATTGACACTCTGCTTCGCGATGATAAAATGCTCTTGATGCAAGTCAGATTTGAAATTAGAAATGAAATGATGCAGCAAGAAAAGCAGGCCAAAGAGAAAAATAAAAGGGAGGTCTGTAAGGAGCAGGCTGTGGAACCTCCTACTAGACACCAGATTGCAGAGAAGGCTAAAGAGACAACTGCGTATCTGATACAGCAGGGAAGAGAGAGTATCTGCAACACTTCAAACAGGACCATCACTAATGTTCACAAACAACCTGAGGTATCCCTGCGACTTCTCCCTAAAACTCCTCAAACCAAAAATTTGCAGATGCAGTGTGACACTCCCGGTGAAGATTTAAGTACACAAGGTAATATCTTAGTATCTACGGAGACAGGGACTAGGATGATGCCACCGTTTTCAAGTACTCCTCGTGTTGTATTAAAGCAACTCACAGCAATGGAGTTGCCTAATGTCAGCAGGATATGTTTTGAGGAAGAGGATGAGGATTAATCACACTGTAGGGAATGTATTTTAAATTCGAAAAACTTCCAACCTCCAAAATGGTCTGGTCATGAAGCAGTGTTTTTTAAATGCACACTTAAATTTTTAAATAGTTTTGTATACATGCTATTGTAAATTGCACTTGATACGTTATATGTGGATTGTCTTTTTACATGATAATTATTGTATTTAATCAAATGGGAAAATCTTGTTTTATTTTATACCTGATATAAGAGATCAAATCTTGAAGTTTGCTCTTATTAAAGTTTTAGCTTTTAGCAACTTTTCTGTTGACTGAATTTCCATCTTTCAACTCATAAATTGCATCGTGTAGTAGCTGACATTACTAGAGTGGAATTGGTTAACTGTTTTGTAAAAGTGACCAGAATAATCACGTTTCCATTTTGTAGAAAAATGACAACAGTATTTTAGTGTCAGAATAATTTTTTAATGCCTTTCAACATTTTTATAATTTTTACAACTTTGGACACAAATCAAATACATAGATATCCATCGATATAATCCATTTCACATGCATCACATTCCTGTTTGTAAGACAAAATTACGAAAGGTGATACTAAGATGACTCCTACGAAAGCTGATTTTATTTGTGGGTGATTATGAATATCCCTTCAAAGTTCATTTCTTGTAAAATTGCCATAACTCCAATCATTAAAAAGACGAATCTACGGCGAATACTCTACTACTCATAATTGTCTAATATCAATATATTTTTATTTATGGCACTTTTGCACCAAGCGACATTTTAGAATTTCGGCATCTTTAAGGGGAAGATGAAAAATCAATTTTATAAAATATTTGTGACTAATTTTTTTACATTTTTTCTTGAAAATTCCATAAAGTGGCACGTAATAACGAAGGAACTTGTTTTAAAATTGAATGTCTTCAGTACAGAGAAAAAGTAGCCTATTACCATTTAGATTGATTTGACAGTGCTGCTTTAGAAGGAAAATCAATATTCACTAATTTTTAATAGGTATAAGTTGCTTTAATATAACTTCAATGCATAAGGTAGGCAATCGGAACCTTCTGTTACTATGACAAAAATTTTAGTTTGGATTTTTTCTAAAGTTAATATTCTTTCAATATTGACAAAGTTCCATTTAGAATTTACTCTATTTTTCATGTAGTTTCAAATTGAATCCTTTGTGAGGTTGTTGCATGGGATGAATAGGAATTACAATTTAATAAAAACTATTAATTTATAACCAGAGAAATCAGAACAGAATAAAATTGAAATAATGTCGATTAAAAACAAAGCTGTTCTAAAAATATTAATTCATGATTGTCTTCTATCTGGTGATCTTGCATAGTTGCCACAACTTACAACTAAATATAGAACAAAATTTTAAAATGCAAAATTGATTTAAAAAATCAGAAAATAATATTACTACACATGGTTAACAAACAGGAGTTTCTGTTTTGTTGAGCACACGCTGCACTTTAAAACACTTCTAATTCAGTTTTAAATGGAAACCTGTAGAATAATAATGAACAGTGTTACTTGCTTATTAAGTTCAATAAAGCCAGATAATTTCATTTGAAACGTGGAAAAGGAAGGCAAGTTTTAATGAGTTTAATCATTTTTTGTAACAGAAACCTATGTCGACATTTGAAAATGCTTTGTATAAATTCGATTAATTGCTAGCATTGGCTTAAAAGGTTTTGTGCTGTGTGTTTTAATTCTTTTCATAAAATGGAATTCTACGACCACTGGTGTTAAACCAAGGACTTTTGAGGAAAGTAGATCTAAATGTACACATGCTGTTGAGAAATGAACATGTGTCGTTAGCAATATTACACATAAAATAACCTATTTCTACCTTGCTCTAGTGCAAAATTGAATGTTTTATGTCAGGCCACGACAGATTTAACGTGCACCAGCCCCCTTTGTATACGGCGGTGTTTGGCTGGATTCGAACTCGCAACCCTTCGGTTGCTAGTCCGTTACTCTTCCAACCAGGCCACCGCGGCCCTGAGTTCGTCAGGAACTTCCATTTTTTGGTCTGATAATTATAATCTTGATATACGAATGTGGTAGGTAACAGATTAAACTGTAAAGGATGAAAACAAAAGAACATTTTTTTGTTTTAATCAGTTTCTCGACCGAAATTCAATACTAATGTAGTTTATTCCTGTTTCTAACTTATACTCTTTTTTCGGGCCGTGGTAGCCCAGTTGAAAGAGCAACCGGAAGGTTGAGAGTTCGAAATTAGGTTTAACCCAAAACCGTCGTGTACACTGGGACTGGTGCACGTTAAATCTGTCGTGGCCTCAAATGTCCTCACGTATGCATGGTGTAGAGTGGGATCCCAGCTCAGGTGTTGACCTCGTCATCTACCGTGGTTCAAAATTGTACGTTGTCCTTGTATCTTTCCGCACGAGTAGATAGAAAATGAGAGTTCTGGCGCATAAGGGCAGGGAGAGATTGGGTAGGAGGGGAAGATTTGGGCAGGGGTGATAAGACCGTTCCGGGTCACCCCTGCCCAAATCTCACCTTCCCAATCTCTCCCTGCCCTTCCATACCACGTGACCGGAGCCAAGTGACGTCACACCACGTGACAGGAAGTGGGCGTGTCTGAATAACGTGACGTATTGTTTGTTTACATTTTGGACTTGGAATTTTTTTTTGTCATCGACTTCATGCAGGCGTTGAGTTGTTTCAAGATGGCGTCGTTTTGTTGGAGTTGCCATGGTGATGAATCACTGGTGGAGAAATTCGAAACCCTATTATTTTTAATTAAAAAAGAGTTTCTTAGATTCGAACCCGGGTCCATAGGATCCGAAGTCAAGCGCGCTATCCGTTAGGCTGTAAGAGAGTTAACTTAAGATGGTGAATTAATGTAGTGTTTCTTTCTCTCTTTTGGACTTGTATTTTTTCTTAGTATTAGGAATGGGTTATTTTTAGAAAATGGTTTGAATAATTGCATGGCGGTTTTAATAAATGATTTTACAAAATAACTGGTGGCGCCATCTAGTGAGGGGTTGAACAAGTAAACGTACCTTTAGTGAAAATAGTATGATATATAAAATAAAATAGATTTACGCGGTTTTCTCAAATTTTAGGCTGAATGACTCGTACCGCCATCTAGTGCTGGAAGAAGTAACAAATAGTTTTAAGAGATTTATTTTATTTTCTAGCTGTAGACTTTTAGCGTGATACTTTAGAATTAACTGGAGAATTTTTTAAAGAAAACAATACTATGAGGGTGGATTCGAACTCAGCAAAAGGTAATCTCGGCCGCCCGTTTTACACAAGCACTTTAACCGTTCGACGACGATCACCTACTTAGTATAATACATATAGAATACTAGCTCGTGAAGAAAGTTTACATCTTAAGGGAGTGAAAGTATGTGTTTTCTTTATTGTGAAAACCTTATTGCCCCTGTGAAGAATGAATATGAACATAAAGTTGAATTTACAAGTTTATATCCATAGTCTGTGAATTATATGTAATGACAGGGAAAGTATCAGAATATAGAACTCTCTGGAACTTGTGAGAATATGACTAAGGATTGTTTTGCACGCGTAAGTTAATTAAGATAACACAAAAGGAACTGAGTTAAACACAGTCACCGATAGGATACAATCTTAAGTAAATGAGAAGCTTTTAAACACATTGCTATTTAGGAGAATGGTGTTGTTTTCCTGATTGTGAATAAAGCAAATGAATGACATGCTAGAACTACATCACCCAATGAATCACATATGACATGCCCGAACTGGAACTTTCTATAGGGGTTTTAGCTATGAAATAGTGACGAAGGGATTATCTTAATACTCTAGCGTTGGAACTCGGAACATAAGTAATTGAGGCCAACCAATATATGCGAAGATTTTAAGCGTATGAACACTACATGTAAGATAGAATTATAATACGGAAACCTTTTTTATATTTTAATGAATTTATATACAACATGAACTTGAAGAAAATGTGAATGTTTAAGGGTGAATGTTTTGTAGGGAAAATTATTATTACAATTTGAGGGGGAGGACTTTGAGATATGAATAGGACACACAGGCATAACGGTGTATGAAACATTACATTTTTAGGTAAATAAGAAGTAACTAACCAAAGATTTATAGTATACATATTATAAGCGATGGCAAGGAACCGTATAAGATTGATAGTATTAGAAGCCTCTGGAACTTGTGAGAATATGACTAAGGATTGTTTTTGCACGTGTAAGTTAATTAAGATAACAGAAGGAACGGAGTTAAACACCGAGTCACAGATAACGATAGAAACTATTTGATAATAAGAGGCTTTTTAAAGCATAGTTGGAGCATCTTGGGTCTTTGAATTACTTTGCATCTTGTTTTGGGGTTTTTCTGCCCTTTTTTACTGTTTTTAAATA
Organism: Meta bourneti; assembly: GCA_933210815.1. Lineage (NCBI taxonomy): Eukaryota > Metazoa > Arthropoda > Arachnida > Araneae > Tetragnathidae > Meta > Meta bourneti. The sequence continues at coordinate 30,899,645 of OW119923.1, read as the reverse complement.
AATCATGGATTCTAAGGACATTAGACCTGCAAAGAAAATGCGTGCAGACAAAGAACTGTGTTTGCAGAAATATTGTAAAGATTCTTTATGTTATGAGTATGGCAAACTGTTTACAGATCGTGAAGGCTGGGCATATTTTCGTCGATTGGAAAACGAATTAACGTACTTAAAGAAAGAGGAAACTACTATTGAAATTTATGGTAAAAAATGTACTGTGCCTCGGCAACTTATAGCATACGGAGACGTAGGAATAAGCTATGCCTTTAGCGGATCTTGTATTGCAGCCAAGCCTTGGTCTCCTTTACTATTGGAAATAAAGGCAGAAGTGGAACGAATAATTGGCACAAGATTTAATTTTGTGTTGGTGAACCGTTATAAAGATGGTAAGGACTGTATAGGTGCCCATAAAGACAATGAGAAGGACTTGGATCTTAATGCACCCATAGCGTCTGTTTCATTTGGACAGAAAAGGCAATTTGTGTTTTCTAGAAAGAACTACAATTCTCTGAAAATTGTTCTGGAAAATGGAAGCTTGCTTGTGATGAAGTATCCAACAAACCAATTTTGGTTTCACAGCTTGCCCCGTGGGAATGCATTATGGCCTAGAATAAACTTAACGTTTCGTAAAATTCTTGTATAAAGCAGCGATAAACCACTTATGTGCCCCCGAACTAGAACTCAGTGTCGTACACTAGACGATATTTGGACAACGTTGCAATTTATCTTTGTCTTTCTGAATAGTATTTTTTTATAAATGCTTATATCTTGTTGTTTTTAAATAAATTTTTTAGCGTGTCTTACCACATATACTGTATTTAGGATTATTTGTTTTTTCATTACATAATTTTATAAATTGTTTTTAAAATGCAAGATCTGAAATGAAATTTTTCTTTGCTATAAAGATTTATGTTTTTAAGTTAGATGGTTTTACTCAAAAATTAATTATACATTAGATGTTATAGCACATATTTTCAATGCAGAAATTTTGTTTTAAGTATTGTACACACTTAAGTAAGAGTAAGCTTTTGAAAACTTTACAAGACCCGTACTATGAACGTACACATTTTGAATAAGTTGTAATTTATTGAAATCATTTATGCTATAAAATCTAAACCAACTGTTATTTTTTAATTAATCTTTCCTTGCGTATTTTTTAAAATAAATCTTCCTAAATTTCAGTGATTTAATTTTTATTATACAGATTTACAAACTGTTTTTGGATGAAATATAAGGATTTATATTTTTAAAAATTAGATGCTTTTACTCTTAATTATATATTAGATACTATTACACATATTATTATTACATTGAAGATTTTTAAAAAACGTTTAACAATTGAAAATATATATACTTTAAATATTATTACAAACATTTAAATGCAATTTGCTTTTTATTTTTAATTTTACAATTAAGACATTTTTTAAAAGTTTGATTCTTAAAGTGTGTTTTATGCATACTAAAAAAAAACAATACTAAAAAAAAAACATGTAAGAGTAAAAATATTTTATACATTAATTTGAAACTTTGCAAGACCCATACCATGTTTCCTTGCACACTTGAAGTCGTGAAAAATAGTTTATTAAAACCATTTGTCCTTGAAGTTCTAAATTAAATGTCCTTTTTCTTTAATGCTTTTGCAAACCACACATTTTACTAAATATGAACTTCCTTTTATTTGAAACCTTATGCATATTGTGCAGTTTAAATTGCAGAGCAAAATTCCAATACTGTACGAAGCTATAAAGTATTTTACAAGATACTTCATATTGTTCTCTTAATTTACATCTAATTCATTACTACGTTAAAGTGGATAGCATGTGAGTTTTCTGTTTTTAAAAATAATGTGTGCACATCTGTACTGCTAAGCAAATTAACTTTTGCCTTTTCTTGATATTTAATGCATAATCTAAATATTTACGCACACCGCTGATTGTTTTACACATGAGTAAAATTAAATAATAACTGAAATTTTAAATATTAGTGTGAATTTTAAAATGAATAAATATTGTTGACATATTGGATTAAATCTGAATTCTATGTATTTTCATTGCAAGAAAAAACAGAGACACTTCTTAAACAGATTGAAGGAAGTCACATGGAAACAAAGTAAATTAGAACACTTTTTAATAGAAAAAAAAACATTGATTCATATATTTTACAAAACTAATACATTGTAGTAAAAAAGAACTTATTTTTACATACTTGCATTTTTTAAGAGACACATGTTTACGACGAGCCAATTATTAAATGTCATCACCTCAGCTTTGGGGCAATGCAAATTATTTTTGTGATGACCACATGATAGTTTTTGGATCTTTTTGCTGCTACTTAGTGCACATAGTACATCGAATTTGGGACACCCATATTGTTCCAAGTTGATATTCGGAATATTCAATGCATCTAGGCGTTTCTTTTCCACACAACCACCTTTGTACAACTAGGTACTGAGTGGCACTCTTGGTCTGCTCGTTCAATTCTAAAAGCTTAGAGTCTAAACTTTCTAAAGGAGACACACTTTCCCATGCCATGGGACAGAAAGGGAGACCACATATGTAATTTTCAACATATCGAACAGTTTTTTTATCTTTTGCACTCAATTTATGCTTATAAGGCGATAAGTTATAACGAATACTTGAAGCTACTTGCGATTTTATGGCGATGTATCCGTATTCACGTACTAAGAAACCCTCTTGAGTCTGAAATCCGTCAAAATCCACAATTGCACAAATATTAAACATTGCTATTGAAATATGCTAGCTGTTCTTGGAAAAAGAATTGTAAACTAGAGGCACGAAGAACCGGACTATATACACTTGCTAATCAGTGAATAACACCATACACTTACTAATCAGTAAAGTTAAAATTTATCTTAGTCTTATCTTTTGTGAGTAACTATGAGCACATAAGTGAAGAATGTACTCAGAAAACATGTGCTTGTGATAATGCACCAAGTAAAATTGTGTGTTGTAATGCAAGAAGATTTTAACAATAATGCGACAATAACAATAATGCCAATGTTGTTTGTTTCATCCAACACCTGTACAATTTCATCTATGGGTGTTCCTTTTAATCTAGGGTCAACAATCGGTCCTTGTTGGGCTACCAAACATTTTGGATAAAACTTTATGTGTTCGTGTCTGACTATATCCTCCTTTTGCCAATTTTCAAGCCCTCCTCCACACCAATAGCACCTAACCCCGTCCGAGACACCCGTATAATACAATCCATTTTCGGCCAAGTCCCTAATGTCAACATCTGTGCGTGGCCAATCTCTAAACGTAGATAGGCGTTTATTGAGCATAGACATGTTTGGAACTTTAGGCTTCAAATTTGCATACTGATTACTCATTTTCCTTAAAATTATATTATGCTCTGTTACTGTGTGTAAAAGTGTAAAATTATAGTACAGAGTGTGTTGAAAAGTTTCTCTTCGTCATTTAAAAAAAAAAAAATCTGATACTTGTCTAAGATACTAGTGGTAGAGTAAAAAGAAAAATCACATGCACATTTAAGTATATCCTTTCGTTAAAATCTTCTTGCATTACAACACACAATTTTACTTGGTGCATTATCACAAGCACATGTTTTCTGAGTACATTCTTCACTTATGTGCTCATAGTTACTCACAAAAGATAAGACTAAGATAAATTTTAACTTTACTGATTAGTAAGTGTATGGTGTTATTCACTGATTAGCAAGTGTATATAGTCCAGTTCTTCGTGCCTCTAGTTTACAATTCTTTTTCCAAGAACAGCTAGCATATTTCAATAGCAATGTTTAATATTTGTGCAATTGTGGATTTTGACGGATTTCAGACTCAAGAGGGTTTCTTAGTACGTGAATACGGATACATCGCCATAAAATCGCAAGTAGCTTCAAGTATTCGTTTTAACTTATCGCCTTATAAGCATAAATTGAGTGCAAAAGATAAAAAAACTGTTCGATATGTTGAAAATTACATATGTGGTCTCCCTTTCTGTCCCATGGCATGGGAAAGTGTGTCTCCTTTAGAAAGTTTAGACTCTAAGCTTTTAGAATTGAAGAGCAGACCAAGAGTGCCACTCAGTACCTAGTTGTACAAAGGTGGTTGTGTGGAAAAGAAACGCCTAGATGCATTGAATATTCCGAATATCAACTTGGAACAATATGGGTGTCCCAAATTCGATGTACTATGTGCACTAAGTAGCAGCAAAAAGATCCAAAAACTATCATGTGGTCATCACAAAAATAATTTGCATTGCCCCAAAGCTGAGGTGATGACATTTAATAATTGGCTCGTCGTAAACATGTGTCTCTTAAAAAATGCAAGTATGTAAAAATAAGTTCTTTTTTACTACAATGTATTAGTTTTGTAAAATATATGAATCAATGTTTTTTTTCTATTAAAAAGTGTTCTAATTTACTTCGTTTCCATGTGACTTCCTTCAATCTGTTTAAGAAGTGTCTCTGTTTTTCTTGCAATGAAAATACATAGAATTCAGATTTAATCCAATATGTCAACAATATTTATTCATTTTAAAATTCACACTAATATTTAAAATTTCAGTTATTATTTAATTTTACTCATGTGTAAAACAATCAGCGGTGTGCGTAAATATTTAGATTATGCATTAAATATCAAGAAAAGGCAAAAGTTAATTTGCTTAGCAGTACAGATGTGCACACATTATTTTTAAAAACAGAAAACTCACATGCTATCCACTTTAACGTAGTAATGAATTAGATGTAAATTAAGAGAACAATATGAAGTATCTTGTAAAATACTTTATAGCTTCGTACAGTATTGGAATTTTGCTCTGCAATTTAAACTGCACAATATGCATAAGGTTTCAAATAAAAGGAAGTTCATATTTAGTAAAATGTGTGGTTTGCAAAAGCATTAAAGAAAAAGGACATTTAATTTAGAACTTCAAGGACAAATGGTTTTAATAAACTATTTTTCACGACTTCAAGTGTGCAAGGAAACATGGTATGGGTCTTGCAAAGTTTCAAATTAATGTATAAAATATTTTTACTCTTACATGTTTTTTTTTTAGTATTGTTTTTTTTTAGTATGCATAAAACACACTTTAAGAATCAAACTTTTAAAAAATGTCTTAATTGTAAAATTAAAAATAAAAAGCAAATTGCATTTAAATGTTTGTAATAATATTTAAAGTATATATATTTTCAATTGTTAAACGTTTTTTAAAAATCTTCAATGTAATAATAATATGTGTAATAGTATCTAATATATAATTAAGAGTAAAAGCATCTAATTTTTAAAAATATAAATCCTTATATTTCATCCAAAAACAGTTTGTAAATCTGTATAATAAAAATTAAATCACTGAAATTTAGGAAGATTTATTTTAAAAAATACGCAAGGAAAGATTAATTAAAAAATAACAGTTGGTTTAGATTTTATAGCATAAATGATTTCAATAAATTACAACTTATTCAAAATGTGTACGTTCATAGTACGGGTCTTGTAAAGTTTTCAAAAGCTTACTCTTACTTAAGTGTGTACAATACTTAAAACAAAATTTCTGCATTGAAAATATGTGCTATAACATCTAATGTATAATTAATTTTTGAGTAAAACCATCTAACTTAAAAACATAAATCTTTATAGCAAAGAAAAATTTCATTTCAGATCTTGCATTTTAAAAACAATTTATAAAATTATGTAATGAAAAAACAAATAATCCTAAATACAGTATATGTGGTAAGACACGCTAAAAAATTTATTTAAAAACAACAAGATATAAGCATTTATAAAAAAATACTATTCAGAAAGACAAAGATAAATTGCAACGTTGTCCAAATATCGTCTAGTGTACGACACTGAGTTCTAGTTCGGGGGCACATAAGTGGTTTATCGCTGCTTTATACAAGAATTTTACGAAACGTTAAGTTTATTCTAGGCCATAATGCATTCCCACGGGGCAAGCTGTGAAACCAAAATTGGTTTGTTGGATACTTCATCACAAGCAAGCTTCCATTTTCCAGAACAATTTTCAGAGAATTGTAGTTCTTTCTAGAAAACACAAATTGCCTTTTCTGTCCAAATGAAACAGACGCTATGGGTGCATTAAGATCCAAGTCCTTCTCATTGTCTTTATGGGCACCTATACAGTCCTTACCATCTTTATAACGGTTCACCAACACAAAATTAAATCTTGTGCCAATTATTCGTTCCACTTCTGCCTTTATTTCCAATAGTAAAGGAGACCAAGGCTTGGCTGCAATACAAGATCCGCTAAAGGCATAGCTTATTCCTACGTCTCCGTATGCTATAAGTTGCCGAGGCACAGTACATTTTTTACCATAAATTTCAATAGTAGTTTCCTCTTTCTTTAAGTACGTTAATTCGTTTTCCAATCGACGAAAATATGCCCAGCCTTCACGATCTGTAAACAGTTTGCCATACTCATAACATAAAGAATCTTTACAATATTTCTGCAAACACAGTTCTTTGTCTGCACGCATTTTCTTTGCAGGTCTAATGTCCTTAGAATCCATGATTTATTTAAAAACAGTAAAAAAGGGCAGAAAAACCCCAAAACAAGATGCAAAGTAATTCAAAGACCCAAGATGCTCCAACTATGCTTTAAAAAGCCTCTTATTATCAAATAGTTTCTATCGTTATCTGTGACTCGGTGTTTAACTCCGTTCCTTCTGTTATCTTAATTAACTTACGCGTGCAAAACAATCCTTAGTCATATTCTCACAAGTTCCAGAGAGTTCTATATTCTGATACTTTCCCTGTCATTACATATAATTCACAGACTATGGATATAAACTTGTAAATTCAACTTTATGTTCATATTCATTCTTCACAGGGGCAATAAGGTTTTCACAATAAAGAAAACACATACTTTCACTCCCTTAAGATGTAAACTTTCTTCACGAGCTAGTATTCTATATGTATTATACTAAGTAGGTGATCGTCGTCGAACGGTTAAAGTGCTTGTGTAAAACGGGCGGCCGAGATTACCTTTTGCTGAGTTCGAATCCACCCTCATAGTATTGTTTTCTTTAAAAAATTCTCCAGTTAATTCTAAAGTATCACGCTAAAAGTCTACAGCTAGAAAATAAAATAAATCTCTTAAAACTATTTGTTACTTCTTCCAGCACTAGATGGCGGTACGAGTCATTCAGCCTAAAATTTGAGAAAACCGCGTAAATCTATTTTATTTTATATATCATACTATTTTCACTAAAGGTACGTTTACTTGTTCAACCCCTCACTAGATGGCGCCACCAGTTATTTTGTAAAATCATTTATTAAAACCGCCATGCAATTATTCAAACCATTTTCTAAAAATAACCCATTCCTAATACTAAGAAAAAATACAAGTCCAAAAGAGAGAAAGAAACACTACATTAATTCACCATCTTAAGTTAACTCTCTTACAGCCTAACGGATAGCGCGCTTGACTTCGGATCCTATGGACCCGGGTTCAAATCTAAGAAACTCTTTTTTAATTAAAAATAATAGGGTTTCGAATTTCTCCACCAGTGATTCATCACCATGGCAACTCCAACAAAACGACGCCATCTTGAAACAACTCAACGCCTGCATGAAGTCGATGACAAAAAAAAATTCCAAGTCCAAAATGTAAACAAACAATACGTCACGTTATTCAGACACGCCCACTTCCTGTCACGTGGTGTGACGTCACTTGGCTCCGGTCACGTGGTATGGAAGGGCAGGAAAGATTGGGAAGGTGAGATTTGGGCAGGGGTGATCCGGAACGGTCTTATCACCCCTGCCCAAATCTTCCCCTCCTACCCAATCTCTCCCTGCCCTTCCTGCCCTTATGCGCCAGAACTCTCATTTTCTATCTACTCGCACGGGATTGATCCCGGACCATCCCCGTTGTGTTGCTCCAGTGCGACGTTAATTAACTACCTACCTTAACATTTTCAAAATTCATGTTTTCTGTACCATTAGTTACCAATGAAAGGTCATCTTGATATTGAAGAAGCAGCTTGATTTTTTTCAGTTGTTTAAATATTTTTTTAGAAGCTCTTGGTTTTTTTAGAATACGAAAAATTATTTTAAAAACGTTAGTTCAATATGATGACATCTCTATTAGCCAGAAGCCCCCCAAAATAATTTATTTTGCAGATAAACGCACGACGTGAAACAAAAAATCTTGACCCACAACTCAGATTGGGAATGAAATAAGTTGGTTTTAGTATAACTTCGATGAGGCAATTTAAGTACTGAGCTACAAATTTTAAAGAATAAAAAATTGTAAATGATTTATTAATCGATTATTTTATTCTATTTCCAAATTCGTAGAAATCTCTTAAATTTTTGTTCCTAAACGTTTGACTCAAATCGTAAAGCCAAAGGGAGTGAACATTGCATAAATGGTGAGAAAGAACCACTGCCTCTTAGATCAATTCTATTCTTATTTTTCCTCCAAAAAAAGTTTCGACCCAATCCAAAAATAAAGTCTCTTCTATTTCACTAGTGCTTATGTATTTATTTTTCACTTTAGCTTCCAGCAGAAAAAGTGTTCTACAAGAAATAAAAACCGAAAGAGGCTTTCTCAAGAGAGCACTCCAGAACGAATCATTTCTGGAACGTTTAAGTGCCATTTGATAGTTTCGTTCGGGAAGGGAAGAACAACAAAAAGCACCGCCTGGATTACAGCCCCTTCAGAATCTTAATGACGCACGTGTATTCGCGAAGAATTCACACGCTGCTCTGGAGTAGTATTTATTTTTCTGTTTCGCTCCCTGCGCAGTATTCCAATCGATGACGACACCGAACTCCGGCAAATCTCTCATTTTCCCTGCCGCCCTGTTACGGACAGCCCCGGCACGTGCGTCGCCCGCCGGATACCGGACGATGCGGACATGCCCGGTTACGGTTGCCGCTTCCGAGTCCAAAGCAACAGGGCAGACTTGTTCTGCCCCATTTGCCGGATGCTCATGAGGGACCCCGTCCAGATTTCCACCTGTTACCACAAGTTCTGCGACTCGTGTCTCCAGGATTATCTCAGGTGAGGGCTGCCACCATCTGTTGATTTTGCAGTGGTAGTTCCGTCTTTTCTTTGAATGCGCTTTTTTAATTTATTTGTTCCACGCTGGTACGTAACAGAGCTTTGCAGTATTGACTTTTATAAGTATTGTAAATTGATCGTTTGCTTTTAAACGTATTTAATATTCAGTAACGATTAATTGCATCTGTCAACAGTTAAAATCGCGAAAATATTTCTATACTTTGGTCGAAAAAAGGCCAATGTCCATTTTGCAAATTTTTGGTAACGTCTGAAATTTTTTATTCCCTTGATTTTTAATACAGCGTTCATAAAATGCTTCTCAATGTTTTGATGCATTTTTTATTGTGTTGATTATAGAACATTGGCACTTTTTCTATCTTTCATTACCTTGAAGTGATTTGTGGATATAACTCAAATCAGCAAATTTGGACATTGGGCCCTTTTTCTACTAAAGTAAATTTAAGCACGGAATTTTCTTCTAGAGATTGATGGCAAAAGCTTCGATCTTTGTGTGCATATTAATATGTAAATAACTGTTTTCTATGTAGTTTTATGTTGTGAAGTGCACAAGTATTGCTCCGTTCTATTTCAAGATTCAACAATTTTAATTCACTCTTCTAAAACATGTGAGATACCTTTATTGCAAAATGTTTCTAATAATTTTGTATTACACTTAATGCATCAACACTGCTCTAGTTTACATTCGCCTGTGAATGTAAAAATGGTGCCAAATCAGAAAGTGTTTCTTTGCGGATCTGAAAATCAACTTTGACTTTTAAAATTTTTTAAAGCGTATTAAAAATCTGATTCATTTCCATATGAAGGACTGGATATTAATTAATGCATCAATATATTTCTTTTAGATATTTTTATATATTTATGGGGGAAATGTTTTCTTTTGTAATTATGCTTTAGTCTGCAGACTGATATCTCTCCTTAATACTTTTTGGAAAAATGCCGTAGCAGGTGGAAATCGGCAGTTCATTTATCTTTTAAAATGAAGACATAAAATATAAAAATAAGCGGGTAAAAAAACAAAATCAGCTGAAGAATTTGGTAGTTTTATTGTAAAGACGGTTTTTCCAATATTCAAATAGAAAAAAATATCTTGTCAAAGTCAATAAAATTAGAAGGATCGAAAATTAAAACGAATTTTTCGTATCGTGGTAACTTTGCCTACCTTGCCCAGCTACGAATAAATCAGTTTGAAACTGATTCACAATAAGTTAATTAATCGTTTGCTTTTTAAATGACTGAATCCTTAGCTGATCTTAAGTCGAATTTTTTAAGGTTTATTTTTTTTAATTACTGAGTTCCCGTGTACCCTCACGTCCAAAATTATCTTTACATGCATAAAATCACGGATTTCTCAGAAACTGTTAACTAATTTTATGAATTTACGTGAAATGATACATAACACATAAATACAAAGGAAAAATTTTAAGAGCACTGCATATGATATAAAACTAGCATGAAACAATAAAAATGGCAATAATATGTGGACAAGGAGAGTTCAGAAAAAAAAAAGAATAACTCAGAAATAAACTAAGGCTTATGAATTTAATATGGAATGTGATCTCCCCTGACGTGTGCAGACATATCACAACGTGTTTTAATGCTGGCAATAATGTTGTTAACCGCAGTTTGGGGAATTAAGTTCCACTCCTCCAGCAATGCGGTCGTCAGGGCATTTATATCTCTTGGAGGAGGATGTCTCCGTGCAACTACTTTTCCAAGGTAGTCCCATAAGTTCTCTATCGGGATCAGATCAGGAGATTTTGCCGGCCACGGTATTCGCTCAATGGCTTCACTTTCAAGGAATTCGTCAACGAAGTTTGCTCGATGTGGACGAGCATTATCGTCCGTAAATAAAAGTCATATCCATTTGCACCTCTAAAAAGTCTTGCATAAGGTTCTGAAACCTCATCCCGATATCTCTGGCCGGTCAGATCCGCTGTTGAAAACGTGTAGGGGCGTACGTCCATCGATCATTGTTCCTCCCCATACCATCACACCTGCACTACCGAAATGGTCACATTCCATAATGTTCGAAGGAAGATTTCGCGTTCCTGACTCCCTCCAGGTGTAAACACGTTTAGAATCAGATGTTAAACTAAACCTTGACTCATCAGTAAAGAGAACATGGGTCCATTGGTATTCACTCCAATTTTGATGTTCTTTGGACCAATTAAAGCGATCCCTCTTTTGTTGTGAAGACAGTGAAACATACCCTTGTCTTTCTGGCATAAAGGCCTTTTTCATTAAGCCTTCTGTATACAGTTTGCCGTGATACAACAGTTCCAGTGGTGGCTGCAACCTCTGAACTTAACTGCCGAGCAGTAGACTTCCTGTTACGACGGGCAGTTATTGCCAGATATCGATCTTGAGAAGCAGTTGTTATTCGTTTACGACCTTGTCCAGGCCTCCTTACAACAGTTCCAGAGTTCTGAAAATGTTTCCATAGCGTAGAGACTGCCTGTCTTGAAATATTCACACATCTCGCTGCTTCCATGATTGCCTGCCCTGCTTCTAAACGGCCGATAATTCGCCACTTCACAGATTCTTCCAAATGATACTTCGGAGCCATAACAAACCGTTTTGAGTCCTTACATACTGAAATCAAACGCTGTATTGCAGAAATTCACTCAGATATTCACTGCGCAAAGTGCTTGATTCACCGTCGGATGACGTAATGCCTTGATTTGCATATCAGAAACCGTTTGATCACTTTTGATTGGATAATGTTAATTTGGCTTGTCTTCACACATTCCCTGCAAAAATGGATTACATCGATTGGATATTTCATGGAATATCTTTATTTCATGGAATATCATTTATGGGTATGTAAAGATAAATTTGGACGTGGGTGTACTTGTTTTCCGTTAATGAGTATTTTATGATTTTCAAATTTATAAAATTTTTTAATGAATGGTATTTTTAAGCAGCATTGATTTTTGCTTTTAATAGGATAAAATACATCAAAAAATAATTCAAACTTAGCTTGAATGTTTAATAACCGTTAAAAAATAAAAGAAAGGCTGGTGTTACCTGTAGTCTAGGTGGAACTTTTCGTTCAACTTCTATTTTATATTTCTGCATGAAAAACTAAAGTTTAAAAATATAACTTTATAGCGTATTGGATTATACCATATCCACACTTTAAATCGACAATACATGAATTAGGTTGTTGTATAGAATTCAATATGATATGAAATAATCTCTAGAAGTGTCAGTTAACCCGGATGACTATAAAATCTATCGACGAAAAAAGCGAAAGATTTTTAACTTAAGAGATTAATGATGAAGTCTAGCCAAATTTTCGAATGAGTGATAAAAATTTTCAAATATTTTACGCTATCGACTTTCAAAAGCTTGAAACTAAAGGGTGCAGTAAAAATACGATTGTTACAGAAATAAGTATATTTCCACACCTTTGTCTTATTGGTTAATTTTATTATTTTGCTCACGGCTTACTATATTTAAATGCCTTTTTTCGTAAAATATTAGTTTGTAATTTATGTTCTTAAGTTTGATATGTACTTGATTATATTAAGTGATTTATAGCTACAAGAATATTTTCCAAATGAATATCAATGCTTGTTAAAAGATTATTAATTTTTAATGTGAAATTTATGAGTTTTACGGTTTTATGAATCAAAGAGGGTGCCAAGGATGGTCACATTTTAAAAGTTAACAAAGGGCAGAGTTGTAAAGTTGTCGGTTATAACTTTTTGAATACTGCCAACTCTAAGGGGCTCGAACTCCTTGCCCTCGCAAATAATTGTATGAGGGTGCAGCTCCCATACAGTAGGGGCAAATATTAAAATATTGTGAGGAACAGGGTAAAGTGGGGCAAGTTCGATCTCTAATCTTCAAAGTTCATATTCAACCAATTACTGCTCTGTCCGAGTATGTTTTTAAAATTTTCTTATTTTTACCACACTCCCAGACGCTTTACTATTTGTTTCCACTCTTATTTGTATAAATTTAGCATTGATATAATTAAAAAAATACTTTCCAATATTATTTCATGGGACGTTTTCAAATGGTCGCACTTGCTCCACAAGTAGGACAAGTGCATACATACCACAGACTGTTTTCTTGTTTGCAATGTGATAGTATTGTATATGGGGGAAAGCATATCATTCATTCATGCCTTTTGGTTTGTGCAACTTCCCAGCCGAAATTTGAAGCGCTCTAGTTGTGAAACTAATCTGTTGGAGTTCCAAGCATTTCCAGCTGATGGGAGACCCTACTTTAATCAAAGAAACGTTCCCCGTACGCACGCACTTGTCCCAAATCATCCTAAGACAGGCGCATCCAAGTTGTAAGATCGGGCCCCTTTGGACATCCTTAATATTTTTATAATTAGGGCCCTAAACCTACAAATATGAGGAATAAATATTGCAAATTTGCAGATAATACGAGAAACCCAAAACGTTGAATGACTCCACCTCACTCAGATCGATTGGCCGCTTTATCAGAAGGGGCTCAAAGTGCTAGGGACCTGAACACCTTGGGTCCTAATATTTTTAAGGGTAGGCCGCCCCCTTTCCAATATCGGGTTGCTTTGACTTTTATGGCTCAAGAGTCGTATTTGGCCGAGCTCCAATATCAAGGATACATATTACAAATATACTGATCTCATAAATAATAGTTCTAAAAAGAGATTTATGAGAGGGATTTTCAGTGTAAACAAGCAACCGATGGAAGGAGGGATTGTGGCTTAGTGGGTTTGCCCACTAAGCCACGATTCGATGTTACATTCGCTATCCGATCGTTACGTCCAAGCACATACCTTTAATTGGCGATACTGCTATCGACACCTCAGAGAGGAGGAATGGTCCTGCCCAAGATTTTTCTCTTTGTTCTAAAATACTTTTTAAAGAATGAAACTTCCTATTATCTGTAGCCTTCAGGGCACATCTCTAGGTGTGTATGGGCTTCACGGATCCGAGGTACCTTAGAGATCTTTTCTTTTCCCATGGGGTTTTAGTAAACACGGGGTCGCGTTCCCGGGATACCCAAGTGATCCTTTTTTGCTTTCATCCTATTACTCTATTCCCCAATCCCTCTTTTTCCCTTTCACGACATTTCTTACTTGAAGTTGTCTGTTTGGCGCACCTTGGCCAAATGTGGTCCTTGCGTCATAAAACCTAATAACCAACCATCCTATTGCCTTTAAAGCCGTAGATCTCGGTATAATTAGCCTTCGTATAGAAAAAACTGAACGCAGAACGACAAGCCAAACCAAACCTGTTTTAACTATGGTGACTGAATGTTTGAACGTATATTTCAAACCTCCATTTCATTACCAAGCAAACACTTCTAATATTTAACTTAAAATCTGAATTTAAAAAGGAGGCATCATATTCCCACGTGTTTCTACATTATCGTTTAACCGGAAAATTTAAAGAAAAAGTACCGCTAACTCATTACGAGAATGAAAAAGTCTCCTCCTCCAGAATTAGTGACTGCATCCTTAAGGATAATCATGGCTTTTCTTGTCGGTAGAGGTAAACGTTAAGTATCGTCCAAAAAATAATCGTAGTCCATAAATACAGCCTCGTCCTTAAACTTGATGGAAATTAGGGAAAGTTTGTAACGTGAAGAGGAAAAGTAATTTGGACTATATAGGTAACTCCCATACTTCTCTGATGAGGGTAATCTTCCCCCTCTAATGTTTGGACGTGAAAATAAATGTGCCATCTTAAAGCAGAGCAAATGACCCTTGTTACTAATTTATGAATACGCTAAGGATATGGAATGTTCAAATGATTATATTCCCAACCAGTAAGTGTTTTAGGGTTCTTAATGAGTTCATAACTTTTATACTCCTTTAGCTGTACTGAGACGACGAACGTTAATTAAATTGAAGTCATGAAGAATTTTGATAATTAGTGCGTCTTGTTTTGGCTCCATAATGCAACACGAAATTTGAAAGACTGCTTTTCTCGGCTTTTTCTCGATGTTAAGGCTCCTGTTTATATTACCTAAACGTTCTGTCGAAGAAAATATATCAGATTAATCCATTTTTCTCCTTGCTGGTTAGGTGTAGAAAAGCTTATTTAGAAATTGGTCCCTTCGTTTCTGAATAATTATGTATTTAACCATGTGGAGAAAGATATATTTTGGCTTGCACATAAACTTTGAATCCATTCTATTTGTTTAGTGAAGTTCCCTCAAATGTTCTCACAGCTTCTGTGTCCTCTATTTTCGGAGAGACAACTTTTCGATTTATCGTAAGAGTCGCACCATTTGAGTTCTCGTAAAAGCATTAAGCTCTGGCGACATCGGTCGCACATGCGCAGTAACTTCGATTTACGATAATAAATGGCAGAGACAACATGGATCTGAGAAGGATACGAAAACAAAGTTAATGTCTCTTCCTTGAATGCCAAAATACAAGGGAAAAGGAATGTGTTGAGCATGGGGAAACCATAAAATTCATACATGATTTTACTCTTGATACTTTATGCATTCGACATTCGTGTAGTGGTTATTCCAAAATAGTTTTTTGTTGAGAAATTCGCATATACAGAAAATTATTCGTTATTTACGATAAGGAACAGGGGTAAATCTGCCAGAAAAACCTTTGATTTTCATGTTCATGGCGTTTTATAATTTTTCAAGTTTTTACACACCCAACATATATTTAATGCAAACAAGAACGTCAGTAAAGTAATTAATTAAAATAAATTATCTAGTATTGTTTTTCATAAACATTTAACCCTCTGGGGGTTCACACGCATATATTCGTTCTGCAAACTGCAGTTTCCCTGCATGACTTAGAATCGGCTTTGATTTTTTTGACTAATACTCTTTCCTAGGATTCTTTTAACCAACAGGTGCGGCTATTTAGTCTTAATGTGTGTTATGGGGTAGAAGCAATTTTAACTATGAAATCTCGTAACTCCCAGTGGATTAAAACAAAGTAAATATGATAAAATCGAAAATTTAACTAATGTTACAAATGATTTAAAGTTGAAATTATAAATTAGATTAGTTCGCGTTGGCGGAACAAATCTTTACTTAAAAAGTGTTGACATTTTTTACCATGTCCTAAGATAACTTCAAGGTCGATTAAAAAGTTAATTTCGTAACTTATTTTCTACTAGTAGAATTACCCAGTGTTACTCGGATTGAATTGGTTAACTGTAAATTGAAAAAGTGATAAGAATAATAACTTCTCTTTCATAGAAAATGCAAATATGGGTTAAGCGTCAGAAAAATCATTTTTAAAGCTGTTTCGAAATCTTTACAGTTTATTTTATACTCAAATCGTACATATATTATATCCACATTCGCACCCCCACTATTTAAACTACCGTTAATAGTTATAATCCAAAGAGACTGGATGGCAAGAGATGGTCAAAACAAAAATCTCAATGTAAATTTAGTTTAATGCGCAATACTCATTTTATAAACGTGAACATAGCCTCAAGGCAGTATCGCTTTTCGATTATGTCTGTGGTACTTCTCTTCACGAAGGGAAAAAATACTAGTATAATAATTGCTTTTAATCATGAATGCACAAAAAACGATGATTCAAACGTTGATGGAATACTTAACACTTTCCATTATGTCAAAGTTTTCCATTGTCCTGTTTCGTTGAAAAACTTATAGACCGTGAGCTAGGGAAGAATCACAGAGGTACGTTTTTATAACGCTCAATAATACAAAGGAAATTTATTTTCTTAATAAAAAAATTCATTAAGCTCACACAAAAACCTAATTTTCGGTTTATTCATACTATGAACATCGTTTAATTGATCGTTGTTGCTTTTTAACAAAGGTTAATGGCCTGTGAAAATTCTTTTTTTGAATGTGCTACATTTAAGCCAATTATCAACTATTGGACCTCATCTCTGCGAGAGACGAACAAAGACGAAATGATCGTCTGCTAAATGATTTTCTCCGCTCTTTTTTGAGAGCCTCTAGTTGGTTTTTTATGAGTTTTTTTTCTATATAGCTTTACATCGATCACATAAGAAAAATATCTTTTATTTTTTGCTTTACAGAAACGATTTTCTCGGGGAGTTAGCCACTTATATAATGACAGTTCTTTTTTATGCTTACATAGCACCCGAGGGCTTGGCAATCAGTTATTATGTTCCTGGTGTTTATTACAGCCATTTTCGTTAGATTTAAGAGGATGGTGCAAAAGTTTTGCAGATCAATGACATCTTATGTATTATTGCACTGAAGTTTCGAATGTTTGTTGAGGTTAAGACCGAAACAAAAGTTTTGTCAAAATTCGAAGAGTTGAAAAAAATGAACACAAAATAAATTTATACTTTACACAAACTAAAATTAAATAAGATAACTTAGATGAAACTTCCTTGAGGTTAACAAATCACGTGTTCTGATTGTTCGCTTTTGCTGCTTGTATTTGAAGTAATTTATTTTATTTGCTTGCAACTGAATCTTCGAATTTTCGACAGCTACTCTTTCTACGGACGCATCCTTTTCTGAAAATGAATTGTGAATATCACTTGAGAACAATGGAAAAACTAATAAAACCAGAAGTTCTGTCTACTACGAGAACTATACCCGACAGTAAGTCTGCTCATGTTTGTTGTCGTAGAAAAGACCTTATCCCCTTATCAATGTTTTAAAGAAATATATATTCAAATTTTTTCCATTGGCGCGTACCTAATGATAAATTTCAAGTATATTTGTTATGTTTTTTACTATTGCAAGAACATCGATACTTGTTAACTACCACTTTCCGCCACCAACATTTGTCACGAACAAAATGAAAGATGTCCACCAGAATCGCCCCTACTCAAAATGAACGTGCCCTGTTTCTATAGCGATCGCTATCATCCAAACTTTGTGGCCAGAATAGTGCTTGTAGCACAGTACTTTACAGTAATTGAGGCTTGCCTCATACCACCAAGAAAAGACAAAAGACAGTCTTCGAACAACAAAAAGATTCATCCCTTCATCTCCGTGTTTAGTTTTGAGTTGGTATCAGCAAAACCAGTGAATTCAGTCGCATTCCGAAAATATTTTCGCGATATATATATCCAGTTTCGTTTTCCTATTCTAATCGAATTGAACTTTTTGGAAAGAACATAGATTTCAATGATCTTTTCGACTTTTTCACACATGTCTGCGTATATTTTATATAAATGGTGAACAAAGCCTTGTACACTCCTTAAACTGACTTCAGCAAATACTCTATTTTTTTAACACCAAAAATATTTCGATGAGGACTCGAGTATCGTGCCCCCTCTGATTACCTGTTGAGTGAACACTTGGATGAATGAATTGTTTCACGTACGACACATCGTAAACACATTTTTACACAAATATCTAATGTGAAGTCGTGCGCATAATTCATATTTTTAGTTGCATACAGTAGCGTAGAGTAACATTTGCAACTGGGGATGTCGAGATCGAATGTCCTCAATTATGAACGATGCGCTAATAAAAAGGGTATGGTCCACAATGTACATCTAGTTAGCCAAGGGGAAACCTCTCATACCATTATAATAGAAATCTACTAGGGTAGAGTGGGGCAAGACGGGGTTCCTAGTGCATTTGGGTTTATAAAATCAACAATTAATCTTGGAAGTTTTTGAAAAAAACTACATTTTATTGTACATTACTAATGTTTATAATGATATACAAATGAACTTATTTTCTATTTGTAATTAATTATAAAAAACATTTTTCGATTGAAAAACAAAACTTTATCTTGCCTCACCTGGTGGGGCATGATGGGGCTAATCTTGGCATAATGCACAAAGACGAATTGATTCATCATCTTCGTCTTCTTCACCTGCACATGTGCAATGAGCCCATCGTTTACACTTCCAATACTGAATCCAGCCCTCAGTAGATTATAAATAACCACATTAAAGACACTCAGCATCAGAAGCCTCTGATGAAAAGGAGTGTGACCGTTTTCGGTTTGTCTTGTTCACTTCTTTACTTTTTCTTTGTTTTTCCTTGCTATGAACAATCTTACGTTACAAATTCTTGTTGCCTTTTTTACCTTTTTCCCGATTTTTTCACAAAAACCCATTGCCAATTTTTTTAGCCTTTTCCTTTTTTTCCCACTTCTTTCTCTTTTTTAATATTTATTTTCAGAATTTTGTCCTATGCTTAGGTACTACGGTTACCCCAGTCTCGTCGCAATTATAGATTTTGGCAGCAGTAAATTTGTATTCGTCGACAACTCGGGTTAACAAATCATAAAACTTGGTGATACTTTGTTAAATGCTGTTGCCCTTGCCGCACTTGTGGCTTCCGGTTTCCTCAAACTTAGCTGGGGATGTCTGGATCTGAACCCAAACAGCCAGTCTTTACCGGCTACTTGTTTTGTCTCAGAAAAGGTGTGTTGTTTACCCAGTTTATCTGCCCATTGATAAGCAAGCACTCTCAGGTCGTAAGATGTGAGTCCAAATAATATTTTCTCCATTTTTAACAAATAGTTAACCAACAATTTTCTTCCTCAATAGTAAAGACAGTTTTTAATGGGCCTAGATTCTGTACGAGAATTGTATTTATTTGACCTGTATATACAGTACTACTTTTAGATACAGTAAATTTTTTTCAGTTTTTCCTGATTGTTCCCGAGTGAGTTTTATTCTTCTTTCAAGTGTTGACTGGGGAACTTGAGAGGAGTCAGCTGCTTTTTTGTATCCCATTTCCCCCTTAATAACAGATTCAATTGCATTTTTCATCGATTCCGGATCCCACCCTCCTCGATCAGTCTTCCTTTTATGCGTTCGAACCATCTCCGTTATTCTACGAAGAAAAAGGACGACTTAGAAAGAGTGAGGTAAGATGGGTTACTACCCCATCATGCCCCACAGAAAAAAACCCGTCTTGCCCCACCGACGCGTTAATGGGTGATTAATGCTCGTTGTTGGGTAGTTTTTACCAAGAGAATTTATAAAGTATGTAAATTAATCGCTAAGGACTACACTTTTTACTAGTATATATGAAGTTATAAGTAAATAAGTATAAGTTACTTTCATTCAGCACCAAACTGCAACGATTCTGGTTTCTCCAAGAGAAACCAGACCACTTCTTTGAAAAACTTTTGCACAAGCCAAACGACTCAATCAAAATGGCTGCTGCTTACACAAAGGCTTCTCTACCACTAGCACCAACGTTGTCAGCTCGATTACAGCCCCAAGTGAACCAGCAGCTCAAATACTCCGTCTTGCCCCACTCTCCCCTACTCATGATATTTGCCCGCAACTTTGAAGGATTGTGAAGTGGGTCTTTTTGTTTTTAACAAACGTAATTGCTCGTAGAATAATTGGCCAATCGTCCTACAATCTCGAATAAATTTTCACCGTTTCAAAATATCATCTATTATAAAATTACTACACTAACAAAGCATTCTATAAACAGAATACAAGGAATGAAAGAATATTGTCTGCAACTAGAAAAAGAAATATTTGGCAAACAAGCATGGCTTTTATCTAAATTTCCAAGCACAATAGACAGAAGACAGCGCATTGTTGACGCTAGAAGTGGTGTTTGCAATGGCGTGTGAATAAAGTTTGATAGATCATGCGCAAGGACCAATTGTGCATATAAGCTAGACTGAAACTAGCATCTATAGACGGTAAGGAGAAGGGAAGAAGGTTGGGTTTGAGAAGGGTTTGGTCTCTCTCAGGAGTACCTATCGCTCTTGACAAACAGCACTAATCAATGAGATGTAGAAATCGTTGATATATCGAACGATCGGTAGTACGCGTTGTTCTATGTTAAGAAACCCGCATAAGTCGGGACGGTACTGTGGACGGATTGAACATTTGAAATAGAAACTAATTTCTCGCTAATACTTGAATCGGTGAGAGCAGAAACCACATGAGTCTCAGTTTTCAAATTTAAGAAAAATGTACAACCACGCAAGGAAACAGAAACCACACAAGTTAGAAATTCAATCAATCAGTCAAACGTCTCATTCATGTGGTTTTTGCACTCAACACGTGGTCCTATATTTTCTAACTGAAGGCATGGACTAATATGATTTCTTCTCATATTCCATTTATAAATAAAAAAAATTCGTACTCATGTGATGTGTGGTTAAATGTGGTTTTTGCACTCGCCAATTCATTTCATTTAATCAAAAATAAAATTTGTTTTTTTTTTTTTTTACGTCAGGTTTTCTGGATTCAGACTTGATCATATATTTTTAACAAGGGATGGCGGACTTCTGGGCTTATGTGGACATTACACCACTGGTTACACACCACCTTGACAATATGGCGTACAAAAGTGTTTCAGTAATGAGCTGCATACTTTACACTCTTTTTTAGCTAGTTATCTATTCAAATATGTTATCCGTAGGGCGAAAAACATCAACTTACGCTGTGAACTTCATTCCTTATTTGTATGCAAATGAGTTGAAAGCAGTCTTGCCTCGCACTAAAAGAAAACCTTATCAAACAAAGCTCATTAATATTAAAAGATATTGTTTCTATTTTGAATTTTATAATTAGCTTTCAGGTCTTTAATTCATTCGCAAAATTAAATTGGCAGCCATATCGCCGATAGAACTGAAAGTGGCCCACACGGGCTCTATTTGCTTGCAGTGGATACCATCTCACGTTGTCTTATTTGATAATGAGATAGTTGATTTGCTGGCAAAGGAGGGTTACGAGCGGATCACTCCAACAAATAGTGATCCACGAAAATTTACTTATACCAATCGAAAAATCACAAAACATCGTCTGACTTTCCTTCATTTCTTGGTATCCAACAAAGTCTCCTGTGCTGTCATTGCTTTTTAATCCTCCAAGTGGTTTCGACGAGATATCTCGTCCATCAAGATTTGACCAATTTTGCTAATGACGAGATATCTCGTCATCAAGATATTGTCGTTTTTTTATGTTGACGAAATTAAGATCTGGTCAGTTTTCTTCTAATGGCGAGATGCCTCGTCCATCAAGATCTGGTCAGTTTTACAAATGGCGAGATACCTTTTCGAAGCAACCACCAGGAGAGTTAAGTGTTCAAGACTGCTTCGGCAAGATTTAGAAGAGGCACACAGGGATTAGTAATAACAAATAGTTCTTTTCCTCCCTTGGTGGTTATTGAAGTTTTCAATAAGTTCTAATGGGATTCTTGTCACTTGTAAGAAAAATATTGCCCAAGTAGACATGTGACAGAAATTGCTTGTGAACACGCACACTGGTAGTCGCTTGTGCATGCGTGTTCACAAGCAATTTATGTATATTTTATCACTATAATAGGAGTATGAACTTTTTTGAAATTTCAACATTAGAATGGAGATTAGTGATCATCTACTAAGTTGGACATTCAAAAATTGCAAAATAGCTCTAGACAAAATCTGAAATACTCACTCTGAATATTTTAAAACCTAGTGGTAGACTCGTCCTGCAATTAAGGACCTGTACGTTTTGCTATGGCTTGTTGGGTTGAGTTTTATGACACAAGGATAACATTTGGCCAAGCTTCGCTAAACAACGTATAGTAAATGGAGATATACACACAAGGAAATCTTTACAGACACAGAAGAGAGAAATACAACCAGGGAGGAATCGAATCTGTGCCGCCTAAAACTCGTAGATCGCCAGCGTAGTAGGCAAACCACTGAGCAGAGCAATCCCCCGCTTTTCTGTGAATGCCGGAAAAATCTAGAAAATGTGAAATTGAAAAAGTAATGAACACAAGGGTTCCACGGTAAAGCTGAAAAGAGCAACTCAGCAGTGGTTAAGTAAGTTTAATATTCACGTGTTACAATTT
The DNA here is from genome assembly GCA_933210815.1 of Meta bourneti. Classification (NCBI taxonomy): domain Eukaryota; kingdom Metazoa; phylum Arthropoda; class Arachnida; order Araneae; family Tetragnathidae; genus Meta; species Meta bourneti. Next base: position 30,876,903 of record OW119923.1, on the reverse strand, counting down.
TTCCATCTGGTGGGTGTATTTAGAAAACAGTATGATTCTTGTATAGGATTTTCATCCCCCAATATTATGCTCCATCTTGAATAACTTACAGTAAACAGTGTGTTCATCTAATTTAGCAATGAGTATCATTCGGTTCTGAGTTTGTTTCTTAAATTGGGTGATAGGTTCAACGCAAACAACGCACTGTTTGCGTTGAACCTAAAACCTAATTACCCCCGCGTTAAAGACACCACAATTGGTGCCTTAACGCGGTTTCGGCTCCAAGTTTATCTTTCTTTGCCGGGAGCGATAGCAATGATTACGAAATGAGTTAGCGAATCAAACAATCACCTATGGAGATCGCCGTAAATGATTTTGCGTATAGCAGCCCTTTCCCATTGTGAGCTTAACCATCTTTGTGCAAATGAACTTCCCAAGGTCATCTGCTTGGCACTATTTTTGTAATTTACCTTTCAGCGAAAACTTATTAAAATTGAGGACAAGAACCTATTTTATTTTCTGGATCTCACCGTAGATTGACATGGGTAATTTCCATAATAACTTTCGACTTGCAAGTGAAACACGCTAAATCAAAATTTCTAAGTTATGATATGTTTAGAAATGTGACTAAAAAAAGAAACTAGAATGTGGTGATTATTAAACTAGTGAAATCCATCCAGTCCTTTTTTTCTTTGCATGATGAAGGTCTTCTCAAGTCCTTATCTATCACTCCCTTATCAATTTCTTAAGCCCTTCTATCCTTAGTCCAAGAAACACATTTAGTGTGTATAGCTTAGTGAGTAGAATTTTTCCCCTTCGTTTTCTCAGAGCTATGTTTTTTGACGTAGTGTGTTTCACTTGTAAGTCTCGACGAAATTATAGTCTGTTCAGAGACATCATCACAACAAATGGTTTATTGAATACCTCCATGAAATTTAACATTTGCACACGAACCTCGATAATTGTCGACAACAATTTTAATCATTTCGTCTTGTTTTGCTCAATAGGTTCTTAATTCTAGTTTTTAAATTTTGCCAGAAAGACTGTTTTCGCTAATCCATTTGTCACAGAAGTTAAGAATCTTGACACTCAAACCAATTCGAAAAGAAAAGTATAAAACATTTATTCTTTTTGGCTTTTGTGGCACTCTTCCGCACTATCCCGTGATTTATTTCTCCACTTTCCATGTGGCATTCTTTCTGTGAACAGAACAGTCAAATAAGTCTGTCAAAACTCGAAAACACAAACTACCATACAAATGCAATAACTATGTAAGATTTTTAAGAAAAATATATAGTTCAGTTTGGTTTACATAAACGAAAAAGAACATTTTTTAGCAATTAAAACAATTTGTTAATTTTCTCCAGTCGCATTAAAAAATTTATTTCTTGAGGGGCTCACCAATTTATCATCCCTATTCTAAGATTATATTTCTCTGGATGATACTTTTCCCTTCAACCCAGAGGAAGTCACTCTAGATAAGCCGATAAACACGGTTGAATCATTGTCATAATTGTTCGCAAGTAGGTGCCGTGGTAGAACAATTGGTTGAGTCGGGGATTAGCAACCAGAGCGTTGCGAGTTCGAAACTCGATCTAACCAAAGACCGCCAAGTACACGGCGGCTGATGCATGTTAAAACTGTCGTACTTCAAATGTGTCCAATTTGGTGTTATGTGGAAGTTTGTAGAGTGTGTTGCCAACTCAGGCGCTGACATCGTCATCTGACCGTGGTTCAAAATTACCTGTTGTCTTCAGATCTTTTCCTTCGAAATTGATCCCGGCCGATAGCTCGTTGTTTTCCTCCATAGGGACGTTAATTTCAACTACCTACCATTTGTTCCAGGCGATATTTAAATGCAAACAATTTAAGAAAATTTCCAATCTCAGCAATGTATCCAACTCAATTTAATCTGTTTTCATTTTCAGTAAAGAAAACGGAAAAGGAGAAAAAGAAAAAAGTGGAAAAACGATACAAATCCCACCTATATATTTATACGTTTAGTTTTGAATTATGAAAGAAAAAAAACTACGGGTTAGGACTTTCTCAACGTAGGCCGTTATTTTAATCAGGTGAACACCCAAGACCTTTTGTGAGGGGAAAAAACGCTAACGGATCTGGCATCACTCCAGAAGGGTGGGTAAAAGGGTCCCACGGGGTGTTGGTGTCGTGACTATCCGGCCCCCACCCTTCACGGGGTGAAAGAAATCCGAGTATTATGCATTTTGTTACGCCTCATTTATGTGGGTGATGATTGAGACAATGCGATGGAAAGCTGATCGTCGTCCTCAAAGGGCTTTCTTTCTTTTACTTGGTGGGAGGCGAGAGACTCACGAGAAATGGTCAAGGTGAAAAATCTGTGCAGACTTTCAAAATTCAAATCAAAAAGGTTTTGTTTGAAACATTGTTTATTTGAAGACTTTATGGGATTTCGACGTTTTCAATGACGCGGGGCGGACAGTCAGCAAAATGGGTATGAGAGTGGGTATGCAATCTTATTGTAAGGTTAAGGTGGACAATAAGCCACTCTGTTTGGCTTAAGGTTGAGGTTTTTGACCTTACTATTCCGAGTTTGTGTTATTGGAAGTGGTTTCACTGGCGGCCCACATTTCTCAAAAAAAGCTGCCCACAGTTCGTTGAATAACATTCATATTATTTGACTTAGCTGAATGTCATCGAAATGTTAATGAGACTAACAGAGGCGGAAGGATATTTTAAGGAAAAAGGCACACCCCAAACATCAAGATATCGATTTAATGGAGCACACAAGTCTGGAACCACTTATTTGTAACTAAGATTTTCCCGATATAAAGAATTCTTTAAGAAGAGAAAAGAAATTATACATATATATGTATTTCACTAAATTACGTGACACAAAAATCGACAGCATTTCTATATTGACGAATGGCAGATATGACCACTGTAAAATGAAACACTATGTAAATCCGCTCTTAGTTTAAATATGCTTGATTTGAGCTACAGGGCTGCATAATATTACTAAAACTTTCATTAGAGCGGAAAAACCCGTCGCTCTAATGAAATTCTCCAGCATTCTGGTGACAGAAGGGGAATGAGAAATGTGGAAGATAGAAATATTATTACTTAGTGAGGTGATATAACTGTTTAGATAAATTTTCTGCCATTGGGTTTATGCCAATGAATCATTTAAACATTATTAGTGTGTACAAAAATAGCTCACACAAATGAACCTGATTTGACTAATGAACATGGTGGAACGAATACTAGAATGACATAACTTTTAATAATAACATAAAGCAGACTAAGATATAATTGCAAGGATAACTGATAAAGCGTCTGAAAATATTTCTCTTAAGTCATAGGTTTGTCTATGCGCTAGCAACCTGCAAGCTGTAGGCGGTGCAGGTTCGATTCCTCCCTGTGTGTATTTTTCTCTGTTATGTCAGTAAAACTTTCCTTTGCGTGTGTACGCCTATTAGCACGATCTGGTTTAATTAATGCGGGCTTATTAAGATTTACTCTTTAGCTTTTCTAGATTTTTGAATTCTACATCCGCTTTCTTAACTTTCAAAACGCGAAATTTTTGCGAGCTGAAAAGAAGTAAACTTTTGAATCTATTAGCTTTCGATATCATCATAAGTTGCAGTTGTAAAGTAGAACAGTTTTCTGTGAAGAAAATTGGCATTGGAAACAACTCTTGACGCAGAATTCTATCGGCGTCTAGGTTTGTTATTACTGTTCTACTATTAACTACTGTTGAATATTAATAAAAGATCATAACCATATGATACATTATTCTATCTAAAGTGTATTCCCTACAGAATCCTCAGCATTTACCTTGAAAGAAACCTTCAAACTTTCGTGTTTTCCGAGTTATTCGAATTTATAAAATATAAATTACGCAATCACGTCGAAAGCACGTCTCGAGCAAAAGTTTTTTTAATAGCAAGCAATACTCTACACGGAAAAGGTATAAAGCGATTGGCGGAAAAACTGAAAAACGTGACGCATCAGTTTGCAACTGCAGCTGAGATGGATAGGACGTAAACCCACAAATGTTGTACTATTTGCTGCCTGTCGACGCGTAAAGCTTTTATTTTACGATTATTTCGGGTCTTTCATCAAAATTTGTAGACTTCCGAGGGCTTCTGTATGAATGAGGCCGTTTAGTTTTAGTGTACCGTGTCATTTTATGTTCGAGGTTCTATACACGCCAGCGCACGAAAAAATAACGCTCGTCGCGGAGAAAATGTTCACGATTTCGGTATTAATCCGCAGTGAAGTTAGGATCGTAAAAAATGTGAATGTCGGTTCGCAAATTATGATCAACGATAAACGGAAGCAAAGAACAAGCATTAAGTTTTGCGAAAGATAATGGTAATGTCTCTCTCCTTTGCTGCATTTCGTTGATATAAAGTTCTCCCTCAGTTCATGAATAATGCTTGAACAACATGCCGAATAAACAATTGTTTATTCATTCTGGTATGTTGTTCAATTATTATTCATGAACCACTAGGAGTTGATTGGTTTTTATTACGCAAGGGCCATATTTGGTCAATCTGCGAAAAACACAAGACTGGCGTTATGTCATGGACATACACACAAGGAAAGTTTTACTAACACATAATAGAGAAATGTATCCATGGCAAGTTACAGGAATTGAACCTGCGCCACCTACAACTCGCAGAACCATTGAGGGAACGTGAAATATGTTCTAAGAGTGTAGTGAAGTATGCTCTAAAAATCTGAACAGAAACAAGTCTTGCCACTCGTAAGAAAACAAAGTGAATTGTATATTCGCATGACTTGATAAAAAACGAAGGCATGAATGGGTTTACTACTTACTTCGTTATGTCCCCTTAATGTCCTATGTCAATTGGTGGTACATTAATGATGCGTGCGAACATATGTGTAGACTCCTCTTCAATGTCCCTCCTATTTCATAGTTGAATAACTAGCCCTAGACAATGAGCTTTTGCGATTTAATGATTCCCAAATTTTGGGATCAAGGCAGGTAACATTAGAGAATACACACATAAGGATACATATGAGATATGAAATCATAGTGGGGAAGAATATATGAGCATTTATCAGGAAATTGAGCTGATGGTCTAAAATCGCATCTAAGGATAATGTGATTGAGTTGACTCACCTACGTCTTTATATGATTTTCATCTGAATCTGGTTTTCCAGAATATGTTGATTTTTTCTCTCTCAGAAAGTTGGTTCAACCGTTATTAAGGCAGTGTAGGGGAGTAGAGATGATGTTTGCTAGTTAATTAGTTCTTTAACCTGTAATTTATCTGGATGAAGACTGAGTTTAAAAATTTTCTGTTCACATTAATCAGTCAGAATATTTAATTAGATTTTGGTCAAACATTGAGATAGACTTTTAGCGCAGCCAATGAATCATCACGTTAAACACGATGACTGATGTCATTTTTCTGAGCAGCGTAAGAAAAGGAGGCCGCAGTGAATATCAAAACAATTTTTACTCTTCAAAACCGAATCATATATCTTTCAAAGTCGAATTTAAAAACCTATTAATCAAATTCCTAATTTGAAAACCGAATATTTTTGCCAACACGATGCCCATTAATTTTTTAAACCCTTTGAATTCATGTCTGAAGCAGTTTTCTTCACATGCAAGTAACACCTGCTGAGTCTGCTTGTTCACATCCCAAGAAGATAAAATTGGTAATTTATTATTACCTTTACACGATTAATCTCTATAATAAATTGATAATTAGCGTTTATAATAATTGATTTTCCTAGGTTAGCGAGATTATTTTGTTGTTCGGGTATGAAACTACTTGAGACCCTGCTATAATTTTGGAATTGATACAGCCCTGATTGGTCTGTCTTCAGAGGTGGGTCGACACTAAGGATGGTCGACAGGGATGGCGGCCCCGAGCGCCAATGCTTAAAGGGGCGGCATTGATTTTTCTAAGGAGAATATTTTATAATTTGACACAATTTTGTTCATGTCACAGAAGTGCATTCCAGAGCTATGTATATGTGTGAAGTGAATGCTTCAAATATTCCAGTATTCCTCCATAGTAAACAACGCTCAAAATTCAATCCTTTCTTTCATATTACCCCAAACAATCACATTGCTATTCGGAAAAGAGAGAAGATACAAATCAATAATATTATCTTTTCACAAATGTCTGGAGAGCATGAAACAAGACAGGGGGACGCTTTTTCATACTTCTGCCCTAGAAACCTATTAACGAAGTTCGGCCATTTGATAGTTTATATATTGTACATAATCAATTAAAAACTGAAACCAAAAATTAATATTGCGAACAATAATTCATTAACAAATTAAGGTTAAACTCACGAACACGGTACCATCGCTAATTGGCAATAGTTATGGATATAGTTATGCTTATATGGTAACCCATCATAAGCGAATCCAAATAGACGTTTGGCGACAAAAATATTAGTTGCTCATTTGGCGAGGGTTCGGTACCGTGTTCTTGAGTTTTACCTAAATTAATATGGTACTAATTAGTATACTTTAACCTAACCATTTAAATAACTCTCCCATGTCAGGACAAAAGTGGTTAAATCTGACTTTTGATAGGTCATAAGGAGTCAAGTGCATCATTATAATTATAAAATAATATAATATGCTTAAAATCAAAACTAAATTAATCTACGAATCTAAATTACAATTATTTGTATCACTTCATGCTTCTTTTTCTTCCTGAATATTTATGAGAGTGAAATATTAAACCTAAGATTCTGTGAGAATAAGCCATTTTGACTTAAACCCTTTTGCCCTGACACGGAAGAAATGACCATTAATCTTACCATTTAAATAAAGAACCATTAACCACTTAAATAAAGAACCATTAACCATTTAAATAAATAACCATTTGAATAACATGCTTCATCGTTACTTTAAATACGTAAATTTTCGTTTGGATAGAGGACATCATCATCCTTATTTGCCCCAGGTCCCAAAAGTTTATCCTTCTTGAAATTTCATTCTAATTAAATTTAAAACGCGTCTAGGAAAGTCAAATAAGCCTTATCTCATCCAGATTCTTTTTTCACTATTGTCTAATCCACTTACCAATTCGATACAATTAAGTGAGGAATAGTTACCGGGCGGTTGTAGAAAGGGAGGAGGGGCAAACTGTTGACCTTGCTCCAGGAACACCCTACAGTTAATTGTCCCTCCCGGCGGGTGAATGTGGACAGTGGAACAATCCAAAATCTATTTATCAGTCTGACACATCTTGGATCCCTATCCTGTTGGTGGCTCGGACATCACGCAAAGGCTTCTATCGCTATTGATCTTCAATGGGTAGTTTTAATTTTCTTGCTTTGGCTCAAGGCCATGGGAAAGTTTGTGGAAACGTCCCCTCCGGGTAACACCACACAAAAAAGAAGAAAGAGCGACGCCTCATTGTTTGGGGTGGTGGACGTAACGACGTGTCGTACAGTGGGCTAATGACGTCAGGCTGGGCACAACATCGACCTTCTAATGAAATAGAAGGAGAATGTGCGCGCATCTTCATGCTCTACCTTCCAGTCGCTTGGTTTAACACCATATAAGTGGTTTAGACGAGATATCTCGTTCATCAAAATCTGACCAATTTTGCTAATGACGAGATGCATCGTCATCACGATATAGCCGGTTTTTTTTTATGATGACGAGATCATGATCTGGTCAGTTTTCTTTTAATGACGAGATATTTCGTCCATCAAGATCTGCTAATGGTTTTTCTAATGGCGAGATACCTCGTCAAGACAACCCCCAGGAGGGTTAAAGATCCGTCGTGGTTGTGGGTAAAAGCAAGAATCCTAATGTGGGACAAATTATTGATTGGTTAAAATGATTACTAGTTGTGCTTCGATAGCCAGTTGACCCAAGTCGATTCGTAAGCCCATGTGACTTACGCTTCTGAGATCTTACGAACAGCAACTCCGTTCTGTCTATTCATTAAAAGGTCGATGTTGCATACAGGGTGCACTGCTAGCGAGCATAACTCGTGCAGAGAATCAGTAAAGACCGCTTAGCAATTTTCGGGTGGGGTTGGAGGTAAGCAGGCGGAATTTCCTAGTATTTTATAGTTCATTATTTTTAAATGGACGAGAATCTGAGGCGGGTAAAGCGGTATTTGTCAAAATGTATTTGTTTCTCAATTCGACCAATTTCGAAAAGGAATATTTAAATTTTATTTTCATGCAAGAAACGTTCTCGAGTTCTGCTAATTTAAAACCGAGCATATATAAGCACTTTAACAATACTCACAATACCTATTCGAAAAAAATATGCTCTTGAAAATTATGCAAAGTGCACTTAAGGCTAGTAGGGACCGAAATTCATCACGGGATACTATATATCAATTTATTGTTTGCTTTTATTCGAAAATCATTTTCTTTTCAAGAGGTCTAAGGGGTGTTCTGAAGAGCAGGTGATTTTTAGAATATAATTGAACCGAATGCTTATATAGAAATGCTTTGATCACTTTAACGATGCTCTTTAATTATATTAATGTGTCTAGAATGGGATTCTGCGTTTTTTTTCTTTCTCCGTTGCTTTTTGTTGATGAGGGAATTGTTATTATACATGTGTGATCCTACCCAAAGACATGATAAATGTTGGTAAGTGCGTAAATTTGACATCTATTAAGAAGATCGGGATGTCGAAAACTTTAAAAAAGAAACTAAGGCATAAACATTAACGTATTTCAATTTTTAAAACTACCGATTCATTTTTATATCCTAAAATAAGCTCTTCAAAACCGAAAACTGTTTTATGTACAGACGAGAAGATTGAGTGTTATAAAACAAGACTTCGTTTTCACGATAGGAAAAACACATTCCAGAATAATCAACTGAAAATTTCCGTGCACAAAAAATTAAATACTCTCAACTTTCTCACATGGAACTAATCAATGGCAACTAATCTGCAGCTTGTCATTTCGTTCCCATTCATAACCAATGGTATTAGAGAGAAATTGCTTCGTTGTTATACGAGCATCAGCGCAGACAAGTTGCTCGAGGTGCAATTAAAATTAGCTCTCTGCTTTCAATAACCCTCTTTGTTCTGTGACCGAGACATAAATTAATTTTTTTCACAACGAGTTCTTTAATTTGTTCTCTTCCAAGTGTTCTCTAATGGTCGAGTGCTCAAAATTCGCTCTTCTCTTAGTGGAATAATTTTAAGATATTCTCTGGTCGAGAACATTCTGTATTCCTGTTCAATATATACGCTCTCTTTTATTTTAGACGCGATTCGAATCTTTTATACAGGTAATCACACAAGTGTTCATCGAAGGATGTTGTTCAGTTAATACGTTAGATAAATATTTATAGGAAGACGTTAAATTATCGAGTCAATCGCTGTTGAAAAGCAATATTCTAAGTCTTTTCTTTTGCACTATAACTCGACTGAAGTATGCCCATAGATTTCTGTAGATAAAATACTAATTATGATCTATCGGAACATTGGAGTGGAATACGTTTCATTTTTCTTTTTAATGAGAATAGCTTTGTAAGCATCTTAATTGCAGATGATGGCGTTCCCACTGAAAATGGTTAATTAACTGAGTACTCTGATTATTAGCTGAGAAGAGTGAATCGAGTATAAAACTCAATGAAGATGTTATTAAAATATTTTCAAATAGCATTTCAATGACAAAGAACTAACTGTATGGGATGTATTGAAAGTTGTATGTGATTCAAAATATAAGCAGCGTATTGAATTAGGATTCACATATAATGTGCATCTGTTAAATGTTTTGATTTAATTGAGTATTATGGCTAGAGTGGAGCGTTTTATATAACATTTTGAAGTTTTTATTTTTATTTCTAATGCTCGAACATTGACCTCTTCGATCTTCGGCACTACGAGAGGCGAACTGACTGCTATTTGTGAAAGAACATCCAGTGGGTAAGCCGCGTTACTTCTAACAAAGACAATCACCAACATTCATGCTCTTACAAACCGAGATGCGAACCTGAGACCTACTGGATGATTTTGTGTGGTTAACAAATGCTAGGACTGACAACTAAATCAATTAGGGAGGTAGCTTTTTGAAGTTAGGAAATGGATTGATCCTTCCTCTTTCTCCTGTGGTCCTTTTCCCTTCAGCCTCGGTAAAAGGGGCTCCTTCCTCTTTGTTTGGGGCCTAAAAGTTTTGACCCGAGGCGAAGCTACACTTTTTAGGACGTGGGGCAAATTCTACTGATGCCGCCCTCTGTCTAAAGCAAAATCAATTTAAACGTATTTAAAATAAAGATAAAGTGTAATTATTTAAATAATTAAGATATATAAATATACTAATTAGTTTCATATTAATTTGTTAATAAATTATTGTTCACAACATTAATTTTTTATTTCAATTATTTATTGACAACACATAAGAACTAGCAAAAACCGGATTTGTTACTGGCTCCTGTTAGGGTCTCTGGGCAGAAGTAAAGGCATTCCGTCTTGTATTGTGCTCTCTAGACGTTTGTAAGAAAACAACTTTATTGCTTTGTCCCTTTTCTGAGTAGAATTAACGATTACAGGGGGCTTTATGAAAGGAAGAATTGACTTAATGTATTCTAAAGATGAAGTGCATGAACGCATTCATTCACACATATCTGAAAAATACTTCTGTAACAAGGGCAAAACTGTACTTGAAATTATGAAGCATTTTCCCAAAGGAAAAACACATAACTTTGTAATAAATATTTCTGATATGCCGCCCTTTGTAGACAGACCTGTCGCCCCACCTTAGCTACGCCTCTGTTTTTCACTCACAATTATTCTATTCCTGAGCCATCGAGAGTCTACACTGTGGCTGAAATGGTCATTGACACTCTGCTTTCCACAAGTTGGCTATTATGTAATAAATTTAAGTATTTGTTCATTTTCCTAAGAATTTTTTGCCTTTGTACATGCGACACTGTTTCATTCTGGTAAGAGGGGCGTAGCGCGAACCACAAATGGCTCGAAAGCGTCATTGTTGCCCGGTATTTCGTCGTGCATCGGCTTTAATTGCGAGTTAACAATGCATCCAGCCTTTCATCCCGCCGAGACTGCCAGTCAAAATAAAAAATACCAGTCGTCTGATTCCACACTGCATCAACTTAATTGAGAACAATTTGACTTATTGGAGAATACACACACACACACTTGTGGGACGTGTATCCAGGTGGGAAGCATGTCCCTTCAGCTGAACAGGTGAAGAGGAAACGTCTCATTGTGATTGGTGTAATTACAGCTGATTACTCGTCTCGCCTCATAAAATAGCACTTTGCTGCTCCGACATTCCGGCCAAACGGATCACGGTCCACAAGCGGCGTTTTTTATCCGATGACCATTGTTTAGTGGATCGATGATCGATTATTGTCTGCGTGTTTTGTCTTGAGGTTAAAATCAAGAAAGAGTACTTAGTACTGATTCCTCAGCAATAGTATTTAGTACAGTGTTCTTCTAGGATGCGGGGTTGCTATGAGTCAGTGGGTTTGCCCATTGCTGTCTAACAACCTGCGAGTTGTAGGCGGTGGTTCCTATACCTTATCCTAGGTATATTTCTCTTTATTGCCTCAGCAAAGCGTTCCTTGTATGTTTGTGCGTATGTCCATTACATGGCGTTGTCTGTCTTGTGTTTGACGCAGCTTGACCAAATATGAACCTTGCGCCATAAAACCCCACCATCCTCGAAGCATGTTTATTCTATCAGAAACAAATCTCACTCTTTCAAGCAAAACATTTAAGATTATGGGCTAGGAATCGGTATCAGTTCTACTGTTGCAGAAAAAGTACAAGCTTTAAGAAAATTGTTCCTGATACAAAGTGATAATAATCACTTTGAAGTTACTAATTTATATTATTTTATCATGAGGGAGATTATTTTTCATATTTTTAGATGAACCTAGAATTGCAATCGTGAAAATAGATTAAGGGACTCTATAGCTCTCAGTTAGATGGGATGACCAAGTTGGTAGGAAAGTTAATGAAAATCATATTCATTCTGAGCGTGTGTTCTCAGAAGACATTCAAGAAGGGATTTATGGTACAAGAATAAATGTACATCAAAGATCTCCACTCCCTTATTTTCTAATCTTTCTTAAAAATGAAACTTATTGGAAATTTTGTATTCTATTTGGAGACTTACATAAGAGTGGGTGCGGAGTTATAGTCCTAATAACACCTTATCACCTCAGGGAATTGAAAGAGGCGAGCTTTTGGAGCACTTTACTAATACCTCTAATAAATCACAAACTATCTCCAAATCTCCGTGTCCTTATTAGGAAACTGCGAGAACAAAGAAGTAAGCTAATAAGGACGCGTGTTTTCTGTCGTATCATAAGTTGCTTACGGACGCCTACGCTTGACATGGTTAAAAGCAAAGCCTGCGTGCCGAGAATGTTGATAAATAACACTTATTCTTATCGCAAAATTCATTTTAGTCATAAGAGAACATACTAAATACATGATGCATTAAGGATCAAGCATAAATTCCTTATTCGTTGTTTCGAGATTCACTTCATTCTGAATTATAATGGAGTTTGAATAGATCACAAGAACTATTTCTTTTGTTACTCACGTTCTGATTCTAAATCTTCAAAATTATAAATGCTCATAACAGGTACTTATGTTAAGAATTCAATCCTCGGTCAATAAATAACGCAACTACACTTCATGCTTTTTGTTACAAAATAACATAACTGTAACTTAAAGAAACTTAATTTCGAATTTTTCCATCGAATCGTCGTTCTGTACATACAGATCCATAAATGTAGAATTCTTATTGTACTCATTGAGTAATATGAATGGGGGATACCCTAGTATAAGATTTAAAAAAATCACATTCTTTAAAAATATTTATGCAAGTAAAGGGTGAGATTTTATACCACGATTTAAAATTTGAGATTTTATTCAAAGTTGTTAAATGCTCCGTGTACCATAGAAATCGAATGATATGTATTGTTTGAGCTCGTATGTCAGATAATTATCGTTTGCGCGAATGCCAAATGATTATCTTTTGCATGCACGCATTGATATCTTGGTTCGAGAAGAATTAAAGATCCATTCTAGTTTAATTATATCTGTTTTTATTCTTTAAACGCCAGTTGTGGCAACATTTAAAAAGATATCTTTAGAATATTTGTTCTTGTTATCGTTAGAACTTCTCGTGAAGAATTTGTTGACTTGCTGCACGTCGATCTCTATTCCTTAGCGCAAATTTTGTTCCGACACATGGAAGCATTATTTTAGTCATGGCCTCTGTTAATGTACATAGAATTTTTGTAAATAAATAAGTTTTAATTATACAGTCCACTTACTTGAATATACTATATCGCACGGGACAGGTACATAATAGATAGATATTTATTTAAGGTTATTTTTTCTGATAAATAGTAGGTATTTAATTAACGTCGCACTGGAGCAACACAACGGGCTATTGGCGACGGTCCGGGATCAAACACAAAATAAAGATACGAGGACAACACCACGTAATTTTGAACCACTGTCAGATGACGAGGTCACACCTGAGCTGGCACCCTATTCTCCAAACTTCCACACCACGCCAACGTGAAGACATTCGAAGCCACGACAGATTTAACGTGCACTAGTCCCCATGCATACGACGGTCTTTGGTTGGATTCGAACTCGCTACCCTCCGGTTGCTAATCCTTACTCTTCCAACCGGGCTACCGCGGCCCCTTATAAATTGATAAATGGTAATATTTTAAAAGTTGTAAAGGAAATTTACTTTAAACATCCGATTTCACGAATTATACTTTTAAATTGAACCATTTATTCCTCATAATTTTATTTCATGAGGAAGGTTACACTGTGCAAAGCTCCACTCATGTGTTTATGGTTTGATTTGTAGCAAAGTCATGTTTGTATAACATTGCGATTTCTTAAACTTAAAAGCAGTATTTAAAAATTTTTGAAACTGGATTTTTCAAGATTTTACCTGAATAAATTTGCAAAATGCGAAATTTCGTAAAAGAATATTAAATTTAATAATCCCCGAAATACATGGATTTACCGTGCATGCGAGTAAAATAAACTTGAATAATGAAAATACCGAGTTATTTGCAAATAAAGGAACCATATCCTCAAATATGTGCAGGCAATGTATCCTAGCAGCTCGTGTTATTCACGTCCCTGGAATCAGTCAAACCAAAAGTATCCTTAGATTTGGAATAACGTCTACTATAAATTACTATGAATTTATTTACACAAGGGGCCGTCTTTATATTTATTTAGACATTAATTTCAAAATTTCAAGTAGCAACACTCACTGTTAAATATATTAAGATTTCCTATATCATAATTATGCTAAATATAAAATTTGGATAAAAATTGTCGGAGATACGAGAGAAAACGATACGGGATCCATCTAAATATCTAGAAATATTAAATAAAGGTCGCACATGTGGAATGTTTTAGCATTTTTCCAATCTACTCTTGATTCTCCAGGTTTCTTTTGCTTGTACGCCGTATCTTCATTTATGCAATTGTCTCCTTTTATGAAATGTTGAACGATGTTAAAAGTGATAAAAATATTAAAATAATTTATCCGACTGTTTAATGATTGCATCTCAAAACCATTGAAAGAATTAAACACCACAAATTTCAATATAAAAACGGAACCTAATGTAATTGGAATGCCCTTTCACTTACAGTAGATACTATTTTAAGACGTGATTTCTTTTGGTGTGTTCTTTCGACCTAATGGACCGAAATAACAAGATGTGTTTAGATACTTTTTTGACCGTGTGTACCACATGATACTAAACATGTAAAAATTACGAGTGATTCAATAAGTCAAAATTCTTTTCTGGATCAAGTACGATCGTATATACATCACACTCTTGAGACTTTAAACTTATATAATCTCAATAACGGTTACTGTTCTACGATTTGCAATGGATGAATTACTCACCGAACTGCTTATTCTACTTCTAATTGCGACAATTAAAGAATTTAAGAACCTAGCTGTGGAATGATTGGAAGCCTAGCTGATCATTACTTCCGGAAACTTTCAAAATCGGAAGACTCAAAAACTGATTCCATTTTCTTTTCTCCCGCATCGTGTTCTTTGTTGTGTGTGATGACTCTTCCAAATGATAACCTACCATTAGCTATCGAGCTGTTTACGCTAACCGCCATTTTAGACATTGTTTTCTTCTTTTGAAACATTCGAAAGAAAGAAAGGAAGAAAAAATATTTCCGATTCTCCCAGGTAAAAGGGTTTGCTAGCACGCGATCCCGCATATTGTGTTATCAATGTGTATAGGTAGAGGATGGGGGCAGCTTTTTTTTGAAAATCTGTTTTCCCAAGCTCCCCTTTTGTTCCGTTTTGGAATAAAACGTTCTGAGTCCACCATTGCTCACAAAACAAATACAATCTATTTGAGTACCGTGTTTGATCTGTCGTTTATGACTCTCCTTTGTATCTGAAACAAGGAAAAAATATTCCACTGTTCCGAATGCTATTCAGAACACTATATTCCCAAAGAAGCATGCAAAACATTCATTTTGACCATATGAAGGGATAGCATTGCTTCAATTGGACAGAAAAGAATGGCTGTCTAGATCTTATGATAGGGCCACATTTGTGCTTAAGAATTTGCATATTTCTAATGCTTTTTCATATGAAGTACAATTCTATCAAAGTACAATGCTATTGGCGACAACCGGGATCAATCCCTAAGGGGAAAATCCAATGACAAAGCTACGTAATTTTGAACCACGGTCAGAGGACGAGGTAAACACCTGAGCTGGCACCCCACTCTCCAAACTTACACATCATGCCAACGTGAATACATTTGAGGCGACGACAGATTTAACGTGCACCAGCTCCCGTGTACACGACGGTCTTTGGTTGGACCTAGTTTCGAATCTCGCACCCCTCTGGTTGCTAATTCTTCCAACTGGACTATCGCGGCCTGTGCAAAAGAAATGAAAACAAAAGTTATAAATGTATCTAACATAAGCTTGTTAGTGAAGTTTTATCTGCATCTGCACTAAAATGTCTGAAATAATGAATGTTCGAATTCAAGTCCCCACTTTCAAATCGAATAAAAGACAAACCATGGAAGGAGCTGCTCGCCCATCTCCCGGATCGTCCGAAGGTAAAGGCTGTTGCCGATTTCTTTTTGTGAACGGGCACGATTGTCCTGCTGCCCCATTGGTGTCTTTGCTGTCCCGTCCTGTCCCCTCTGCGGAGGTGCTGATATCATGGACGCTTCTCATTTGACTGTCCGCCCTGCCAGGGCGTTCCTGAGTTGCGTGCTGAGCGTGCACTTGTACTTAGTCAGAAAATAGGGGCGGCTGAGTCTACCTC
Source organism: Meta bourneti (assembly GCA_933210815.1). Classification (NCBI taxonomy): domain Eukaryota; kingdom Metazoa; phylum Arthropoda; class Arachnida; order Araneae; family Tetragnathidae; genus Meta; species Meta bourneti. Next base: position 30,860,623 of record OW119923.1, on the reverse strand, counting down.
CAACTTTAATCCTCCAAATGGTTACGACGATATATATTGTCCATCAATATCCAACCAATTGTGCTACTAACGACATACCTCGTCATCAAGATATTGCTGTTTTTTTTATGATGACGTGATAAAGATCTGGTCAGTTTTCTCCTAATGACGAGATATCTCGTCCGTAAAGATCTGGTCAGTTTTCTCCTAATAACGAGATATCTCGTCCGTAAAGATCTGGCCAGTTTTCTCCTAATGACGAGATATCTCGTCCGTAAAGATCTGGTCAGTTTTCTCCTAATGACGAGATATCTCGTCCGTAAAGATCTGGTCAGTTTTCTCCTAATGATGAGATATCTCATCTATAAATGTCTGATCAGTTTTCTTCTAATGACGAGATATCTAGTCCATAAAGATCTGGTCAGTTTTGCTAATAAGGCGAGATACCTCATCTAGACAACCCACAGGAGGGAAAATAAACATGTCCAGTAATAAGTTTTCTGATATTATTTTTATACTTATTCGTTTTTTGTAGATTCGTTTGACAATTGTATAAAAGACACTCATGTTAATCGTTAGTGTATTCAAAATGTACTTTCATTAATATATTCGAAAAACACTCATCAATAACGGGGATGTATTCAAGGGGAGCCCGCGAGACTCGAATTCATCCTAATGTGATTTTGGAATTAAACAGCTATGAAAAATACATGCTGCAGCTAGTTGTGAGAGAAAATCGGTTTCGTAAATCACACAGATAAAATTTTCGTTTGAACCCTCCATGTTGCTTCGACGAGATATCTCGCCCATCAGGATATGACCAATTTTGCTAATGACGAGATAAATCGCCATCAAGATATTGCCGATTTTTTGAATAATTTCGTAATCAAGACCTAGTCAGTTTTTCAATGAGACGAGCTATCTCGTCCATCAAGATCTGGTCGGTTTTGCTAATGAGGAGGTACCTCGTCGAGCCAACTAACACTAACAAAAGGTGTGCGAAACGAAAAAATTCATTAAACGCAATGATCATTTAACATTACGGCATTTAGGGTACCGTGAGAAAGAAGACTGGACTAACCCCGTGATTATTTACTGAATATACAGGGTGAGTCTAAATTGTTTTTACAAAATAAGAGGGATGATAGTACCCATCCAGACGAGCAATAATTACCATGGAACATAGGGTCGCATTCCACTCAGAATTAGAAAAGAGTAGTCGAAACGCGTAGAGCATGAACAAGTCATCGCCTCTGACGTCGTTTTGTACCTGCCTACGTAGCATATCTCCTAAGCACGATGGCCTGGTCGGTAGCGCATAATGGATCGGACTTGCGGACCTGTGACTTGGCCTCCTCGCTCACCGGACCTCAACCCACTGGACTTTTTCGTCTGGGGGCACATGAAATCTTTAGTGTACCAGACGCCTGTGGACTCGGTTGAAGATCTCGTAGCGAGAATCGGTGTTGCCGCAGTCAAAATTAACACAACATTAGGAATCTTCGAGAGAATGCGCCAGTCATTCCTTCGCCGGTGTGAACTGTGCAACAACACGCGTGGTCGCCACTTTGAGCACTTGCTGTGAGTTTTTCTCTGATCAATAAATCAGATTGTGCAACTTTTGGTATCGTTCATTCGCTTTCCCAACACTGTAGTAAGTTCATGTTGAAATTCTAATTTTACTCTTTTCTGCCTGTCAGAGTGGAATGCGACCCTATGTTCCATGGTAATTATTGCTCGCTGGATGGGTACCACCCCTCTTATTTTGTAAAAACAATTTAGACTCACCCTGTATACTCGATGAAGGGCTTTCTTCGAGAAAACATTTTGTTGAGAAACGAATGTTTTTTAGAAGAGAGCGGCTTGATGATGTTTGCACAAGGCAACTATTACCTTAGAAACGTCCCTATACCTTTATTTAGTAGTGCTCTTTTCTCTTGTTACTGGAAGACTAGAGACCATTTGCATTTCTCAGTAATAGCCTTATTTATATTGTACTTGAATTTCTTTGTATATTTGTATTTTTATCTCTGTCCTCTCTATAAGGATATTTGTCCATTGGCATCTGCATTGAAAATAAGAAATGAATATTCGATTAATATAAGAAAGCTTTTTTTATGGCTGCTTTTACTTTTGATTGGGCCTATTAAGAATCCTACACATACAAGGGAAACTTATCTCCACTGAGTGGAAAACGCCTTCGAGACGTCTTTTACAGAGTACCATCACGTTTCAGTGATTGTTCTGTCCACAAAGACATCTGCTGAGGTGTACTCGATAGCCAATTAAAAGATTCGTTGCTCAAATGTCCTCCGCCCTCCCCGACATATGAAAAATTAAGTGCTTCCTCTTAGTGTAGGAACATTTTCACTCCATTCTTCATTCCAATAAAGAGGTTTATGAAGATTACTCAATTAAAATGTGAATAAGTATCACAGGGCGCATGCAAATGAGAGCCTGGCTATTTCTCATACCTGTTAGCGAGCTCAATGTAGGTGGAACAGATTTCTTTGAGTCTTTTTTTAGTTTTGTTTTGAGAGGGATTGGTTGGGAAAGAAGTAATACACGAAAGCGTTTAAAATAGATTTTCCATCTATTCCAGTTTTCGAACAATGTTGAGTAGTTATCTGCCACCATAAAAAGCGTTCCACTTCATACGTGTCACTGTGCCACACTGTCAAGGCCGATTAACCCTTTCAAGCACGCTTCTATTCAATAAACTCGGTGAAGTACCTGCTAAAATTTCTAGGTAGGTGGTTGAATTTACGTTGCATTGCAGCAACAAATATAACGGGCTAATGGCGACGTTCCGCGATCAATACCGAATGGAAAAATCCGCACCTCGCAATTTTGAACCACGGTCAGATGACGACTAAAATTTCAGTTCGATTAGCCGTTGAATGTATTTGAACAAATTTTGCGCTATTGAAAAAACAAATGGTGGTACTATAGAGCATGTATCGCGTTGTTACCCGAAAAAACTATACAATTAGTCTAGGAATTTTTTAAGTGTGATTTCGTGACGAAACCACTTCACTTGAAAGAGTTAAATCAATAAAGTAAATCTTCCCCGTTTCCACTCAAAGAAATTCGATCGCCTTGAGAATAATGTTTGTCCTCACTTAAAAATACAACCACAAAGTACTGTCTGTATACCACGCGAACTGCTCCCTCCACAAAGTCTGCACCCTGCATTTAATGACAAATTGAATTGCTTGACTGATTGTTGGGTTTTATGGAGCAAGGTCCGAAAAAGGACAAGCTGCACATAATGAAAAATTAGAAAATAGTTGTTATGAGTTTTACTTGTTACCGAAAATATCTATATCAGTAAAGTATCTCTTTTCACTGTTGAAATTTATTCCAAAACAAAATGAAATTAGGACGTGCACTATAGTCACTCCTACTCAAAATGAACGAGCCCTGTTTCTATAGTAACAGTCACTACCCAGACTTAATGGTGGGAGCAGTTCTGGTGGCAGGTAGTTCTACAACATCCACCGAGCAACCGAAACCTGTCGCATACGCACATCATTGACCCAGCATCTCTTTGGGAAATAATTGTAAGGAGAGGTTTCGGATAGTTTTTCCACCAACACAGCCACAAAATTCCATCTTAAAGGCATCAGTCTTTTCGTGGGTCGATGATGCCTTCGTCGGAACAAAGTGATTTCTGTAAGATTCACAATAAATGCCTGCCATTTTAACGTCAACTTTTCATTTGAACAAGTCATATCGTGTAACTTTGCAGGGGAACATTTTATGTTATATTTATAGCTAAACGACCGAGAGAATTATCTAGTTTCCATAGGTGGTATACGACTGACTAGGACGCCACGCAAAAAAGATTGTCTAATTAGCCTTAGTGTAGCAACGAACCAAACCAGAAAAGACGGAATTGGTTGGATTTGATCTGTATAATCCAATAGTCCACAGTGGGCACTTTTGTTTGCCTTTGAATGGCACAGAAAGGTTGCCAGTTCAAAAGGATCAACCGAGTCCGATTGAGATACATTGAGACGGTATATGAAAGTAGCACCCTTTAAACCTTTCTAATGGGAATATTTTGAATTAGCACAGTTAAAGTTTAAATCCTGCTTCCGTGTGTCGGTTTGGATTCTCATAACCTTTTTGAGAATCATTTGATGGTTTTGGACTTTTTAAAGACGAGTGGTTTGGTAGACTTGGTTTAGCATGTGCTAGACCAAGAAGAATTAGAAACAACAACAAAAACATATTTAAATCCCCATTTTAGAACAAGATTATTTGAAGTATCATTTGGGTATCTCGAATCTGAACATGATTGTTCGCCATTTTCAAATGCTTGGGACAAGAGCTATCATAAAGCAAGAACCTACTCTGTTCAATTTTCATCCCTAGAGTTATCTACAAATCGAAGCCTTACTTATAAATCACTTTACAGTGACAAAATCACTTTGATTGTTTCTGAGCATTGTTATCATCACTCAGTAACTAATAGGTTCAGAGGAATTCAACCTCAATAAATTTCCGAATACGACCTGCGGCCGATAGAGATTGGCCAGTTTTCTTGCAAACCACAATTTAAGGGAGTCTGCTCCGTGACTTCCGGTTTTGAGTTTGAAATAAGACTTGACAAATGCTTCAATCGACTGTCACACCATAAATTATTTTTTTCTTTCTGTGATAGTCAAGATTTGCACGCAATAGTGACAACTCTGAAAGAATGGCCTATGCATTTAAAGAACATGTAATTATGCATTCATCCAGGGGAAAGCTTTCAACGACATGCAACAGTTCGAAGGACAAGGATTGAGTCTATCCTTAAACGGATCATTAAATGAAGTTCACCAAATTCTCACGGATTTAAGGCGATGTATTATTTTCCATGGGGATAGACTGCGAAATCATGACGGGATCAGTAATACACTGCTGGCCACCCAAATTGCAACACCAAGAAAGACAAGAGATATCACAACAAAATTTATTTTGTAGATAACATGTTGACCAAGTATCAAATGATTAAATTTATAGACTTCTGTGAAGTGTGGTTCCTGCCAAAATCAGTAGCCAGAGTAGCCGCCATTGTTGGAGATCACCGCTGCCACACGCCTCGGCATTGATTCAAAGAGACTTTGGATGTGTTCTTGGGGTACAGCAGACCAAGCAGCTTCCACACGTTGCCAAAGTTGATCTGGTGTGGCAGCTGGGGATGTATTCTGGGTCAATCGTTGAGCAACCATGGACCACATGTTTTCTATCGGCGAAAGATCCGGAGAGCGAGCTGGCCAGGGAAGCAATTCAATCTGGCGATTGACGAAGAACCCTTGGACAATGCGTGCCACGTGTGGTCGCGCATTATCCTGTTGAAATATGGCTGTGGGCAAGCCCTGAAGGTAAGGAAGGACAACTGGCTCCAACACCTCGGAGATGTAGCACTGGCTGTTTAAAGTACCGGCAATGCATACTATAGGAGTGCGAGAGTGATATCCAATACCGCCCCATACCATAATACCCGGTGCAGGACCAGTGTGGCGGTGCATAACGCAGCTGTTCAGCATCCTCTCTCTACGGTGTCTCCAGACTCGAATCCGACCATCGTGGTGTTGCAGACAGAAGCGTGACTCGTCAGTAAAGACAATTTCATTCCATTCTGCCGTCCACATCCTTCTTTCATCGGACCATTGGCGGCGGAAACGTCTGTGGTTCTGCGTCAAGGGTAGACGAAGCAATGGACGTCTTGCGGACAGACCACTCTGCTGTAAACGGCGTCGAATGGTACGCGCAGACACTGGATGATGCGGTACAGACTGAATGTGCTGTGCTATGGTTCGTGATGTGGCTGAGCGATCCGTCACTGCCATACGCACAATATGCCTGTCATCACGTGAAGTGGTGCACTGAGGTGGATGCGATCGAACACGTCGGTCCGTCGTACCCTCCTGCATCCAACGATCACATATCCGCATTACAGTTGTTTGGTTTCGTCCAACACGACTACCGATTTCCCTGAAAGATAATCCACAATCTCGGTAGGCCACTATCCTTCCTCTGTCAAACTCGGATACTTGATCAAAAGATGATCGCTGTTTTCTACGAGGCATAATTGATCATTTATTTGAAAAAACCACAAGAAAAAGACAATTGCCGTACTTGAAATCGTCGAAATCTCCAAGCCTTAAATAGCGCTTTGAAGTGGCGCCACAGGCGCGCGTGATGTGCGTCTGCGCTGAAATTCTAATCATTTGCATATCTCACCTCCGCTAATGCATGTTGTAAATTTCATATTATTTGCATGCTTCCTTCAGGGTGTTGCATTTACGGTGGCCAGCAGTGTATATACTATACAAACGGATTTTGGCTTATATATTACATTAAATATATGCAAGAATGTCCTAAAAGTCATCGATATGTTAAAAAATTATTCTAAGAGTTATATTATGATGTAAGAAAATATCGTTCTCTAACTTTCGTTAAGTTATAAAATATTTTTTGTTCCAAAAAGGATTTAGAAACAAGTCCTCGCAGATATCAAAGTTAGACCAGACCACATTCATTTTTAAAGCCCTTAAAAATATAAATTTTAGGCCCCTTGAGTATGGGGTGAGGTGACCACTAAAGGTGATTATTTGTTTCGCCCACTCGTAATCACTGCTGTCGTCCCGACAGAGAACGGTAAAGTCGGAAACAGAAACCACGCTGAAGACGCTAATTGTGGAAACGCATTATTTACTTTTAACCGGCTCCTAATTTAAGAAATAAACTCCTTGAAAACCACTCGACTCAAATGCCGACTTGCCGGAGCCGGAATCCACTAATTCAACTGTTGCGTAATGTGTAAATGTCTATAACTTGGCCGGTCGGACTTTGACTCAAGTGATTTTGAACGAGTCAATTTCTTAAATTAGTTGTAGGTAGTTGGTAGTCGAATTTACGTTGCACTGGAGAAGCACATGGGCTATTGGCGATGGTCAGGGATCAATTTCGATTGGAAAGATTTGAAGACAACTCGTAATTTTTAACCACGGTTAGATGTCGAGGTCAGCACCTGAGCTGGCAACCCACTCTCCTAACTTCCACACCACGCCAACGGGAGGACATTTGAGGCCATGGCAGATTTAACGGGCTCCAGCCCTAACGTTCTCTCGTGGTTGGATTGAGTCTCGAACTGGCAACACTCAGATCGCTAATCCGTGACTCTACCAACTGGGCTACTGCGACTCCTTCTTAAATTAGGAGACAGGCTAAAAGTAAATTACGCGTTCCCACAGGTGGCGTCTTTAGCGGGGTTTCTGGCTCCGACTTTATTGTTATCTGCCGTGAGCGAAAGTAGTGATTACGAGTAGGCGAAATAAATAATCGTATATAGCAATCGCCACATATAGTTTTTCTTATGGCAGCCCTTTCCCTCGGCGAGCTTACTACATTTCTTAAAATTCCCCAAGGCAGAGGAGGAAGCGATATGTATTGGATTTACGAAACAATCACAAACTCTGCCTCAATCCCCTCTCCTAATATTACGCCTCTTGACTTCTTATGGATAAGTGAAAAGTAGAACTGTTCATCAAAAAAGAAAGTGCAAAGTATTGAACTGAAAACCAGTGCCCCCACATAAGGGAGATCAGTAACACCATGGTACCAGAGCCTGAAAAAAGTGAAAAGGTTGTATACTGCATTTAGCAGTTTATTTAAAGAACCAAAGATCTTTTCATTATATTCATAATAATAATTCTATATAATAAAGCAAAGGAAATGGATAAAATAGTAGTAATAGTACATGCATCAAAGTTAAATATTCGGTACTCGGAATGCATGCGTTTCGTGAGGGGCCACTCTAACCTGGTGCTGGGGCACAGATTTCAGATGGGGTCGTTCTGAAATTGAAAACTCCTAATTGCAATTTCAAGAGCTACAGAACTTGGGTTACTTGCCCAACCTAATATTTGCCCACACCATACATTTTATTGCCTTACGGAATAAACATGCTTCCGATTATAAATTGTCCTGTCTTTTCAGGATTCGATAATTTAGAAAAACCATCAATTAAAATGCAAATGTTGAAAAGTTGAATAGCTTTGTGTACAAAATATGTGTATGTCGTTAACAGCAGTTCACGAAATTGTACACCTCAAGTCAGATTTCTTTTTATTTAAGAAGGTATTTTTTATTTGTAGTACTGTTACTTCTTGTTTATAACAAAATTTACTTGACAGGTTCTACGCAAAAGTTTTTACTATTGATACCTGGTTATTCCTTTTGTTTTGATTGAGTTTTATTTGTCTCCTACTTTCCTTAAATATCAAAAACGTTATAATTGAGTTTGTCTGGAACTTTCATTTTTAGGTCTGGTAACCCAGTACAGAAACCATTTGACTGTACAGAGACAAGAAATTTTTTTGTTGTAACCTCTGACATTCGATGGTACTCTAGAAACGGTTATAGAGACCGAAATTCTGCCATTCGTTTTGTTTTCGAAAGCAATTACCTGCTTCGTTTGGGATGCAATACCTGTTTCTCTGATAAAGAGGTTTAGGAATGCAAAAAACAGCCGATTCATTGTAAGAAAAGCTGTATAACAAGTACAACTTTTATTTTTGTATGGAAAGGATCAATCGTCATTTGTCAGAACATCTGAATATTATTTATTCACCTGATTTCTCTCAGTCGAAATTGTTGATCCGTAAAATCATTCCCGCTACGCAGATGTTTTCGCTTAATTAATATCAGCGAAAGGAGGGAAAATAAATGACAAATAATTGCAACCGTATCCGGAGAGATTGGTGTTTTGCATTGCAAATACTTTATTTACGCGACATTACATTCCTATTCATCCAGTGTTGTATCAAATAAACAATAATGTTATTTGCACTCTAACGTGCATTTGTTATCATTATTCTGATCTTAATTGAAAATCCTTTCATCTGATGGAAGGTGTTGTGGCATAATTGGAATGCGAGACAATTATTTCTTTGTTTCTCTTCGGTAAATGGTAAATATTTTAAATGCGTGTCGCGCTGTTACATAACAATTCCAGAAAACTTATTTAATAAACAAACTTGTTTTTATTTCTTAGCGTGGTTTGTAAAAGTAGTTGGATATTTCTATTCGAAACGTGTACGGCTCAGAATAAATATGTTGCTTTGTGCAAAAAATGTGTTTCCTGCGAGTGTACTTTATAAAAATATAACTATTTTCATTTTCTTCAACTGCGAAATACTAACCCGTTTTTTCTGCTCGGCCATTTTTGCAGCATTGTGTGTACTAGTGTACACACTACAAAATATAGATTGTTAAGAATTCTTATCTAACATGTTGGTACCTTAAAAAAGCAACCGTTTTAAAATTTCAAGTCACTCAGTGAAAGAATGTATCTCTTAACGCCGAGTCAATATTCGGTATGCACTTACACGTAAAATCGATATACCAGGAAAAATAAAATATAGACCAGTCAGAGACTTTGACGGGACCAATAATTTTCATTTTTATCCTTTACTTTTTTGAAATGGTCAAAGGAAAAAGATGTCGAAGCAGCTGTAAGAAAAATATGTTCCTTCGTATGAAACATGATAAGTTCAAAGGGAAAACAGACCAATCGATAGTTGTAAGCGATTTATATTGCACGTCTTACGAACAGATAAAGTAAATATCTATGTATTCACCCAGACAATGGTTTTAAAATTCGATATTTAAGTTTATCTAAACATGCTGGGATAAAATAAATGAGATCAATAAAAACTTTAGTTGAATATATACCCTTGAAATCAAAGCGGATTAATAGTCGAATTAGTAACCGATTTAAAATACTACGAAAACGATTTTACATGGGTAATTTTTTCATGCAAAAGAAATAGTATATCTTGCACAATGAGTTAGTACAAAGTCCTACTTCTTTCACTAACATTATCTCAAAGTTACTCTATTAACTAAATATATTAAGTAAGATATTTAGGTAGTTCGTTTCCAACAACCATACAGAAGAAATTGCCCTTTTTACCCTACAAATGCCAGCTTATGGATCGTATAACCCTTCAAACACAACACATTATCGAGAACGTGACAGTCTGCGTTACCCCAGGGCACCATGGGAGTACTGTGTCACATCGCACCCTCCTTGAACTTTGGGGAGACATGCCTTCCTGGAGGACTTTGGGGAAGCTGGCCCGCATTTACGTGTCGTCTTGAAAAAAGCAGAAAACTTCGAGCAACTTATCCCGGCAAATACAGGATTTCAACTTGTAACCAAAAGCCAGTTTCTTAGGAATGACGCCTTTAGCCGCTTGGCCACTGCTGGGGTTTTAAAGACAGACTTGCATCAAAGCATTCATTTTACATGCTTCGTATTGGAAAATACGTTGACAAAGGTTAAATTGTGTCTTAACCCTCTGAGCATAAGATTTCCGTAGCCAAATATGGCCCTTGCGCCATAAAACCCTCAAAACCAACCAACCATAAGATTTCCGACTAGTATAGTATAGCTTTTGCACCACAACACCCATAATGACTAAATAACCACATCGATTGGTTGAAAGAGAATCCCAAGAAAGATTCTATTGATCCATAATTCATGCAGGAAAGTCTGCAAGTTGCAGAACGGATATATGCGTGTAAACCCCTTGGAGGTTTAACCTTCTGTGCGTCAAACGATTTTCGAGTAGTGTAATGTATTACTTTTACCCTGCAACACACATAATGACAAAACTACATCTATTAGTTTAAAGAATCCTAGGAAATATTCTATAGGTCTTGAAGGTAAAAGCTTGTTGGAAGTCATGCAGGGAAACTGCAGGTTTCGGAACGTATGTATGCGAATGCACCCCTCAGAGTGTTGAATTATACAATACCCCAAACTACAAAACTTGCAATAAACATGTCTCGAATGTCGCCCTTTAAAATATTGCTGTTTGGGTCCACAACTCCTGTCGATCTCCTTAAATGTGATAAAAACACACTGGAAAACGAAAACAATGAAGAATGCAGTAAACAACTTTTTAATCACCTAGCTCTTCCTAAAGAGGCGTCGATTTTAATTTACCTGAATTGATCTGCGACACGGGCCATCGCAAAATTCGAGGTGAAGCTTAAGCTACAGAAAACACAATTGGAAAAGTGTGTGTTATCAATCGGAATTGATATCGATTGTGTGTGCGTGCATCGGCATTTTGTTCTACGTATATGTCTGGCCTGATGTCTATCTCATGTGACTCGAGGCTCAAAGACGTCTGGACTGGAGCATACCTCCGTCCAAGTGGCGTGGGAACTTGACTGTGATGCCATGCGAAGGATCGAAATTATCGCTGCTTTTACTGTAATTGAAGCGTCTCGAGGGGAGGAAGAATCGAGCCTGGAATTCGGAAATCAATGCCACTGTAAAATGAATTAGCATATCGCAGATGAGTTGGTGTTAAGTGCTTGAAGATCCCAGCTGCTTGAGGGAACGATTACGATTATTTATCAATGGAGACTGATTTAATTCGTAGTTGCTAGTAAAAAGTCACTTTGAAAAAGGTTTTATAGACTTAAGTAGAGTAATGAGCTTACAAATCTTTGTTCCTTGAATTTAAGTGGGAACTATTAATTCGAGGATATTTTTTCATTGATGACGGCTAAATAAATAGGAACCTACTGTTTAATATTAAGTGAATCTAGAAAGATATTAAAACAAAATGTTGATTTACATGTTTGGTAACTGATTGTTGGAAATTTAATTATTAAATTCAATTGCTATCTGTTTTGTGTCTAACCTGTACACAAAATATCATTTAATCGAATATTTATTTTTCAATGCAAGTTTCTCTCTCTCTCTCTCGATCATGTAAAAATAATTCAAAATTCTAAAAAAAATTTGTTTCTTTCACATTAATGATTTTGGACCTTGAGCCACAAGACCCTCACTAAGACAACCAACTAGCTTTTTCATATAAGGTGTTTTAATTGTTTTCGAAGAAGACTAAGTTCATTAAAGAATATTTTACAAATTTACTGTAGTGAAAATTGTGTAACTTAAGCTAACAATGTCAAAATGTATGCATTACTTTTTTACATTTTAAAATCATTCACGTATATATCTAAATTCCATCTCATGCATTATAATTATAATGATGAGATTAATTTAATTGCACATCTGGCATCAATATTTCATTCTATTTTAAAATATACAATTCTATACTCCGGCTCCTGATTAGACGAGGGACCACTCATGAAATAAAAATATGAATCTAAAGCATTCTATGTATAACTTGAATGTGTAAATTTTCCTCTTTTCCGTGTGTACCTATCACCTATGTACTATACACCTATCTTGTATATGAAGCAAGAAATCTGTTTATCTAATGCAGCAAAAGCTCTCGAATGCTGAGCTCTAGCGTCATGCAATTTACACAGCTTATTTTGTCTGGAATTTTCAACCCAACTATTTTCAGATCGCTACGTCGTTCCCTTAGAATCATAGAAGTAAAGTTTAATATAGATTGTTTCGCAAGAAGAGACCAACTTTTAATCAAACTCAAATAAACACAAAGCGCCAAAAGCTGCCACGAGCAGAGCACTCGTTTAGGGAAAGAACGCAAACATGTGAAACGGACCAAGGAAAAAAAGCTGTTCGATGTAGCAATGAAACTGCTGAGAAAATAGACTCGGCTTTGTCTGTAGCAACAAAAATTGTTGGAATTAGCCGGGTAGTGTAGCTGTGCCATTTCACTTATGTACATGGCGCAGAAATCGACAGTATTTGTATATTGACGAATAACAACAAATTGATATAAATCACATAAAATCAACCGCTACTAATTTTGCTGATCAAAACATATATATTACTAATGTACATGGCACAGAAAACGACATTATTTATATATTGGCGAATAGCAACAAACAGGTACAAACCATATGAAATCAACCGCTACAAATTTTGCCGACTTGTTTAAATGTGTTTGCTTTGAGCTGTGGGTTAAAAAATACTTTTAAAATTCTCGGAAGGGCTTGCTACTCTAATAAAATTCTTCAGTCGTCTGATGACAGAAGGGAATAAGGAATCTGTAGGATAGAAATCAGCACAGAAAAGAAAATGTGTGTGAATAAAAAAATAGGTTTAGATGTTGAAATATACCGAATCGCCTTTCGTATAAATGGGATGCAACTGAAGCGGATGTTCAGTAGGTAATTGTGGTAACATGACTGAGGTATGAACTCCCCTCCAGTACTGAATTGGAAATAAGATTTATCCACAATAAGAAGTACACGAAATGTTATTTTATGTATACATATTTTGACTAATTTTATTTCATTTTGAATTATGAAATGTGCATATCAATGCTCATATAGATTATAAACGGATTTAAATAAGGCATGAAAAGTAAGAAACGACACTGCTATCAATTGATATAAATAGAAATTTCAGTGCAGATGCTTTGCGCAAATCTTCAGTTATAAAAAAAAATGAAGATATTTATAGATTTTTGAATCTAGGAAACAGACCACTTAGTAATGCACATGCTTTTCATATTTCACATAGGTAACCTCTCTGCCTTTGCGAAGTCCTGGATTATTATAGAATTTTCCAACGAAATTGCATACTTGGATAAGTATCTGAAATCAAACGAAATAGATTTTCTACAAAAGAGGTCAAGAGATAACGACATTATGTGGGAAGTTTCACCTTAGAATTTCAAAGGCAGGGCGCATTTAATTTCGCCCATTTCGAATTAATTCAGTCTCATCTCATTGTTTAAGAATTTCAAGAGAGTAGGCGTGCGCATTTTTCATCGTTACAGTCAGACAAAAGCCACCGCGTGTTGTAATTTTCAGTTGAGGAATCGGATTTCAACGCCATATCCCTAAAACGAAAACGCCTGCTGCAAAAGGGCCCTCATTTAAGAACGCCGATGATGAGCAAGAAAAGTGGGGTGGTCTTAGTGTGTTCAATGCAAACGAAATCAAACAACTGTTTAATTAAATATATGAATTTCGACATATTGGTCTTTTCATCAGCATGTGCCCTATGTTTCGTTTAATGGATTTAGAACTCAATGAATGTAGTTGGCGGCAAACCAAATGGCCGAATTCATTATCTTCGAATGAAAACATCTAGACATTTAATGTCTCTTACGACTTCTAACGATGTCTTAGAAAATTTGCATTTCGTATCATGATTTTGGTCTGTGGAACCTGAATCTGACGAGATAATTTTTATTTCAAGCTAAATGTAGGTATGCGATTACAGACGTTGCCAATAAAAATTACGAAATAAAAATCAATTTTGAATAAAGAAAAAAAAAGGTGATTTGTCCACGCCAATTAAATTAACCGCCAAACGACAATAAACTATATTTTAAGATAAGCCCGATAAGTATAATCTGAGAGCATATGGGCAACACACAGTAAGTAAAATCTCGTTCCCCATCCGGTTTATTTGTTTGTTTGCACTTGAAATTCCTCTCGTAGAGATAAATAATAATGTGAAACAACATAAAGAAATTTTTAATGACTTGTGAAATAAAAAATAAATTATAGAATAAAAATTATTTCGGTCGGAAAGTAAAATAAACAGTCGGCAACAATTGAAAAGCTGCAGGAGTAAAAAAAGGAAGGTAGAAACAATCATTGAAAAAATAAATTGATGTCTTTGGAGCAATTTTTATTATTGTACATTTATACAGCATTACATCATTTTTATAACGTAGGTTTTAAGCCAAATGGTGCAACGTTTCCTGATTTTATCTTTGATTTCTATACATTGCAAAACAAATTGTGGGCAAGGAAAATGATATAGCCGCACAAATTCAAGCTATATGCACCTTCTTAACCTTCCAAATCTCAAAACAGGTGCAGAAAATAATATACTTTCTTCCATTACTCTATTACTGTATCGCGTTCTAAATCGATCACTTTCTTTCTTTTTTTACCGTTTTACTGACTCAAAAAAGGAATCTGAGAAATGATATTCTATATGCATTTTCCAATCTGTTTTTCATATAAATCCGAGATCTTATGTGTGAAGTAGAGCTTGTGTTTTGCGCATATGACAGCTGTATGCAAAATAATCCCGCATTGCCGCTATCACCTTCCTTTTACGGGACAGATGATTCCCGGAAGATATCTAATTGCCGGGTTGCAACAGTTAGGTTTTCCTTTCTCTCAATCTCTCTATCTCTATATCTATCTTGGCGAAAGGGGGTTTAGACAGAGGTTTTGTCTAGTATTCTGAGCACTTATTTTGATTGATTTCTAACATATGTAGAATGTAGTTACTGTATTTGAACTATCAATTACAAAACTTTTATTAACACTCCAAATCGTATTGACAAGATATCTCGTTCATCAAGACCTGACCAATTTTGATAATGATGAGATATCTCGTCATCAAGATAATGCCGATTTTTTTATGATGACGAAATCAAGATCTGACCAGTTTTCTTCTAATGACGAGATATCTCGTCCCTCAAGATCTGGTCAGTTTTGCTAATGATGCGATGTCTCGTCGAGACAACTACCAGGATGGGTAAGAGCGCATAAAAAAATGGGACATTGCATCGTCACTTATGGGATGATCGTACAGATTTTAGTCGCGAAAATGGCTGTTCATTTTATTATTCTTTATTAGTCAAAAAACTTTTTGAACAATCTTCCCTTCAAGTAAGCTCATCCCAAACTTTGGGGTATATCTATCGTTTTTTATCTGTCCCGTACAAGGCGACTTGATATCATCCCTTTTTGCATAGAAAAAAGCGATAAATTTACCCCAAAATTTGGGATAAGCGAACTTTGGGGAAGATAATTTAAACTCAGAAAAAAATTTTTGATTAATAAAGAATAATAAAAGGAACATCCCTTTTCATTACTAAAATCTAGGTGGTAGTTCCCCACGTGACAGTGAAATGCCGCCTAAGAGCATGAAATGTGGAAGACATTGGTAACTCAGATATATCAGGAAATATTTCACCCTTTCAATCCTTCCTAATGAGTCAGTTGTTCCTTTCCTACAATTAACCAAATTGTCCAGGTCATGTTGCAGCGATTTTTTACACAAAAATGGAACAATCTACTATATCAAAATATATATAACATGTATCCCTCTCCTCTATTTATTTTATATGAATCCCGACGATAGATTAATGGAAAGGAATTGTACAAAAGAATTCCTAAAAATATTTGTATAAAAGTAAAATATATTTACTATTTTTCAACTGTTTAAATTTACTTGAATACCAGATAAATAAATATGTTGGAGATCTAAAATTGACTAAAAATAGAAAGTATGAAAGAGGTTCTTAAAAAATTGAATGAAAAGATATTTGAGGTAAAATTTCAAACCTGAAGATTATGCAGTATTCTTTCATTGATAATATTTTCACCACTCATAATTATTTAAAATTAAATATTCACTAGTAGAATTACCTGACCTTGCTCGGGTTGAATTGATTAAGCGTAGATTGAAAAAGTAACCATAATTTAATCATTTCTTTTTCGTAGAAAAATGCCCAACACATTATTTAAGTGTCAGGAAAATTATTTTTTAACTGCTTTTCGACATTTTTATAACTTCTACAACTTACTTCGGATGCAAATCGATTTGGAGGGGGAGATTAGATTAGGAATGCCCTTAAGTTCGTTTCCTATAAAATTGCCGTAACTCAATTCGTAAAATTGATGAATCTACGGCGAATACTCGAGGACTCATAGTTTTCCTATCAATATTTTTTGACTTGCGGTTCTCTTGAACCAGGCATAATATTTTCGAATTTTGCCATCTTTAAGGGAAGGATGACAAATTAATTTGATAAGATATATCTGAATAATTTTTTAAAGCAAATGCATTTTTTCTTGGAAATTTCATGTACTAGAACATTCAATAACAAAATTACTTGTTTTAAAATGAAATGTCTTCAGTTCAGACAAAGGAAAAGCAAACTATTATCATTTTTCAAAAAATGATAGATTTGAAAGCATTTTTTAAAAAAGAAAATCACTGTTTTCAATAAACCTCTAACAAGTATAGTAAGTTATTTAAGTATTGCTTCAACTCATAAAGTAGCCAACTTTGACCTTTTGTCATCGATTCCTTCATATCCTGTCAAATCCTTCTGTATTTCGATATCGGCAGTTCCATTTAAAATTTGCTTTACTCTAACTTGCATGAAGCTTCAAATTGAATCCGTTGAGGTGGTTATTGTTGAGTGTGATGAATAGGAGAGAGAGAATTACGATGTGTTAAAAAATCATTTCTTAACTTTACAACTTCAAAGAAATGTATCTCAATAAGTGTGTATAAACTCTGTGACCAGAGATCCGCATTTTTTAAATACTTGAAGCAACAACTTGTTTCCTCAATGAATACTTTCCGTGATACTTGATGATGTTACGAGTCTTTTTGATGAATTTAACAAAAGAAGCTCAATTTCATTTTCTTCGTTGAAGTTTCAGTTCAAAATGGGGAACTTATTTCAAGTTGATGTTTTCAAAACTACTCTATCGAAATTTGTGAGAAAATAAAATGCAAGCTTTATCGAAAAACGTTTGTTTCGAATTTCTTCCAACATCTGTTTGGCTGCTTTTGCAAGATAAGTTGAGTTCTTTGTTTGTTTTCTCTTTTAAGATACTTATACGACGGAAGAATGCTTGAAAGATATGCATTGAAGTGTGAGAAATAGCCATCAATAGCTAAGGAAGACTAAGCTTTCTTTGAAAAGAAAGAAAGCTTTCTTCCTCGACTGCGCAAAATGTGTTGAGAAATATACTAGCCATTTTGCTTTTATTTTTCAGTTGTTTTTATAAGTTCTTTCATCCCAGAACTCAATCAACAATGATCTAATTGACTTTTATTTTGCGATATTATCAATGATCATTAAAGTTATTATTACACGTTTTAATCTTCGTGATACAAAATGTATTGTTTTAATTATTTTGGTCTAATGTATTGTGAAGCAACGCAACAGCTGTCGAAAGACACTTCGTCACACAGCAGAACAAAGCAACCTTCATAGATTTTTCTTTTTTTCGCGACACCTGCGAATGTGTACTTTTCTCTACAGATTTTATTTGACAAAAGGACGAACATGTCGACGAATCTATTTTTAAGTGTTTTTTCTGGATGTAACGATTAGTTTGGGCATTGAATTTCATTATACAGAAAAAAAATAGTTGCGAAATGTAGGAAATTAATAAAGGTTGAATTAACAAAACAAAATGTGTGTGGTCAGAGCAAACTATCATGGAATGTGAGGAATGACTAACTGCTTTGATTAATAATCTTTACATCATAACTAGTATTCGCGTACAACTGGTCAATTTGATTTAATACAATAGGTTTTTAAAAATAACTAATGAAAATACGGTTTAAGAAAAACAGAGTGTTTGATACATACTGAGTTTGAATGGATGCTGAATTTATTTTTTTGTTTCTATTAAATAGTGATAAATATATTTTAATTCTAATACTTTTTATTCAGAAAAGCATTTTCTTCATTACTTAAACAGGATTCGTATTCTCAGTTGAAAAAGAAATTCCCTTTAAAATAAACAAAAATAAAATTGTGGAAGGTTTTTTCCAGTTTAAGCTTTTAGGCATAAAAACGATAAAAAATAAATATGATTTTCAGTATAAACAAACCAGACGGAAGACGGGCATAGTTTGGTGTTAAATCTAATTGGTGTTGAGCAATTAACTATCATATATCAATTAGAAATTCATTCTATGGAATTTCTATAGGCGACGTGATGAAGTCGTATTCGAAAAACAAGCCAAGTGAAGTCAGAATACGTATAGGAAGCACAGGTTCCACCACAACACTACCTCCACCTACACTTAACTTAAAGCTTAACAGAACAAATCTCTTATTTGTATGCTAGGATGTTTCCAAATATAAAAAAGTTTAATGTAACCAATCTGCATGAATAACATCGAAATTGATATGCTAAAACGGCGAGTAATTACTCCATTTAGTATAACTGCAAATAACCAACATTTAAATTTTTTTCATTTAACTGTTACTAAATAAATATTAGAGAGAGAAGTGGATTTTTATCAGGTTTTCATACAAGTGTTTGGAATTCTGCCTGGGGAAAACAATTGCCCTACCCTTTTGACGATGACTTCATTCAAAACGAGTAGCAACTCAAAATTGATTTATTACCTAAAAATAGACTTTGAAGAAACAATTTGATGCACCCTTTACCCAAAAAAGTTCATTCAGAATATACAAACTTTAAATTTTCAGACAGATTCGGAAAATCTTTTCCAGGGAGTTGCAGTTACCACGAGACCGAAATTAATTCTTTTGACGCTGGGATAAAAAATATGAAAAAGACCCGAACGAAATTAAACTCGTTCATTTATCACGGAGTTGAATTCAGATGAGGTTGCAGTTAAAGTCGATCAATCTCTTCCAGCTGAAAGCACGCGTACGAAAAGTCTTAAAAATTTAGAAATTCCACGCATAAAAAAAATCGAGGGAAAAAATTCTCTTGATGTGTTCAGGCAGCAGACGATTTTCGGAGCTATTTTTGCAAAACATATTTTACAACTGACAGAGATGAATGCCGGACTGCACAACATTTCGAAGAGACAGGGGAGAGGGAGGTTCGAAAAGCATTCGATTTGGTGGGGGCAGAGGAATATATTTTGAAAGATTACCTACCCAAAATGGTGATGCATTTATCTCGACTGTGTGATTTATTCGAAAACTTTATATTCCTCGTTTAGAATTCATTTCAAATGGAAAGTTAAAGTGAAACATACACAGGTAGGGGAAAAAATTCTAATCCAGAGAATGTTAATGCGTTTTTGGTGATTCCCCCGAAAGCGAAAATTTCAGATCAATAAATTGGACGATTTATCAATTTAAATGGTGAAAATATTTTTTTCAACGTGTTTTTTTATGTTTCTCCTGTTAGTGTGATTTCGAACACAGAGAAGTTGTTGCCAAACACGTTCTACATATTTCTACATTCCGAACATTTCTGAAGAGGCAAATAAATAGAACTGAATTTCTGCAAAAGTATGAATCGTATTTATTTACTATAATCATTATTTTGCAGTATGTGGATTGCATTTGGATAATAATAGTTAGATGTGCGTGTACTTATTGGTATATATGATGAATACAATTGTTGAACCTTATTGCTTTTGCAAGAATCTATCAATAAGAAAAGAATGAATCACAGAGAAAAAGTTTACGGATTAAATACTATCGTTTCTACTTGTCGTGGTATAAATGGTTCCTTTGAAAAATTCGTTTGCATTTTATTTCTTTGAAAATAAGATATAGAGCTTTCTTACATTTTTGCTCACTATTTTCCTTGCATATTTAAATTCTTGAAATTTCAGATGCGTCCTCTTCCAAAAGAATTAAAATACAAGCTCGCTTTAAAAAGTTAAGAACTTAGTACATTCTTGAAATAAAAAAAATTCAATAATTTTAATTTTAGTGTGAGTAATAAATTTGATATATAAAATTATAAAGTAAATAATTTGTGCCAGTTGCAATTCTTTAATAAAAAAAACAGTAAAAAGTACTTTATTGGATCCGAAAATCTTTGAAGCCTTTCATTTTAAACCATAATAAGGACATTTCAGGTTGATTTGTATCATTTCAACGTTTTATAAAACTCAATTTGCTCAAATCAATAATTTATTTTGAGGAAATATTGCTTTGATGACTGAACAAATTGAACTTTTAAAATTAAACCTAAATTCTCTCGAAAAATTTTATCTTGAATTTGTTTGATGAACAAAGATAACAACGTAATGAATTATAAAGGTGTGCGATGCTTTAGGTACTGCCAATGCTTTTTCCAGTCTTTTCAGTCAAACTATTCAAATAGTACTGCTTACAAAGACAATTTTTCTACAATTATAAGCAATTCTTACTCGGATTACATGGGGAGTAGGTAGTGTAAAACAGAATGGCATACTATATCGTAGCGTAAGGAAATTAAAAAATTCCAATACCATGGGTTCCATATTATGGATCGCATTCTAGCTTATATTATTAAAGCTTCTTCCTCAGGTATATCACCTGAAAGATATCTCTGGACCAGAAACTAAATTATATTTGGTAAACTTTTAAAAAGTATGTAACAATTTTGCTACAAATGGATTCTTAAGCAACTATATTTCTCGGGGTTGATATATTTTTTTAATGATATCAATTCAGTAAGTACTAATCTGCTTCAATGAAGTGTTTTGTTTTATCTCTTAACTGCATTTGTGTATGTCTTTTCCTTGAATTTTTGGAGTCTTTTTTGTTCCCTATAATCGGATATTTTATTTGTAGAGAAACAAAAAAAAACAAAGTATTGAAATATTATTTGTGAAAAATTATTTAAAAGAAACACCCTAAAAATATTTGTGAACAAAAGTTTATATTGTTTGGAAAAAGAATTAAATAATGCATGATAAATACTTTTCTTCCTTCTACTGACTTTCAATCCAATTTAGGGTGCCGGAGTGCCAAATGTGGTAAACCTTAACCCACATCCGTTGGAGTCGAAAAACGTTCGGACGTAACAAAAACGACGTGTGTGTACCTGGTCGGAGAGGGAAAAAAGAGTATTACAAATAATATCTCCATCGCTTTTTATGAAAAGAAAGGACAGAAAAGGAAAAAGGAAGAAAAGAAAATTGAGGTGCGCGTGCCACCACAGCGTGGGCCCGCACCAGCCGGCACACGCGCGTCACGTGTCGAGTTCACCATCTGCCCAAACAATTTTGCTTCAGTGGTCCCTCCATCTCAACTCAACTTGAGCCTGTCTCGGTAAAAAGACTTGCCCACCTTTTTGAAAAATAAAATTCGAATCGAACCATCTTGCTATCAAGTTGTGAGGCAGAATTCTTACTTTTGCAAAAAAAGGATATATTCCATCCCCCTTTCAATCTCAGCAAAGAAAACACCTTTCAAGATCGATTTTTTTTGTTAAATTCTGATTGCTGGTAAGTTTGTTTTCTGCTTGTTTTTGTTTTTTGGAATAAATTTTTATACATGCGAGAAAATATGAGAGGTATGAAATTAAAAATTTTCTTTTTGGACTGCGAAAATAAAAATGAAATAAGAGAGTAAAATACAAAAGTGAAACATCTCAAATACAGTGAAGTTTTTGCTACCATTACTCACATATCTTTTCAGCTTCTACTTTTCACTGTAATATCTTGAGAATTGTTTTTTTTTAAAGAATTTAATATTCATTTTGAACTTCTGTTGAGTAGAAAAATATGGAATACTTTAAAACATTTTACATATTAAACATAACTAGTTGTGGAATATTTTAAAACCTTTACATACTAAAAATAACTAATACGTGCTGTTTTCAAAAATCTGAGTGAAGTAGCAATTGAAGATTATCTAAAATAAAATTAACAAGGAATAATGTTTGTAAAGAATATAAAAATAAGAAATAATATAAACGAATTATCGAAAGAAAGAATATAAACGAGTTATTTCAAACTAAGCTACTACATACGAACATTCGGAAAAAGCAAAAATTCGCATCCTTTTTGACGTGTCTCTCGTAGTTGGTAAAAAAATTGTATTTTGAATGTGCAAAACTAGTAATTTAAGTAATTTAAAGATAAAGTAAAAGGTAATTTAAAAATTGAATCATTTTGAATTAGTTTTCTTTATTTATCAATGGCTCGATTTTAAAAACTCAGCTTGTTTACTTTTCTAAACGTCTCTTTCATAAAATTGGTTGTCTCCTTAGAGGATTTCTATACTTTTCTATCTTTTTGTGTGGTAGATTCGTCAATGAAAACAACCAACTTTATAAAGCGTGACGTTTAGAAAGTACAAAAATAAAATCAAACTATGCTTTTCTTCGAAATATCGTTTTAGGGCCGCGGTAGTCCGGTTGGAAGAGCAGCTGATTAGCAACCGGTGGGTTGCGAGTTCGAAACTCGAAAACCGTCGATACGTGGGTTCTGGCGAACGTTGAATTTGTCGAGGCCTCAAACCTCCTCACGTTGGCGTGGTGTGGAAGTTTGGAGTGGAGTGCCAGTTCAAATATTTTTTTTTTTGACCTTGTCATCTGAACGTGGTTCAAAATTACGATGTTCTCCTCGGATCTTTCCCTTCGGGATTGATCCCGGACGGTCACCTGTGCAGCTTGTCCTACTTAGGACTTGCGCCATAAAATTCAAAATCTAATTCCGGACCGCCAATAGGCCGTGTGTTGCTCCAGTGCGACGTTAATTCAACTACCCAACTACCTACCTCGAAATGTCATTTATTGAAAAAATGATTGCTTCTGAAGATGAGAAATGTGTTGTATTCTTTTTCAATCCTTCTATAGTTTATCAGTAAATGTGAAGACTAATCAATCAATTATTCAAGATCGAAAGACTTGTTTAAATCAATAAATCTTCATTTATATATTTTTGTAGTGCTGTTATTCCAGTTATGAAAATGTTGAGCTTTATGTTTCCTATTGCATATATAATTTCTCAAAAACGTTGATAATTCTAATAATCAGTTGAAAATGACTTGAGAAAAAAAAATCCCTTAAATTGACCCTTTTTTTATTAAAATGGCTCGACGAACACCTAGAGAGAAATTGTCTCTAAATTTACCACTTGAAACACCTCCAAAAGAGAAACCTCTTTTCGGCACGCGTAAAAATATTACTGCTACCTTTGTAGTAGTTCTTTTAATCCACTTTTACAATGTATTTATCAGTTCGCTTGATACAACATCACTATCGCGTTATCAAGACAACCGAGTCGGTTTATCACTTGTGTTCCAAAGAAAAAGTAAACTGCTTCGCTTCCCAACACCATGAGTACTGTTGAAATCCTTGTCGCTATGAAGATAGTGAAACTCTCCGTAGAGCATTTGTGAGGTTAGTCCGTAACTTTCCTGAAATATTTTAGTTTATTTTCACTTTGGATGCTAAAATTCTAATATCGTCTGCTTAGAGCGAAAACGCATTAATTGACAATTTGTTTCACTGCACGGTTGTTTAAATATTAGTATTTAGGTAAAAAATTAAAATTATAGACATTTCAATAGGGTTATATATGTTTGAAGCAGAGGATTACAATTTGACAATGTTATCGTGAAAATAAGCATTTTAGTGTCTCCAGAAAAATGTCAGTTAATGTGTTCCTGCTCTAAGCCGACGACATGATATGCTGTCAAAATATACAAGGCCAAATAGGGTCGGTTCCAATCTGCAATGCTATGCCATCTAAATATTTGATTTTGTGTTAAATTTATCTTGTTGAATATAGGAAAAATTTAACTAATCTCTAAATTAACTAATCTCGATTGTCGATGCATAACTTATTTTGAAGGCACATCATTTTTAAATGCAATGTGATGTAATTGAGATTTCTGAACGAGAGTTTAATTACATTACAGTGGGGTATTTGATATTTTTAATTTCATAATTACCTTATGTGATCGAATTTTGATGTTTCATTGTTCTATGAATTTGGAAACATGAATCGTGATAAGCATAACATGTGATGAATTTCGGAACAATATAAAGCCTGTAAATAGGTATCGCGTTCGTGTATAATGATATTTTATGAAAAGTCTAACTTGTCGAATGCTGCCTTGCAAAAAAAAAAATATTTATTTCGCATATCATGCCATATTTAGTTTTTAAATATTGGATCATCGCATAAATAATACGGTTTTTCTTACCGGCCAAAAAGATTGATGCAGTATTTTGCAGTTATTACGTAATCAAGCAATATTTGTTTGTTTCTTGAATTTGTGTGTTTTAAGTAATTGTGTGTTTGTTTAATTTCCACAACTAACACAAAGGACGTGATTTTTCATCATGATAATGCATTACCTCACACAGCACATGAAACACCTAAAAAATTAAGACAATTTGAATGGAAAATTATGACTTATCCGCTATATTCTCCTGATCTGGCACCATCAGATTACCATCTTTTTGGAAAATTGCAAAACAGCCTTAAACTTAATTAAACCTTAATGGAAACTTTTTGAATTTGGAATATGTTATCCGAAGAGAGCTCGATTCTTTCTTAATTCTTCTTTGAATTAAAACACAAGAGCTTCTATCGTCAGGGTATCGAAAATTTAAAATTAAAGTGGGAACAAGTTGTGAATAATAGTGGTAACTATAAATTAGAATAAAGTTGAATGCTTTTTAGTGTTATTTCTAAAATTAAATCTAAAAACCTCATTACTTCTGTGATGTCTCAATACATTACAGTTTGCAATATTAATTTTTGATTGCAATTAATTATAGATAATTATTAATTATTGCATAAATACTAGCAAAAATTCTGGTTTTGCTAATGGCTCCTGTGAATGGGTTTCCAAGACGAAATTAAGAAAAGGCACATCTGATTGTTTTGTGCTCCTGATATTGAAGAGAATTTTATGCTTTATCGCTTCTATCTTTTAAGAATCGAAATGCGATTACAGCGGGCTAAATGAAAGGAAGAATTGACTTCGTTCTAAATTGAATCGTTGAATCGTTCTAAATTGTAAGATGGAGTGCATGAAAGCAATCATTTCGTAAGCTGGAAATTACTTCTGTCAAGAACAAAAGTGTGCAGAATGTTAAAAAATAAAACCACAATATCATAAAATAAAATCACAAGAAAATATGAACTCCAAGATTTCTCGAATTGAATACTACATTTTTCTAATTATGCGATGGATGTTATATTCAAAAAAGAAACTGCTGCATCGGCCGGGAATCGAACCCGGGCCGCCCGCGTGGCAGGCGAGCATTCTACCACTGAACCACCGATGCCACACCAGGTGTGATGCAGGTTTACTTCGACTGCAGGAAACATTCAGAGATGATATACTCGTCTTTTACCGATTTACTGCAAGATATGAAACGTTAAAGAAGTATTGCATCTTTGATTGTACTTCCAGTTTTTGCAAATATCTTGGTGGCGCTAAATTTGGAAAGCATTATTTTGTCCTTATTTCGTCTTAAAAACTAACTATATTTTAAACAAATTTTTCTCAATTATGTCAACTTAAAATATTATGTCAACGAAAATAAAAATAAAATATATTTTTATTTTCGATTGCAGAAGATTTATTTCCGGTTTGGAGCAAAATTTCTTTCGTCAGTTTGAACTGTCATTTAACCCTTTCGGGCCTAATGGGCATATCCGTCCCAGAGATTAGATTGGGTAAATAAATCCCACTTTTGAATGGGTTTTTACGTTTTCAGTGTTCTTAAGGAATTAGGGAATAAAAATATGACTAAAGAAACCTGGCAATACTTTCAGATTGCAAATGGCGGACTTATGGTTTTGAGCACGCCCATTCATTCTGATGAATTAGTTACCGTGGTTCGGAAACAAAAAGATGGTACAAAATTAGTCGTTAGTTGCCCAGAAGCCATTTCCCATTACAATATGTACATGAATGTAGTTGACCGCTGTGATGAAATGGCTACTTTTTATGGTCATGGCAGAAAATCAGATAAGTGGTGGAAAAAGATTTTTTGGAACTTAGTTATGTTTTCTGTTGTGAATGCATGGATTACGAAGTGTGATGTGGAACATAAAACAGAACCACTATTATCATTCATGGTCCCCTTAGCTGAGCAACTAATAAATGTTGGAAGGGAGAAAGCAAACACAAAAAGAACGCGAAAGTACGGTCGTCCGTCAAAAAGAGCAAAAACTATTAACTACTATATTAAACTACTTTTCATAGTTAAATTTTAATCATGCAAAAGTTGGGGCGAAAGGGTTAAGTCTTATTTTACTAGTATGAAACAAAAATTAACAATTGCATCGGCCGGGAATCGAACCCGGGCCGCCCGCGTGGCAGGCGAGCATTCTACCACTGAACCACCGATGCTCCAACAGGTGCGATACTGGTCGTCTTCGGATTCAGGTAAACCTCGGAGCAACGGCCTACTTTAGACACTTCAAACGTTCAAGACTTCGCAAATCTGTTCAATTTCCTCCCATGAATTTAGATATGAACAAGCGAATAAAAGAGAGTACGTAAAATAGCTTTTTTTCTTTCATATTTTTCTGTTATGATCCTTATTATCATCGATAAATAGTTTACTGAATGATAGGCTTGGAAATCTGTAATGATTATGGAATATAAACTAATCCGAATTATTTATGTCTTGTCCCGTTTTATTTCTGATCCATAGCAGTAAAACTGAGTAAAAAAAGAAAAGATAATAAGCGGATCCACATAAACTGTTAAGGTTATTATTAAGTAAATGCGGCGTATTATTTTATATAAATTATTAATATTTTTATAGTAATGGTCGTGAAATTTTGATGATTTGGATATAGAATTGTTTATTGGCCAAGTAAAAAGTTATTCTGTGTGAAATATGGAATATCGCTGCAGAAAACTATCATGACCGAAAAAAGAAAAGAGGCGCGTGGGTTGTCGGGTGTTCCGTTTCCAATGGAGGTATGGAGAGTCTCATCCAGGTATTTTGAGACAACCTTGTCAGTAATTTTTCCCGCAAGCTCGTCAAATGATCGAACACTTACTCGAAAGTAAATAAAAACTTATCTGGGTTTTCTCGTAAATCCGTAAAAGATGTGTGTATAAAATCTACCTCTTGTAAGTCTTAAATCAATAAATTGATGTATCCAGTGACGTCTATTTTATTTAAAATAAATTTTTTGTACACCAAGTAAGCGAAACAAACACGTTTCCTTCGATAGACATCCATCGCAACTGACGACCAAATGAGATAGGTGTCATTTCACGGTTCTGTGTGCATAGTTGGCTACGGCGACGTAGTGCCAACGCATCAGTGCCGTACGTTTAAAAATCGGATGTGTGCACCCGGCCATAATCAATTCAAAATTGCCATGGGAAAAACACTGAGCATAAAACGATTGCGGTACGCAACTCAGTTTGTTTTATCAGTATTGATCGAAAATAAAATTTTCTAATAAAATTGTTTTACCAGTATTGATCGAAAAACATTTTCTTCCGAAACGTTATATTTAAACAATTTAAAATTCTAATTATGTTGAACTGATTTTTATTTCTTTCCACAATATAAATAATTTAGGAATATTTGAATGATGAAAAATGGATAGTTAAAATACTTAATTTTACACAGCTTGCATTTTGTAATGGAACACGAAAAGGTCAAAACAAAAAACTCATTGATCATAAAAGCGTAATTTTGCAATTCGGTATCTGGCAACGCCAGAATTAAAGTTTTATTTTATAAATTAGATTTAGAATTCCGTGTTTGTGTATTTGAGTTAAGAGAGAAATGTTGCGGTCATATTTGAGCATTTCTAAGTTTCGTAAATTTGTGTTCTTTTTATAAACAATTCATTATTGTCTATCAATATTTTTCAAGCGTCTTTTTCGAATTTCTCTATTTCAGAATATTCTCATGACGTCGAAATTCGACACGCTTAGTCAGATCTTTCGTTTTTCAGAATTCTACATTTTTCAATGACCAGAATTTCGTTTCTGTTTGTATTTATGTGTTCCATTACTTTTCATATTACAGATATATTATTTATGAGTTAAATTGTAATGAATTATTTTATTTTCTGCCAAATACCACTAGACATGGGTAATTTCTTGGTGGTATATGTATATTTCGACGAACTTTCTTAAGTCTTTGGTTAAATACATTATAGTTTGTAGAATTCTGTATCATAAAAATAAATGGAAACCTTTTTAAGTAAGGTGTGTAACTTATTTTAAAATTATTGGTAAAGTTAAAATAAAGTTATTCTAAAATAAGATATGTTACGTTAAATCAAAACGGGTAGCAATACGTTGTAGTTCAAAGATATTTTTAGATTTTGACATATTTTCATTACAAGACGAGTAAAATAAATTTAATTTACATTTGTTTTCATGTTTCATGGGTATTATTGCAAGCTGTACTCCATAGTCAAGTAACTACGTCTATCATTCTAAATAGGTGCGTGTGGTTTCCATATAGAAACTGAATCTCAATTGAGAAAAGTACCTTAAGGATTCGATTTAAAACTAAATTTTGCTGCTGGAAGAAAGCGAATTTTAAATAAGACTTTGCTGATCTTGGAATAATATCATAATGTATTTAATAATGGAAGTATGTAAACTGGGACTGTTGAAAAATAGAATTTTTTGTCTTAAGTGGCAGAAGGTCGAGGTTGCTTACTTGAACTTGAAACTGTTCGTATACAACTTAGGTACCTGTGAAACATTCATTGAAAGCAGTGATTTTGTAAAAAGTGTAATCGATTGAGTTTGCTTTGTCTACACTGATGTCATTTGTTTTAAAAACAAGCTCCGTTATTCCACGTGCGGCTGAATAGAATTTTCAAGAAAAAAATGTGTGCTTCGAAATAAATTAACCACGAATGCCGTAACAGTTTAATTTGCCATCCTCTCACAATGATAATGCAATTCAAAAACATCGAATCCATGGTTCAAGGGTACCACAAATAATAAATATTGATTGGAAAACTGAGTACAAGATTATACGCTGAAAGTTCCTCATTTTTATTGAAAATGAACTTAATTGGCACTGGTAATCACTCCAAAACTCAAAATCGACATCTGAAGTCATCTCAGAAAAAGCTTTTGTAGTTAGTCTTACAGCAAGACTGTGATGAATATGAATGCATTATGTGGATGGATATATTATGTATACATATTTGCGTCCGAAGTAAATTGTAGAAGCTATGAAAAAGTTAAAACGATGTTAAAAAGTATATTCTGTACACTTAAACGATGCTTGCATTTTTCTATGAAATAGAATCAACGTTTAACTAATTCAACCCGAGCATCGCCGGGTAATTTTGCTAGTGGAATAATGTTTTGAAATGCAGTTTGAATTCCAATGTACTTCTACATGCACAATTTAGCAATGCAGTCCACTTGCAAACTTTGAAGGACACTTGGGTCCTTGAATAGAATAGAAGGCGGAAACATTCAGTTTTGAAAAATGGATTTTAAACCATCATGTCGATTCAATGCAATTGGCAAGTTTCCATTATTAATTTGAGTCCCATGCTTTTAAAAAATCATTGTATCGGTCTTGTTTTTTTTCTAAAGACAATTTTATTAAAAAAAATTTCTTCCAAATTTAAAATTAATTTTATTTCCGACTTTATTTTTGAAGAATTTTTGTATCGGCATTGAACTGTAATTTAAGTCTCATTTTATCAGAATGAAACAAAAATAACAATTGCATCGGCCGGGAATCGAACCCGGGCCGCCCGCGTGGCAGGCGAGCATTCTACCACTGAACCACCGATGCTACACCAGGTGCGATGCTGGTTTACTTCGACTGCAGGAAACATTCAGAGTAATGATATACTTCTCGTCTTTTACCGATTTACTGTAGATATGGAACGTTAAAAGAAATATTGCATCTTTGATTGTACTTCCAGTTTTTGCAAACATCTTGGTGGCGCTAAATTTGGAAAGCATTATTCTTTCCTTTTTTTGTCTTAAAAACTTTATACAAATTTTTGCTTTAACTTTATACTTCATTTTAAACAAATTTTTCCCAATTATGTCATAACTTAAAATACATTTTTATTTTCGATTGCAGAAGATTTATTTACGGTTTGGAGCAAAATTTCTTTTATCAGTTGTTTGAACTCATTTACTAGTATGAAACAAAAATTAACAATTGCATCGGCCGGGAATCGAACCCGGGCCGCCCGCGTGGCAGGCGAGCATTCTACCACTGAACCACCGATGCTCCAACAGGTGTGATACTCGTCGTCTTCGGAGTCAGGTAAACCTTGGAGCAACGACCTACTTTAGATTGTATGCACTTCAAGTGTTCAAGACCTCACAATCTGCTCAATTTTCTCCCATGAATTTAGATATGAACATGTGCAAAACGTTATACAAAATGTGATACAGGTATGCTTCAGGTAAACTTCGGAGCAATGACCAAATTTCCTGCGCTTAGCAGTTGTGAACTGGATACAAAAATTATTGTGGAAAACTTTAAGCGGCCTATATCTGAAATTTTCATGCGGTTTTAATTAAAAACTGTTCTTTAATTAAACATCTAACTGTTTTAAATAAATTTTATTTCTGAATTACTATGCTGAAGGTTCGAGGGTTCGAGTTGAAATTCAAGAATAACTGCCCATAAAATGTTCGTTCATTGTTTCCGAAGAAATGAATTAATTATTTTATAAGTGCCCCAGAAGTTATAATCGCAAGAATAATTACTAAAATATTAGATTGATTAGTATGTGTGAACATAATTCATTACTGTGTTGAGAACAAAATGGAGTAATTACCGCGAAATTGAAAATTAAGTCGAGAAAGTATTGCAGTAATTAGTATACAAGTGAGAATGAAGTTTTGAATAACGATTAGCACATCGAATATTCAGGATTTTGTATGGTCTGGTGGGGTAGAGATCTACGAGGGGATCAAATATGGAGGACCGAGTTCCACCCTCTTCCCGAAAATGTTGGTTCTTTATGTTTATGAAAATGTTTACTTTTAGATCGTTCTAAATTGAATACTATATATGTAGAATACTTTTTTAGCATTCTTAAAATAACTAATTATAAATAAAAATAAAATAATTTGTAAAAATGAATAAATCCACTACGAATTATGAAAGTGAAGATCATAAAATTGTTTTTTTTTTCTGTGATATAACAATCTCATATTGTTCGCATATTTTTATACTGCATCAGTGCTTAAAGTGTTTCAAAAGTAAAAAGTTAATTTAGAGGAACATATTTGACTATTTGTTATAGTCCGGCTCTGGTGATTTGGCATTTGAGTCATGGGTTCAGACGAGTCTATTTGTTAAATTTGGGGGTAGGTTGAACGTAAACAATATATTCCCACAAATTGCGCCTTTAGCGAAATTCCTGGCTCTGAGTTTATCGTTCGGTGATGGAAGCGATAGCCGTGAGAACTAATTGGCGAAACAAATTAGTAATCATCTATGGTGATCGCCATATTTTATCTTGCGTATGACAGCACTTTCCCCTGACAATATTAACCACCTTTGTATTAGTGGACTTTTCCGAGGTCATCTACCTTCTCACCATTCCCACACTACATTTAATGTCATTAATATTTGAAAAACACAAAATCAAAGAGCCCTTCTATCAATAACTAGAAACTCAGTAAACATTGGCCTTATTAACCGTAAAGACATCACAGATACCCCAAGGGCAGAAGCTAATGCCCTTGAGGCATCAACTTCTGATTGGCAACTATAACCTTACTTCTGACTGGTCACAGTTATTTGACTAAACATCTATACCGCCGAATTCTGCTGATACTCTTCCCGCTTTGTATTAAATCCCAAAAATGGACATCCGCGACCTGCAAATTTGTGTTGCGTTCTGTAGTCGCGGAACCGCTGTGACCGACACTGGGCTAGAGGGCGGATGGGCAGCCAACTATATATATATATTTCTTAAGTTTCTTATCTTTTCTTATCAATTTTACGTTATGCTAGTGATCACTTTTGTTACTAACCTTTGTATTGTGTATTTTGGTTTTCTGCCTGCCATTGGAAATATATAAAAAATATTTGGTTAACGCAACCACTGTAAAGTGGTTTCTGAGGTCAAATGAAGATATGTCCTAGTTATTCTTCATGGCTAGTTAAAATATGGCCCTTGCGCCCCAAACCCTCAAGCCAACCATC
Source organism: Meta bourneti (assembly GCA_933210815.1). Classification (NCBI taxonomy): domain Eukaryota; kingdom Metazoa; phylum Arthropoda; class Arachnida; order Araneae; family Tetragnathidae; genus Meta; species Meta bourneti. The sequence goes on along the minus strand of OW119923.1, from coordinate 30,828,082 downwards.
TTAAAATTTGTTTCCCTTGATTGTCTTAAACATCTATGACGACAATTTTTATTTAACAAAAGCACCTTTGCATTTGTCAAAATTTAAAAGAATACATGCATCGGCCGGGAATCGAACCCGGGCCGCCCGCGTGGCAGGCGAGCATTCTACCACTGAACCACCGATGCTCCGGAGACGATAAGTGAACTACTGTTCAGTTTAAGAATTCTAGGAGCAACAACCTACATTTCAAGGGAAATGATGCGTCTGTTAACTTTGAAGCTGATCGTTCTCGTTTTCATCCAGAGTCTTGCTGCTTTCTACTATTGTACACATTGGGCCTTCCATAATATAATATTCTAACTATTTTCAATCAGTGTACCGCAAGAATGGCACAAAGGTATGCCTTACGAATAAAGAAACGATTTAAATTGTTTAAGATTTCTTTTATTTCAACGGTTTAGTTTTGAACTTTCAACAAGTGTGTTCACATGTACGGCTCTACGCCTTAGGGTGAGCCTGGGGGGGTGTGGGTCGTCAAAGTGTGTTCACAAGTAATTTCGAGTAACACACGTATAAATGATACCCATATAAATTATTTGAGAATAATTGTTTCATTACAAAGGCAAACTACTTAAATAGTTTCAAAAATATATTTTTTTCAAAAACTCCCTTTGAGGCAAAAAGGGTAGGTAATTACTGTTATTTTTTGTAAATGAAGAAAAATTATTATAAGATCGGTAAAAAATATAATATATTTTTTGGTGTGCTGCAAAATTTTAATAATTAGTTTTGTGGCCATGAGATGAAAAAGGTTGGAAATCGCTGCTTCATGCCATTACTTTAAATCTAATCTAAATATGTATCAGTGTAGGGGTGTACAGGCACATAAAATCTGTTGGTCATTAAATTACCAATTTTATTTGATAATTTATCAGGAAAATTACCTCTCATCTTTTCCAGATGTGCGAAACAATCAGTCTCGTCCTCTTTTCCAGAATAGCATTTGAAAAGTTTTCATTCAAATACAGACGAATCCATTTTAGTGAAATTACAGAGAATGCAATCATAAGCTTTCTTTCTGTCTTTTGCTTGAAACTGCCCTTTTATCGGTACTTCTGGTGGACGAATTTGACTATGAATTCTTTTGTAACACTTTTATAAGACATGAAGTCAAAAAAGTGGAAAATTATTGTAAACTACATTTTTTATGTAGATATATCATGTACGAGTGATTATAAAAAATAATTGTGGGCCATTTTAGGCTGAACAAAATAGTCGGTGTAATAGTGAAACTGGTATAATTAGAATTATTGAATAATTTGAATTTTTTCCCTCGAATTTTCCTTTAATTTTAATGAAAACCGAGTGTTTAGTTTAAAGTTATTTTTGAAAAATGCTCATATTTTCCTATTGAACAACACATATTTCATGCACAAACTTGCTTCAATTTCCCTCTAAAAGCGGCAGCAGATAAGATAATTTAGAAGTGATTCATTCTTTCTAGATACAAATTTTTAAAATACGTTGGACAAAATAAAAAAACCCTTTTAATTACTACACTTCTTTTATATGTGAAGCTATTTAATGTTAATGTTAAATAAAATAAATGTATATTGTCACACAAAAATACAAAATTTAGTGGACTTTAACTATATTTATTAACATTGATTTTGAATTACTATACTATCTTAAGCATGCAGAGAATTGCTGTACCATCGTAAGTACACAAAGTATTCCTGAACCATTATAAGGCAGTAAACAGTAATTAGAATCTGTGCACTTAGGATACTATAGTAATTCTTTGTGTATTTAAGACAGTACAGCAATTCAATGCTTCCAACTTGTCAGTTAATGACAAGTTGCCAACTTTCTTGACACTTGCTAAGCACATGGAAAGTTAGGCCAATTAAAGAGTGCTGCCAACAACTATCACGGAGATACAAACAACACGAACATATATGAATTTTTTTCTAAAACCAAGTTTTAAAAATAAATAAACTCTCTCTTAATAATCTGATAATAATTTTCGGAAAATCATGAAATGCATAAAAATTTCTTTAATTCGTATATTTTTGATGGTCTTCAACTTCGAATTATTCAAGTTTTATCATATCAAACTTGGAAAACAAACGTACCCTCTTATAAATATTTCAGAGATGAAACATCCACGTGAAACCTCATTTGCAATGAAGCTATTTCAAAATTGGCTGCGTTCTTATAGCTTTTATTGAAAATTACATCTAATTTACAAAGCAATTTATGTGGAGCTTAATATCTGTTGACAGAAACATTTCCATTTCACACCATTTTTAGTTAATCCAACATTCGAACATTTTCCGCCATTTTGACCTCAGGACGATTTTTCCCCCTGATCACGAAAGATTAGAATCAACCTCGATCATGGTTGAAAATTTTTGTGAGGATATTTACAATAAAAAGGCTTTCAATTCAGAAACTAGAAAACAGGTATGACAATAACAAACACCTTGGAATGAAATTGAAACAATAAAAAGTGTCGTCAGAAAAGTCATTTTCTTCCTTTTATGTGGAACACGAGTTAAAAAGACTTCATCGACATTTACGTTCTGATTGCTGGCAACAATGAATGCACAGATCTAATCTTTTGACTGAAGTACAGTCGTATTCCTTAAGCTTGAAGAAGAAAAACATTTTTCTGGTGTTTTAAATCAACGAAGGTCACAAGAACAGTAATGTTTTAATGAACCGTTATGGCGTTTTGTCTGTTCTTCATTTAGCAGTTTTTATTGCTGCACCGTCTTTTATTTCTTTTTTAAACACGTACTACTCTCATTGACCTCATTATATTATACTTGAATATAAAGAGCTTTTGCTTGCCTATTTTAATTAATTTCAATTTTCTTCTTATTTTCAAACATTTAAAAAATTAACGTCAACTGGGGTGACTATGCCCACCAAAGAGAGGTGACTTTTCCCAGTTCTGTTTTTTTCCTGTTTAGTTTTGATGCCCTATGCAGTTTGGGCATATTCGAAGGAAAATAAATCAAGTAACTTTTTTGCAATAGTAGGTGTAAATTGCTCAAAAGATAACAAAAAATATACAAATAAACTCACATATTTATTCAAAATCAAGAAGCTAGAAAGGAAAGGTGAAAAAGCTGACAAATCATTTTTAAAATAGTAAATACCTCTACGTTCCTTGGACCGGAAGGTATGTACACGATATCAGATATGGAGATACTTGATTCATCAGCTCTATATGAAAACCTGAACAATTTTTCTTTATTATTTGTTCTCAAGCACGCAATCTCCGCATCACCATCTTCATATACATTAATTTCTTGTGCCAAACAATGTTTCACAGATTTCATTCCCGATCACAAAACCTTCAATTTTGATTGCCTTTGGAGGTTCATTCTCAACTCGTGGGGCGTCATCCTGTTCTTCAAACTTTTCTTTTGCCTGAATGTCATCATCTTCAGAATCTGAAGACGGAAATGGTGAAATCGTGCACTGAAACATCTTCAAAAAACATCAGACATCATCACTCCTCCCTCTAGTACAGTGGTTTTTAACCTGGGGTGTGCACCCCTGGGGGTGCGAGAAAGCATTTCCAGGGGTGCGAGAGAAGCTTCGATGGACGACAGCGATTTAATAAAAGACAATCTTTTTGAAATACGAGCCAATGCACGTATTCAAATGGAATTTGAAAAACTGGACTTCGAACAATCTGGTGTACACAGTTAGAACCTTATCCACAGCAGGAAAAAACAGCATTGCAGACACTTTTACCATTTGCCACCACCTACCTGTGTGAAATGAGATTTTCATCACTTTTGCATCTAAAAACAAAAGCCAGTAATAGCTTAAATGCAAGTGATGACTTACGCGTGGCTCTTTCAAAAAAGGAGCCTCGTTTCAAAAGTATTATTATGAATAAAAAACAACGTAGTCATTAAAAATTGATATATTGTTTTGCATGTATATGTGAATGTATATGTTTTTTTCAATAAATAAATTATTTTACAATAGAAGTAATTTCCTAAATAAAGAAATAGAAACACATTTTTCAAGGGGGTGTGAGAACTTATTTTTAGATTCAGGGGTTGCCGATCACTAAAAAGGTTAAGAACCATTGCTCTAGTAGATAGCTGCTTTCTCTTAGTACCGATTTTCTGTGTGGTGGAAGGACCTGGAACAGAAAACTGTATGAATCTCGGTCTAGATCAACGTAGATCTGCAGTTGAGATGGATTGCCCTGCAGTAATTTGTATTTATCTTCGTGGTGCTCTGACGTGGACTGAAGTCTAACATTCCTGTAAATATGAGAGAAGCGTGTCGCTCACCCTTCTATGTGCTTGTTGTTCATTCTGAGGTACAGCACCTGGGAATCGTTACAAGATTGTATCTTTTAACGAAAGAGGCGATCCTACACTTCCTAAAGCCGGAAAGCACCCATGTTCATTGACATATTGTGACGTGAGATGAATATAAAACCAAAACACGTTTAGTATTGTCGCTATGTTTAATATTAGTTATAAGTTAAATAATCATATGAAGGCTAAATATGTAGCTTTGGTAGCTGCTATTTGTCCTAGAATACTTTTTGCAAAAAGGGGCAAAGTCACGCCAATTGACTGTACTTGTCATTAAAAGTACATTATAAATGGAAGTGATTGTCACCAGAGTATATAAATTATACGCCCACATTTATCCCCTGACTCAAAAGCAAATGCATAACTTGTCAAAAATGATCAATACAAGGTTATACGCTAACTATTATTGGGTTGTTATCGGGGAAAAAATTACCGAACAAGTATTGAAGAAAATTTCAAATTTTCAGCAATAGATTAGAAACATATTATTGCTTATAAATTATCTTATAATAAGCTCTTATAAAGTGAATACAATCAAGTTTAACAATAAAAATGATAACGATCTTGATGTACAAATTGTTTTTCAAAATTAGAAACAGGAATATTTATACACGCAACACACCTTGCAACAATACCAGGAATATCAATAATAAAAAGGTGTAAATCTAACCTAAACTTTGTTCAAGGTTATTCTTATACTCGTTTCTGAACGAATTTTCATATTCATTTACTTCTTATTTTCAATCAGTCTAGAATAACAGTACATAACAATAATAATATTAATGAAGACATGTTGACAAATAAATGGCGAATAAGATCTTTATTTTGTTAGATATTATCCAATTCATTCGCTTTTTTAAAACGAATTGCGATTTGAATTTCTTTATGGTATTAGTTGAAATACATTTTTACGAACGTGAAATAGATCTCAGAGCATAGCTAATGAGAAGTAGCGATAGGTGCCAAGGGGGTTGGGTGTTATGGCCCAAGGGCCATATTTGACCATGCTGTGCCAGACACAACGTCAAGTAATGGACATATTCACTCAAAGAAAATTTTGCTGCCACAGAAGAGAGAAATACACTCATTGTGGAATCGAACCTGGTGATAGGTGTCAGATAGAAATGCATTCTTGCATACAGTCAATGGGAGAGTATCTGCTTCAAAGTACAGTACAACCTTGATTATCCGACGTAATGTGAATCACGGCCGTATGTATTGAATGTGATAATTTTACAATAAATCTGGGGACATGAGCTACTCACCTTTTAAACTCTCTCGAAAATATCCTTAACGGTCTTTTGTTTCGCAACACTTTCTCGTATCATTGGACAGAATAAGGGCACTCATGCTCTTAGCTTTATTTAAAGCTTCAAAACATCGATACTACAATCGTACTACTACACTAATTTACTACAATCGCAAAAAGAACCAACAAAGATTGAATAAGTACTAATCAAAGTATCTTTTTCAGATATTATTTACTTCTCGTAGCGAATAAGTTAATAATATCGGAAAATTTATTACTGGACACGTTTATTTAAAGTTGAGGACATTCTGGGTCTGGCTTCCGGCTGCCCTATTTGTCCTGGCTATGTATAAACGTACGCCCAACACACCACTCAGGAACTCTGGCTGAGTTTGGGCCCCAAAACACGAGGGATAAATATTGCAAATGTACAGATAATATGGAAAACACAACTGTAGCGCAACTAAAAGGGGTCGACAGGGATGGTGGCCCTAAGCGCCAATGTCAAAAGGGGCGACCTTTCGAAAATATTTATTTAAAAGTTTTGTAGTTTTTCTTGAATTTTTTGTATAATTTTAAGCACAATTTTATCTTTGTCATAGAAGTATTCTTCAGTATCATGCATAGGGAATTAAATTCTACCATATACTCCATCTTTAGAATAAATACAACGTTTAAAAGCCAATCTTTCCTTTCATGTAGACCCCTGCAATCGTATTACTTTGAGAAAGTGAGAAGACAAAGCAATAAGATTATCTTTTTACAAAACAAGACAGTAGGCGTCTTTTCTTACTTCCATCCTTGTGACTCATTGACACTAGCCAGCCATTCGAATAAAGCTCTGCTTTTTACTTATTTGATGCATAGTCAAAAAAAATTGCAATCTGAAATTTATGAACTATAGTTTATTAGCAAACTGTAACTAATTAATATTTTATCTTATTATTTAAATCACATTCTCTATCATCATTTTAAATAGGTAAAATTTTTTGGACAGAGGGTGGAAATAAGCCTCATCTTCCCCAGGTCCCTAAATATTTGTCTTCGCCTCTGAAATGCAATGTATAAGCAAAATATTTTGTTTCAAACACAAACACGTGCTCTTATATAAAAACAACTGCAATTTTCCCGCAATAATTTCTCCAAGTGACATCACTGTAGGTACCAATAAAAAAGAACATTCAAAACATAGACATCCACAATTGCAAAAATTCGAACTCAACGGTCACGAATACATCCTGAAGACCTCACCCATGCTAACAAACACCTCATATGTCACAAGTTCGGTAAACAATGGTCTCCCTCGCTCATTAGTTAATTGGAGACCACATATTTCAGATTTACAATTTTAATGACCTTCAATTGTCATCCCGTGATCCAATCCAGCCCGGGGTGTCAAAATCGCATTCCTCAAAACCGCAACCAATAAAGCGGGTGATATCTTCCATTCGGCTTATCGTGCCAATAGATCCTCATCTATGCGTCCTCGACATTGTCTTCCTGGAGATCGCTTATCGAAGTTCAATATGCTACTGCTATTCAATGCTGCTTTGGCGATAGGATTAATGAGACTTGTTTCCTACAAATGTCATTACTGACCTGGGCATCAGTTGGGTCTTCTTAGTCTTGAAGAGTTTGTGTGTAATTCTGTTATTGCATTCCGGTGTTTTTAATTTGCAGTTTTGAATGGTTTAACGTACCACTGTTTTAAATCAATCTATGGTCCAACATAACTGTCGATGGGTAGCTGTTTTAAATCAATCTATACTCTATTTATTCTATCCTCTACTCCTCTATGCACATTGCATACCAATTCTCAAAGAACGAAAGAATTATCAAGGGCATTACTGTGAAAACCATCTCGTATTCAAAACAAATTGTAATCCAATGTGATGTAGCAGAATGGTCAATTCGGGAATAACTCGAATCATATTTTTTGTTTGGCTTTTGGTTTGTCGTTCTACGGTCATTTTTGTCTGCATGAGAGTTTATTAGATTAGAATCTATGACTTAAAGTGGATTCCGAACCACTATTAACATCCACGCTTGGACCTGGATGCGAACTCGAAGCCCGTTTAACCGAGGACCAGAGCGTTAAACAGGTCGCTCGAAATCTATAGAAGTCTCGAATTGTACGGTTGCAATAAAAATTAAAAATTTGTTACGAATTTAGTTGTATATACGCTTGTTTTTTCTTTCTACTTGTGAAAATCAATAAAAGCATAACATACAGATGCACTCACTATAAAAAGTATCTTTATGTTTTTAATGTTCCTTAGGACCTTTCCTGAGGCATTAATCTCCTAAGTGCAAACTTAAGTTGCATGTTTGCCACAGGTGTACGATGCATGCGAAATGAATTTTTTGATGGATATACATGTATACGAGTTAGTTCTAAAATTGTAGAATTTATAAAATGTCGAAAAGGTTTATAAATTATTTTCCAGGTAATTAAATGATATTTGCATATTTATACAAAAGATAAAGATGGTTATTCGGTCACCCTTTTCCAATCTCCAGTTACCAATTCAACTCGAGTAGGACTGGGTTATTCTGCTGGTATGGAATAAAAATATGAAAACTCATGCTTGTACCACTGAATATCTATAATTATGTGATCGACAACCCTAGTTTACTACTGACACCAGTTTTTGAATATTAAGTTTGTGTTCAAACGCAACCTAAGGTAAGCCATACATATATTCGGGCATACTCATGCGTACTACGTTTCTGTTAAAAAAACATTGTCCGTTTTTACGCATGTTAATTTTAGAGTCGCAAGACTAATGTTGCATCTATATATGGCTTGCCTAAGACAACTCGAGTGAAGGATTTGCCTTCCGGTTTCTCATTTTCGACTTACTAATTCTATACATCAGTGAAAATTGATGTTCGTACATATTTCACATGCTTTCTTTATAAATGTATTTAGGATATATTATTTACCGCCCGCATTTATGACTACTCGTTACCATGCTACTGCGATAAAATATCTAGTTTTTTATACTGCAAACTAAGATATATAGTATAAAAATAAAGATAAAACAATGTAGAAAATCGTGATAGTATTTAAGCGGTAATAGAATATTTATCGAAAAATTATTGAAACTTAATTCTGAGATAATTTCTGTCGAAACAACCATTTTCTTAAGTTAAAAAAAATGACAAATTTTGAGTTGTGTGGTATTTAAAGAGTAGATTTTTCATGCGTAAATCACTCTGAAACTTATAAATAACTTAACATAAGCCCAACCCTGTAATTCACTTTCTCTAACAATCCTCAGATCCCTCATTACAAGAACTCTTTCTTCAAGGCAATTAAAACCGAGTGTATTTTTATCGTTCGTAGCATGAACTAGTTTCAAAATCAAAGTAATCTTGTAACAATTCACTCGTATCCACTTCCCAATAATGAAAGGGGAGGTGGATCATTGATGCCGATAGTTTTTTCCCATCCAAATTGAAGTCTTTGTGAATATAGGCGGATTGATGATTGCAGCAGCAACAATCGAGTCAAGGAAAGATCCACATCATCGACAACCAGAGGTCGCGTAATCGTGCTGAACTTATTATCTTGTTAAGTACCGCCTGGAGACTCGTGAGGAAAGCTACCCTAAAAACAACAGAAACGCCCCAGAAAATTAGTCATACGAATGAAAAGACACCATGTAGTCAACCCTAACCTACCAACTTCCGTCGTAGCAAATAGCGCGAGATAATAGCCCCACCATCCCTTTTAATTGTCAGTGAAAGTCGATGGAGGACTTATCACTGCAGGAAAACCCTTTCCAATATGCTTTCACTCCTCCCCCAGCTTATTTAGGGTATCTTGCGAAAAACCTATTTTCTTAAGAGTTGCTCTTCGATTCTTTGAAAAATAAATTTTCCTACATTTTAGGGTACACATAGGGGTATGACTATAAATCTACCTTCTCTCACAGTACCCTAGGGAACGATTATCTATAACTTTCCGCATACAGACCTCTACGACTAAGCTCTGTTTTCCAATCTTTTGACTATTTTCTGCTGTAGCGATTTCATTATAGACGGCTATCACATTCTTCGCTGAAGTGGTCTATCTCCGTGGGTTTTGCCCAAGAGTGATTCTTGGGCAGAGGCTGAGTGGGACAATGGCTTTTCACTTTTGGTATTTTACTGTTTTGTATTTCTGGTTTTTTTCTGTGTCGAGTCTCTGCCATTGGAAATATTAAAAGTTTAGTTAGTTTTTACAGTTTAGAAAAATATGATCAGAGGGTCTCCACAAACAATTAAAAGGATCAATTGATTTGTATTGAATCCCAGATCAAGAATGTATGGTAAAAATAGCGTCGTACAGTGAGAAGGGGCAGGTGATTACACGGGCTTATTCATCTGCCATTTTTTTTTATTGTGGCGGTATAAATGCTCTTTTTCTAAGCTAATATTTGATTCCAGAATTTTACGAAGCCTGAGAAAGAACCATTATTGCTGTTTAATGTGGAAAATATTTTGCATATGTGTGTAGTCAGTTATCTACATTCAACATTCACTGCCCTGTAGTTATGAGAACATCCTGTGACCTAGACAATATGACGCTTTCGGAATGGCAATTTACTATTAACTAATGTTAAATTGTCTTATTTATCTCATGGTCTTGTAAACTTTTGATGCTTTCTTAAGTTTAACAGGGCCACGATGGGCCGGTTGGAAGAGTAACGGATTAGCAACCGGAGGGTTGCGAGTTCGAATCCAGCCAAACACCGTCGTGTACAAAGGGGGCTGGTGCATGTTAAATCTGTCGTGGCCTCAAATGTTTTCAGGTTGGCGTGGTATTGTCCTCGGATCTTTTCCTTTGGGATTGATCCCGGACCGTCACCAATAACCCATTGTGTTGCTCCAGTGTGACGTTAATTAAAATACCTACCTACCTTAAGTTTTACAAACTCTAACTTCCTATAAGTCTTTTATATAAAACGGTATCCTTTTGTGACTTTATGCCCTCTTTATGTGCACTCAAGGATTTACATCGTTGTGGTATCTATAATAGACCAAAATGTGTAATATGCAGAGCGATGGTTTATATGGACTTTTAGAACGTTCGGCATTATCAGGGGTAGACGTGCATGCACGTTATTTGAAGACTTTCGAACGTTTGATGCAGCTGAACTCTTGTCTACTTTTTGTAACGTAAGTTGTACTATATGACACTCTAACGTAAAGTGTTACTATGACACAGGGAGGTAAGAGATGTATTTGTTTAGATGCCGTTGCAAAAAAAATAAAACATTTTTTCTGCACGGCAGGGATTGGGAGAGAACTACACGCAATAAATATCTGCCTTTGCAACTTTTTCTTTATTTCGTAATGTTAATTGAATGATAATTCAAGATGATAAATCCCATTAACTTAAATTGGGTTTTCAGAAGTAGTTTTTGAAAAAGGGGCGTTGCAACATTTGGCACTCCACCACTCCTGAAAGGTTTAAATAATGCTCAATAATAAACTTATCTGTGACAGAAACAAACTTAAAAAATGCTGCAAAAAAAAAAAACATGACTTTCAATTCACAAACTTTTTCTCAGCAAAAAAATTAAAAAGATATGCATCAAAAATTATTCGTAAAGATAAAAAAAATTTGAAAAAGTGGCAAATTCGCGATAGTTGAATCAAATAAAGCTTTATGACAGGAAAACTGAACTTACTCTATGATATATGCTTGATTGAAGTTCGTATTTAGTACAACTGATTTAGCAATATTTAAAGCAAAAGTGCCGCCAGATTTGGCAATTTTTCTCTTATGGGTTAACCACGAAAATAAGTTGTTTTTTTCCTGAACGGTATGTAGATAATTGAATTAACGTCGCACTGAAGCAACACGGGCTATTTGCGGAAATCCGGGATCAATCCCGCAGGGAAAATTCGAGGACAACACCTCATAATTTGGAACCAAGTTCAGATGACAAGGTCAACACCTGAGCTGGCACTCCACTCTCCAAACTTCCACACTACGCCAACATGAGAACATTTGAGGCCAAGACAGATTTAACTTGTACCAGCCCCCTTGTGCACGACGGTCTTTGGTTGGATTCGAACTCGCAACCCTCCGGTTGCTAAATCCGTTGCTCTTCCAATCGGGCTACCGCGGCCCCTGCTTTTTATACATAGTACTGTAAGTTAATTTTTGTACTGATGGCTTAGTTCACCAGTCTTCAGGAAATCAAAAGATGAAAAATTGTCCAGTTTAAGATGAAACTATAGTATAAACTTTCTCGATTCCACGTATGAATGACAAAGCAGTATATAAATGAACTGGGAAACAACCTGACAACAAAAACTAGCGCCTGCTCTTAACAGCTGTATTTGAACAAGAGATTTGTCATCTCTGAAAACATTTTTTATGAGAATTGAGCAGTTTCGAGTGCAACCACTTATTCAATAAAAGAAAATTACGAGCGTCCCCGCTCCTTTTAGATGCTTGTTCCACTTGTTGAGATTATTTTATTTGTACCGTGTGATTCACGATTAAGATACATTGTTTAACTACTCGTTCGCGTAATAGAAGGCACAATGTAATGTTGGGGAAACAACTGTAAGCATCCTTCGAGAGATTAAGAACTTGATAGGTGATTGCTGACCACAGTTCATCTCTATCTCACTTATATATCCCACTGATAAGGTACCTATCAAGCCTACAAACATTAAATGGAAAGCTTTAGCTTTTTTCAGTTTGCTTTCCTCATGAAAAACAATGAAAATTTGATCAAAATTAATAAATATTAATTGTTACTCAATACTATTCAACCACATAATCAAACCGTTGCATTAGGCAAGATAGCGAATTTCTGCTTATTCAAAGTTTAAGCTGCAAAATCTTCGATATTGAAAGCACATACTAGAAATATCCCAATTAATGCTTTGTCTTTGTATCCGGTATTATATTGTTTGATTTGTTATTTTGGAACCGTCATACCCTATGACTCTCACTTCTTTTAACTGCATTCTGTGTTTTTTACTCGTGAAAACTCATAGCTCATGGGCCCAGTTTAAATGGTGCAAATAAATCTGTACCCCAACAAGAAACTGTACGTAACTTGCCAGTATATCTTAACATGAAAACAGTCCAAGTTATGGGACTTGTGGCAATTTTATTCCGACCGACAATCCGTCTTAAAAAGACAGTAATGTTTTGCTATTTTTATAAGTTTTCGTTACTGTCTTACATGTGGTTCGTTTTTTTATGTAACCCAAGGCCCAGATCCGGCCAAGCTGCTCCAAGCAATTTTTTCCATCAAGTATATGGACATGCACAAAAGTTACTGACACAGAAGAGAATGGAAAGTTACTGACACAGAAGGGAGAAATACATTTAAAGTAGTAACAGAAATCAAACCGGGCTTACACCTGTATCCTTCTGAGCTCGTAGCCCTAATCAGATCTTTGTCCTTTCTTAAGTCTGACCGTCTATACGATATGATTTTATAAGCTCGCCTTATTTTACAATTTACGGTATTTTTAAAAGAATATTTCATACTTACTAATTTCTTTGTAACTAACTACTCGTATGTTTCGCTGAGCGAGTAATTAGATGTTCTCGTAACTATTTTACCTCCCGGGAAACATAAAAATGTGTGTGAAGGACAGAAATTAATCGCCACGGGGACAAAACAGTCTGTCGAGAGCCAGAAACGACCATATGCTTGCTATTTTTACTAAAAGGAATACAATGTTAAGGACAGGAAGAGTGCTTCGTTTAATGAATTTTGGCCGCCTGAATGATGTATAATTATGCGAATTTCTTTTGCGACGGCCACCTGTAACAGACGGGTCACCCAGAAGACCCCCTTCGCCTTCGTCGGTGCTCGTAATTGGCCAATTTTCTTGTCTACACACGCGTGACCATCATCAAAGGATATATGGATTATTGCACCGCGGTTCCTGCCCTTTGGTATTCTCTTCAGACTCCAGTGGAAATAGTCTCGCCTTCTTCTGAGTTCTGAAATTGGTTAAATAAGAACGAATGCATACAAATATAAGATGTTGCTTCCTTTCTTGGGACATTCCTCTCAATCCTCAATACATCGTGATCTAAGGTGAAAGTCTTATTTTTTAATTTCCGGTAATTCCGTTGAGCTGTAAGATCCGGTCTGTACTGTTTTACAGGTATCGACCTCATCATCTCATCGTGGTTCAAAATTACGAGGCGTTCTCCAAAGATTGATTTCTGATCATCGCCAATAGCCGTTGTGTTCTCAAGTGTAACGTTAATTAACTACCTACCTACCTGTCCTGTTTTAATTGAGTACTATGCACTTAAAACTATACACCAATGAAAGTTACAGAACATTATTTTTATGATTAAGACATCAAGTTGTCTTAATCTGAAATGAGAGATACAGTCGACCGTTCCTGAGTGATGTGCTGGGCTTGCAATTGCAGGTTCTCAGAAAAGATAGAGATGGTTGAAGGTGCAGTATGCATCCAAATTTAAATCACCATGCCCCAGCAATAAATTTTCCTATATTATTAATTTTATACTTAATCAGAAAGGTAGGTAGTTGACTTGACGTAGCACTGGAGCAACGCAACGAGCTATTTGGCAACGGTCCGGGATCAATCCCACAGGGCAAGATAAGACAACACCTCGTAATTCTGAATCACGGCCAGACGACAAGGTCACTCCTGAGCTGGCACCCCACTCTCCGAAATTCCACACCAAACCAACGTCAATACATTTGAGTCCAAGAGAGATTTAACGTGCACCAACCCTACGTACACTACTGTCTTTGGTTACATCTAGTTTTGAACTCGCAACACTCCGGTTGTCAGTTGCTACTCTTCCAACCGGGGGCTTCTGCGGCCCTTAAACTTAATCAAACTTTGTAGGTTGTTTTAGCGATTGAACTAGAAAATACATTTGAATCCACACATTTTATTCTTACTTTACATTAGTATGCTTAAAAAGCACTTATCAAGAGCAAGGATGTTTTGAGAGGATGAGCCTACAATACTCGAATCCTTTTCGAAATGATTTTGGAATTGAAAGGCAATCAAAAATACTTGCTGCAACTAGTAGCATCAGAGCAAATAAAAGTTATGTACATTACAGGTTAAATATATACCGGAATTTATCAATAACATGAAAATAGTCGAAAAATCATTAAACTCAGTGGTTGTTAAACATTACAGCATGCGGAGAACTGAGAGAAAGAAGATGGGTCATCGAAATTACTTTCTAAATTCTTGCTTGAAGAGTGTTCTTTTAGAAAATAATTTCTTTTGGGGCTTGTTATGGTTTGCACGTGGACAGCTCAAAGCATGGAAATGGCCCTGGATATAATCGCTTAAAAACAGCCTAATTTGCCTACTTTTTGTGTATTTTCGTGAAAGGACTGTTAAACAGGAGCCGAGTTTTAAAATGTTGGGTTGTGCGCATTTTATGTAGATTTATTTGAAGATTTTTAGAACATTTAATGTACATTAATGCATGAAATCTAAAAGCTACAACATTCTTGTTTTCTTAATCAAATCTTGATCTACTATTATTATAGTTTTCTTCGTCTGAAATCTTAGACGCACCCTTCTAAAAAGATTTAAATTTCTCTAACATTTTAGCAACAACGGGTCCATGAAAGGAAGTTGTCAGTCTTATGTTTGGTGCAGCTTGACAGGGACGGCCTTACAAAGTGTGGGGCCCAATTCGATGAAACTCTCAGGGATCGCTCAAAATATTAAAAAGAAAACAATTAAATTAATTATGCTTTTTGAAATGAAGTGAACTGATCAGTTGATGGTAGAAAACATTTTTAATTTAAAAATAATCGTTTAAGTGTGTCGCTAATTAGTTTAGGGATGAAATTATTCAATAATAAATGCATCTTTTCCCATTTATGACCGGCCCCTTGGAGTATGTGGGGCCCCATTTGGGGAAACCGACGTAGAGCCGACTCTGCAGCTTGGCCAAATATTGCTCTTGGGCCATAAATCCCAACCAACCATAAAAGAAAATATTCCAGTACTTGAGTTTCAATACGGATATAGGAAATTAGCAGAAAAGGCAATATTAAAATATTTTTACGCTTATTAAAAGATTAAAATAAAACATGTTGTTTCTTTGCTGTGAAAATTACAATAATGGCTGACTGATCACTTGGAAAAAAAGCATTGCATTCAATTTCTGAAAGGTGTTCTATTCAAGACGTTGTGATAAACACATTATAACGAGGCAAAAGAGAAAGGGGAAAGACAGGAATTTAGATTCCTTTCTTTTGTTTTTTCATCCAGTATCACAGTAAGTTCAAAAGAATTTTTTTTAAAAAAGACAGAAAAGGGGAAGATCAGAAAAAACTGATTCGACAGATATCTAATCTATTTATAATATCCGTTTCATCGATCCACAAAAGAACAAAGGGGGGAAAACTTTACCAAGATAACATTGTTTCTACTTTACTTGTGCCTTTTTCGTTTTTAATCTTGTGCGATTTTTAGCAGCTGCAAATTCTGATTAAAATACGTCCGAAGCTTTAAAGCCACTGCTTGGAAAGTTACTTCCTACTGAATTCCGGGTAATATGTAAACTAGTCTGCATTTTAAATTCAAATTTAGGTCGATTTTCAACGCATTTGTAGCTCCCCTTCTCATTTTCGGAAGCCGCAGGTTAGAGGTAGTAAGAACCGTTTTTTGAGCGTAGAAAAAGCGGAAGCTCAAAAGCTACATGTAAAGGTACTATGTGGAAAGATGGATTATTTCCATACAGGATCTTCAAAATGGAATTGAGACTCGAAATTTGAATTGAGATTTTTTACATTTTTGGATTTTGGCAGCGCTTTGGTAATAAGCAGTGCCGTATTTCTAAATAGGCAGCAACCTAAAGCGGCAAATTTGGGGATTGTTGTTTTACAAAAAATAGATACCTTTAAATAACACTTTCAAATACTTTTTACGAGAAGCATTTTCGGTCAAGCTTCATGTAGATAGCTCTATGTTTCTATGATGAAACGTATTTCCTGTACATAATCCACTTAACGTCACTTGGCTTATCGATAGATTTTCAGCATGTCGCCGACGAAAATTCCAAAGAATGAATTTCGAATTAATATATATGTATGATAGTTAATTGAACTGTGAATTATATTAAACGTCAACAAAATGATGATAAACTACATTTTGAGGTAATCCCGATGTGTATCATGCGAAAGCATTTGGACAGCGGAAGTAAAATCTTCGCAGACGGTCTGGTTTGTTTGTTTAAGCTGTAAATTCCTCTCGTAAACGGGGGCCACGGTAACCCGGTTGGAAGAGGATTGGCAATCGGAGGGTTGCGATTTCGAAACTAGGTCCAACCAAAGACTGTCGTGTAGATGGGGGCTGGTACACGTTGAATCTGTCGTGGTCTCAAATGTCTTCACGTTGGCATGGTGTGGAAGCTTGGAGAGTGGAGTCCCAACTTAGGTGTTGACCTCGTTATCTGACAGTGGTTCAAAATTACGTTGTGTTGTTCTCGGATCACTTGGATCTCTCCCTTGAGGATTGGTCCCCGACCGTCGCCAATAGCCCGTTGTGTTGCTTCAGACATTAATTAATTACCATTACCCTCTCATAAAAGACCAAAAATTACTAATTAGTCTATTTCTTTGACTTCTAAGAAAAGAAGGCTCGGCACAACGAAAAATTTTGCAGAAGAGTATTTTAGAGTTCGTAAGGGCAGTTTTTTGAGCGTGAAGAAATCGGAAGCTCTACGAGTGAACGTACCATGTGGAAAGATGGATTGTTTCCAAACAGGATGTTCAAAATCGACTTGAGACTTGAAATTTGAACTGCGCTTTAAGTTTTGGCCCGCTTCGTTAATAAGCAATGCCATATTTCTAAATAAGCAGTAACCTAGAGCAACAAAATTGGGGATTTTTCTAGCAAAAAAATAAATACCATAAGCGAATAATATTTTAAAATACATTTTATAAACGAACTAAATTTTCAAATTAGTCTATTTTTTGACTTGTAACAAAAGAAGATTCAATACAATAATATAGCAGATGAATTCGGTCTGACAAAATCATGGCACCTAATATCTTGGTTTGATGTGATCAGATCGCGAATACGTTAAGAGCAGGTTTTATATTAATCAACAATATCTAAGAAGGTTTTATTTTAGCAAAGGGATAAGTCGGCTCTTCCAGAAAAGGCAAAATTTATGAGGCAACTTTTTCCCCCAACGAAATGTTAATAACCTTAAATAATAATTAAAACAGTATTTTAAAGAGTACGAAAAAGTTAATTGCGATTATGTCTAACAAAGACAAAAGACCCTAAACAATTAGCAATTTATCCAGTGAACACAGTTTGCGATTAAATCATGAATACGGGCTATAGGTTTTATGTCATAGCAAAATAATTAATTTATAGGCGGGCAATACAATAAGTTTCATCATATGCACTGGTTCTCTCAGAGTGGGAACCAACATGGTTATTTGGTCTCAGACATTCTAAAAGGGTTTCAAATATATATTTGTAGTTAACTTTTCATTTGCTTAATTTTTTAATTTACTAGGGCCTCAAAAATGGAAATAACCAGGGACTCTCTTGACCTTTGTATTAGCCTGCATATTGACTTAGCCAAGCAAGAACTATTAGTTGCACAACTTTGACAAATGGGAGGGGGAGATAGATTATAGAGATCTGTTTCCATCTTCTATTCTATTCAAGAATCCAAGTGTCCTTCAAAGTTTGTAAGTGGACTATTGCTAAATTGTGCATGTAGAAGTACATTGGAATTAAAACTGCATTTAAAAACAGGACATTTATTACGATTGCATATTTACATGGCACCAACCGTTGAACTGGCAATTCCATTCTGACCACTTTATCGTTTTCCGAATCAGAATATCAATTCTGGTTGAAGTTAGAATCAAATTTGCACGAGAAAGTTGCGCAAATGATAAATACGAACATGAAAGCAATTTGGCCACATCAAATCACGAACACTAATTCGCACGCTCCAACAAGATCGAAAGCAAAAATAATCTAATACTTGGTTTTAAACATCCTCCATAAGTCAATTATAGATTCGTCGTTGTTCCTTTTTTCTCAAAGACAATAAAATACAAATAATTTTAGCCTTAGGTTAAAAAGAAGCCCAAAAAGATTAATTACGCTCAATAAGGGCAACTGTAAATGAAGCAAACCGTCTTAGAGCTAGGGGCTATCTTTTATGAAGGTGAGAAAATGAGGAAAGAATGAGACTGCTCAAAGACTCACTGCGCATATTATCTGGACTGAATGCCAGCCTCGGTAGGGAGCATGGGTTTGGGGAGAAGAGTCAGTGTTAAGTCTCCGAGTGGTTTCGACGAGATATATCGTCATCAAGTTATAGCCGATTTTTTTATGATGGCGAGATCAGGATCTTGTCAGTTTTCTTCTAATAACGAGATATCTCGTCCATCAAGATCTCCTAATGGCTTTCTAATAACGAGATACGTGATCAATACAACCACTCTGAGGGTTAAAGGTACCCAGGGGCATGACAAACATTAACTAATGATAAACCATTTGTAGCTGAAAGAATAGGGCATCAGTAGACCTTTGCTTTTTAGGTGAAAATCAAGGACGTTAAAATAGAAACCGATGTCTCATTCGGATTTACGCCAAAATAATTGTGGTGTTTTTCTTCAGATTTTATCAAATTTTTACACCGAATTTTATTTTTAATTAGGGAATGCTGGGCTTCCATAGACGCTACACCACTGCCGACTACGAATCTTTAAAACGATACCAGAGCCCTAGGTAATGAATTAAAAGAGGAAACTGCTTAATTAGACAATTAATGAAAGACTAGTAGCCTGAAAGACAGAACATTTTAAGAGAGTGTCAAGTAATTTGTATTTCTTCTGAGTAATTAGAAGGGAAAGAAGCGAAAAGTCATTCATCTGTGTAAAGGGTGCACCTATAAGAAAATAATACACCAACGAACGTCTTGTTCGTCTTCGCAAGGAAAGGAATCGTACATCTGACACGTGAGGCATTATTTCCTGATGTCATTACTCATAATTGCTTAATGGGATACGAACAAGCTGTTACGCCCAGCGTCACTTTACTTTCCGTCCTGTCCATTTTCGGCTACATGCACCCTGGGAAAAGGAAGAACAGTCTTATTCTCCTTATGCATTCCTCGCCCTGAAACTTTATATTCATTCCTTCTCTTTGCATCTTATAGAAATACAATTGTTTTCCTGATGCGACATTGCGTCTGTATGGCGTTGTATTGCAGCATGCGATTTTTTCAAATAAAAGCGCGTATTCTTAACAATGGTGGACTGAGATCAACATGTCGAATTCATGCCTCAGATACTAATGACATAAAATGCATTCTGACGTGCCTTTGTTCCTTTTATTTGTTCTGCTCCGAATTGTGTTTTGGAAATGTTAAGAATCACCCATGCTTGAGTAGCATTCTGGAAACATGAGTTTAAACTTTTATTGGGTGAAATACGGCAATTGAGAATAACTTTATTGTGATAGGAGGAAAAATGAAACAAAACACAAATAATTTTGAATAAGTTTGAGAAACAAATAAACGCAAACGAATAAATTTGAGGTAAATGGGAATTTAAAGAATTGTAAAACTTTTAGGTTTTGATTTAAACGCTGATTTTTAATTGGACCTTGGTTTTACTTTCACATCCACACAATTTTTACTCCAATTCCAGTATTTTCTTGCAGTGGATACCATCTCATATTGGTTTATTTGATAATGAATATTATTGATTTGCCGGCAAAAGAGGGTTTCGAGAGTAGATCAACCCAGCAAATAGTGAATTCACCACGGTGAAATTTACCCCTGTTATAAAAAAACACAAATGTAGTCTGTTCCTCCCCACTATTTTTGTATCCGGTAAAGTGCCCTGAACTGTCGTTGCAATTTAAAGGTTCAGACTGCACTGGCAAAACACAAAAGCGAGAACACAAAAGACATGACTTTAGTGAGAGGAATTAGGAATTTTCAAACTAGTCCATGCTCCGGAACCTCAGCAACTCCTTCCCATATTTTGTATTGTGTTGTGACAGACAGCTCCTGTATGAACTAGAGTTTGTCACTGTGCGACTTGAAAAACGTAGTTCTTTGGATTTGATCTGTTTCAACTTGACCAAGAGGATCAGTAACAACAGAAAACTCATCTTAGTTATCAATACTGATACCATAAAATTGATGAATCAATCTATTCATAACTCTACTTATGTAATAATTTAAAGATTTTAATTCAATTCCATTAATTCTACCTTCTGGAATTAAAAATAAAAATGAAAATTTACTGTATTTATTGATCGCTTGAGTATAAATGTCTTAGTTTTTACAGGTGGGTGCGTTAAATTAAATCACAAATACTTGGTCTCAATGAACGGAAATCATTAGTTCTTTCCATATTTTTTGTGGTTTTCTAAAGTAACTATATCAACAGGTACAATATTTAAATCTTCTCGATTAAATTTCAAAACAAATGACGTATCAGTCTGCTAAACGGCTCTAACTTAATTCGAACTGGGACCACCAGGGAATATTCGATATGACCTTTTTCCAAAGACTGAATATAATTACGTATCATTTCTATCAGTATGGAGAGATGCAGTAACAAGGTATCCAGACAGCTGCAGGTTACAGTCTTCAAATTAAAGGGTTGCGTAAAAGGCCTTGACACTTATAAATGATATATTCATATCTCATTTCGTATTTATCAGCAGATTAAAACTGCTGAACAAATCGCCAAACAGCTGTTCCAGATGCGCTTGAAAGGACCCCTCTGCGAGGACCCCACCAGCTGCTCTCTTGGTATGCACCCCCATTCATTCGGCGCACGCCACCTTCCCATTATGGTGTGGATTTCTAAAGCCCGGTGGCAGCAGCTGTGAATGGAGCCG
Organism: Meta bourneti; assembly: GCA_933210815.1. Classification (NCBI taxonomy): domain Eukaryota; kingdom Metazoa; phylum Arthropoda; class Arachnida; order Araneae; family Tetragnathidae; genus Meta; species Meta bourneti. The sequence continues at coordinate 30,806,611 of OW119923.1, read as the reverse complement.
TTTTGTTTACCCTATCCTCCGACTTTTTTCCCCCTAAGTTTCGCTTCCATATAAGACAATAGCGTTTATTGTGGCGACGAGGAAAATATAGGCTGGTTGTATTTCAAGCACGATGGTGTTCTTTTTCGTAGACGTTATAATGGTTTGTTGCATCCATAAACTGTTACTGAAATGGTTTTATAACGCGATGGTCCTATGTTCGAATCCTAGTCTGGGTATGGATATTTGTACCAATTGGAAATCCATTTGAGCAGTAGGTTATGGCTAATCAGGTGGTATTACTCCTAGCCATGTAAACGTGTCGTCTGGTTCAATGAATACATAGGCAGATAAAATATAGAGTAACTTTAATCCAAAGTTAATAAATACAAACTTTAGTATAAAATGAACAATTCAACGTCTTCTCTCTTATCCCAGTCATGGGTAAAGCGCGTCTGCTATTGATCAAGAGATCTGGGAGCCATCTCTGTAGCAGTCCTACATAGCCGCCCGTTTGCATACAATATTAAGTAATAGACACACACAATGAAAGTTTTTACTGACACAGAAGAGAGAATAATACAACCAGGGAGAAATGCACATGACAGGAATCGAACCTGCGCCGCCTACAACTCGAATTTTGCTAGTGCAGTGGGATACCCACTAAGCCACGACGGCCCCGATCAATTCATAAATACACTACTGTTCGTGAAAATTGCAACGCCATGGAGGAATCATGCAAATTAAACGAAACTTGCAGGAAATGCAAAACAGGTTAGGATATGCAAATGATTAGAATTACAAAGCGATCACGCATGTGTGGCCGAGAAACACCCTCTAAACTTCCAAGTGAGCCGTGTATAAAAAGCACTGTAAAGGTGCGTTAAAATGTGTGCATCGTCGTTTGACTGCTGTAAATGATTGATTACAAGTCAATATGCTTCGCCAAAAACGCAGAGTGCCCTACGAGCAACTAACGGAGTTCGAACGGGATCGCATGATCGGCCTCCTTGAGGATTGACTTTCGTATCGTGAGATCGCCACTCGCATGGGGCGTAATGCCACAACAGTGATGCGTATGTGGAAGAGATGGACCATGGAGAACCGACAAGTCGAAACCCAGGCAGTGGGCCACGAAATATGACGTCACCACGGGACGACAGACACCTCATCCGCATGGCAGTGACGGACCGTACAGCATCCCCTCGTGCGTTGGCACAACATTGGAGCACGTCTACAAGTTCGCTCGTACCCTCGTCGGGGGCAGAGAGTACGGCTGAATTTTGGCATCAGATAGAGGCCATCTGGAATGCCATTCCTCAGCATGACATTCAGAATCTGTATGATTCGATGCCACGACGCGTACAGACTCTCATCGCTGCTCGTGGCGGCTGCACAAGATATTAATTTTCGGCATTATTTTTGTTTATTGCTCCATAAATTTGATCGTTTATTTAAACCACTATAAGTAATACGTGGAATAAATTTCATTTATTTCTGATGATTCTTTCATAGTGTTGCAATTTTCACAAACAGTAGTGTATATAGAATCTTCGAAAACTGCCCTGTAGTGGCCAGCCTCTGGTACAAAAACCTGTACCAAACTGTCAGCCGTTCTGAACAAGGGACAATTTGTTTTTTCTACTTGGATTTTCATTCCCTTTGGAGTAATAGGGCAGTTTTGTGTCGACGAAATATCTCGTCATTAGAAAAATTGAACAGATCTTGGACGAAATGTCAAAATACTTGGACGGTTAAGTTACAAGATAAGGTGTTCTGATCACTTCAGATTGCCACACACAAGTTTTGTTTGATCTGCAGTCGACTTGCGCAGAGAACGACTGAATGAAAATGCCAACTTGCGTTGATCCATTACAAGAATCAAGTCAACGATCTGGATACGTAGACTGATACCAAACAAGGTCACATTTAACTGTCCCTCGTTTAACTAAAGAGGATCGTCGCGTGCAAATCAACCCAACCTATAATTCATGTATTTGAATGGAGATAATTGAATGTGTGTAACCCAGGATCAATCACTTCGTGTACACGACTAGACTAAACGTGTCCAGAGTTCCACTTAATGTCTAAAGGCCGCTTCACACCAGCAGCATCTGGGTCAATCCGAATCAATCTGAATCCATTTGAAACTGACTAACAAAGATTCGAGAAAGCCGTTTCTTTATGCGATAGCTTGTTCGTCTTTAAACATTCACTCTGCCTAAATTCAGAGCGTTCCTCCTTATAGCACCAGAATACCACTTCAGGCAGCTTACTGAAATGAGATTGATTTGGATTGGCCCGGATTCTGTAGGTGTGAAGCTGCTCTAAGGGGCAGTCCAACTTAAATAGGAACACACATGAGTGAATATCACTCTCAACCCGAATCAAGTGATAAATTTTTCGGACCTACACATTTATGACGCACATGCTCTATTTAAACCCAACGCGGGAGAAGCACCCTGAAAGCACAAAAAAGCCCAATCACACGCACAATCTAAAGCAGAGCAATTGTTATTTTAACTCCTGAATTTTAGCACTTGATTGCATAATGAAAGTGCTACATAAATCAATGAAAACTAAAAACCAATTTCAGTCATTGCTGTGAACTTATGTGCATTAAGAAGTTCGTTGGCTGATGTAGTTATACGTAAGGATATATTCAATCCCTGCATTCCTACCAGCTGTGGCAGATATCGACACGTGGATATGAACATCTAAGGGAAAAACAAAGATTCACCGTGGAAGGTCAATAGTTGACGTCAATATGGTAACTACCGAAAAGAGGAAAAACTGTTATTTGTAACATCTGTGAGTTAGCAGATGTTGATGTAACACAAATACAACGAGAGCGGGTTATAAGAAATGTATTCATTGTTTGTTGAATGAGTATTAGCACACATATTATTGAAGGATATAACTGGCAATAGTAGCGTAACATTAATAACTAGCTGGGTGGTGGGATGGGATCGAAAGCAAAAGAACAAATATCAAGCTTAGCTTAAGATAACCTAATTGAATTTGTCATGTCCATTCACTGTTGTTTCTTTTCGCAGAAAACAGTTCAATACAAATCATTTTTAGCCCTAAGTTAAAAAAGGATTCCTAAAGTCGCAATTCCTCCCAATCTTAGCAACTGAAAGGATGATTCAAAGCTGTATTAGTTAAACCGCATACTGGTCCAACATCAGTTCTGAGACGCAAAAATGGCTGAAATACGCATGCGTACCGACATGTTTTCTGTACAGAAACGGTGTACGCATGCGTACCTACATGTTTTCTGTACAGAAACGGTGTAAGCATGCCTACCTACAAATTTTCTGTACAGAAACGGTGTACGCATGCGCATGTTGTATGCTTTGTCGCATACTGATCCAGTGTGTGGCCGGGCTTAGAGCTTGAGGCAGGTTTTTAATTAGTTGCAGGCGGGAAAAATGAGGAGATAATGATAGACTGCGCAAGTACCAACTGCCCATATCTTGACTGTATTCTTGCCTCCTGAGGCATGGGGAAGGGGATGCTAAAGGTACTCATTGCGCAAGACAAACACCATTAACGAATCATAGCAAGAAACGATTAAAAACTGAAATGATAGGATCCACATTCTCTGTTTGGCTTCGTGTGGGGAAAATCAGACATTAAAATAAAAACTGATGCCTCACTCAAATTTACATTTAAAAAAATCGTCGGTTTTTCTTCAGGTTTTATAGATTTTTAATTTTTTGCTATCGAATTAAAAATTTTATATAAAAGGATGCCGAACTTCTGGGAGAACACGGACCCTCTGCCACTGATAATAGGATGGTATTCTCCACAACTATTTTTGGAAAATAGTATTTATCTTATTCATACATATTTTTGTTTTGTATGTTCATTTTTCTTCCGAATTTTAAAATTTGTTTTCCGATTTTACCAAGGACGAATTTATTTTTTTAGCATTAAACTGCAATAAAAAAGTCATTTTATTAGAATGAAAAAAATTAACAACTGCATCGGCCGGGAATCGAACCCGGGCCGCCCGCGTGGCAGGCGAGCATTCTACCACTGAACCACCGATGCTGCTAAAGTTGGATATTGGTTGTCGTATTCAGGGAAACCTCGGAGCAATGACCTACTTCCAGTACTTCAAAAAATCTCCTTAAACGTATGAAAATGAGATTTTAAAATAATCTGCAAAGGTTGCTAAGTCTTAAAAATATGTATTCGGAAAATGATTATTTTTTCGGACTGCTAACAAATCTACTTCAATCAAGACTGTCACCAGCGGTCAAAAATAACCGTTTATAAACTGAATGCAAGACAGAGGAGTGGTTGAAGAGAGTTGCTTGTTATCTGCGGCGTGGAACTCATCTTCCCTTTCTACAAACCTTGATCTTTCCCCTTTGTTCATGGAATTGGAATTACCTGCAACGGTTTCGAAAGCGTTGCACAGAAATATTAGGTAGGTAGTAGTTGAGTAGTAGCAATGGAGCAACACACAACTCGCTATTCTGACGGTTCGGGATCAGTTCCGTAGCGGAAGACAACAACACGGAATTTTGAGCCACCAGAAATATTAGTATAAATGTAGTATGAAATAGAATTAAAAATGTAATATAACAAAAAATTGAATATACTTATTTCCCTTAACCCTTTCTGGGTTGGTGGGACGTATGTCGTCCCACCTCTTTCCAAGAAGTTAAGGATAGCTATATAAATATTCTATATACAGGGTGACCTGTAAAGTCCCTTTAAGCCCTTTAAATTTGAAACAGCGTCTCGTATAGTCAAGAAAGTAACGTGTACCTATAGTAAAGTGACCATGTTGAATTTATTGAGACAGCTTACAGCGCTCCTAGTGGCAAAATAAGGAAGTTAAAAAAATAACTCGAAAACTAAAGGAGATCGGCCAAAAAGTTCAATTAGAAAAATATGCGCAATACCATAATAAAAGCACAGGAAAAAGTTTCATGGAGTTATCTATAAAATTCGCGGAGATATTCGTGATTAAAATTTGAACTATTCCATGCCTTGAAAAAGGGGTCGTCCAGAAATTCAGAAACGTGTTCTCCGGTGTTATACAGTTTTTCTGAGTTAAGCAATGACGAATTTAGATTCAAACAAAGAAAGTAAAAAAAGATAAATAAAAAAATATCTGAAACGCACTCCGGAAAATAAAAAAAAAACTGACGATCCGAAATCACAAATTTCTCGCAACAACTCACGGCTAAAACCTCTCGGCTATACAGCCACGAACGCAGATTTACTATTTAATAATTTTATCCTGATAAACTTTGAGCAGATGCGAAAATGTCAGAAACAAATGCGCGTTATTCAGTGTGGCACATTGGAAAAGTAAAAGACAGATGAGCAAAAGCAAGAAATTTATTGCTAAACAAAAACATGGTGAGTGTGTACAAAAAGGTCACCATCGGCCACAATACACATTTATATTTGATCAAGCACGCCGGCATGCCCATTTCTTATCTGCGGTGTGACAGTAGCGCAGCTATCGGTGATACGCTGCCGCAGATCCAGCAAAATTGTCGACGGAGCTTCATACACCCGATCTTTGATGTAACCCCAGAGGAAGAAATCGAGAGGAGTAAGATCTGGAAAGGGGTAAGTAAAATTGTATAACACCGGAGAACACGTTTCTGAATTTCTAGACGACCCCTTTTTCAAGGCATGGAATAGTTCAAATTTCAATCACAAATATCTCCGCGAATTTTACAGATAACTCCATGAAACTTTTTCCTGTACTTTTATTATGGTATTGCGCACATTTTTCAAATTGAACTTTTTTGTCGATCTCCTTTAATTTTCGAGTTATTTTTTTAACTTCCTTATTTCGCCGCTAGGAGCGCTGTAAGCTGTCTCAATAAATTCAGCATGGTCACTTTACCATTGGTACATGTTACTTCCTTGACTATACGAGACGCTGTTTCAAATTTAAAGAGCTTAAAGGGACTTTACAGGTCACCCTGTATAAGGCTACTAAGGTATACACATTTTGTCTCATTTGACATTCCGATAAGCTCTAGATGGGCGATAAGACATAAGGGGGCCCACAACTCCTTAAAAAATGTTTTAATCTAAATTTTTATTATGTATTAATGTAAGGTAATAGCATACATAGCTATTTTTTGTATATTTTCATCATTTAGTGCCCTTCAAAGGCTTAAAGCAATGATTAGCAGAAATTATTGAATAACAAGCAAGTGTTCTATGTATTGAATATATCAAAGAAACTGAACTGAAAATATGAAACTAAATTATGTTATTCAAATGAATCAAACCTTAAACTTAAAACTGAGAACACTTAAAATTAAAACCGAGAAATGAGATTAGTCATGTATTCTTTAAGATGTATACAATGAACACTGTCGCAAGTTCTTTGAAATGCTAATTTCATAATCCGATCATTAGATTGTTGAGGGCCTGAAATGAAGAACTTTCGTGGAAAGAAGATCCCATGCTTTGTTTATTTCATAAAGATCAAAACACTTCAAACACTCTTGCGAAAAACCGCTCATTAAGTAATGAAAACCAACAACAATGGCTAACAAAAAATAGGGTTTTTATACCGACTTTTCAATTTTAACTTCCTTTTGATTGTTACTGAACAAAACCGCAGCCGAAAATTAGTCAATGGAATCTTCACGAAACCCAACTACACAATAACTCAATCCACAGTCAAATTTTATACATGTTTTCATAGTTCTCCGATTCCTATAATGTGCAGTTTTGTAATTTTACTTATTTCTCGAACGTACCCAAAGCGGGCATTGTATTCGACGTAATTTCTCACGCGCTGCGATTTATGGCTTCGTAATTGTTTTGCAATCGTAAATTTTAAGCCTTTGATAACTTTGACCACTAGTGTAACAGCCATGCCTTCTTCCATCCGCGGTCAATAGAAACCGAAATTATGCGGGTTTCTTTTTTGTGTGAAATTGAGTTGTTTTTCTGTTTACCTTTATTGTTCATTACTGTCAAAACAAAGCGCAACAATAGAATGTTTCAACCTCTCAATTTTATTATCTTTCCGGGAAGAAAGGCATAAATCAAAGGCTTTACTCTCTCATAGGCGGCGAATTGCCAAAGAATGCGCTTTTCAGAACAATTCGAATAGTTATTTGTGCAATAGAAAAATGCTATTTGTAATTTAAATTGATAGTATTTCCCTAGAAATATTAAATTTACAAACCATGAGTCTATAGCAATGTTTTTCAACCTTTATCTCATGGCACAAATAAATTCTTTCTAAAATTCTGCGACACATCAAAATTATATTATATTTTTTACCGATTTGACCAAAAAATATATATAAATTTATCAATTTACAAAAAAATAATAGTAGTTACCTACCCCTTTTGCTTCAAAATATTATTTTTATCCTTTCGAAACAATTTATTTACACTGCTCTGTAATAAAGAAATAATATACAAAATTATTTATATGCGTATTAAAACACGTTCATTACTTGAAATTATTTGTAACACACTTGTTAAATGTTCAAAACTTAACTGTAGAAATGAAATAAAGCTTACACCTTTTCATCATCCATAAGGCACACAAGTGCAATTCTTGTGATACATCAGTGTGCTCGCCAATACTGGATGCAAATAGCTTGGTCTATATCAAGTAAAGTTAAATGATAATATCGTTTAAAACACAAAATAATATATATATATATTCCTAAATTTTATTGCATTTTAACTTTTATAATTTATATTTGAAAAATGTTTTCGGTTTGAGTTGATTTGAGTGCATTTTTTTTAACAAAACCTTATCATAAACATATTTTTATCTCAATACATGTTTTAAAATTTTTATAACTTTTGTCAACAAGCAATGCCCATTGATATGCATAACATATTTTTCATGCAAATGTGTTGCCTTAAAAATGGATTTAATTACAAATTACTATTTTATGTGAATTTTACATTTGAAATCGATATTAAACACACAAATACGTGTAAATATTAGCTTAAGTATCATAAAACTTCCAGAAGTCTCTTAAATTGTTTCCATTTTCTGTATTACTCATATATTCTATTTTTCAATAATTTAAAAATTAGTATGTGTGGAAAATGAATTTTCGTTTTTCATGAATTTGTTCTACAATCTATTGAATTCTCTAATGAATTTAAAGTTAAGATTAAACAAAGTTAAGGATACCTATAAAAATTCGAAAGGAAATGCATCTAGTCTAAATTTTATTATGTAGTTGAGAATTCGTAAATTGTATCTTTTTCAAATAAATTCGCGATATTTTTAGTCAACAACTAAATATTTCACATATTGAAAAACTTTTAAAATAATACAAAAAAGTGAAACATTTCTTCACAGTTGTGGGAAATGGATTTTAAACCATCAAGTCGATTCGATGCAATTGGCAAGTTTCCATCAATTTGAGTTGCATGCTTTTAAAAAAATCAATGTATCGGTCGTAACCCCCCCCCCCCTGTGTTTTTTACAAAAAAAAAAAAAAAAAAACAATTTTTTTCCAAATTTTAAAATTTTATTTCCGACTTTACCTTAGAATCAGATTTTTTTGTCGGCCATTGAACTGCAATTTAAAAGTCCCATTTTATCAGAATGAAACAAAAAGAACGATTGCATCGGCCGGGAATCGAACCCGGGCCGCCCGCGTGGCAGGCGAGCATTCTACCACTGAACCACCGATGCTTCAACAGGTGCGATACTGGTCGTCTTAGGATTCAGGTAAACCTCGGAGCAATGACCTTTAGATTGTATGCACTTCAAACGTTCAAGACCTCGCAATCTGTTCAATTTCCTCCCATGAATTTAGATATGAACAAGTGAAAAAAGAGAGTATTTAAAATAGCTTTTTTCTTTCATATTTCTCTGTTATGATCCTTATTGTCAGCGATGAATAGTTAACTGAACGATAGGCTTGGAAATTTGTAATGATTATGAAATATAAACTAATCCGAATTATTTATGCCTTGTCCCGTTTTATTTCTGACCCATAGCAGTAAAACCGAGGAAAACAGGCAAAGATAATAAGCAGATTCACATAAACCGTTAAGACATAGAAAAAGTATCTGCATAGCAACAGTTCCGAATCCATTCTTTTAATCGTTTGCTCTTTTAGAGCCTTATTTTTTGAAAGAAAAGATTTCTTCTGTGAAAGTTATATATCACTATTGGCAACGATGTAAAAGAGAAGAATGATTGAAAACGATACGATGAGTTAGAATAAATTCACTAAACGGAAAAGAATTGCTATTTAAAATATATATTGAATTTGGAAAAATGGCATGAAATTGAACGGTCTGTGACGAAAGGTAATTTATTAATTTTAATTGCACGTTAATCGTGCCAGATGAATATAAGTATTATATGTGTGTGATAGAGAACCTTTTAGTATATATTATTGTTTCTAACATCTGACCTTTCATATTGTGCTTTCTGTACTGTACTAAAAAAATAATTTTGTATTGACAAAATGGAAATTTGCGATTTGGGTGAATCCATTCGAATTCAGCAATAAAAAATAAAATGTTCACCTCACCACCTTCGATTTTTTAAAAAATCTAGTATATGGTGGCCAGTGGCGTATGTTAAACTATGCCATGTTTATTTTTTGTAAAATAATTTTTTTCATGGAAATAAGACCCTTTAAAGAACGGAAACATTCAATTTTACTTTTCAAGAATGTCGCGTAGCATTTAAAATTTCGCTACGCTTAAACTATGAGAGATAAACTTGTTTTGTTTCTTGCTAGTGATACTTAAATGTAATGTACGTAATCATAAGTAAAAATATCTCTTAAAATTGGATTAGTTTTTTAACAGTTTGGCACGGAACTTGCTGAAGTTTGGTTAAGATTTAATAAGGTTTGGTAAGTTCATTATAATGTTGTTAATGTAGTACGCTATATAGCTAATGCAGTTTCTCTAAGATTTATTATTCAACTTCCCTCTCTTAAGATAACGTAAGCCTTCAACGTAAGATATCGAAATTTCAACCGCCAACGCGCGCTCAACGAGCGGGGCCAACGATATTTCTCCACTAGTAAGTGAGCTCTCGAATCTCCTCAACCAGAAGCTCAAGCACCGTTTTCGATGCTATATTTTAATATGATTCATTATTTCTATACATATATAAATAAAGTGTATGGAACTAAGATTTTTAATAATCCTATAATTCCAGTAGTAGAGGGGCCTTGGGCGCCTTTTTGTTCCCTCTCTTATCAAAAACCCTGCTATCTTGTTCCTCCGCTAAAATGTAAGCTAACGGGCGCCTTTTTCAAGATGGCGCCCGTTTGCTTACATTTTAGCGGAGGAACAAGATAGCAGGGTTTTTGATAAGAGAGGGAACAAGATAGGGTTTTGACCATTTAAGTTTGTTGATATTGGAGCACCATCTGGTAAAGAAATGAGAAACCACATATTTTCGGAATTAAAAATAAATTAGGAATTTCTTGGATTCGAATCGTGGAATCCGACGGCAAGCACGTTAACCGTTGAGCCACGAAGGCACTTGGGAGAAAGGGTTGTTTAAATGTACTAATGTGTTATGGAAGAAATGGACTTGTGTATATTTAGGTTTCTGGTTTTATTTTCTTACGAATAATTAATTTTATTTTTGAATTAATAGTAATTGTGTCGGGACAATGCAGCACTGGTAGCGCCATCTAGTGGTGGAAGAAGTAACAATTGATTTTAAAGGATTTATTTATTTTATATTTGTTTTCTTGCATAAATTAAGTTTCTAGTTTGTTGAAATGACTGGTACAGCCATCTAGGGGGTGATTTTTAAGCGAATGTATTTTATATTTATATAATAGTATCGAGTTTTTGTGCATTGGTTAAAATTTTATTTTTCAAATTGACTAGTACCATCATTTAGTGATGAAATGAATTAACAACAGAATGTTCTTTAATTTAGCTTTTTTTTAAAATGACGTGAGACTATATGTATGAAAACACTTGGAATAAAATTGAGGGTTACCTTAAAAATAATAAACGTTGGAACTCAGAACAAAAGTAATTGAGGCCAGCCGATTATATGTGAAGGATTTTAACCGTTTGAACACTGCATGTAAGATGATAGAATTTATAATACGGAAACCTTTTTTAAAATTTATATTTAAAAAAATTTATATACGGCAGGTTCTTGAAGAGAAAATGTGCATGTTTAGGGAAGGACGTATGTTTTGTCAGGAAACCATCATTGCAACTCGAGGGAAGACTCTGAGATCTTAATAGGACACAAATGCATAACGGTGTCTGAAACATTACATTTTAGGTCAATAAGAGGCAACTAACCAAAGATTTTATCGTATACATATTATATTCGATGATAAAAGTATAAGATTTATATTATTAGAAGCCTCTGGAACTTGGGACAATATGACAAAGGAATATGTGACAAATGTGGGAAATTTTTGTATTGATTAGATGCAATTTAGGCAAATACATTCTACCAAAGATTTGTGATGGTAAAGTATCAGATTAAAAGTCTAGAAGCCTCTGAAACTTGTGAGAATATGACTAAGGATTGTTTTGCACTTGTAGATCAATTAAGATAATAGAAAGAACGGAGTTAAACACGGAATCATAGATAACGATAGAAACTGAAAAACTATTTGATAAATAAGAGGCTTTTAAAAGCATAATTGGAGCATTAGCTTATATTTCTTGGGTCTTTGAATTAATTTGTTTCTTTTTTGGGTTTTCCGCCTTTCTGCTGTTTTTAAATAAATCATGGATTCTAGTGACATTAGACATGCAAAGAAAATGCGTGCAGACAAAGAACAGTGTTTGAAGAAATATTGTAAAGATTCTTTATGTTAAGAGTATGGTAAACTGTTTACAGATCGTAAAGGCTGGACATATTTCCATAGATTGAAAAACGAATTAACGTATTTAAAGAGAGAGGAAACGACTATAGAAATTTACGGTAAAAAATATGCTGTGCCTCAACACCTTGTAGCATACGGAGACGAAGGAATAAGCTATGCCTTTAATGGATCTTGTATTGCAGCCAAGCTTTGGTCTATTTTATTATTGAAAATAAAGGCAGAAGTGGAACGAATAACTGGTGCAAGATTTAATTTTGTGTTGTTGAACCGTTATAAAGATGGCAAGGACTGTATAGGTGCCCATAAAGACAGCGAGGACTTGGGTCTTAATGCACCCATAGCGTCTGTTTCATTTGGACAGAAAAGACAATTTGAGTTTTCTAGAAAGAACTACGATTCTTTAAAAATTGTTCTGGAAAATGGAAGCTTGCTTGTGATGAAGTATCCAACAAACCAATTTTGGTTTCACAGCTTGCCCCGTGGGAATGCATCATGCCCTGGAATTAATTTAACGTTTCGTAAACTTCTTGTATAAATCAGCGATAAATCACTTATGTGCCCCGAACTGGAACTCAGTGTCGATAGGGATGTACACTAGACGATATTTGGAGATCGTTACAATTAATCTTTGCCTTTCTGAATATTATTTTTATGTGCTACACCTTGTTATTTTAAATAAACTTTTTGCTTGTCTTACCACATACACTCTATTTTGAATTTTTTTTAAATATCTGTTTTATAAATTATCTTTTAAAATGCAAGATCTGAAATGAAATTTTCCTTGCTATAAAGATTTATGTTTTCTAAGTTACATATTTTAACTCAAAAATTAATTACATATTAGATGCTATAGCGCATATTTTATTGCAGAAATTTTGTTTTTAAATATTGTACACTTAAAAAAGTAAGAGTTAAATTTTTTGAAACTTTACAAGACCCGTACTATGAATGTTTCCTTGTACGTTTGAAGAAGTTATAATAGCACTGAAACCCTCTATCCTACAAAATCTAAATAAAATGTTATTTTTTAATCAATATTTCCTTGCATATTATTTTTTTACTTTGAGTAAATCTTCCTAAATTTTAGTGATTTAATTTTTATTATATGGATTTACAAACTGTTTTTAGATTAAATTTTTTGATATAAGGATTTATATTTTTAAAAGTTAGATGTTTTTACACTCAAAAATTAATTATATATTAGATACTATTACACATATTTTAATACTGAAGACTTTTAAAAAACGTTTTACAATTGAAATATATACTTTAGATATTATTACCAATTATTACCGATTAAATGCAGATTTGCTTTTTATTTTATAATTTTGCAATCGAGACGTTTTTAAAAGTTTGATTCTTAAAGTGTGTTTTATGCATAGTAAAAAAATTATAAAAACCTGTAAGAGTAAAAAATATTTGTTTGCTTTCATTTGAAACTTTGCATAAGATGAAGCTTGATGATTTGCTATGATGTTTCCTTGCACATTTAAAGTAGTAACAAAATAGTATTAAAAGCCATTTGTCCTTGAAGTTCTAAATTAAATGTTCTTTTTCTAATGCTTTTTGCAAACCATACATTTTACTAAACATAAACTTCGTTTCATTTATTTGAAAACTTTGTGAATATCGTACAGTTTAAATTTCAGAGCAAAATTCCAATACTGTACGAAATTATGAAGTATTTTACGAGATACTTTGTACTTTTTGTTCTCTTAATTTTAAATGTACTACATTATTATGTTAAATGGATAGTATAAGTGGGTTTTCTGTTTTAAAAATAATATGTACATTTCTGTGCTGCTAAGCAAATTAGCTTTTGCCCTTTCGTGATAGTTAATCTAAAGATTTACTCACACCGATGACAGTTTTACACCTGAGTAAAATTAAATAATTACTAAAAATTTTAAAATGACCAAATATTATTGAAATAATGGATTAAATCTAAATTCTATGTATTCTTAAAATACTCTGCAAAAACAAAGACATATAATTCTATAACAGATTGAAGGAAGTCACATGGAAACAAAGTAAATTAGAACACTTTTTAAAAGAAAAAACATCAGGATTCATATATTTTACAAAAATAATACACACACATTGTAGTAAAAAAAGAACTTATTTTTTATATACTTGCATTTTTTAAGAGACACGTATTTACGACGAGCCAATTATTAAATGCCGTCACCTCAGCTTTTGAACAATGCAAATTATTTTTGTGATGACCATATGAAAGTTTTTGGATATCTTTGTTGCTACTTAGAGCACATAGTGCATCGAATTTGGGACACCTAAATTCGAAGTTCCCAAGTTCCAAGTTGATGTTCGGAATATTCAATGTATCTAAGCGTTTCTTTTCCACACAACCACCTTTGTAAACAATTAGGTACTTGGCCCTCTTGGTCTGCTCGTACAATTCTAAAAGCTTAGAGTCTAGACTTTCTAAGGGAGACACAATTTCCCATGCCATGGGACAGAAAGGAAGTCCACATATGTAATTTTCAACATATCGTACACTTTTGTTATCTTTGGCACTAAGTTTATGTTTATGAGGCGATAAGTTAAAGCGAATACTTGAAGTTACTTGCGATTTTATAGCAATGTATCCGTATTCACGTACTAAGAAACCTTCTTGAGTCTGAAATCCATCAAAATCCGCAATTGCACAAATATTAAACTGGAGGCACGAAGAACCATGCACTTACTAATCAGTAAATAACACCATAAACATACTAATCAGTAAAATTAAAATTTATCCTAGTCTTATCTTTTGTGAGTAACTATTAACGCATAAGTGAAGAATGTGCTCAGAAAACATAGCACCTAACCCCGTCCGAGACACCCATATAATACAATCCGTTTTCGACCAGGTCTTTAATATCAACATCTATGTATCTTTAAACGTAGATAGGCGTTTATTGAACATAGACATGCTTGGAACTTTTGGCTTCAAATTTACATAATGGTTATTCATTTTCCTTAAAACTATTATGCTCTGTTATTCTTAAGTGTAAAATTATAGTGCAGATTGAGTCAAGAAGGTTCTCTTCGTCAATTTTTAAAAAATCTGGTACTTGTCAGATACCGGTTTCCTTTCAACAAAGGCAAAGACTTGTGTGCCCACAAGTAAATAATTCAATTTGTTGATGTAATTTTAGAAAAATAAAACTGCAGAATCAAGAGAATTCAGTATACTTTAAAGAAAGTCAAAGTACGTTTCTCTTATAAATTATATTTGGTTATATTTTTTTCTTGATCCAGTTTAGTCGTAGAATTAAATTGTATTCAACGCGTAAAAGTGGTAGAGTTAAAAGAAAAACCACATGCACATTTAAGTATATCCTTTCGTTAAAATCTTGTATAAAAACACAAAATTTGATTTGGCGCATTATCACAAGCACATGTTTTCTGAGTACATTCTTCACTTATGCGTTCATAGTTATTCACAAAAGATAAGACTAAGATAAATTTTAATTTTACTGATTAGTAAGCGTATGTGTTATTCACTGATTAGTAGGTGTGTGGTTCTTCGTGCCTCCAGTTCACAATTATTTTTCCAAGAACAGCTCAATACAAATGTTTAATATTTGTGCAATTGCGGATTTTGATGGATTTCAGACTCAAGAAGGTTTCTTAGTACGTGAATACGGATACGTCGCTATAAAATCGCAAGTAGCTTCAAGTATTCGCTTTAACTTATCGCCTCATAAAAATAAACTTAGTGCCAAAGATCACAAAACTATACGATATGTTGAAAATTACGTATGTAGACTTCCTTTCCGTCCCATGGCATGGGAAAATATGTCTCCCTTGGAAAGTTTAGACTAAGCCTTTAGAATTGTACGAGCAAGCCAAGAGTTCCATACAGTACCTAGTTGCTTACAAAGGTGGTTGTGTGGAGAAGAAACGCTTAAATGCTTTGAATATTTATATAAGAATATATTTTTTAAAGACGGCTTTTTGAGAAAAATGAATTTAAAATTCATCAAATTGGAAATTTTCCAATGCTATTTAAGTGCCACTAATGAAATTAGTTTCAATAGTTGCTCTAAAGTCTTACAATTGTTTTGAAAAAAAATTGGATTATTTTAAATACTTTAGGAGATATGCGATTTTTAACTAGGTGAACTACGCTAAGAAAAATAAATTTTAATTTGTGACGTCACTTTCACAGCCCTGTATCTCGAAGAAAACTTTTTTTCGAGATTATAAAAAATATGCTGATTCAAGATGGCCCAAAATGTACCTATATGCAAAATATCATTCGATTTGAAGATGGTGAGGCGAACAGCCTTCCTGGATTTGAATGGATTCACCCATTTATGTATGATAAATTTTTGGTTTCTATATGCATTTTGTGTAGATGCAGAATTTTCTAAGAGGCTTTTACATTCTTTTTGAAGAAATGAACATTTCTTAATCATTTGCGTTTTATTCTATTTATTTTCAAATGTATTTATCTCTTTTCGAGAATCGTACTACAAAACGTTATCTGTTCCAAAGCAATCAATCAACTTATAAAAGAAGTTGGAATAATTATACTATTAAAACAAGTCGATGAAGTTTTTTCCTTTTCAAACTTAAAAAATACGTCAACACTAAATACGTTAATTACAAGTAAATTCAAGGGATATCAATTTCCAATCTTGTTCTTTTTGCTTTTTAACAAATAAAAAGTGCGCAATCACCACTTTTTTTTAATCGCTCTACAGACATCAACTCTGAAAGATGCCAACGTACGGCCACGCTGAATCTCAATAACCGGCGCAAATTAAAAAGAAATGGTTTTTTTCTTAACACAATCCATTGTCTTTTTTAGATTAATTACGAAGTCATTCGCTCCGATTACGCAGGTGGTATTAAGATTCTTAATTGTTAATTCACCCGCACATGCACTCGAACTCTTTCCCCACATTAATTGCGAGCTCAAGATCCGACCACTTGAGATCGGAACACCTGCTGTTGCGGTTTCTTTTTCTGTTTTGTGCAAAGTAATCGATGAGCACATGCACGAGACAGAGCGAGTGTGAAGGAAACATCTGGTCCCTTAGAGGCTCGGATTTTTCGTCGCTTTGCTGGAAAACTGTTGATATTCAGACATTTCTGGTGAGGATAGGATTAACTGGCTTTAGAAGGTAAGCTACGGCTTTGAGCGTAACGTTAATAGAGAGGTAAAAGTTTTGTCGTTACGGCTAAACTGTTCTATATATAGGAAAATAACAAATACAGAAACATTTCATTTCCTCTTGGCTTCGTTCCTAAGATTAGAATCTTAGTATTCTTTTAAAATATCGAAATTCACAGCATGAAGCACTGTTTCTGTCACTTTTTAAATGAAATTGGAACTACATCAACACATTTGGTATAATAGTGTTTATAAATAGAAACAAATAAAAATGATAGCTTTTTAAGCACAGCCATTCGCAGCAAAACAACTGAACTCAATTTATATAATGAAAATTGTGTTTCTCGTATAATAAATAGAAAAATATATCTAGCAACATAAAAGAACAATTTGATCGTGGGTCACTTATATTCATCATTCCTTCTTCGAATGGATTTTAGACTATAAGGTGAACAAATCTAATTTTAAATTTTATTCTATACTATTCAAATAAAATGTTGTACAACCATTTCTAGTGGCAAAATGAAAGTAACTACAGCTCTATGTTAAAATATTAGAAAAATTAATTTCATTCCTAATTTAAATATCTTTTATCTTTATTTTAGCTTAATGCTAAAAAAAACATTTTTTAGATTTAAAATTTTCCAAAGTATATTAAAAAATTTAGTTTGATTAATTAGATAGTTTTGATTAAAATCGCATTTATAAAAATATTTTCATTATTCGCACTACTAGAAGGCCCAAAAGAGGTGGTTAAAAATATTAGAATACTTTAGAATTTTTTATTGGTTCTGAGCGACACGTAAATTAAGAATAAATTCATCGATTGTGGGATTGCTTCCTGAGTTAGAAATATTTGCCTCATGCGGTTTTGTTCATTTGTATACGCGATGCATACATAAAAAACCATTTCATTTAAAGTTGATTTATTCAATTATTCTAACTTGGAGCTGCATAAAATTTACAATTAAAGATTTTTCTCGATTTATTATTGCATTAACATTACTGAAAGAAAACAAATTATGGTCTAGAAAATTCGTTGATATGTGTGATGAGAGGGCAGAATCAAGTATACACATATTAAGGTTATAAAAAAATTCATTACTCTACGCCAAGCTTCGCTTCTTTCAAGCACGATAATTTTTACTCACTCGATAACCCTTCCTGATATATTTTTAGAGCATTGAACTTTCAAGGACTACGGCAAATAAAATCATTCCAATTGAAAAGAGATCACACAAATTTTCAGCAAAGTAAATGGGTGCAATTCAGTGTTATTCGATACTGAAAATATAGCAACGTGAGAAAGACATGCATAGGTAACTCTCCCAATAAAAAGCAACCCTGTTTTTGATGTCTTTTTTGCATTATTTATTAATGTTTCACTTCGGATTATGTAACTTCTTCCTATTTCATTACCTTTTCTCATTTACTTCGCTTCACTTCATACCTATATCCCTTCACATTCTGCTAGATAACACATACTACATATTTCCTGGTTGGTTATATGAATACCGTAGGTGTTTTAGTTTTCGGTTCAGGTTTCCGTTTCCCGTTATCGCTAGTGTTTTTGCCAATAATTAATTTTTATTAATTCTCGCAAGAATATCTTATTTATTATTTCTCTTTTCATATGTTTATTTTGATCTTATGATTCGGTTTTGATATTTTTAGTGGAATAATTAAATTGAATAGTTTGTGTGTGCTTTACAAAAGGTAACGGGTATTTATCTCTTTCAAACCATTTATTTCTGATTCAATTTCCAGGAAAATTTCATGAGACTCATTCCAAGATGCTAGAATTATTAATTTTATAAAATATTTTTCCTGAATACAAAAATACATTCTGACTTTTCAAATTCTGAATACAAAAGTGATTTCTTATTCTTCCGTTTAATGTCACAAGAGTGTGTATGAGTAGTTTTTCACTTTGGTTTTTCTCTTTAGTTCATCCTTTCGTACGCAAGGGCTAATTAATTGAGTCCACTGCTTAACGTGGAATCAGAATATTAACTACTTGGCCATCAAGCAGTAAAGTTAAGCTTTTATTTTAGATTCATAATGATATATGATTCTTACAAACTGAAAGGTGAAACACACGCTCTATATCAGTGTCATTCAGAGGAGGACTACTAAGGCTTAAGCCCAAAGAGGAAGCCAAAAGAGGAAGTTTAAGAAGTATGTTTTGATTATAAAAATTGGAAACGTTCACATGATTTACAAAATATCTGGTAATATTTGTGTTTAAATGATTGTACATAAAATTTCTTTATTTGTAGCCTTATTCAAGAGAATCAGCTTTCAGTTGGAATTTTTCCTTGAAAACAATTATTTATTAGAAAAACTCAAATTTTCAGTTATCATAGATTAATATTGTAATACACTGGGAACAAAATAATGCACAAAATAATTAGACACTCCTCTCCTTCTCCAAAAATAAGCACACAAAATAACACTGGTCTAGAAAAAACGATCATATGAGTAAGGGTTTATAAATATTAAAATCACAAATCTATGTAGAAAATTAAGGTTTATTCTAATGAAATTTTGCTGGCTGATTTGTTGAGTTGATTGCGACAATAAAGGGTCAACTTACTTAGGAACTGAAGGAAAATAACGACAATTTTTTACGGCATCTTGTTATCCTTGAACTGACAAACCATAAGTAAATCATTGGAACCAGCATTCCAAGCTTTATTACGCAAATGTATTCTTCGTTTAAATTTTGTTAAACGGAAAGTCATCAAAAGTAAATACCGTTTCGAAATGCATATCGTGTCTCGTCCGCAAAAGTAACGCAAGCAAAATTTCTCGCCCTTATCACTGCTATTATAATGAACGACATGACTTCTCCAAGCAAGCGAGGTCACCTGAGAAGAGGATTAGATAGGGAAAATAATACAATATTAAAAAAAGACTTTCTGTTTCCTCTTGTGTTCTTTCTTGGGCTTCCTCTTGAAGATAAGCGGCTGATTTACGGAACGGTAGTTGTCTTTTTGGTCATGGACGATTCGACGCATGGGTGCTCTTGGCCAAACCACAAAGTCTTCTTCCGACGCATGACAAGCATTAGTAGATTGTAAGCACAGTTTTTCCATTATTTCCTGGAAAGAGATGGAGTCAGACAAGGGAGGGGGTAAAACCGAGCGATTTGAGATTCAATCATGGACAGTAACTCTTATTTTATGAAAATTCCAAGTACCTAAGTTTTGGAGTTTTCTGAGTACTGACAATGAAAACTATTGTCATATTTTTATTTGGAAAATTATATTGTTTTATACTCAAAATATACTATTACATTTAACTTTAATCTCTATATTTTGTTTATTGTTGCTCTTAAATTAGCTGGTGTGTCCTTTCAAAATGTAGATGCCTTATTTTATTACAATGGAAAAGAGTGAGGCAGAAAATTCGAATTGCTCTCATTAGAAAGGATTTTCTTAGTTTTGCAAATTGGTGCTGCATTTTCCCCCAAGTACAATAAAATTATGCTGTTGAGTGTGAATGATTTTTGTGAAATACAGATGATACTGCACATGCTATTTTTCATTTCTGTCACTAAGAAAAAATTCATCAAACACTCGTTTTTCAGTAGTTAGACCTTGAACCACAAGTTTCTCACATTAGACCCCTCACAAAGTTTGGAGTTTTATTTCGTATGAAAAAGTAAATAAAAGGGGTTGTGAAGAGCACCCTGTTCAATTACTTAGTGAATGATGGTTGATTTTTTTTATGACGCAAAGGCCAGATCTGAACAAGCTTCGCCAAACAATGTTTTTTCTTCAAGTAAATGGACATACACAAAAGGAAAGCTCTTGCTAAATCAGAAGAGAGAAATATACCCAGAGTAGTTGCAGGAATCGAACATGAGCCGCCCACAGCTCGCTGGATGAGAGTGCAGTAATGTGTACGTATAATTATATCAAGGTTAACAGAGACACTTTATAGGTCGGTCATCCACCCTAATGCCAAGTAAGGATTAGTTACCTCATATAATTCAATAATTCGTAATTGGATAATTGACACTGAAAACATGTCTGCCATACCAAAATTATGTACCTCATGCTAAGTTGAATATAGCTTGATCTACGTTTAAGCTTCAAAATAAGGATTCACTAGTAATTTAATTCTGAGAATGAAAAAATTTAATTAGATAAGCCAAGCATCGGACTTTCTTGAAATTATTATCGTCTGCAATCTCAGGTATTAGTACTTTTATAAGTCTTTTGTCACTGCTCAGTTGAAACTGTCATTGTTTAATTTGTTTTTATCTAATTAACTCTTCTCACTTTAAAACGGATTAATTTATAAGTTAAAAATATTTCCAAATTACAAAGCGCCTGAGTTTCTCAGGCGCTTTGTACGTTGGATTCAGCACGTTCGCACGTTGGATTTCAGCCACCTAATTTGAATTTCAGATTTTTCTATTCAAAACAATTGCGTTCTCGTATAATTGGCAATAGAATTCCGAGGGGTTTTGAAGGGAAATTAAAAGTTTATTTAATTTCGATTTGGTAAGATCTACATGGTTAATTTATGGTTTGAGAAAAAAGTAGGAATGCTGTGTGTGTATCTGCTCTTTTCTTTTAATTCTTCTTTAACAATTAATTTTCAAAGTTAGTTTACGAAAACAATTTTATTTCTATTAATTGAAACTACTTTGTTAAGGTAGTATGGAACTTGTTTTGCAATTTCAGCAAGAGACAATCCTTAGAACTTCAAACACAAAAGCTATCAATCTTAAAATATCTTATTAACTTGATGTATTCGAAAATGTGGCATAGTTTTACACTTATTGGTGCTTGTCATGATGAAAAAGAATAGTTGATTTCCTGATCACGTTCCAAACGATGTATTGTATTAAGTTTATTGTCGCATGCAACGCATACTTAAATTTGCATACTCAATTTTTGTCTTTCATCCGATGATTGTAAATTGAACTTCTTTGATTCCACTAATCACAGAACATCGGTTCTGTTATTCGAATTTGCATCAAAATTTTTCTTTTAATAGAACAAAGCTAACAGAAAACAATGCGCGTTGCGTTCTCCATCAAAACTACGAGACAGCTAAACTCGACTTTTCCATACGAACAAAGAGAAAAAGAAGAAAAAAAATCGGAGACAGAAGTAGAATTTTAAATAAGTGCTATTCAACAAGACAGTGCCCTTAACGAATATATCGTTTGATTCCATTCTTTAAAACGACAAGAAAAGATACTTAACGAGGAAGATTCGATTGCCTCTGCTTCTTCCTGAATTAACTCTTATCAGTGTTCTTTTTCTTCAGGAAATAGTTTGGGATTCGATCGTTCAACAAGCACATCTTTTTCGATTCGACATTTTCTTTTCATGAAAATTCTCTTGTGACAACAGATCAGAGCTAAGAAAGAAAAAAGAACGAAGCTTTGATTTCGTAATTCGATTTTGTTTTTGAAGTTGCAGGAATCAGTTAATTGGACCATTTGTTTAAAATGCATCTCCATGTTTTAAATTTTTCTTTAGTTGGCATTTTAATGTTGGTGAAACGGGGTAAACCGTAATGCTTTATTTAACATCGCTGTAATAAGTTGTATGCCGAATTTAAAATAAATTACACTATCTATCTAAACATATTATGTTCCATTAATAGAATTAATCTCGTACAAGTCTTATTCTAGACATTTATTATGCTTGTCATGGAAGACCTTAAAAGATATTTCTAAAATGCCGAACGAAAATATTCTTATCTGATAATACTCGAATTTTCCAATTGAGATTCCCTTTCATGAAATGCCTGGTGATTTTAAAAAATCAGCAAGTTTGTCGGAAACAAATTTGAATTGAGTTTGTTTCTTTATTTTTTCAGGTGCATTTTGATGTTTTTTATGAACTCGGTATAAACTTAGGCTTTAAAAGAGACCACACAATTTGAATTTGAATAGGGTTACCAGACATCCTGACAAATCCAGAATTCGCCTGCGTTTCCAGGGTTCTGCCGGCAATTATGAATTGTCTGGATTTTTCAGAGAAATCATCAATTCCATTCAAATGTTGCATCACTTTGAGTGCAATTTTTTTTGTCGTTTATGTTAGTTTTCGGAATTGTATGCTTCAAGTCATATTTACGTTTATTTGACCTTTTCAATGCAAAAGCTTTTTTATAAATGCCCCACCAATTGAGATAAATAATACTAGTTTCAACATCTTTTTCTCATGCGCCGATTACCCCACGCATATGACTACCACCAAAATACTATGAATTATGAATTAAGTAGGTTTCACAAACGAGTTTTCCTTAGGAGGTTCTCATATACCTTTGCAAGTGTTTTCGTGCATGGCACAAAAGGAAACTCCACCCACTTCCTGCCCCTAGGGCATTATCAGTGCTGAGACCATCTTCACTTCATCATAATGCAGCAGCATCTCTGTCCTAAAGGGGGCCTTTCGAATGAAAAAGTTGTTTCTCGTGTTTTTTATTATCAGGAGAATTACTTAGCTTAATTCATGTCAGTCATTTTTTCCCAACGCAGTTACATCGTCGTTATCGTCTCAACCACTTTTCGGTACCTTTGTTATCTAAGCTAAGATAAAAATATAACTAATGTGATAATTTTTTTCTTTAATTAGTTTTATGAGTGCTTCTACAAAATTTGCGTTGTTTCGTTTGTTCTTTCACCATATGTAATATTAAGTAATATTGCGCTTTATCGTAAAGATGTCTCAAAGTAACTGTTCATTAGCAATTCCTAAATGTTTGCAAATTTTGTGAAACCATAAAGTTTTTGTTTCAGAACTCTTCGAAACTAACTGCAGCAAATGAACGAAGAATGTCAGATAAAAAAGATTCTTAACTGTTAATTGCTACAGCAGGATGCTTAATTGCTACCTCAGGTAATTGAGAAATCTTTTAAATTTAATGTTTAACACATTTAACTTATTTTTCTATCGGGAAGAAATTTTTATATATTAAATTTCCTACAACTGAATTTATGTAATTAATTTCCTGTATAAGCAACACATTTATTCTGTACTACATATTTTTATAATTTATGTAATATCAGAAATAAGATTTCAGAAAATCTTTCAATGTTCCGAGTTTTAGCAACATTCCCTTCATTTTTATCAAGATTTCTCAAGACTAGACGCGTTAATCGCCATCTTGCGTGCGCAGCAGAGCTTTTAGCGCTTCAACTTTAACATAGCCATCCATGCTCTTAAATGTAGGAAAGTGCTTCCTGTGACATCCCTAATGCAGTGACCCGTTAAAAGAGACGGGAATTGTTCATATCGGTCGATACTGATCAACCGGAACGGACCCGCTAAAAACCGTTGTCATACATCGACGCGTCAAAAGTGCCTTTCTTGTCTTCGATCTCCAAATGACCTTTTTTACGAGATAAGCTGTGGTTAATCTTGTTCTTCGTTTAAGGGAAGAAAGTTTAGGATCTGCTCTGGATTTTTGGATCTACGAGAGCGAGAACATAAGCTCCCCTCCTCCTGCACTTCGAGGCTCAGTACCAAGTTACATGACGAGTCCCAGTTCTAGTTTAGATGACGAACTTCCTATGGAATAAAAATGTGTATCCTAGGTACTCTTTGTTTAACTTACACAAATGTGTAAAGTTTTGCTCTTTCTTTTTTTTCTTTTCACAATCGTATACGATTTGCCATTATAAACACAACGAAAAGATTTATTAGCTTTCTGAACTTAGAAAACAAATTGAGAATACAGTACAAAAAATTTTCTAATTTCTCGGGACGCCCCTTAGACCAAGGGCCGTTCCTGATGTGTTAGCTGACCGAACCTTAATACCCCCTCTTCTCAAAAACATTCTTTTCCAAAAAATCGAACTTGATTAGTGCATTTTGTGTATTCTATTGTAAAGTCAACCACATCTGCACTCTAGGACCCAGTATCAAGTTTAGGTGACTGGCTCGCATGAAGTAAGAATGTGTATAGCAAGTGTGAAAAGATTTATAACTTGGTATCTAGAAAATAGACTTTACTTAACAATATAAGGACTTTTCACATTTCCCGGGGAATCCATTATACCAGCACCATGGTACCGATAATTCCCCTTATGAAGGTCTTTATGTAAGATACTAACCAAATATGCATGCTGGGCCGACCCTTAGCCAATTCCACCAATTCCTCGAAATGGGCCCCACGCATTCAAAGTGAAAGGTATTGGGGAAAAGATGCATAGACTATTAAATAATTTTATCCCTAAATAATTTATCGACACACTTAAACGATTTTTTTTACTTTAAAATGTTTTTGATGATTTAATGATTTATTTTTACTTTAAAAATGCTTTCCACTGTCCAACTTCTCAATTCACTTCATTTAAAAAAACTTCAATAATTAATTATTTTCTATTTAATATTTTGTGGGATCCCTCAAAGATTCATCGCAAAAGGCTCCGTATTTCGTAAGGTCGGCACTGTGTGCATAGATTCGTCTGTCTCTCTCTCTTATTACTAATACAAATAAATTTAAAAATATGGACGAAGGTTTTAAAATAAACTATACTGATATTTTCTAAGTTGGAGACACACATCGAACGTCGTTCGGCCACCATTGTGTTTTCTGAGGACGTGCAAGTGAACGTCCTACACACCACTTAAGAATGGCCCTGCTTACACCTCGGGTCATAGTACCATTGAATCGTTGTTCTGGAGATCCCCATGTGTTGCCCCGGAGAACATAGTGTGACGACTTTCCTTTTTCTGTAATCTGTAAATCCTGTAATTGTATTTCAATCATCTCTCTGTAACATTATTCAATTCTGTAGTGTCTTTCATTTGAGGTGGTTGATCACTCTACCACTCCTTTTGACAAGTAGAAACTTCCTTCTAAGAGACGGGATATTTCTCCACATTCAACGTTTTTCGATGTTTCTCTAGGCTTCAACTATAAGAGGGTCACCGATCTGAGGAGGTAGGAAAGATTACGAGAGACAGCATTAACGAAAGTTTCGACTTTTTCTGTTACTAATAGTAAACGAAACGGATGCTCAGATTTTATTTTTAGCAAACAAAAAATGTAAATGTAAAATGAAACAAAGACGTGTGAAGATTAATAAAAGGCGTAACATAGTGTTTTGCACTTATAATTTATCTGGATAAATAAGTAAAATTAAATTACGTGTATCGGTAGTAAAAAAATATCTATTTTGGCTTTCTAAATCAAAACAACAGAATTTTTATTCTTTTTTCATTGTATCATTCATAAGTTTGTAAATATGATTTTTTTCTATTAACATGATCATATTTTTAGTGATTACTTTTGTAGGCCGGAAACCATTTTATTTTTTAAAACAAACGTGACAAAAGGTATGGAGAAACAAAATAATAGAATATGAAATAATGAAAAATATAGCGATATATATGGAAACAAAACCAGCTGAAAAAGTAATTTCCCGTTTCTGAAGTGTTTACTCTGAAGTAACAACTTTTGTTCACGTTTTGTTCGTGCTTGACTGTTTTTAAAAAGAAAATGTTGAGAAAGTCTGCTAAAGGCGATGTTCTAAATGAAGCGGAAATTACGAGCAACAGGAATAGAAAACTTACTGTCGATACTTATTTCTGAAATACGTTTTTTTATTATTTATTTCAGAACTTAGTAAGTTTCTAAACATGTTGGTTCAGTTTCACTTTTGAACGGTTCTTGGGATTTTTCTTTCCAAATTTATCGAATAAAAAGAGAAAAATTACATTTTCATTAGCCTAACACTCAACTACAAGAATGAAAGTAACTCCTGCCCGATATTTGTTTAAGGCATACATAATTATAAGTTTACTCAGATTTTCATGGTAGTATTTATGAAGTTATTTGCGTTTTTCTTGTGCGATAAGTGTACTCATTTCATTAGTACTTATTTAATAACAGTCCCGTAAGTAAATGCCCACTTTATTAAAATTTACTTGTCTACACAAACTCTGGAAAGACAGTTAAATATCCTACATATGAGTAATAGTGTTAAAATTTATTAATCTAGATAGGAATATTATTTAGCACCTTTATAAAACAGCATCTATAATCAAACTTATTTTTTTAAATTTGGTCATCTCCATAGCTAAACTGATTTTACATTTGTATTTTTAATATTTTCTATCGTCCTTTCCACTTGCATTTTTAAAATGTACTAATGTAGGGAGCGACAATAATAAATTATACATTTTTAATTTTCTTTCAATTTTTGACTTATTTGGATTGTTTTTGCTATTTTTATGTTTATAAGCGTCAAGTAAAAATAATTGTTTTAAATGGCCAAAGTCCCTGTAAGAGCAGAACATGTCAAAAGTCGTCTTGGTGCATAAAACTTTGTAGAAAGACTAAAGAACATTCAATTATAACTTTTCATTGTTTTCTTTCAGTGCTCGGAAAAATACAATGAGAGCGCAAAATTCCATTTCTCTCCTAATTCTTTTTATATTAAAACACTGACTTCTTCATTTAAAACCTTCCTTTGCCATCCTCACATCCATCACATGCGAAAACAAAAGCTCAGTCTTCTGATGCCACCGAGAATGAAAAGTAAAGTTAATATTAAAATCCTTTTATAACGAATGGAGTTCCTCGCACCTGCGAGTCATCAGAACGAATGGAGAACTTTTTTACCACGTGATGTTTCAGTATCAGAAAGTGTAACATTTCTTTTTCTTTCGTTATTTGAAAGCATGAGTTGAAGTTTTCTCTTCCACCAAACGATCTTGTGTTTAATTAAAACGCGGTATTCTCGGAATTTGACGCTTCACTGGTCAGGAACAATCTCGTAAGAAAGGGTTATGGCAACAATAAAAACAGCCGACAAGGTGTGGGAAGCGTGTGGATACGTCGCGTAATTAAAAGGAATCTGTTTCTTTGTGTTATTGTTTTCGGAAAACCGCCGGATGGCATTTGACAGGAGGGGGCTAGGAAACAAGATGAATTAATTTTGAGGTTGATCGAATTCACTGATGTCAAACGTAAATATTGCAAAAGCTAATTTAGAGATATTGCTTACAGTTTTTGAATCATATGTCAAGACATTTGAGCTTTTAGGATTACAAATAAAACCTTATTCAAACGGGTGGTCAAATATTAGTAGCTTCAAAAATTACTAATGACAATGAAGAGATGACAAAAAATGTCAATAACTATTTCGATGGAGCAAAAGGTAAATCATGATTAGAATAAATCCACAAAAGGAAAACTTAAGCTTAAATTTTGTATTTGAATTGGTGTTGCCACACTCGCTTTTTTAATTAAGCCCTTTAAAGAGCTTAATTTAAAAAGGGCTTAGATTGGGAGAACTTTATTAGTAAGTGATTAGTGGCAACACTATTTAAAGATAACATACTTCAATTCGTGTTTTCCTGTGGTTAACATTTGTCCTGATGATGATGGACATTTTTCTCTGCTGAAAAGATATTAATATTTTTTATCATTTTGTTTCTATCTTTATTAGTAATTTTTTGAAGCTTTCAATGATTGACTGCATTTAAGCTCGTATTAATTTAATCCAGGTGTGCATTTTTATAAAAAAATGCCTTGGAGTGAATGAGGGTACCAAAACTTGAAACCTAGTTGTATGGTTTCAATAAAATTTAAGCTATTCACCAAAACGATATGATTTAAAGCAGAATTATCAGTGATACATTAGTAGTTTTTATATTTTTATGATACGCTTGCACGCTTTCTGATACTTTTGTACCTGGAAGAAATGGAAGATGACAAGCATCTTGCATCTATTGTTGTTACCATCTGTGTTTAATGGGTCTATTTTGGTTATAGAATAGAGATAAATTTTGAAAAGTAATTAATAATGGAAAGGTAGTCGTGCAAAAGAATGGAACAACTAAATACATAAAAACAACATAAAATTATTCAAAATACTAGATGTTGCATCATCTACATCTTTTTCACAGTTGTAGAGATACCTTATTTTGCAAGGGTTTGTATATATATAAAATTAGTACATACGGAAATTAAATTTTTATATAGTTCCTCTACATACACACTCCCAATTTAAACAAATGTTCCCCTGCACTTTAAGTAGTCAAAATAAAAAACGCTAAGTAGTTGAGACGTCATTCATTTAAGTTTAGCATTTATTGTTAATGTTAGGAGGCATTTCGAAAATGAGTAAAAAAAGCATTTTAAATCACATATTTCCTTTAAAAAGTAGCATTTATAGCTCAGAAGAACAATAAAGCTGAATAAGTAATGCAAGTTAAACTTTAAAATTCCCCGAATGTTTCTCTTAGAAGCATAAATTTTTTATTTAACTTGCATTTCAGGAAACATTTCTTTCAAATAATTTTTTTATAAAATTTTAAAATTTGTATAATGTTTTGACCACTTATAAAATAAGTGACATGCTAAGTTTTTAAGTGTCATTTTTACGATTTCCTCTTTTTCGATGTTTCACTGTATCCGTTTCATATTGTAATGACGGCGACAAAGAATTTTTCTAGACGATTTCTATAAAATTGTCACCAATCTTTCCCGAAAAACATTTCTCTTTCTTTAACTGGGGTCATATCATGCAGGCTTACCTAGAATTCTACTTGCATACTGCATTCTTTGATGCCAAAAGGTCGCCGCTGCCTGCGAGCGTCTTAGGACTACATCGTAGTGTGATATAGCTGACCTTTCCGATGACGTTTTCCGTGCGTTACCTGGTCGAGATGTAGGTTGTTTTCCTGAAATAACATTTAATGTTTATGTTAGCAAACGTTATGCAAGAGAACAACGATGGTTCTGTGGTAGAATGATCGCCTGCCATTGGGTGACCCAGGTTCGATTCCCGGCCGATGCATTAGATTATTACTTTTTAAATATACACAGTGAATGAAAGTGTTATTTTATAGAAACATACTTCACGCACTTCAAAATCAAGTAAGAATTTTGTGAGACCCATATTGTATTCTATTAATAAATACTGAAAAAGTTTATTTCGTTTTCAAAGGTGTGTTTAAAGAATTTTGTATTATTTAAAATTGTCTTAAATTTACTTTCCTTTATTTAAAATATTTGTAAAGAAAAACGTTTTATGTTCAGAAATTTTGAATGTTTGGTAACAGGAAAGGTATTCATTAAATTGAAAACTAAAAGTCGAAAATGCTGAAGTAAAGAAGGGTTATTTGAATAAAAATGGAAAAATGGCAGTTCCTAAATAGAATTAGAAGTAAATTATATAATAATTATTTGATGCTCATAAATTTGAAAATTCTATGTAATATCGCTTTTAAAGCAGAGTTGAAGAAAGGAAACAACTTACTCAATAAACCTCTAGCGAATTGAAGGCATGTTTTCCATCTCCAGGTGTTAAAATAAATGGCATAAAATAAAAATAATTAAATAGATGCTAACAGGAGAGCACGTTTTATAAGTGGAAACTAATGTTTAATAATTTATTAAAATACCGAAAACATTAAAACGAATTAATACGATTGAAAAAAGGAATGATTACGTGATTATAATAACCACTTTTAAACAATACAACTACGAAATATTTGATTTTAAAAGGGAAAAATTTAATCATATCCTTTATAAAAATAGCGTGGCTCTTACGAATTATTTCAACTTTAAGTGTTTACCAAAATACTTAAAAACTGGTACGTTAAAATAGAATGTTTTCATTAAAAAAAATCTAGAACAGAAAAATTATCTGCAAAATGTTATTCAATAAAAAATTAAGGTTTTAGGTTTTCGTGAAATTTTAATTTCCACGTAAGTATTCATTCCAAGAATTTGTTTTGATGCAACTGAATCAAACTTTTTTACTGTGTTCCTGACCTGTTGGGTGTATTTTCAAAGCTACGTAAATTGGAAAACATAAGTAAATCTGCGCAATACTTTATAAGAAATTAACTAACAATGTCCTTTTATTATATATTTGTTTGCTGTAGCTCCTAATTCTGCTTCTGTGTGGCCTCATTCCAAATAACAAGTCATTCGACAAGGGTAAGACTGCTTCGCAGCTGAGTAAATCACGCAATTCATGCGAATTTCTTTGTGAAAGGAAATACAGCGATTGAATTTACACGAAAAATAAAAACCCAAAAAAACATTTTCGAAGTGACACCGCTCACTCTGCTTAGCACAGGAAAAAGAAATTTATTTCAAGGCTGATTCAAAAGGGAATTAAATGGGAACCTCGAATAATAGCAGAGAAACCGTATGATGTGGAGGGGAAAGCATTAACAAAATACATCATTTTGCCCTAAATTATTTCTATTGATACTCATGACCTTTCCTGAGTGGTCTGCTGGGCGTGCACTTGCACGTAGTCAGGAAAAATAGGGGAGGCCGAAAGACAGGTGTAGTATATCTTCAACTTTAAATAAACATGTCCAGCAATAAATTTTCCGATATAATTAACTTATTTGTTACTTATAAATTAATGATATCAGAAAATGATATTCCGATTAATACTTATTCGATCTTGGTCGGTTCATTTTGTGGTTGTAATAAGATTCTTATAAATCTGCATATTTTGTTCTTTAGATTAGACTATTCAAACGGCACTCAAGGGCTGGGATGTATGCAGTAAGAGAACTCACGGGTCTAGAATCTTCCCGCAATGATTTTCTAATTAAAAAGTTGTCAAAAATACACGCTGAAGTTGGATAGAAAATCGTTCGGGGAACTCGTCATTTAGGGAACCGGGAGAAAGAAGACTGGACCATCCAAAATTATATTCTAAATACATGCTTGGGGCTGAAGGGTGTTCTTTTAGAAAGTCAATTGTTTTTAGAAGAGGAGGTGACTTGTTGAGATTTACCTAATACCTCAGTAACAGCCCCTTTGACATCTTATGATGAATTCGCTGACTGAAAGATAATTCTATTTCATTAGAATGAGTAGTGAGAATGTTAGGTGGTCATGGTTGACTAGGTGTTGCCACAACTGCATTTTATATAATTTTAATAACCTACGTACCGAAAAGACTTTATCGGATTGTAAACAGTAGTATGCCATCAAGACTAGGATATACTATTGGAGTAAGTAGAAAGTATACGTGAGCATACGTACAGACACAGTTTTGATACTTTTTCATTAGTTAGTAATATTGACTGGGTGATACCTTGATGCTTATTAAACACTTTCGTAACTCTTAAAATTTGAAATTGAAATCACTCGAATTTTGAGGTACAAGAAGAAAGTTTTAAGTCCCTTACTTGGTATTAGAGGATGAAATCACATGTTAGAGTAGCAACATTCTACCCTCTTTGACTATCAGACGAATGAGCAAGTTATTCGCATTTTCGTTTCTCTACAAGTTGATACACTTTGATAAAGGTCTACTCTACTAACGGAGATGAAGAAGTGCGGAGAAACAAAATAAAATGAGTAATCAAATAATGTTCATTGTATTTTGGTTAGTTTATTCACCAAATCATCCTCGCAGATTTTTTTCAAAAAATGTTGAAAGTATTTTTCTGTAGCGTAATTTAAATCTTAAAAAATTTGTAACAATTTCACACTTTAGTCAAAAGTATTGTTTTCGTAATTCTTTTTTGTTCATTGTTTCATGACTCAAAGCTTTGGATTTTTGGTAGTGAACTAGGAAAACGATGGCTCATTTAACGCCCATCATCACACAATCTCCCAGAGAAGAGAGCAAATGTCACATGTTGTCGATAAAAGGTTCGTTGATATAACTTAAGATAAATCGTCATTGTCTCTTATATGCAAAAAACACTTCCTCGACGAAGTTTCGAAACATTTCTTCACTTCCAAGGAAAAGCGTCGCCACATCACACTAACAATGACGGAACTCTATTAGCACCTTGCCAAGTAACTTCATCCGGCCATCATTACCCATTCTAGACAGTTTTGGGGGAAACGGAGATTGCGCAAACGGACACACTAAAGAGCACCATCACCAGTGACCCGAGATCCCACACGCAAAAAATAAAGACATCTACCAACCTTGTGCTTATGGTATCCCGATAGCACATCTGCAAACAGCAATATGGGAAGTTAATGTGTATCGCTCAAGTCATGAAGAAAGTGGGGACGCTCCGTTGGACAGAGTTCCAATCCAGCCATGCATATACGCCCCAACTTTTGGGTTACTTTTCTATACAGCCCGAGATTCGGATGTTTTTTAAATGCCATTCTCGCCAACATTGATTGGAAAGATCTCCAAGGCAGGCAGATAAAGAGCGACTAGGGATTTTTAATGTTGCAAAAAACGAAGCACTTGTTGCTGTTACTTATTCCTTAAGGTCTAGCTGTTTAGCTAGACCTAGTTCATGAGTCCGAACACTCCCCAAAAGTCCATTAAATCAGGACTTTCATAGAGATCCTCCCTTTTCTGATCAACGCAGGCCAAAAGATGACTTGGGGAAACTTGTTTAGTGTTACATTTTAGGTAAGTTGGAAAAGCCTTTGTCCCTGAACAAAGGATCTAAAGTGCCCGCTCACAAGTCTAGAAAGGACTGTCAGGCATATTCTGTCATCCTCGTATTTAAGTGAGGCTCCAGGTTAGTCTCTATGGTACCAGAAATGAGTTATCGGGGCTCTCCAAATTTTATTAAGCCCGATGAGTGTTGCTTGTTATCCCACTTGGTCTTGAAAGCTAGACCGTAAGTTCACACACTTTCAGAAAGCTTAAGACGAGCATATGATTGAAATATATATCCTCCCTGGACTGCCCCAGACAAGCAAGGAGGTGACCGATAGGTTTACTCCAGATTGCATTTCCGAGAAGTCAGGAAAACCTTAAAACCATAATCATGAAATTGATCTCAAATATCCACTAGTTAGTCTACAGATCTCTATCATCCTCGAATTTGAGGGTACCCTCAGGGATGTTTTATCTAGTAACAGCTATAAGTGGGAGGAATTTTCCAAAAGATATTGTTCTAAAGTTTCTTAGTCGTAAAATGTTTATAATAAACGAAGCACTTTGATCAGAGTCATTAGACATTCGTGACTTGGGCTTGAACAGTACTTGAGAATTTTTAGTTCTTTGTGTTTTCGAAGCATATTAAAAAAAGTAATGTGGATCACGGAGAAAGGTTTTGATGCGGTGGTTTTCCTTCATCTGTAGCAAAGCATCCTTCCCTGAGTCATTATTTCTGTGCACGTTATGTGTACATATGGTTGGTTTTTAGGGCGCAAAGGCCAGATCTGACAAACTTCGACAAACAAAAATGATATTATACCAATGACTATGGCTATTGATGACCATGGTAAGAAATTATTGCTGTATCCATCTGTAATTAGTTTTACTTAAAAAGTTTTCCTTCGCCTTCTGACTAGTACGATGTTTGTTTCTTTGCATATTTAGGATTTCACTTTTGATCAAACGTTTTTCACTTGTTGATATTTTGAAATAAATATTTCAAACATGTCAGGCAGTAAAATTTATAAATGAAGTACATTAAAAAATGCATTATTAGCAGTTTTCAAAAGGAAAACATCAAAAATAAGATACAATACAAATGACACAGGCTTAAACCCCTTCAGAAAATTTTTGTAAGATAATTATTTTCCTTTTGTTTTACTTCAAAAGTTCACCCAAATCATCAAAACTATTTTCGGCCATCATTAAAATAATCTTCATTATCCTATTCATAGGCAAATTATGTAATTTATAATAGTTGGTGCTGACCTATTTGAATATGCTCGCATTCTATACACGTATTTTCATAAAAAAGCAATGCTACAACTATGCAGATGCAATTGTCTTCAACATTCTAAAAAGCACTTATCTTCAAATTAATGTCGTTATGAATCAACGTACACATGCCTCGTCCTCAAAACATAATTGCATAAGAAACCTCTGTCATAAAGAAATTTTTCCCGTTACAAAACATCACAATGAACACAGTAATTGAAGGAATTATGCTACTTTTGTCGAGGTGCCAACCTCTTAACGAAAAGTGTTCGCGTATGAAAATACATCGTAACCAATCTAGGAAACTAAGACAGGAAAGAAAAAAAGAAAGAAATGATTTGCCGTCACGAATGGAAAGACTTAACAAGAGATGAGCTTCTGTCTCGCGGCGAAAACCGTCTTCCCTTTTCAATACCCTTCTCCCGACACCAGATCGAGATGTCTTTTAAAAGTTACAAGGAAACTGGATAGCTCCAATTCTTTCGGGCAGAGAAAAAAGTGTAAAAGTGCGAGGAACACGTAAGTGTGGCCCGACCAATTTCGCTAGGGAAAGGGATTTTGTCACATTATGTTACGCCTGGCTTCACTTTTCCGTAATCAGGGACTGAAATGACTTACGCCTTCGACTCCCACTGCGCCATATACTCCTCATTTCATACGATTCGGCGACTTTTACCCCTTTATTTTTTCCATCAACCATTTTTTTTCGGAAAGAAACGTCAAATGTTTCTGTTAAGTTCCCATCCCGAGACGTGTGAAACTCACGTGAGTGGAAGTTCGGTCCGATACAATTGGGGAGTTTCAAGGTGGTTGGAAATGAAAAAATTTAAATAGTACTTCTGGTAGTATTTTTATGTGTAACCATTGTATCTGATATTCTCGCAAATGGACTCTTTTTATACAGAGCTTCAGTGAAATGCAACAATTTAAAATTTTTGCATTTATTAGAGGCTTTCTTGTGTGCTTTTTTATATTTCTATACTTGAAATGTGCTTGTTGCAAAGAAGTGTTGTATTGATCCATTCTTTCTAATTCTTAATGGGTGTCTAAAAAAGTATAATTCTTTTGAAAAATAATTCCAAGGAGTTTCCAAGTCTACTAGACCTGAGTCTTGAGTGTTGTCGAACATATTTATTGAATTTTTCGTGTGCAAAAGTGGGTAGTATTTTCCGACTTTTGAAAGTAGAGTGTAAATTTAAAAGATATTTTTCATGTTAAATGATTTATAGTGTGTGTAAAACTTAAAGTTTTTACATACTTAGACAAATTTTATGACTAATAAGTTCGATTTTAATGAAAAAACACTTTTCAAAATACGAATGTAAGTTTTCTATTGCGTGAAAATGTATGTTATGCAATTTCTTCTTAATGTATTTGTAAAGTTTTTGGTTTTCATACGCATATAACTGAGAATTAAGACGCGATTTCAGGTTCCTTCAGCAAATCTCTGAACTTGACGATTTACTGAATATAGTATACATATTTCTTGTTCCTTGCTGTAAATGTATGCTAATGTTCTAGTATAGTTAATTAGACCCAGGTCTATAGCTTTCACTGCATCTTGGGGGAGTTGGTCACAGATTGCTTCACTTTTTCTTTCAAATGCCCAACCACTGACCTCTTGACCTTCCGTACTTCAAGGATTGATTTCGGAAGGGGATGAACTGATGGCTACTTGTAAAGGAGCGCCCAGTGGGTAAGCCGCAGCTGCTAGTAAACCCGGCCATACACTGGAGCAGTATGCATCAAAAACATACGACATGAGCATGCGTACTCCGTTTCTGCACAAAAGGCATGTCAGTAAGCATGCATATTTGAGCCAATTTAGTGTCGCAGGATTGTTGTTGGACTAGTGTTTGACTTGCCTTACAGGGACAATCACCAACATCCACCATGCTCTAACAAACGAAGATTCGAACCCGGGACTTAATGCATGGCAGAGGAAACGCTATGTCCACTGTACCAACCAGGTGGCTAAGCTGCGCCAAACATAAGACATACAACGTGAAGTAAATGAACAACATACCCGAAGAAGGCTTTACTGACACAGAAGAGAGATACAACCAGGGAGGAATCGAACATTTGTCGCCTACAACAGGTTAGCGCAGTGGGATAATCCACAGAGACCTCCAAAAAGCATAGGAAATAATCAAATCTTTCAATTAAGTCGAAAGAGTTATTTAATGCCATTACAATATCAACATAAAAAAATCGTTCTGTAAGATTTGCGCTTCCCGGAAACGAGTCCCTCCCTTCAGAAACTGCCACCTGCGTCATTTCCTCACACCTACTGCCATTCTCTGTCGCAAACACACTCTAGAATTTAAATAAAAAATATTCAACTTAACCGCCGAATCTCCATCCTAGACCGTTGCACACCACAAATCGTCGAAATCTCCTTCAAAAATTAACGGTCGCAGCGATGCCCTTCGAACACAACCCCCCTGAACTTTCCAAATCGAAAACCTTCAACATCCTCTGCATCTTAAAAATCTCCAGAAGATGGGCAATTTTCTCCGCTTGAGGAGAAGACACCCTCTCAAGGTCCTACGTCACCACCAGAAGGGCCCGGTCCGGTTCCAGCGTCGGCCCTTCTCAGCCGACCCGTGACGGGGAGGAGGTTGCGAACGAACACACACACCTGGGATAAACAGTCAGGTGAGTGATCGAGTCGAGTTCAGTTGTCGTCCGGACGGGGCTCCCGCTGGATTAATTCTCGTTCCCTTGGCGGCGTTGGAGCGTGCCGCCACTCTTGTCTTCTCGGCGGTCAACAACTGTGACGGAAGCCATGCCTTATGAACGGTATGTTCACATTTTTCGTTACACTCTCCTCAGACACAATGCAGGAGAATGGTGGGTGTCTTCCTTATCAGGGGAGTAATTGGGATGGTTATTCGGGTTCGGGACTGCGTATGATTGGGGTTTTTCTCTTTGTGAGCATTGTGTTTTATTTTTGAAGCCGTCGAGACGTTTTGCTGGGGTTTCTTTTATGGAACGTGTAATTCTTCGTTCGTGTGGGTAATTTTGAATGGGTAATTACGATTAGTCTGGTTCTTGAAACGATGAAAAATTTCTGAAATAATGAAGCTACTATCGAACAATATTGCAATAGTTTTGATTTATGGACACGGTTTTCCTCTTGCTTTGATATTGCATGAAATATACTAATGGTCGATTGTTTTTGAGATAAAAGGAACTGTGAAAATATATATGAACTTAAAGGAAGAAAATGTTTAAAATGAACATAAGTTGTGTGAGAGCAATTTGAACTTGTATGCTTGGAAATTATCAAAACCTTTGAATGAATCACTTACATAACTAAAAATTATGAAATAATGAACAAACAGAAAAATAAAGCATATTTTAATGAACTAAAAATCATAAAAATGTGATCAAAACCAATTTGGGAAGAAATCATTACATAAAATTCCAAATTGCGATGAACAAGAAATTACGATTTCTTTAAATTCCAATTTTTCAATGAAGAATTCTAATTAAAGGATATTTAAGTAATACATTCTAGAGAAAAATATATATTAATTTTATTAAAAGTTGGCATTTACAAAATAAAAGAAGTGTGTGCATTTTAGAACACAAATATATTTCATGTCTAAATGAATAAGATATGGATAAGTTTTAAATATACCATTGAAGAAATTAGTTTGCAGTCTGCGACGGACGTTGGTGGAATAGTAGGTCCACGCCCCGTTAAAAAGGCATCTCACATGACAGTGACCCCAGCCAGAAAAACAAATGATTTTTGCATAATATGTCTACGGGAGGATGCAATCGAACCCAGGAAAATTCTTGTAGTGTAAATTTGATATCGTGATCGGGCCTTATTTGGTAATGGAGAACAATTATCGCTGCGACAGTAATATTCGAATTGAGGGATTGAAAGAGTGGTTGAGAAAGAGAAAAAAAGGCAAAAATGGATAATGATAAACGATTTAAGTTGAATAAAATTATAAAGGTTTTATGTGTGCCATATATGCTTTTTTGTCACCAAAACATGTCTGGAAATCTGGCGTTAATAGTAATTTTTTTAAAGAATATGGCAGTTTTAACGAATGGATAGTAAAGTAACTATCAGAATATAGATTGAATAGCAGATTAATTTGAACTTATAGATTAAGGTTATTTTTTTAAATGCAATGACAAGTATTGTAATTTCATTTGAATCACCTTTAAAAAAGATTTTTCTTAAAATGTATGTATAGTATGAAAAGTAATTTATTCGTTTTAGAGATTGTATGAATGCATATTATTGTATAAAATATGCAATACTTGAAAAGAAAAATAATTTGTTTTAACAATCTTTACATTATTTTAACTTGAATCCTTTAAAAAGATTATGAAAGTAACAAAAATTATTTTGATATGATAGTAATTAGTCCAGATACGATGAAGTTAGATTACATATACATTTAAAATCTTACATGATGCACCGAAATACGGTTAGTGCATATCCAATTAAAATCAACAAAACAAAAACATTTCACATTATTAGTTAAGTATAACAAGTTATAAGTCTCCCTCTCCCAACTTTTTAAACTTGATTAAAACAATTCTCAGTGTAATTGTGACGCACGTTTAAAATGACTAAAATTGTATTGATTTCGATTGAAAAGAATTTTTCTTATAATTTGACACAGGCTTTTTTTGTGATGTAAAAAAAATTATATTTTCAACAGAATTCGTGGTATCAAAAAGTTACTTATTCGAAAGAATAAGCTAATAAAATAAATCCAAAACCGTTGCCCAATTAAGGCAAGCAATTGTGATAAAAACAATACTACTTATCAACCACAAGACACTACTTATCGTCAGTATTGCGAAATTCCCTAGAGATTCACCGTTACCCTAAAAAACTATCAACCAACAAGAAAATCACGATAACTTCGTCAATCGCGTTTCACCAAGTTCAAATAACCCAGCAAAATAACACTAAAATAACACACGAGCGTTATCTCTAGCTAATTTTAATTTCCGCGCAAACAAGAGAAAGAGAACGCGAAACGAAACCAGCTGCGCCAGAAGACTGCCGACTCACCTACCCGGAGGTGAGTAGCACCTGTTGCGTAGGAGCGTCTCGGGATCGAAGATCTCCCTTTAATTGTTCCAAGCATGCGATCGCGTCCGAAAGGGGTAACCCTGCCTGCGACTGGGGAGGGGATGGTGTCATCCAAGTTCGACGCCCTTCTGCGTTTGCTTTCGTTTCGAGTTGCATCTCATTGCGTTGTGGCACGACTGCAGCGGTTAAGGAGGCAATTAAAATACTAAAGTGGTCTTGTTTCTGAAGACATTGCGCAATTTCTCGGAAGGAACGAGTTTAAAGAAAGAATTCATTTACGATGGCATAAAACAAAAACTTGTAGACAGACAGCGTTTTATGTTTTTTATGTACTATTACCGACTTCTGATCACATCCACAAAACTATTATATACTGACTATTTGTATGCAAATATATGTTTTCATGTCAGTTGAATATCTTAATCCAACCCTTTCATTTCAATGCATGTTTCTCGTCGCATAAACATTTTCAAATGCTTGTTTAGTTAAAATTATTTCTAATATTCATCTGTTATTTTCTATTTAAAGTGGTCGTGATCATAAACATTTGTAAATGTTTGGGATGGTTTGGTATTTTAATTAACGTCGCACTGGAGCAACACAACAGGTTATTGGCGACAGTCCGGGACCAAACCCTAAGGAAAAAATCCAAGGGCAACACCACGTAATTTTGAACCACTGTAAATGTTTGAAACTTCAGTTTAGTATATTGTTATTTTTATCTGCGTGCGTCGGTCTACGATGGCAATTTGAAAGTCGTAGATTTAAATAGTAAAAGAAACACAAAAGTTGAAAAAAAGCTGAGATGAGTTATTCAAATTTTGCTCCTTTAAAAACACACTGTAAAATTCAGTAGTACATGTCTTGATTCTGATCGAGAACGTAGCTCGCTGATTATGATTAAACTTATTACTAGTTTTTAATTTTGAGTCAATACAGTATGATTTTTTTTAAATATGTTTTCTAGTAACATTTTTGCTTGTTAATTTTTCTAATTGGAGCATCACATTGTGTGGTGTATCTCTTACCCATCGCAACCTAAAAATAAGAACTCTCACAGCAGTCCAATGCCTATCTCATACCAAACAAAAACCTTTGGACATAAAGAAACATGTTAAAGAGTTCAAACAACTTAAAAGTTTAAAAACTCATTCACAAATTATACTTTTGATTAAATCTACTCATAATACAGAATCTATCATATGTCAGAGCTAGAATATAAAACCATATAACTCTGAATTGCAGTAATTCCTCAAAAAATGAAACAAAACTTTACAAATTAAATTAGAACCTCTGCAATAAGTTATTTCAAAGCACTTGTTTTAATAATTCAAGCGATTTTCCGGAAAACATTGATCCATTCTCCGCTACATTACTACAAGCGAGAAAAATAGTTCATCGTATCCACTTGAGTACTCGGCTAATTACGAATTGAAATTTATGTCGCACTCTTCAAGTGTGATTTATGATATGGAAGAAAATAACCATGGACTAAAGGGGGATGATAAATTAAGGGATATAATTCAATGGGACAGTTTTACTCTTAATGTTTGTAATTATTTATTATGTCAGTCTTCTTTTACTTTAAATTGGATGGAGTCTACTTTAACGAGATAAATTGTAATGAAATTTTTATGTATTCGGATAAACTACTAATTTATATATTGTATTAGTCGCGCATCACCAAGTCCACACCAATACGACAACCTAGAGAGGTGAAATTTTTTTTAGGCTAAAAGTAATTCTAGTTATTGTTTAAGCATTTAGGCGAGAACTTGGTAAAAAGGTTTTTGTATGTTCATAACTTTTATGTCTAAAAACATGATTTTAGTCATAGGCATTTCAAGGGAAAAACTCTTCCAATGAACTTCGAATATCCCTGGACCGTTTGTGATTAGTGTGATGGGCATGCACTTGCACGTAGTGAGAAAATAATGGGCATCCAAAAGACAAGCGCAGTTATGCCTTCGAACTTTAAAGAAATATACTTAGCAACAAAATTTCCCATATTATTAATTTTATGCTTTTACGTTCATTGTAAGTTCTTGAGGGGAGAGCCCACGAAGCCTTCCCGAAATGATTTTGAAATTAAAAAGCTATCGAAAACACGAGAAGCAGTTATTTCAGATTTTAATCGAAGTTTCTAAAACCACTCAGATAAAATAAACGTCTAAAAGCAGTCGAAAAAATTACTAAACACAATGCTCATTTGACATGATGACATTAGGGAACCCGGAGAGAGAAGACTAGGCCATCTGTTTTCTAAATACGTGTATAATGAAAGGAGTTCTTTTAGAAAATCGAATTTTTGGGGGGTAAAGGGAACGGCTTGTTCATGGGCAGCTCATACCTCAGGACAGCCCTATATATCTCTTCAATATTCCTCAAGACACTATTTTTTTAAATGGGACCTAGTCGTAACTTTTTTGGAACATGGCTATGCTCATTGCATCCCTTTTTCAATAAGGTGTAGAGTTTTTCTAGCTCCTTTCTTTTTGTCTCAGCTATTTTACAAGCAGACACTTCTGCTTCACGTTCCCCGTCGTTCTCTTGTTTAACTCTTGATCAACTATTTCTAAAAAAATTAATCATTTGTGTGAATTTCATTTTTAGCTGCTATCACCTAAGTTTATAACATGAGTGTACTCTTGGACACATGGCGTTTAAAAACTTCCCGCACAAACTATAAAGGAGGTAATAAACACAAATTTTTAAAGCCGTATCCACAAAGGATGTATGTCGCAAGCGCCTCCTGAATTTGATAGAGGCAGTTTGGGCCATCGTCATTTTGGACGCTAACTTCAAACGTATCATGTATCTACAACGTGTATACGGATTTTCACGAATACCGAGATGGCTGCCATGCACCTAGCATATGAGATGGCTAATTGAAACGGACAATATCGTGAAAGGTACCCCGACAGGTGAATCATAAAAAGTTTACGCGTTTGGACCAGGCTTAGTGTGAAACCGTACCGGACGTTGTAAATAAACTAACGGGACATTGTAAATAAACTAATGTCGAAACGTAAAATTAGAACTAATGTAAATATTGCGTTGCCCTGTCTTTCATTTTTTCATCGTAGAATTTGCGGACATACATCTCTGTGTGAATGCGGTTTAATTTTTATAACTCCCCTTAAATTTTCAGGGGACGTTTCTAACTTTAAAAACTTGAGTATTCTAGGGAGGTAGAAAGTTGGTACAAGATATCAAAGAACTTTATAAGAAAAAATGAGAAGGGACATGTGTCGGTGGATTACAGCATAAATTTTCGTGGTGGGTCTTCTAATTTTTATATGCTGCCATGTTTTCACACTAGATCTTAAAGAAATCCAAGATTCCGATTTTGGGGACTTATAAAAATCAAACCTCAGGTGTTGATCCCCCTCCACGAAGTCTCGAAAGCATTACTCTAATTGAATGCAACATTAAATCAAGTTTCGCAAGTTGCTCGCAAGGTTTGTTTTCCAAAACACGATTTCGCGTGGTTCGATCCGATCCTCATCAAGCCCACTCACCTGTCCCTTTATCGGGATTGCGAACGTGAGCTCGCGGATTACGCGCTCTCGTGGCTCGCACGTTTTTTTCTTTTCCC
Source organism: Meta bourneti (assembly GCA_933210815.1). Lineage (NCBI taxonomy): Eukaryota > Metazoa > Arthropoda > Arachnida > Araneae > Tetragnathidae > Meta > Meta bourneti. The sequence goes on along the minus strand of OW119923.1, from coordinate 30,763,415 downwards.
AAGCAACGACATTCCCTCGACCCACGTGCCACGATCTTATCTATTCATAATCGAAACCTACACCTGACACACAAAGACATACAGACTTGAAAAACAGTAAGTTAAAATGAGATGTCTGTTTCGATTTTTAAGAGGAGGAAATATTCAGTTTGCAAAGTGCAGTGACGAAATGAGCTATGAAGATCCCCAACGTCGAAGGGGAAACTTATTTCTGATAGTATATCTCGACTGACGCCTTTTAGTTGGTCAACTTTCCAACTAATGCAGATTTAATTATGCAGAATTAATGTCTATGCAGATTTATTGTGGTCCCAAATAAACTGGTATTTGACCCCCGAGAGGCAAAGAAGCAACCCTTCTCTGCCTCTTTTGAATCCTTCTGATGCAAAATCCGTCTCTTGTGCGTTTGGGTCAATCTGTCTGTCTGTATGTATGTATGTGTGTGCCCGTGCTACGTCCAAACGGTTGAATATATTTTCATGAAACTTTGCATACTGTGAGTTCTTACATTCATTTAGTGACTGATTTTGGTTGCGTAAGTCTGTCTGTTCGTTTTCCGGTTCAATAATATATTTTGTGTCTGTGTGTTTGTACAAGTATCACATACGATTTATTCAAAGCATTTTCATGCAACGTCCTAAATTTGATAAACCATATTTTAGTGTAGTGAATGAATTATTTAAATTCCTCTGCTTACGTATTTAAGCAAATTTCATGTTAAAACATATGAGTAACTCTACTTAAATCAACCATAATTTGGTAGTTTTGGAGGAGCTGGAATGCATATAGAGCATTGCAATTACTTGAATTGTTTTACCAGTACTGCTGAAAAATCAATTATTTTTAAAAAACCATTTTTACAGAATTTAAATTCAAATACTTTTTTTATTTTGAGCCTTATTTATTTTCTTTGCAAAATATAAACTATTTCCGAACATTTGAGACAAACGATATTTTGCAACAAAACGGAAACTCGTGTTCGTTTGGTACGCGCAGTGATATTTTTTTCGCTCCGAATTAATTTCGTATTTTTAAATTCTATCTAATTTTTAGTTGTAAGTTGTGGCAACTGTGCGAGATCAAGAGATAAGAAAAATCATGAATTTATATCCTTAGAACTTTTACCCGCCAACTTTTATTTTGTTTTAATTCTTTGTTTTCTTTTCTGTTTTAAATATTTATTATTTTTATAAATTGTAATTCCTTTTCATCACACACAACACCACCGCAAAGTATTCTGTTTAAAGCGGCATGTAAGTTAGAATAAAGCAAATTTTAAGTGGATTTTTGCCATTGTTGAAAGAACGTCAATGTTAAAAATATCCGAACTAGAACTTTTGAGATATTACAAAATCTTTGTCATAGCGACAGATGGCCAAGATGGCTTATTTTACGAATTGAAGCTGTATTTAAGTAAGTTATATAGGGAAAGTTTGTTTAAAATTTTCTTTAGAAGAAAAACTGTCAAATTAATTTACCATTTTAAAAAATGGTAATAGGTTACCTTTGCTTTATCACTACTGAAAATATTAAATTTTTAAACAAGTTCTTTTATTATTGCACGTGCCACGAAACGGAATTTTCAAGAAAAACGTATTTGCTTTTAAAACAAACTTAGCGATAAATATCTTATCAAATTAGTCATCTTTCCCTTAATGATATCGAAATTCGAAAAGAGTGCACAAATAAAAAACATTAGCAGATAAATTATGTGAGAGAGTATCTGCTGTAGATTCGTCATTTTTACGAATTAAGCAATTTTACAGGAATAGCACTTAAGAAAGAGAATCCTCCCTCAAATCATCTTTTGTAGTAATTACCTTAGCAAATCACCTTTGACCAATTTGTACCTCTGCAAGGGTGCGATAGATGTGAAATGTATTACATGGATGGATATGCAGGTGTAGAATTCGTGTTCAAAGTAGGTTGTAGAAATTATAAAAATGTCGATAAGGTGTTAAAAAATTATTTTACTCAAACTCAAATGATTTGGCATTTTCTACGAAAGAGGAAAGCGATTTTCTGGTCACTTTCAATATATAGTTAACCAATTCAACCGGAGTGAGGTCGGGCAATTTTGCTAGTAATGAATAAGATTTCCCGTCTTTGGATGTTCACAAATTCTAATAGTTTTGAAAGGATTTCTTATTAACCCACTGAGGGGGTTTGCATGTGTATATATACGTTCAGCAACCCACAGTCTTCACTACACGACTCAGGACCGTCTCGAAAGGTCACGCAGCTAACGCTAAACGCAGCTGCGTGACCTTTCGAGACGGTCCTGCACGACTTCTAACCAGTTTTGACCTTCTTGACCAATATATTGTATCTTTCAATCAATGGTAAAGGGAATTCATTATTCTGGATCAACACAATGGACTATTGGCTGTCTGGGATCAATCCCCAAAGAAAAGATCCAAGGACAACACCGAGTAATTTTGAACCACGGTCAGATGACGAGGTCAACACCTGAGCTGTCACCCTACTCTCCAAACTTCCACAAAACACCAACGTGAGGACATTTGAGGCCACGAGAGATTTAACGTGCACCAGCCCCCGTGTACACGACGATCTTTGGTTGGACCTAGTTTCGAACTCGCAACTCTCCGATAGCTAATCCGTTATTCTTCCAACCAGACTACCGCGGCCCTTTTAATCAATAATTAATTAGTCATTATATGTTTTAGTAAAAACAATACAACCCTATTTGGAAATCTGGGGCGGTAAAAAGTTATAATATAATACCTTAAACCACTAATTTCGACTATAAATCCTTGATTTACGAGGGAATCTCACTAAAAAAGACAAACATAAATAAATAAAAAAATTTCTGAAAAACGAAAGGGGAAAAATTCTCTTTCTAAGTGTGTTTCTCAGGAAGAAATCTAACCTTCATAAAAGGAAAAAAATGACTTAGTAGACCCATACACTTTACCAGTTTAAAGATCACCACATTCTGGTATAGAAAAGATAAAACACTCATCTTGAAAATTTTGGCTTAACCTATTTCACTTGCAAACCGAAATGTTCCCATGCATATTCCAACCCATATGATCCACCAAAAGCCCTTGTAAGCAAAGTATATATTTTGGGATGAGAACACAGCCGACCTATTCTCTGCATAAATCCGTATCTCACTTTCAAATCTAGACGCGGAAAAGCCTCTTTGTGACCGTTCGTCCTTGCTGCGACAAGAAACGAAAGCTCGCCTGACTTATCTAAAAAAAATTCAAAAATAAAAAAGGTTATGATAAATTTCATTACGTAATTGAAACCTACGAGCGTTAAAGCGGGTCAACTGTCTCCGATCTTATCTTCCTGTGATCAAGAGGCGGGATTCTTTTTCTTCCTTTCTCGTGTGATGCTTTTGATTTATTCAGAGTGCTCCCGGTGGAGAGTGAGAAAAAAGGAGAAATGGCACCGAAAATGGCCATCAGGGTACACAGAACGAAAAGGAAGACTCGCGGGGAGGTGTGGGAAGGAGATGCTGGCAACTGTTCATTGACCTTTTGACACTCGCCGTTTTTCTCTTCATATGCGATTTCTGTGAGATGTTTACTCGACTCTTCAGTTCCATTTTGTGTGACGTCTGTGGCAGAGCGTCTGTTTCAATTAACGCTAATTTTTATGAATTGATCTTTTGCGTGAGGTTCATGGTCAAGAATGTAAGTGTGTTATGATTGGAATGTGCCATAATGTAAGCCACTTAAATAGCCATGCGGTAGCTTCAGTTTCGTGCAAGTGTTGTGCTGATTAAATTACTCAGTAGCTGTTTTGGGTTTTAGACCGACGCAAGCAACCGAGCCCGTTAAAAATTATTATTAAAAATTAAGCATAATGGGATGACAATGAGCTGTGGCGGGACGCATTACTTTTGAGGATCGACAGCCATATGATCTCACCAACCCCGGGGATCTACCGATGAATCTGTAGTCCGAAAATTATCTCACTTTGCATATTTGAGATTGATAGTTAAATGAAATTAGTGGATACTCTTGCTCCGACGAGAAGGCAGTCGACCTTGGGTCAGACGATTTTTGGAAAAGGTGTAAAAACTCATTAGGAGAAAGCTGTCATACATAAAAGTCTGAATATCAATCACCGTGGATGGTTTTCCCATCCAATTTGTTATCAGTGCTATCGCTTTCGGCACCAAACGATAAACGGAGAAGCATACTCTGAGCTAAAGACACCAGCAGTGGAAGCGCTTTGTTTACGTTCAAACCTAGCACCTAATTTAAAGTAGACTCCTTCAAAACCACGTGATTCGACAGTCATCTCGCGGGAACCGAACGATACAACCATTACGAGACTTGCCCCCCCTCCCCCTACGTCACGTATGGTACTGGGCAATTCCATCAGTTTATTTCAGACAAGAATCAACGGAGCTCTAGTGGGATGAGTTACTGTATTAAATCTTTAGCGACCTTTTTAGCGTCTTATTTAGTATCGAATAAATAATGACTGTTGACGTAAGTGGGTCTAGGCTCAAAGGCAGAAAATAAAATGTTGGCTAAATTCTCTCATTTGCAATCCAAGAGCTACCCAGATTGAAATGAACTCTTACTAAGAGGTGTGCCGAAGTCCCTTCTCGTGATGGTCGGACTATATATGTAATTTATGCGATATTTTATTCCTAAGTTTCTGTGTACGGATGACTTCCATCTACCATTGCTAGTTTTGTTAGACTACTTTCTCATTTGAAAAAAATGGATTACAAATATCTTTGAACAACTAATACTTTAGCCTTTCTTTAACTGGTACTTAAGCTTTCTTCCTTTTCGCTATCTATTCTATTTATCTCCCATATTGTCATTTCCTTCACAGTTATTCAGAAATGTTCAAGAAAATATTCGAAGTTTACTGTCACTGCTCTGCTAATTTCTGTTCGTTCATTAACAACTGTAACCTTTCTGGTAATCCTGAGTCACTCATAGAAGTTTCAGCTTCATTCAAAACTTCATTCTATTCAATTTTTGGATAAAATTTCCTGACAGAACTCATTAATTCAATGTCATTGTATTCCTTTCTCAGAAGCCTCTGACTCAACCGCTAAATTTGCTGATTGTGCATCACATGCTCTACTTGCCATGTTCTTTGCTTCCTCTTCTGACTTAAACCTCCTCTCATTTTGGACGTTTTATCCCTGGATCCACTATTTGTAATTCCTCTTCATAACGTCGTGTTATATTATGTCTCAATAAGTCAGCTTTAACCACAAGGCCCATGACTGCTTCGTTTTTAAGCGGCATATATTGTGTATTTTTGGATCAAATGCGTTCTTTGTACGAGAATCTGGAAATTCAAAAAGTTGTATAATCTCTTTCCCCCATTGCGAATTGGCTATTTTTCTGCACCACGTTGCGCAATTTGTCATTAATTTCATCAGAAGCGACATCAATGAAGCTTACATAATTTTTTTCGAATTACGAATGCCATGTCTTTCAGACTTTCACCAACTATATTTACGTTATAAACGATTGCTCTAATCTCCCCGAGACTGTCTTCAGTCAATAAAACCTCAATCTATGCGACCGCTGTGTTTCATCGGGCAGCTGTCAACTTTTCTTCATCTCGTTCCATAAATAGCACGGGGTAAGAACATCCAGAAACCCAGCCAGCTGACATGAAGATATATCCTAGCTCTAGGATTTGAGCTTGTATTGAGAGAAGCGGTGGACTTTTTTTGTACTAATATGGAGTGTTCTGAACAATAATAAACACAGGAAAGGCATGGTTAACTACAGTTATGTTGTTTACATTTGTTAGAATTTCTCTCCTGCCCTGCTTAAGACAGGGCAGATGCGTAGTTGAGATCTTTTAATGAACATCCAGATGAGGTAGTGAAGCAGTCTGCCATAAGCAACGCGGAATCACTGACGAATCTTCAAACCAACCCTACTTGAGAGATTTAGGTTGTTGCATCCTATTCTATCATTGCCTACCTACGAGTTGTAGGCACCGCAGGTTCGATTTATATGTACATCATTTGGTGTTGTCTGTTTTGTGCTTGGCGCAGCTTGGTTAAATGTTTTTGTGCCGTAAAAAACAAACAATCAACTCGGAGTATCGATAACAGTTCCGAATATTTTGGAAGTCCAACTGTTATCGTACGTACGAAAAGGTAATTAACTGTACTGACGTACAGTCCGGACTGATCGCTCTGACGATCAAGTCTTTGAATCATGTCTACTAATTCATTGTGAGGACGTTGTTTAACATCGGTCAATGAGGTAAAGATAGGCTCATATAATTTTTGTTCTACTCCAGGGACATCGATTTGTTTGCATAAATTATCGATATAAAGTTTCGTATATCTCGTTTAGAATGTGGTATACTGTAACTGTATTAGCTTTTATGCAACAAATATGATTTTAGGACACGTGGTATTAAAAACGTTTTGTCACCTAAAGCATTGAATATCCATAGTTATTTATATATTATGATAATACTGTGATGTCAACACATAATTCTTTCCAACTACAATTCCACTATTAAGCGTGCTAAAAGTGCTAATTACACTAAAGATATTTATAATTATGATGTAATGTTAACAGTTTGACAGTGACATTGTCTAGATAAGCATTAAACTTCAGTAAACTTATTTTAAAATTCTCCAATAATGAGCTTTCCAAATATTATCCCTCTAACTGTCTCTTTGTTTTAGAAGTCAAGAAGTTTTGTTATTGAGTATAACATTCTTTTTTCCACTCTAATAACATAAATTAAATTGTTCTTTTCATCAAAAGGATCTTTTTAAAAGAGAGAGATTTACTACCCATTTCTTTAAACTTCGTTGATTGTAAAATATAATTCCCTAAAAAAACACCACTCTATAGAAATAAAAATATTTTCTTTAAATTGTTGCCGGGGAAATCCTTTTATCTGTGTTTAAAAATACATCGAGGAAAAAATTCACTTTTCCGAATCCGGTGTTTTTCTTCTTAATTCTCCTTCCTACCCGCTGTGACGCGTTTGAAATCTAATTAATCGCACCAGCGCAGAGGAAAATTGTGAAGGTTTGCGAAGCCGTGAGAAATTGATTTAAACCCGTGAAAAGCAATTTTCATTTTTTCAGGCCCTGCAGTTTATTGCAATTCTTTTTTCCAAATGTGTGTTTTAGTCATAGTTGACAGGAAGGGAAGTTAAAAAATAACTCATAAGAGTTGTCGAGTTTTCCGCTTCCACCGAAGCTTTTCTCGGTAAAAACGATGTCAAATTCTAATTACATGAACCGGAGTCGGAAGCTGAAACGAAAAAACGTAATTTTTAACCATCTCACTCGCATTGTTTTCCACTTTTTCACGCCCTCCCACAACTCATGTTCCGGAACGGTTCGTTTGTACGGATGTAAAATGATATCGATGGGAAACCAAGTTTGAAAGCTCGCACTTACGAAAGCAAAAAAGATATCTTTGTTACGTTATTTTGAGAATTCGCTACAATTTTCTCTTTTCTTTGATTAAATGTATAATTGCTATTGTTCTTGTATATAGAGGGGTCACTATGCTCCATAAACTTACATACAGCGCTAGCAACCTGCTAGATGCAGGTAGCGGTTCTGCTATCTCGATTCCTCCCTGCGTGCATTTATCTCTCCTGTGTCAGTTAAAACTTTCCTTATGCATGTTTGTCCATTTTCTTGACGTTGTATGTCTTGTATTTGGAGCAGCAGGGCCAAATATGGCCCTTTCGCCAGAAAACCCGAATCGTGTACACTGGGACTGATGCAAATTAATTCTGCCGGGGCCTCAAATGTCACGTTTAGTGTGTTGTGGAAGTTTGGAGAAGCGGGATGCCAACTCAGATGTTGCCTCGTCATCTAACCATGGTTCAACATTACGAGGCGTTGTCCTTGAATATTTTCCTTCGGGATTGATACCGGACCGTCATCACCAGCCTGTTGTGTTGCTCTAGTGCGACGTCAATTAACTACCTAACCAATCTACCAAAAAACCCAAAACCAACCAATCTTATATGTAGCATTTAAAATATATTGTTAATAATACTTGAAAAGTGGCATCAACGTCATATCATTTGCACACATGAAATAAAAGCCTCATATTTTTTAATGTTTGTCTTCCATGGTTAGCTCTCTGACCCTCGGTTCAACAGGTTCTGGGTTCGAATTTCGATCATGGAATTGATCGAAAGCACTCTTTTAGCTGTAGGTCTAGGCCATACGAGGTCTAATTTGCCCTCGTATGACAAAAAAATGAACGGCAAACCAAACAACCCAGTAAGTTCCGGTGACCCTGTTAGGAGTAACGGCGACTCACCCACTGAGGATCTCCCTTACTATTTGTAAGGGAAAACTCAGTGGGTGAGTCGCCCGTTGTAGTGCTGAAGGTCGAAGAAGTCAGTGATAGGGAATTAAAAACTTTCTTTGAGTAGATCTGCTTAAGAAAAGGAACTTGAAAATAAATAATAGACTAGCTTCGGTTTTTGGTGATTGCAACATATTGATATATGATATATTTTAAAGCAAAATTTTCAAGACCATAATTTTACGTCAGTGAAGTAAATATCATAGGAAACCTTTCTATCGTTGATTTACTTTTTTACACAGACTTTTTAGATACTGAAACAATGGTTATCTTTATCTGTATAAGGAAATGTCTCAACAAACTTTTTAATTCTCGAAACAGAATGTTCGAGTATCACGCTACTCAACATTTTCTTCCATTTCTTTTTCACTCTGAAAGGGATGTCGTTGGAGAATTATGCTATGGTCCTCCTCCACTCATAAAATATAAAAAGAAATGAAAACATATGTTCACACACACGCACAACTTTCCCTTTATAGTACGAAGTCCTTATTCTTTTTTTCAAGTGTAAGAAAGAATATTCATTCATCCGAAAAAAATGTTGTAGAGCTTAGTATAAAAGGAATGAATGGGCTCCTTGATGGAGTATGGAGAACTTTATTCCCATAAAAAGCGAGTTGTTAATAAATGAACTACCAAATGAGTGTTAAAACAGTTACTGTGGGAGGTAAATTATGTCTTGATTTACTATGATGTCTCTGAGAGCTAGGATTTGTAATGGAATAAATGGGACGTTGACAATGATATAACTGTTATCGGTGAAATAAAAATAATTCTTCATTGTAATAAAAAAATTTTTATTCAACGTCTATTACTGCTTTTTCAAGCATGCAATGTCTTGCAGTCCAGTATAAATGAAAAGTCACTTCAAAAACATTACACTCGACGTCATCAAGATCAGGATCCTTGGTTACCAAATGGTGGTCGCTGTTCATGTTCACAAAGTGAAGTCGGAAGTATCAGACAGTCCAATGCGATGTGAATTAGGCTGAAGGAAATTATATCCAGTCAAAGTTCGGAAGCAGGCAATACTTGACGCTCTTGGGAAGGAACGATAGATTCTTTAAAGTTAATAAAAAACATGAAATAATGTTGAGAGAGAGAATTCCGTGCATTTTTTCACTTTTATGCATTTTGATTCTTAAACGCTTCAACAATGTACGCCTTGTGAACAGTTTCTCTTTGATTTTTACTTCATCCAGTAGTAGAACAAGTCATTTTGAGACCCTAGACGAGAAAGTAACTGGAGGCCTAGAGAACATATTATTCTCAAATTTTCGAACCATCAAAAATCAGTAGCTTAGCTAACATTGATAACTGGAGATGCTTACCCCTCTCCCTCACCACTGCACCCACCCACTATCCATCATTTTAGATACGGATACAAATCTTCTATCCAAAAAAATTTAAATCAATAGAATCGTATATAGTTTACGAGATATAAGCTCGACAATTCTGATAATTTTTGGTAGCTAGAGTTTTCGTATACCTATACCAGAATGAATCCCTATACCAGAATGAATTTAAAAACGTATTCACGTCAAAAGGATTCCAGCCCCGAGTTTTCCGTTTTAAGGCCCTTTTATTTAAAAAACCAGGCGTGATTAGTAGGTGGTCTGCTACTATCGCTTTTAAGTACTTGTGTTTAAGACCACAATTAAACGAACGGAATAATCAAAACAAGATGGAGCAGTATAAATAATTATGATTGTAAATACGATTAAAAGTATCAATCATTATATTCCATAACATTTCCACTCAGCATTTGATACCATAGGTTAGTCAAAAATAAATTACACTGTTTCGAAACCTGTTTCGTTAAAAATTCGTTTTGAGTCATTCAACATAATAACGCCCTCTAAGAACATAACAAGGACGAGAATGCTTTGATTGATGCGGCATTATCTTTTAAAATGCCGCAATTCAATTGCAAAAGTAACAAACCACAGAGAAAACAATATTCATTTCTTAATCTATTCTCATTGGAAGCTCTTTTCAATTCGAATGCGAACCGGAACTCATTTCACTTGTTTTTTTACCGCAACCGGAATTAATTGTGTTGCTTTGACTGTGGGAAATAAGAGTGTTAGTTCTTGTGATCTCTTACGCCATTATGAAAATATTCCTCGTTTGTAATTTCCACTACCTTACAGAATGCCAATTCCACTTCTTTAATCAAACTCATGAACTCCAAAGAATGAAAGCAAATCGGAAGAAATTAAACAACAAAAGAACTCATCTAGAATAAACGAACGAGCGAATAAAACTCGAGATGTGTTTAACTTGATTTTTCCCCTCCTTTTCTATTTCGAATATCGTGAGCTCCCATACTTAAGGAAAGTTTTCATCTAACCTATTTTCTCGAATAGTGTAATCTCGGAACTCCTAAACACTTTCGCTGTTTGTATTGATTCTTTTTTTTATCGATGGTCATCTCACCAAACGGGTCACGAATGAGTTATGAATTGTGGGGAGAATCGCTTTTCGATTGTTAACAAATAAGAACGGAATTAAGTCGTCGAAAAGAACGGCTGAGATCTGCTCCTCGGGGCGAAACGAACGATTGCTAAATTGGAATGAATTATGGTTATATCATATCAGATAACTGTTCCAAATACTTTTTATATAAGTAAGGCAATTAAACGGAATCGCAAATGGAATGACACCGTAGCTTTTTTTCGGTCTTATACTGATCAGCTGTTTCTATCGTAAACAAAAGATGATTGGTTGCTTTATTAATAGGCAATCCATCGCTTGAATCCATAAATTGGATTATCATCTGTCGAACCAAAGTTGAGCAACTAAACTCTTCAAATGTTTTCATTTCATCGTTTCCTTTTCTTTTTGTAGCATATTCGTTTTAAAGAGGTAAATATTTATTCGTATCGAATACATTTCGATATTATGCATTCATACATTCGATTATGCATTTTCTGTTTGAATATTTTTGATGGAATGTTTTTATTATAAGACAAGGATAATGTTTTTAAAGTTTCCTTAGAGAGAGGGTCAACAAAATTTGTTCACGCTCAATTTCTATTGGTCGCCATTTGTGCCCTGCGCTATGTGGTCTAACAATGGAGGCGAAAACTGACAATGATATTATAGTCACAAACCTCAACTGACACAAGCTTGAATTTAGAATGTTATGTTGTTTAGTCTGACTACGAAACCTCGATAAGCTTTATGGAACCTGCTCGATGAAGTTCGATTCTTTTAGTACGGAAAATAGTTATTAATATCTAATAATAAAATTTGGTTGTTTTGAATACTTGTCATTTCTATTGTAGAATATATAGTCCTCTTTTTGAAAGATTAAATCTTCAGGTAATATAATTTATCCCCAAGATGCTCCAAACGCGAACGTTTAGACTTTACGAGCCATTTACTCAAGATGCTGTTTATCCAGAGAAAATTCATTTCGAAATTGCAAAAAAAAATTATCTTTGACCGGATACTGCAACCAGAAAAATGTTTTCTTAACACATAACCACACTCGTTTAGGGATAGAATTAGGGCTGTCTACCTTCCCGGTTCTCGCAGCCATATTCCAATCTGAGGTTTACAAAAGAAATCTCCAGACTTCGTTCTTATTCATAACTATGCTCTTATGCAATTAGGTTTTCATTTGTAATGATTTTTTTTGTTTTCACATTAATGAAAATTTATGGTTGGGCGAAAGAAAATAACTTTCCAAAAAGTAGTAAAATCCAAATTTTGTGTAAATTTACTTGGACTTTTTGAAGAAACTAGGTCATAAATTTAGTGTGTCTAAATTACATATTTAATTTCGCACGCGGTATTAAAAGTTTTACCATATTTGTTAATATGCATTTTTTTTAATCCGAAAAGACAAGTCTCTCGATTCAGCATTTCAAGTATTCATTAATATTCAAATAATCGAAAAACATCATGATTTTTCGACTTCCTGATGGAAGCATTTATTTGAGAATATTATCCTATTCGTCTTTCAATTTTTAGATTTCAATAACTTCACGTCAATAACGTCTTCACACACCTGCACACCTTTATTGCAATGGTTTTGGTTTGTTACTCTATGGTCATTTTTTCAACACGAGAGCTAATTAGAACGCTACGTATGGCTTAAAGTTTTATTGTTGTGCATACAATGGAAGTATTTTGATTTATAATTTAAAAAAAAAACGAATTATACTTCACAGAAGAAAAAAAACTTTTCACGTTTCTCGGACCCTCTTACTTTTGAACTTTGGTGCTCCATGTTGGAGACTTAATGAAATGCGATCAAATGAGTCAGTAAGACATGCAATCTAAAATACTTTCCTAAAATCAAAAACTGAAAAATGTACCTTCACAAACGGACAGAAATTGAAGACATGATTAGCAAAGTCATTAAACTAGTTGTACTCAACAAGCATTTAGTCATCAGCATATAAAAACAAAAATAAATATACTAATTAAAATATAACTAAATATTCTGTAAAGTTTCATATACTGTATTGTGAGGTTCTCCGGCCAGATGCTGAAAAATTCTGACCGGTAAGAACCCTTTCAACCCCTGGGAGCGTAGATGGAATGTCCTTTGGACTCATCCCATCCGGGTCTTCGGCACGAGTTGGAGAGTAGGGAGTGAAGACAGCCCTTCGGGCGTCATATCCAGGAGATATAACCATTGTATTTAGAAAAAATATCTAAATGTGTGCGGACAGTAAATAATGTTCACAATCGTATTAGCATCATCTTTAGAGAGTAAGAGAAACGAACGAACCATCAAAAATATTTCTTTGTTTAATTACTTCCATTATTTATTCTGCTTAGTTTCCCCAGTATCTTAATTGTGTAATACAATGATATTCAATTACTAACATTGGCCAATGATGCCATTCCTCGCCGTTGTTTATAACGTAGTCATCAAAACTGACAAAAAGAGTGATTTTCAACCTTTTTCATCTCATGGCATACATAAACTTATTACTAAAATTCTGCGGCGTACCAAAAAAAAATTGCTTCTGATGTGGCAGAAAAATAGGTATAATTTTTCTTTTTACAAAAAAATATTACTAATCATCAACTCCGTTTGCTTCAAAGTGGCTTGTTAAAATATCCTTTTGAAACAATTTATTTGTGAAACTTAATAATACTCAAAATTATTTATACGGGTATTAATTGAAATTATTTTTGAACACTCTTAAATGTTCAAAACAAAACCGTTGAAATGAAATAAATCCAACACAATTTAAACTTCCGCACCATCCGTAAGGCACACCAGTGCCCTTCTTGTGGGCACACCAGCGCTATTCTTGCGGCACACCGGTTGAAAATCGCTGCTCTACTCTGCAAATGCACTCAGAACATGGATAGTGTGGCAACCGTATGACATGATCTCCCTTTTCAGTTTCGCCCTGTACGCTAAGCTTTCCTGCAGCAAACGTTTTCTCCTCCAGAGGAAACCATCCCATAAAACACTTGCAAATTTCGCATTATTTGCATTCCTCCTCCGGGAAAGCCGCGAAAATAGAGCAGAGGGGACGAATTCCTTGAAAAATAGCAAAGCGTTAATTTATTTATGTATTTCTGGGAAACCCATCAGAGGCGGAAATTTACATCACACGCAGCCTCTCTTCCACCCCGCGCTCCTCGGTAATCATAACAAGCGCGACGCGTGTCCCTCTTGACGTTCACATCCGGTTTTCATAAGGGACCGGAAGTCGACTCTGACTCTCCAAGTGTGACTCAAGCATTAATACCGGGAAGGAATTTAATCACTCATGTGAATGAATTGGCTTAATTTGTGTGAAAAAGATGACCTAGTCATTTTATAAAAATTGCTACCGATTTAGGAATTTTTTCCCATGTTTATACATGAACTTAAAATATGAGTGGCCAACTACGGAGAATTATTGTGGAGAGCCAGGTAAAACTCCAGTTGCTTTATATGTGTATTTTCGGAATACTTTTCGATGTACTGTTTTTTTCACAAATCGTTACCAATGTTATCGGTAAATTTGAAATATTTGTCCCTCATGTTTGGGGAGACCGGACCTCAATGATGCTGCCCAAATTCCCAGGACCAAAATATTGGGGGTCCCAAGTTGGTCGGGCCCCTTGACGCTCCTGGTATGCATTTTGTTGATACGACTTATTTGAGTACTCGTTGGAAATTTTACACCTCCCGTTTTAGGGTAGGTCCCGGTCTAATGGTCTTTCTGCCTTGTGCCTGACAATAAAGTGACAAACCAAGCCAAACCCGCTTTTTTGGGGTGGGGCAACCCCGTCCAAAAATTATTGGAAAGGGGTCTCTAGGATTTACCACCGTGACAAAGAACATTTTCTTTTGATAGATTATTCCGTTGATTCGTTGGAACTCAACTCCTAGCCCTCCACAGGATTGAGTGCTAGAGAGGGGTCGAAAAATGTGCGAAAATATTTTGAATTAGTGGAAAGAATGTTTTGGAAGAAGAAAATATCACAAATATTTTTTGTTTCTTTTGTAATAGAGTTTAAAAATTTCAAAGAAAAATAAGAGCAAAGAAATTATATTTGTGCAAATTAAAAATGGGTACTTGTATCTTTATATTGCTTGGCTCCCACGAGAAGACAACTGGTTCACGTGGTTTTGAAGGAGTCTATTAGTGGAATTAGGGGACTGGTAGAAACGTAAACAAATCTCTTCCTCCCAATCAACTCTTTTAGTGTTGATTCTGACACCGAGTTTATCATTCAATTCCAAAGTTGGAGCTATGGTGAACACCACACATGCTTTTTTTGTCTGATGCGTATGTCAGACCTTATCCGAGACAACCTTTCACACCTATTCACAAATCAACGGACCCAAGATCGGTCAACTTCTGCCGGCAGCTTCACTAAATTTCATTACGGGCCCGTCATCTGATCTAGTGCTGGGACCAGGAATGCAGATATGGAGAGATGCTTAATTAAAATTTATTCTTTTAGAACAGTGACTTTTAAACGATGTGCCAAAAGAATGGTTCTGGTGTGCCTTACTGATTGGTACATGGTTAAAATTGTGTAAGATTTATTTCATTTCAACTGTTTAGTTTTGAACTTTCGAAAAGTGTGTTCATAAATAATTTCAAGCAATACTCGTATTTTTAATATCCGCATAAATAATTTTGAGTATTCTAAATAAATCGTATATAAAATAATAAATAAGTATCGTAAAGAAATTGTTTCAAAAAGATTTTTTTAAAAACCTTTTAGAACAAAAAGGGAGTAGTTAATTACTATTATTTTTCATAAACTAATCAAAACCGTTCCTCAGATCGGCAAAATATATAATACATTTTTGATGTGCCATAGAAATTTTAATTAGTTTATGCATACCAGAGATGGAAAAGGTTGAAAAGCGCTGTTTCAGAATACAGCCTTTCAGGGTGTCGGAATTAGTCCTTGCTTCAAATAAATCAATTATTAAACCTTATGATCATGGATATTTTCGATTGTAATAATAAAATTATACTGAATTCTTTTTCCGAATTCATCGAATTAATGTACTTTCTTCCTCACAACTAACTAAAAAAGGGAATTGTATTTGTAATTTTCATTGAAGTTTTTCACCCCAATATGAAAACCTTTGTTAAAATGTTTCAAAGAGCTAATCAAGAATTGGGTTGAAGACAAAAGTTCCTGCTATATTTAATACAATAAATTATTAATTTGTTGTTTAAATGGAAGATTACGTTTATGAGTTCTAGTTACCTCCTGTTGCAAGAATGGTGCACACCTTTAGTGGCAGAAATATAGACAAATTTTCAACGTGTTACTTTTTAATCAAACTTCTTTAACCGTTATTTAGCCTTACGATGATAGAAAAAATCAAAACAAAATCAATTTTTGTTTGAAAACAAGTCTTTTCTTCAGAAAAAGACCTAGACATCGATTTTCAAAAGTAATAAAATGCATCGACAAAAGCAGTTGCGCATTTGATATGCTGGTCTTTTTAAGGCTAGCTACAGGAATAGGGAAAGGCGGACTGTTGCCATAGTTTTCTCGGAAAACAAACTTGGAAACACGTTATGAGGCAAACGTTTTATAATTGAACGTTTGAGAAAAATAACATTGAGCAGGCTGTTTGTAGTAAATGTGAAAGGAACCAAACACCTCTTAACATGAAATAATTCTCAAGAAAAGCCAGTTCTTATTTAGTTCAACTTGCCCACGTCGTACTTTCCTAGTTTTAAGAAGCCATTCACACAATAAAAATATTCAAAATGGATATAAGAGTGAAAAAATAAAAAAAACTATGTTTTTCACTATATACCAATATTCACCTTTAAAAAAGTTTCACATTCGATTACAAGCTTTCAAGTTAGATATTTTTTGAAATATTTATTTAAAACTAAAATCTGTGAAATTGAAGAACGGTTTTCGGAAACATAACTTATAAACGAAGGATGCATCGCCAAATGTGATAACCCAAGTCAATGATACATCGACCACAAAAAAGGACGAAAGAAATGGGAAAAATTGTTCACACACACAGGCACCATTCTGACGGTCTGTTTAATTGTTTCTAATTGCATTATCTGTGCATTTTTTTGATACGGTCAAAGGGTCATTGGTGTAGAGAGAGATTGAGTCACACGCATATCGTATTTTACTCTTCTATTTTAAAAGCGAAAACTAGGACACACTTGTACGCAAAAGTTGTGGTGAAAGCTATTTTACCCAATAGTTGAAAAAACAAAAATGCGCTGTTGGTGAGATAAGTCACAAAATATAGCTTGGGCCTTCAACAGAATTCTAGTTGTTTTGTATTTGTTTCTATTCATATTTATTTTACAAGGCAGAATGTTCAAAACAAATGTAGAGGACTCGTTGTTGAGAAACATAAAACTTAATTTCTTGTCTGTATGGAATTTCAAATTTTGAGACTACTCTCTTGTTCATCTATATTTATTCTCAATTTATTTTTTCTTGCCAAATGTTTTCTTTTGTGAAAATACCAATAAATAAGTCATGGAAATTTCCACATTATATCAAAATGAGATTGTAATGCAGTCTTGTGTGATTAAATAGTTTTGAATTATTTTTCTAGAGCAATGGTTGCTTGTTCGTTTTCGATTGATGCCAATTTCACATTTTGGAAACGTAATAACTATTTTTATTTTTGAATTTCATATATACAATTTTAAAAAGTTTTCGATTAAACGAGTGTTTACGTGAATCGAATACTATTTTAATTTTCCTTAGACCACAGGAAAATCTGTTCAGCACCCATATCGTTGTGAAAAATAACTTGAGCCACTGTATGTCTTCTTTTGAAGAAATACAAACTAAACAAAAGTTTATAAATCACACTGTTGAAAACTGCTTCGAAATTTTCGAAAACAAGATTAAGACAGGTGGAATAGGGGATAAGAACATAAATAAAAATGTTAGATTCCAAACAAGTCCAAGACAAATGTTGAGCTGTACCGGCACGTTTGTACATGAACAAATATTTTTCTTTCTTCTTCCTCGATCTTTTTATTTTATGGACCTGTTCTTGCGAAAAAGAATGGACTGAGATTACGGTAAAATAAAAATAAATGTAAGACGGGTCAGCGACGAGAGGATTGGAATATTTCATGAGTGCAAGAAGAAAATGGCCTTTTCCTGGGAAAGGTATTTTAAAAACCTGAGAGGGAAGAGGGATACGAATAAGAAATGGTGGGAAATATGCAAATATTGTCGGAGCTTAGAGTTGACTTTTGTCACGAATTCTTTATTTTGGTTTTAATATACATGTATCAATCTACCTTACGATTGTTGAAAGTTTATCTAGCTGTTGAAAAATACCTGTCGAATTTTCAAATAGAGTAGCCTTTCTATTCTTGGTTCGGTCCTTTGGAAATGGTATATTGTATATGTTGATTACTCAAGCGAAAATTCAGAATTCACTATCACCTGTTTTTGACCAAGAATGAAGCAATTATGGCCAAGGGGTCCTCCAAACTCATGATTTTTTAGTAGTATTCAGAGACACAGGCCCACCGGAAAATTCCCGAGAGGCTGGTGCTTCTAGGAGGCCGTTAAGACTTTCAATAAAAAAATAATGTAGAATTAGACAAGAAGAATTTATTTCATACAGTAATTCAAATGTTTTTACAATTAGAAAGACAGTAAACTTACAGACATATAATGAAATCAACTCTGTATATCATATGACTATAGCATGAGGTTTTTTTTATTGAACTTGAAAGCTAGACTGTGTTAACGGTTGAATTAAGTGATCAAACAATCTAAAAGTCTACATGCCTCGGTTCAGAATAAGATTATAGTGATGTGAGAAATCCCTACCATATAGATAAATTAGGGAGTAGTTACGCCACACTTTTACATCAAAAGTATATATCCATGACAGTTTCTCAAAAATAATTCTTATTTCGATAAAGGCGTGCTTTGTCTTAAAATCTAACTTACTAACTTGGATCAATTTTGTAGTCTTTCTGTAAGTATTGAATCAACATATTTGACTAAAACAAACGAAAACGTTTACGCAAGTCGACATTCGAAAAGGTGTAATTTCCCTTACTAAAACCATCGCATAATTTATAAGGTAAGTGTCAAATTATTCAAAATTGCATATTTTACTTTTAAGAATTCATGATCTGGCCCCACCTAAAGCCAAAAGTTGGCTACTTTTTCTTCAACAGTTCATCCCATTCCCAGCCAGTCAGTAACTGTAACTACTAGTTCCTATGTGTTCTTCTAGTACTTTGATATTTGAAGCTTATGAACTCTTTTTCTAACAATTTCGGGTTACAAAGACAAAATATAAAAAAGAACAAAGATCAAAAGAAATAACAACACCAAACACGTTTGTGAACATTGAACATTTGCATTTTCCAAGTTCATGCACCGAAACTTTTTTTAATTGTTAAAAATAGTTTAAATTGTTAAAATTTTACCATATATTTCTGATTTGTTTTTGGATTTCCAATTAGAAACTTCTTAGTTGAGGATTTTTAATTTTCCCAAACCGTTCAATCGAACAAGAACAGGTAAGAGGTCCGAAAGGTAAACTTCCTCAAAAAAGGAAAATCAGAATTGGTCGTCCAAATTTTTTGGAAACACCGAGTAAAGGCTTCGTACCTCCACGTATGGGTTGTATGTACGAGGGCTGTGAACGGGAACAAACATCTCCAGACAAAATAAATAAAATACGATTAAGGACAGGACGGAAACCTCGTAGGAATTTCTCGCACATTTCACGCTGCAGTAAACACTTCCATCGGTCCTGGCCCGTCTGGTCGGTACATTAACGAAAAACAAACCCTAGCGCATCCGAACACGCTGCTGCGAAGGAATAAAACAATTTGTGGAAATGGCAACCCTGACCCCTTAAACGTCTTCCCAGCAATGCTAAACCGGTCTTTGCCGTGAGAAAGTCCCAATAGAAGGCCCGAGGCGTCTGAATATCAATCGGCTCTTCGTTTTAACTGTTATTTTCAACGCTAGAACAAAGCCATTTAACCTCACTTTTTCTGGAGTAGTATTTTTTTGTCTCTCTCGAGTGGCAGCAGAGTTGAAAAAACGAAATGCACACTTGATTTTAGGAAATCGCACGGTTGGAATTCTAATCAAAAACCAGAACCGGAGTTCCGATATTGCCAGATCCCACGGCTTATGCATCAAATGATAACTTTTTTTTATCGTTTTTGTAGAGTATTGGGCATATCGAGAATTTTCTTTTATTTTGGTTCCCATTGAGATTCGAGATCTAAATGTTACATGGAGTTAAGTGGTTTCGAATTTGATACACGTTTTGTGATGGAATTTTTTTAAACCAGCAACCTAAATATTTCTATTATTTTATTCGAAAGCTCCAGGAGATTTCGATAACCGGACGTAACAGATATCTTCTCACCTAATCTGTTCCAAAATGGATCCATCTTACTTTTTCTAACATAATTCAAAGAAGGCTTGTGGCTAATGACGTCAGGATGCCATTGAAAGAATGGAAGAAAAAACTCACTGATGTTTATTCTTTTCAAGCTCAGAAAAGCTGAAATATCATCTCTTTAGCTGTTTGCTGTCAGCTGATTTATTTTTAAAACTATCATGTTCAATACTTTTCTCTTGTCATGTTTTTGACGAATCACTTTTAGGAGTCATTTCTTCGGTGACATGTCATCGAAACCTTTAAAACTGGCTCATAACATTTTTCTCAAAAATCAACCAATCACCACAGAACACTTTTTGGTAAACAAAGTTGCACTACCTTTGACACCGCTTGCGAAATTGATGACCCGGTCGTGATGATGAACATACTCACTTTCAAAAACAAGCCTGATGACGCTTCTGACAATTACCACTGCTAGATGGCGCTAACAACAATCGACGCGCACTTCGATGACTGGTCCAGGGTTAACAATTGAATTGCTAATGCTTTGCCTATTTCCAAAAACTGTTTGAAGCATTGTATTAACAGACAATGCTTCTATTCCCATCACAGCTTCACTCTTCGTTGTCAGCGTTCTTTTCACTAGGCACCTCAGCATCTATCGAACTCAGCCACGCCTATAGAATTCTAGAGGGGGATTTTGGTGAACTTAGCCGTATTACCAGACCCTACAGAACCACCTCTACAGACGCTGTACTTGTACTGGCCGGTCTAGATCTCTTGGCAGCAAGGGAAGGGCTTCGGCTCTTATTACCAGATTCGGCAAACCCAAGTCTCTCCTGGTTTCCCCACCAATTTGAAACAAAAACCCACCCTTCGCAGGAATCCAACACACATCATTCATTACACCAAGCCCCCAACGCGCTACCAAATCTACACAGACTGGTCTAAAACCCAGGATGGAACCGCCGCCACCTATTGTGTGTTCCTGGACAACAGAAAGATCTTTGAGTGGGCACGCAGACTGCACGACAAATGATCAGTTTTCAAAGCTGAGTTACTTGCCATCCATGCAGCTTCACCCTGGGCACTTCGAAATTGCTCAGAAAACACATTCATTTTCTCGGACAGTCTTGTCCAGAGTGACTTTCTTAACCAACAATCTCGCGACTAACCCGATGGCACAGAGAATACATTCCTTCATTTAAGTGGCAGCTCCATCGAAGTGCATAGATGTCTCTTGGGTCAGAGGTCATTGCGATGTTGAAGGAAACGAAGCAGCAGATCATCTTGCAAGAAGTGCCACCGGTAATGCGTCCATCCGCCTACACCATCTCCCGGCATCTCATTTGAAGAGGTCCCTCAAGCTAACATCCATAAACAGTTAGCTGGCAAGAGAGATGGCTAAACTCCATCAAAGGTAGAAGAACATTCGGGTTTTACCCCAAGATCGGGTACGAAGCGCCTCCTCACCACCCCAGAGCTCACCCACTTTTACACTGGCCATGGCCCGTTCCTGCAGTACTTATTCCGTATGAATATTCATTGCAGTGACCTCTGCATCTGTGGCATGGAAGCAGATCAGGACCATTATGATACCACCTGTCCCATCACAACACATCTACACATCAAGGAACCAGCAACACAGCACTATGACGCCTGGCTGTTCACCCCTTACTACAAAGGGAAATCATACAAATCGTGCGATTTGGGGCCTCCAGGGAGTTTGAACTGAAGCAAGCGGTTTAAATTCTGTCGACTTTGAAGTGGAAAATATTCCTTGAGCCTAATCTCTTTTCACCTAAAAATTGCAACACTTAAATTCAGTCTCTTGCCTCTAAAACCCTCATAGAAAAATTTATTTTGAGCATCACTTGCGTGTGCATTTCATAGTTCAAAATTTCTGTTTTGCATCACAAAAAAAAATTATATCTCATCCTCATCTAGTCATCTTTCACGTTGTGGGAAATTTTTTTTACCGTAAATCCTTCGTAGGGTCGGTATCCCATGATGGAGTTGAGTTGCAGCGTATCCTATCTCCACTGGGAAGTATTTTTTGGTGGACAAAGTTACACTGCCTTTCTCAAGTCTTGCTAAAGGCGTAATAATAAATGTACCTACAAAGAGATTGACCATTAAATATTCAAAACCACTACCGACCGCTAACTATCTGCAGCTACTCAAAAATAATATAACTCGTTGCTCGAATTTAGGAATATGGTAACCGTGTTTGCCTTGAATTTTGTGTCTTTATACATTACCTCGCCACTAGCATTGCAATTTTTCCTCAACATTTCAAGAGTACGAACAACCCTTACGAATAAGAACAATTTAAGAATAGTAGTTTAAGGTATTTAAATCTTTGTCAACATTTCGGTTTCTACACATCACGTGAAGCCTCAAATTCTCCTTTCCTTATCAACTTTCCTTTATAACTTATTCACGAAATAGCCTTTAATAATAAAGCAATTCTTTCAACATACTATTGTATGCGCCACTTGTAATGTTATAAATGTTCGTAATGAGTGAAGTTGCGAGCAGAACTTTCAGTATTATAACTACGAGAACACACGCGACGATTGTATGAATCTCTTCATTGATTCGCCTGCTACACCCCTTCAAAGGATTATTCATCACAGTGTTAGGAGCAATGACCACACAAATTCTAATCCCTCGGCAGTCAAATTCGCATAGTATATTTGTATCTGATTTGGATTCTATGCTGGGTTTACTTAAGAAAGGCGAAAATTTGAAACCATTCATTTCAAATGAGCATTTCTGGTTGCTTTAATACTCGATTTAGCAAACGGGTCAAATGACCCTTTTTAAAAATTTTACTTAAAATAACTTTCTAAGTTTCATCGCTTTCCTCAACTGACTTGACAACTTTTCCTCAGATGTTTTAATATTTATAAAATTAATTTTGCAGCATATATTTCTCTTTGCCTCTCTCCCTGCATCCAGCATACGTATGAAGTATAATTATTTTAACCGTGACGAGTTATTTGATACGTTTGAATTTTTCAATATTCCTAATTTAGCCTGAATAAATGCCTGGGTGATGTACAACGAAACAGGTGAAAGTATTTCAAAGAACGAATTTTTATTACAAGAAGGAGAACTTGCTAGTGAATATCAAGGACTTCAGGAAAAAGGACTAATATGGCCAGCTCAAACAAAGTTACCAATGTGCGTTAAAAGTGTCAAATAGGATATTGCCATAAAAATAAAGCCACTAATATTTTCTGCTGTCGGTGCAAGAAATATGTCTGCGGAAAGTGTTTAGCAGAGCAACTTAGCATTTGTAAAAAATGCGGCTGCAAATGAATCGAGATTTCATTATCGAATACTAAAAAAAAGTTAAATTACTCAATAAAAGTCGAAATAATATCTTAGTTATGATTACAAAATTTTTGTCGTTTTGTTTATAGTTATTAAATTATTATTGTTTAGTATTTCAAGCACTAACTCCACTGTTACCTGCATTCAAAAGGAAAATTGGTAATTTAATCCTTTTTGGTGAAAATAGATATTTACAAAAGGTTATTACCTATTCGGTAAATTTAAAATTTTAAATTAAAGGTCGGTAAAATTAGTGTTAAACATTAAACCGTGGTTTTGATATCCTTTTTCTGTATATTTTTAATTAATTACTTTGTTGGATTCAACATAAAATTTATATAAATGAAAATGGCATGTGTGTTAGAGGTTTTTGCTTTTTGATTTTTATTTAAAGAAACCGCAGTTGATTGCAATTAGTTGTGTGTTATTAAAGTTTAATTGCGATAAATATAAAATAGTTTTTGAGGTGGAACAAATATTTCCTGCTAAAACATAAATCATGATATTTTTCAAACCGTAATGTTATGAACTATATGAGAGGCATTTTCTATCAAGCTAAATGTAGTTGGCAGTAATGTTCTGCGGCGGAACGTGTTTCCTGTACGCTTTCCAAACGTGACGTCACTCGACTTGTTTTTAGAATAAAATTTCGTCACTTCGCCAGTAAAACTTCCAAATTGATATGTGATAGTTGATTGCTTAGAGCCAATAGAATTAAACGGCGATAAATTACATTTTAAAGTAATCCCAGTATGCATCGAGAGGAAAGCATTTGGGTAGTCGAAGTAAAATCTTCGCATTCGTCTGATTTAAAAATCCCTCTCATTTAAATAAACGGAGTATTCATAGTATACGAAAAAGTAATTCGAATAAGAACATTTTCTATTACGAAAATTCTTTATAAATTATATTTTGTGAAAGTCGAGTGTTTAATAATTTGATACCCCAAAGAAAAATTTGTAATTGTCACCAAAATGTTAACCAGGATTTCATTTCGGAAGGAGCTCAAAGATAAAATGGTTTTTATGGCAGGGAGATAGATCTCTTCTTTTTTTTAAAGTTTCGCGAAAAGACTTTTAATTTCATATTTTCTTTAAAGTAAAGGTTGCAACTATAAAATAGGACGAATCTCATTTGATCCACTTTTTACAGTCGAATGATCTAAGTACTCATGACAATAAACAACATTAAGCAAGAAATTGAGTAGAAAAATTTCTAGAAATTGATTTTTCCTTTTGTCACTTTTGAAGCGTTGATGTCATATGTTGATATGCGAATACGAGAGATGAATAAATAAATGAGAAAAATAAATTCATCTTTTTCACACACGTACTTTCATAATTTGTTGTGAATTAAGTATTAATAGTTATTGTTCTATTCTGAAGAAGCCAAAGGTTTGTATTAAATTTCTAATGATATGCAAAAATAAGAAACTAATACATGGACCTCCAGAACTCCCTCTGGTTATATCACTCATTCTAACTATTAAACAGTACTCAAACGATTGATAACAGCGTAATGAAAAATGACGCAAGAAAATTTTACCTAGGTTCCTTCCTTTAGTGTACTCTCAACACATACATATATCATTTCCGAATTTCCGAACCGGACACTTTCCCAGAAATCGTACGACCTTGTACATGTTTCCTTCTGCTGGCAAGTGGAAAGGTGTCCTCTTTTGAAGTGACTGTTTTCCCTAGCAGGGATTTTCGTATACACTTGTCACCTGTTGATCGATGCCGAGAGATTCCCCTCCGATTTATGAAAATTCAACAGATTACTTAACGAATTTAATTTCAGATGAATAACAAAGCTAACTTTTCCCAACGCTTTTTGTATTTCTATTAAAATAATTATATTGAGTTCTGCCACAACGTACAGCGCTTTATGATTCCACTTCAGAAACATTCCATTCATTTGTCCATCAAATATACCTTCAATTCAAACTCTAGCACATCGAGATATCATGATTCTTAAAAACATCGAGGTATGATTCTCAAAATCATCGGATATCATGATTCTTAAAAACATCCCAATATTATGATTCTTAAAAACATCAAGAGTCACAACCAGGATGCTCTCGGAAATTCTCCTACGCAACAAAACGCTTTTGTTAGCCTCTCTGTTAAATATTTTTTCCCTCTTATTGTTCCTAGAGAAAACGCCAACACTATGTCCCAAACGAAAGCCCGAACAGCGCTAGGCAACCTTGATGTTGACTAAGGGACTGAAAAGAAATTAATTGGGCTGACGGGGCATCAATGAAACATCAATGAAACATCCTTCCGAAGCAAACAAAAAACAATTCCGCGAAATCATGCTTGCTAATTAATGATGAGCCTTTCGAACAATTCATTTCCGTTCGGATGTGAGCAGGAATTTTTCTTTTCGACGATGTTAGTTTCTTGACGTCAGATCTCGGATAATACCGACACACAATTAAATCTCGATTATCTATCGTTAATTAGGAAAGTGAAAAGCATCGAATCTGATGTTTGTGATGGCGTATGAATGTTGGCATCAGAGCAGATATTATGAATATTTTATGCTAGGGGTTGAGGAATATATTTTATGGCTAAAAATATTTTATTTGTGTACAATATTTTACTTAGGAAAAGGTATTTTAGATTTAAATTTTTATCTAATAAGTTTAAACTTTTAGAGCTAAATTTTTTTCTTCAATTGATTTGTATAAAAAAGAGTATATGACGATTCTAATCATACACTGGAATATAATCAACGTTTACTTTTGGCAATTCTTTTGTAAACGTTAAGCATGTTTTCAGTATTTTTCGGGGAAATAAGTAAGTTTGGGTTGCTTTAAATGTATTTAGGCGTTTATCCATGAAAAAGTTAGTTTTGAATTCTTGTGAGAGGGATTTTCAGTGGACCAGACGGAATGAGGTGATTTTACATCCGGTACTCAAATGCGCTCGCATGATACACATCGGGGTTACCTTAAAATATAGTTTATCGCTGGTTTGGTATCGTTGGGCATTTAATGTAACCAGCGTTACCAATCAAGCATCATATCATCAGTTTGGAATTTATTCTGACAAAGTGTTGAAATCTTACTTGAAAAACAAGCTTAGTGATGTCACGATCGGAAAACAGGAAACACATTCCTCCGCAGAAACACTACCGCAATGTTTAACTCGACAGAAATGCCTCTCATATCAAATCGTTACGATTTCGGAGGCTGTCTCAAGTGTTAGGCATAAAGTGACGTAGCTAAATTTACTTTGTTTTAAAGTTCATAACCAAAATAAACTTAAAACATTCTTTGAATTGTTTTTGTTTCTTATGAAATCGTAAGCAAAGAACAGAAATTAAGATAAGAATGCGTCGCAGCAGATAGAAAACACTAATTCATTTAGTGGAAGGAATGGATAGTTATTTGGGGAAGTCAATAAGTCCTCTTGACCTTCTTGACAGTTTATTATATTGCATTTTTAAAAAATTCGTCCCTTTCCGAAAAGTCGACTTTGATAATCAACTGCAAGTTGAATTTTCTGATATCCGATTGCTCGAGAAAACTAAGATTGCAGGTGAATTCAAGCTAGTTAAATATTGGATTCTCAGCGATGAAATCTTCGGATCAAAATTTAATTCCACATTCAAACCTTAGTTTTGGTGTCGTTTTTTGTTTTTAAACTTTAAACCACGGCATTATTTTTCAAAAGTTTGTATTTGCTTTGAAACGAAAACGACTCGAACCAACATCCATTGTCTGTTCATCCGACTCAATAAACATCCAAGTCAACAACAAAACCGAATACAAAACAAGACCGACGAAAGCGTAGGGAATATAGACAAGGAAATTTTAACCTTTCTGAAGGGAAAAAGGGATACTAGGGACAGGAGAGAGGCACACACCTGTTGCTAGGTTACTACGCCTGACTCACCCATTCATTCATATGTTCTTCTCCCTCTGTTCCCATCGGCCGGCTTTACATCCCGTTCCGTCAGGTTCCAACATGTCGTGTCACTTGTGGTAAGTTGGAAGTTGAAAGTTGGAACCGAAATCCCAGACATGTTTTTTGGTTGTTGATGGTTCCTATTTTGGATTAGATTGGTTTCAGAATTCATCATGATCAGTTGTTTCTACGGAGAGGCGAAACGTCGCTCCAAAAAAAGCTCGATTTGTTCCAGGTTAGTGCTGTTTTCATTCTGATTTACTGTGCACATTTCTTTTTTGTTCCATTGTTCCTATTCCTTTGTTTATCGGACACGGATGTCATGAGAGTAATATGGGGATTCCTGGGATATTTTGATATTAGTGTGCTTTAAGATTTGTCTGAAGTACAAAATATCATAGATAAGCTAATATTTTGTTTATTTGATAAATTGATATTTATATTTGTTTACAAAACAGTTTTATTGCTAAGGTATTTTTACCTATAAAGAGAGATAATAGAATACAATCGACTGGTAATATTGTTTTTATTTTATTATCATAAAATCATTGTTATATTCTACAAAAATGACAAATTTTTCTTGAATGATCAATGGATAATTACGTCCCGTTTAGAGGTGCCGAGAAACAGTGAGATTTTGATTCTCAATAAAACATAACCATTAATTTTACCACGAAATTTTCAAAATTTGGTAATCTCGAATTCTAGGTATAAATTACAATCTACTTGATTCTTAATTTCTTTGTGAGATTCTTTTAGTTTTTCAAATATTTATTTTACTCGTAAGGAATTCAATATAATTTTGTTACCGTAGTCAACTGTAAAACATTCATAACCACAATTTTTCAAGCTAGGAATATATTTTTAGAATATTCTAAGACTTTTTGGGAAGGAAAATATTCTTTATAATACGAAAATGCAACACTTGTTATTGCAGATTTTTTTTTTTTATCACAAGAGCCCAACATGATGGAAATCATATTTCTGGCATTATGTGGATACTTGGTGTTCTCTAAAAATGTTAATTCATTTCGTACTTTTGTTGGAGTTATATGTGTGTGTGCAACTCAAAAAAACATCAT
This sequence comes from Meta bourneti, assembly GCA_933210815.1. Taxonomy (NCBI): domain Eukaryota; kingdom Metazoa; phylum Arthropoda; class Arachnida; order Araneae; family Tetragnathidae; genus Meta; species Meta bourneti. Next base: position 30,734,920 of record OW119923.1, on the reverse strand, counting down.
GTAGTTTTTGAAATTGTGAGATAAAATCGAGGACCCTGATATTAAGTTTATAAGTCAAAACATACCTATGGTCAAATCCGTTCCAATGAATCTAAAATTAGGCATTTAAAAAGTATGAGCTCAGTGGAGAAATATTTTCAATGTCGAAATTTACTTTGCAAAAATATATTTTGTAATGTTTAGCAATATTATTTAGCTGTTGAACGTTATTTATTTCGTTTATTCAGATAGACTCATATGTGAGGTGATTCAGGAGCATTTCTGAGTGCTGCATTAGGCGCGCAATGGCACATAGTCAGAAAAAAAAATCGAGGCAGCCGAAACACAGGAGCAGTATACCTCCAAATAAACGTGCCCAGCAATAAATTTTATACTTATTTGGTGTCTGTATGTTCCTTTTTCGATTGTTATAAAATATACCTTTGAATCTGCATATCTTGTTATTTATTTAAATTAGTATATTAAAAAAAAAGCAATCTTCAACGGCAGGGATATTTTGATGTGGAGAGCCCACGGGACTCGAATCCTTCCATACATGATTTTGGAATTTAAAAGCCATCAAAAACAAGAAAATCGACTCAGTAGTCTGAAAGGCAATTCTCATTTGACATTGCGTCATTTTGGAAACCGGGGAAAAAGAAGACTGGGTCATCCGAAATAATTTTCTGAATGCGTGTTTGATGAAAGCGTTTCTCTAAAAAACCTCAAGGCTTACTTTCACTTGTGCTGCTGTCCGAATGTGCTTTCCGTATTTGTATTCATCGAACCAATGAACGACGTGAATGGAAGTGACTAAACCTGTCAATCATTCCCATCCTTGGTGCTCATTGTTTCGACGGATACGAAAGCGAAGAGCGGATTCTGATAGACGTACAAGTGTAAACGAGCCTTCAGAATCGGCCTTGTCAGATTGGTGTTTATTTCTTTTCACAATTTTTTTCCAAATTTTTGTTTACCCCGATTCAGAAAAAATACCAACATCTGTTGATATTTGTTTGAACACAATGTTGACCCAAATTTTTGCATGGTAGAATCGATGGCTTTTAATTTCAAAGTTCAAGTAATCAATATTGGATAATTTATTTTTTGCCTATGTTTTGACATTAATCATTCTCTTCTGGTTTTATCTCAAGTCATTTAGAAATAATTTTGTTTAGCAATGCTAGTCATTGTTCTAAGTATTTGTTAGTGTTCTACACTATTCTTCAAAATGTACCTACGCTATGCTACTTAGAATTAAGTATGACTGATTTTGATCCCTCAAATTTTGTTGGCAAAAGATGAACAAAACTCGTTGGAAATATTAGGGTTTGAGTTTTACCAATTCTAATCGCTCTGGTTAAAAAAGTCAAGAAAAGGTTTATCTCTTCATTGCTCTCTTAGACACATAAAACTGTAGAAGTTTAATAGTCTCAACGAAGAATACTATTTTTTGATCGATCAATTGTTTTTCATACATTATTTTATTCCATTGGACCGTGAACACGAATTTTGAATTTCATGTTCATGATCCAATGGAATTTGACAATTCATCATTCGCTCACACGGTGATCCTTGTAATTTTAGAGGCCGAAGTTGAAAATGTTTACCTCTGTGGAAACGTACGTTCCACTAGCAGTAAAATGTATTTTAAATACATAAATGTTTTTAAAATCACGTTTAAAGATTTCATACGGACTCTGAAAGTTACCCTTACAAAAATGTTTTCCTTGTTTCTGTTCAGTAAAAAGTTTTAATTATCTATTACGGCGTTTTCAAATTATTCTGATTTATGTATCAGATGCTCGTATAAATCATCGTCGGATTTCTTTAGTTCCCTAAATTCTTTCAATGTAATAAAACACATAATTTTCCACTTCTAATAGCTTAGAAAGAGTGTTTTATTAAAGGTTTTTAGTACCTCCAATCGCTTTTAATATCTCAATTGCTTTGCAGACAAAACTACACACGTCAAAATACTAATTTTCATTTGCAAATAATAAATAGTTTGTCAGAACCGATACATTTTAATTGAAAAAAAGCATTTTTTGCAATGCTTGCACGTCGTGTCAAATCAATGAAAATGCATTATCCAAATAATAGATATGGATGATTTAAGGAACTTAAAAGTATAGTGAAAGAGCAGGAATTATAAAGATTGATCTATTTATCAAACCAGGGAGATCAATCACTTCCAAAAGCAAATCCGTCATTCGTTCAAATTACCTCAGATTACCCATAATAAATTGAATTGAAATCAACTTCAATCCAATTTAGTAACAATACAATTCTGATCATTCAGGTTCCCATTCTGAGTCTTTAGTAACAATGCAATTCTGAGCATTTAGGTTCCCATTCTGAGTCTTGTATCTTGAGAAGCCGCCATTACAGAATTTTCTAAGAGTTCCCTTAAGGAATTATCGGAAACCCTACTGTGATCTTAATGTACCACTTTAAAAGTTAAATAGATTTTGCTAATCTTGAGGGAGATGATAATCAAATGCGTCCCATTGCACAAACACTGACAACACTAATGCCACTTAAATTCACCATTGCAGTCAATTCATGTAGTTGTTGATTGCTAATGGAGGGCGATACACCAAGGCTATTTGCCGGGACCACCTTCACGCTGCCGACAAACATGTCTCGAAACTATTGTCAATCCGCAGACAGCCATTCAACGGATCTCCGATCTGGTCCTTAAAACTACCCCACAATTTTCTTCCTTTGGTGGGATAATCTTGCCCTCCCCTTTTTGCCCGCCCCTTTCCCTTATGCCTGAGCAACTTTTCCTAAATTAGACGCACGTGTTTCTGAATTCGTGGTATCTCCTTTCTACTTCCTTTTCTTGGGGGGGTTCTCTCACAAAAGAGAACTGACCTTCGGACCTTGTTCGAATGTGTCACCACTGGACAACCGCCCATCCCCCAAGTTGGAGCTTTTGTCTGAAGGCGATAACGAATCACCTTCGCTTTCGGCTTCGATTTGGGAAGACGTGATCCAGCCTGCATAATCATTTGCTCTCGTTCAGGTTTGTGTGAGCGACCCTCATTTTGCTCTCGTCTACGTACTTGTGAGATCAGGGATCGACGCAGCTTGTGAAGATATCTTGTGTGAACCTCTTTTTCTGCTATTCGGTTGTGGTGCATAGATGGTGAAGAAATGTCTTATTTACGGGAATATAAGATGGTTTACAACAGACGCACGTATGTTAAAAATTCAAGGGTCATGAATTTGTTTTATTAATTCTTTCTTAGCACTCTTTGGATTCAAGTGCATATGTAAAATTTGATTAAATTTGTCTAGATAATAAATGACAGAAAAAATTTGGTTGCCAACCAAGAAATTTAAGGATTCAAAATTTTGTTACGTTAATATATCGTCAGCTTAGAGCAAAAACTCATTAACTGACATTTTTTCGAAGACATTAAATGCTTATTTTCATGATTAGATAGAAATGCATTGTGCTATTGTAATATGTTTAAAAGATTAGTACTATCAAAATGCTTAGTTTATTTTGGCCTAAAAACTTATAGTTAGTATTTAAACAACTGTACAGTAACATATTCTCTTTATCAATTAATGAGTCTCTGCTCTAAGTCGATGTTATATCGTCGCCTTAGCTCAAACCCAAATACTGACATTTTTGGTACATTGTTATAAATCTGTTTAAAAGATAAACATAACACTTAAAATACCGATACTTTTTAATTTTTGATATAAAATCTAATAGTTAGTCTAAGCAGCTCCATAGAGTTAAATTTTTGTCAGTCGAGTTTCTGCTCTAATACGACGAGAAACAAATAGTATTTGATGAAAATATAAATATGTGTTGAAATAAATCTTCCGGTAGGTTTCTCTTCCTACAAATTGAATAGTAAATGGGGATATAGTTATTGCAATTTTTATATTAGTGTTCATATTACTTAAGTACACTTGTAAATAAGTACTTTTGTCAAAAGATTGATAATTTTGATTTTCTTTTCAGTGAAGGGGTGTTTACTTGTCCTGAAGACAATCTGCCTTTAGACTACGCAAAGGTAAGTTTTCTTTTGACTATTTTAACTTCTTAATTAAGATTTAGCAATAGCAATTCTGTGTTTTTCTTCAATTATAGTAAACTATAAGATTATATTAAAATTTTTCAATATCACATACAAATATAATATAAATAATTGGTTTGTATAGTTTGGCTCCCGCGAGAAGACAGTCGAGTCACGTGGTTTTGATCGCGTCTATTCTTTAAAATAGTTGATAGGTAAAACAAAGCTCTTCCACACTTGACGTTCTTAGCTATGATTCTGGTTCAAGTATATCGTTTAGTGCCTAAAGCGATATCAGTGACAACGAGTTGGGGAAGGGAAAACCAACAACTGCGATAGCCATCCAACCCTTCTCGAGGTTTCACACCTATTCAAAAATCGACTGACCCTACGTCGACTACCTTCTAGTTGAAGCCGCGCTTTACCAACCTAGTTTTCAAGTCATAAATCTTAGAATGAAGTAACATTAAAAACTTCTCCCTTTAGTGCAAAATCTCAGTTTGTAATATTTATATTGAAGAATTGTTCAATAACTTGAAATAACTGAGATCCGTAAGTGGAATAATAAGTCATAATTCAAAGAAAGTCTTAACATTAGTTTGAGAAAAAGTACAATTATTCGTTAATGCATTTTATTGATAGATATTTCCATTGGAAAATATTTAATTTCATTTATATTCGAGATAAAAAATGTACCCTGAGATTAGAAACTTAATATTTTCTCGCCAATTCTTCCTACAGCTATTTAAAAAACAAATTTCCCTAGAAAAGGGATTCATTCAAATTCAACGTTTGTTGCCATGTAAAAGCGTTTGTTCCTATTGGAAGAGATGAAATTAAAATTGATTTCATTTTTATAGATCCACTAATTAATAGTTTTCGAAATGTTCTCCTGAAAACATTCTCGGCTTAAACTAGCTTTATTCCATTCTAGTGAAGAACAAATAAAAAAATGCAAACTTGAGATGCATTCATCTCTTAAAACCAAACCCGATGAAATGCATTCTTAAAAGAATTTCAATCATCGGTTTCCTTTAATATATGTCGAAAAGTCCAATCGCAAATATCGGTTGTTCTGAAGGGAAAAATAAAGGGAAACCGTCTCCAACACTTTCCCCATTTCTCCCTTCAAGCCCCGTGATATGGAGTTATCATTTCATAAATAATAACCGAATTTCATCCCGCTGCGAATCTAATGCAATCTGACGACCGTTCTTTCTGATAAATGACTCGGGTTTATCTTTTTTGCCAAACGTTAAAACTAATTAATGGTGGGGGGAGCCTAATCCTTTCTCGTCTTGGAGAATTCCACGGCGAATTATTTATGTCGTATGTTTTCCTCTCGGACCGTATATGGATTTCATGCATTATGGAATTCCATTAAGTGACTAACTTATGGAATGTTCTGACTTATGTTTTTCCCACCCACCTCCTACATGTAGGACTACTATGGCTTTAATGTTCCTTGAAGATTTGATCTTGACGCTTCTTTTTTAGGGGGCTGAATTTCTGATAACATTGGTTGTGTTCTGGAAAATCGTTTGCACCGTCACTCAACAATTTTCTGTCGCTGTTAGGGGAATTAGTCTTTAAATGATACGGTTATGTTGTCACTTTTGTGTTATTCGAAGTATTTAAGATTTCTTTCATGTTTGAAGCAAATCATGTTCTCAATAATTTTTTCGCATTTTAATTTTATATTGCGCGATGTATTTGAAGGAAAAAAACCAATCTAAGTTTTTGCATTGTTTTCTTAATAAATAGTTATAAGAATTTAGAATTAGGTGGGAGGTTCTAAAGTCGATTTTGAAAGTTGATCCCAAATCATCCTATCCCTTTCTCTTGTAAAACAGAGACAAATATTTAGTACCCAACTAAAATACACAACGATAAAAAATGTAACAGTAAAAATGATAATAATTTTTTCTTTGGCTTATACATTACCAAATATTCACTTCTGATTAAATATTTATCTTTAACATTTTATTTACCCAGCGGGTCAAATAACCCGTTTTAAAATTTTGACTTAAAATAACTTTTTTAGTTTTATCGCTTTCCCTCAATTGACTATACTACTTTTCCTGAAATGTTTAGAAATTTTTTTGTAATTTATATTTCTCTTCATCCCTCCTTACATCCGACAGATGAATGAAGTGTTCCTATTTTTACCGTGACGGGTTATTTGACCGGTTTAATATTTTGTACTTTTGCATCATCTCTCGTCAACTCTAAAACCATTCCATATACTTTGCTGGTCAAAATAATAAGCACACACGCCACTGTTAAAGAGTTTCATGTTTCATTGCACTAATATGTATGCAAAAGACTAATATGGTAACATCATCGGCAAGCTCAAACAGTTACCAATGTGCATAAAAAGTGTCAAATAAGATACTGTCATAAAAATAAAGGCACTAAAATCTGCTCTCTTCAAGAAATATGTTTGTGGAAAGTGTTTTGCAGAACGACCTTGCATTGCGACCTGTAAAAAATGCGGCAAATGAATCGAGATTTTATTATAGGACACTCAAAAAGCGAAACTACTGAATAAAAAGTCGAAATAATACCTTATTTATGATTATTGAATTTTTGTTAGTTTATAATTGTTAAATTAATAGTTCAAGATCAGTTTGTTTATTATTTAAAGCACTAATTCCACGGTTACCTGCATCCAAATGGAAATGGGTCATTTAACCCGTTTCGATAAAAATAGGTATTTTCAAAAGTTCAGTAAATTTAGTGTTTATGTGATTATTAATAAAAATTTCCGGACAGCAATTGTAACACACATGGTTAACAATACACGATTTAGATTTTGAGTAAAAGCAGCAATAACAGATGGGAAAAGACCTGGGTTTTTGTTTCCCCCCATTTTTAAACCCATTTAAATTACTTTTTCGGGGGTAAGTAATTAAAAGTAAATGTAATGTCCTGTGATTAAAAATATACTTGATATCAGTCGCTAGACATGAAACTTTATTAAACTTATGTTCCTTTGTAAAAGCACGAAATTCGAGCATTCATTAAAACAGCTTCCATTACAAATAACTAAAGCGAACAAGCGAAGTTCTAATTCATATTCTACTTCTCTCAAAGTGCAAACGATTTTAATTAAGGAATGGAATTTTTTTGCATTTGGTGATTTATTGGTCATAAAATACGCCAGACTAAAGAATTCAATCAATGAATTTCATGTTTTATGTGAAAATACGGAATCAATAAATCTCATTTAATTGTGCATTTTCGAAGTGTCCTGTGAAGATTTCTTTCGCCGAATGATAAACTTAGAACCAGAATCGGTGGTAAAGATGCAATGGTGGAAGGGATTAGTTTACGTTACAAGTTCCCTAATATTTAACTAATGGACTCGATCAAAACTACATTCTTCTCTCAGGAGCCGCATTATATCTCGGATGATTAAGGTTCTACAAAAATGTTTTGACGAAAACAAAAAAGAAAATTTCGAAATTCGACTTTCTATTGCCACAGATTTTGATGACGATGTTTTTGCAAACTTGTTTCGACGTTCTAAATCAGTTATAAATTAATGTTTAAAGCTAAATGGGGAAAATCAAGCATTGTTGGAATACTCAGAGTCGATTCCCTTTTATCCTAAGCGCGTTGTGGTCAGATGTCTCTCGCTCACAACAAACCACAAACAGAACTGTTCCACTGTTCTATTATGAATGGATGAGTCAGCAACTGCTCTTCATCACCCAGCCAGATGGAAGCATTCTCTCCTCCCTTCCCCGTTGTTTGACTGTAACTGTAAACCCTTTCCACCCGCTCTCTCTTTCCTTCGCTTTTAGTTTTCTTTTTTACCAAGAAACCGAATATCCCATCTCGCGCTCTGTGTTTTTTATCTCGTTGCCAGAGCCGCGTCTTCCGAGTTCTCGTCTGCGAACAAGCTAATTTCAAAAAGTGCAGCTAATAAAAACACGTGTAACAACCGCTTCTTCTCCTCGACTATTTATTCAATTAAGGCTTTGTCAGGGGTCACTGACGACGATAATCCAATTTTTGGTCCTTGAGAGCACTGGTAATTCTCACCGGCCGTAAATCACATTTTGAGCTGCGCATCCGTTGGAAGAGGCGAATTGTGTTCGAGTAACGTCATTAGTTTGGGTTTTGGGTCGCTCATTCTTTTCCTGTGCACTCTTGACTACTTAATCAACAATTTCGTCGTAATTCGATAGAAACAAACACCTTTTTCATTTTCTTTGTTCTTTATCAGAAAGCAAACTGCTTCAGAGCTAACAAAACGGTAAGATAAAGATGTTCTCTAGCTGAAAACGATAATGAAATACAGTTTCGAAATAGGCACACTACAGAGAGCCCATATCACCGACTTGGAGCAGAAACTTGTCTTATGATACTTTTTCAGAGATACTAAATGTTTATTTTTATGATCACAAGAAATAGATAGTTGTATTGTAATCTGTTTAAAAGATGTATAACACTATCAAAATGCTTATAAGTTTTATTTATTAAACGAAAAATAGTATTTAAATAGCCGTGCAGTAAAAAAAAAACATTTTTGTCAGTTCTTCAAACGTTTGCTTTTCAAAACTTTTATGCGTTAAAATTCGAAGAGCACAATCAGTTTTTGTGTATTTTTAGCTTCGTATGAATTGTTTCTCTGGATAATTTTCTAAGATATAAATAATTAAAGGAAAAACGGGAGTAAAATTAAAACGACGAATTTGTTGCGAGTTACTCAATTAGTCTTCGTGTAGCAAAAATAAGACAGTAGAGTGACAGACTAAGCCCCCAATTTAAAGAGACTTTTTTCTTTAGAAGGTTTGGTGACTTATTCTAAATTAATTCTGACAGTTTTATTTCTTCATATAAGCCGAGTAAATAAATAAAATGGCTTCATTCTGAATGTTGAATCTAAACACGTCTCTAAAATTAATTTCTTAATTAAAGCATGAAAGCTTTAAAACTCATAGTATAGTTTTGTTTTGGGACAGAAACATTGTAAAATGTTCTCGATAGTATTCTCAGAACAGGAAGAGCTCAGGGATTTCCCCTTCCCCTTTAAAAATCAGTGATTGACATCATCATCCGGGAAAAACAAACATAACACCAGAAGTCAGCACAAGATAAAACTATATCAACAATCAAAACGGACTTACAATATATAGCTTTCTTCAACTGCAGGCGATAAAAGATAAGCTCGCGAGTCGCTTCAGCGCCCACCCCCATACAGAGCCTCCTCCCCTTTTACAAATCGACTGAAATGGAACAGCAACTGTGCACCAACACGGCCAGGAACAGCCGTGAAATTTAACATGTGGATGCGCGTCGACTTATCTACAAATCTAGAAAGAACGCTCGGCCAAAAAGGGACAATTTTTATTGCGTTTTATTTAATTTTTAGGTTGCGTTTAATAACGATCAGCTAAAGACAGTTTTTCAAATATTAAAATGTTTGCTTGTCATAAAATATAACATTTACTTGTCATAACTCAAAGCAGTTTGTCATTTCAATGCTGTCTACTGGGCCATTTCAAAGTGGTATGTGGGGGTTGCTTGACGTTGTCAGAACAAATAGGGACGGCCGAAGGCTCTTGGTATGCCTCCAAATTTAAATAAGCATGCCCAGTAATAAATTTTCCTATTTTGTTAATTTCATATTTATTCGATCCTTGTAAGTAGGTGAATTTGCGTCGCACTGGAGCAAAACAATTCGATCCTTGATAGTTCTTTTTGCGATTGCGATAAAAGATACTTATAAATCTCTATGTTTTGTTTATATTTTACATTAGTATGTTCAAAAGCGCTCATCAGAGGCAAGAATGTTTAGAGAGGGAGAGCTCATGAGGCTCTCCTTTATCTTTCCTTCCGAAATGATCCTTCCCGAAATTATGTTTGAATTAAAAGCTATCAGAAACACATGCTGAAGCTAGTTATTCCAGAGAAAGTCGTACCTTCGTACATTATACGTCTGAGTTTGTCAATAATCTGAAGGCAGTAAAAAATCATTAAACGCTATGCTCATTAACATTACGGCATGTAGGGAACTGGGAGAAAGACTGATTCATTCAAAATTATTTTCTTAATGCGTGCTGAAAGAAAGACGTTCTTTTAGAAATAAAAATATTTTTCAGAAGAGGGTGGACTTGCTATGGTTTCCACCTGGACAGCTCATACCTCAGGTAGTCTAAATATTATCACATTCTCTATATCCCACTTGAAATTCGATTCCTGTCAGGTTCGATTCTTCCCTGGGTGTATTTCGCTTTTCTGTGTCAGAAAAACTTTCCTTGCATGCATATGTCCATTACTTGACGTCTATATTGTGTTTGGCGCAGCATAACCCTTGCGCTATAAAATCCAACCAACTAATCCACCCGAAATTCATCGAAATACAAAGAAAAGAATACAATTTAAATCTTGCTCCCACACAACTGATTGGAAGATCAACTCTCGTTCGAATTTTGCTTAAAAGCGAAAAAGGAATGAACAGAGAACATATAGAAGATAAAAAGAACAAAGGAAAATAAATTTAGTGAAGAGCTACCCAATCATTAAAATATTTATATCACTAAAATTTCTCTAACGCGAAAGTTAGAGTAAAAATTATTCATGCATTATCTAATTCGTTTAAACTTAAATTAAAGGCTTTAAACGTTGCAACTAAGTATGATCATGCACATAATTATGATCTAAGCTTGATCATGACCATGAGTAAACTGGTAGTTTGTTGTAGGTTTAGGTAGGGCAAATCCAAATATTCAAAGTTCATATTGAACCAATTACTATTCTACGCCACAATTTTTTAAAATTTCATATCCATATTCCTTACTAAAGTGTAAATACTTTTTTTACTTAAACCTACCATTGATATCATTTAAAAAACTACCTTCCAATGCTTTTGCATGCATACCATGGATTGTTTTTCTTATTTGCAATGTGATAGTATTGGGAGTGGGGCAAGAGCATATCATTTCCTTCCTGTCCTCCTTTGCTCTGCGCAACTTCCCTGCTGAAATACGAAGTGCTCTAGCGGTGAAACCAATCCATAGGATTCCTTGAAGAATTTCTAGCCACGTGGTAGCCAGGCTCCTACTTTAATTATAAACACGTTTTATGTTCAGTGGCACATAACCACGCGAATGCACTTGCTCTACCTTACCCTTTATAAAATTTAGCTATAGTGAAACACGGTTTCGTTACTAGAAAATTAGCACAATCCTGGCAATCTATTTTACTAGAATAGATGGCAAATGGTTCAATTGTTTAAAATCTTGTCATTAATGTAAATTTTTTCGTAGAGGTACTAATTTTCTTAATTTGTTCTGTTGGTGAGGGAAAACTCGAGTATAATTTATTTTGAAATGTTCCTCTTCAAATCAAAGAGTAATCCGGTTGACTTCATGTATCAATTATATAAATTCTATCTTATCTTTCTTCCTATTATTTTTTATCTATAACGGGGCCCGTGGTAGCCCGGGTGGTGGAGTAGCGGATTAGCAACCGGTTGCGAATGGAATATTTTATTCCATTTTGTCAAAAACGATCGAGTGGTTTGGCGCCGAGTTGTTAGCTTGCTAATCTCTCCCCATGGAGGTTTTACTCATCGATCTCTAAATGTTTACACAGACCGTGATTGGGACTTGTCGCTACGAATTCTCAGATTGTTAACACGTTGGAGATAAGTTTCAGATGAATATCAGTGAGGAAACTGAACTCAAAACTTATCGTTTGGCACGTGATTTTCTGTTTACCACCATTTTTTTTCACAATGGAGTTCATTGTTGCTTAGAATTTTGCTTTTATTAATTAATTAGAAAGCAACGCTTTTAGTGATTCTTTGTTTTGTTTTCGTAGTTGTGTGTTTTCAATAATAATTTTAATATAATAAATGTCTAAACAAATTTTTAATAAGCACGGTGAGCCTTGGAGTACCAATATTTTTGCAGGTATTGCAAAAATGAGCAGTTCACTAATGAGTAAATACAAAAGGCAAACTACAAATTAAATTCTGTTTAGTTTGTGTAAGCAGCATCCCGATCAGTATTCGTTGTCATGGCTACAGAATAATTAGTAGCTTTCAACTCGAAGTAACTGAGCAATAGAAAGGAATAGATGCAAATTAGCAAAGAATGGCTGAATGTTACAAAATAGACCGTATTGACAAACACTAAAACAACCAGCCCAATGTAATCAACAGTTTTATTCCGTTATAATTTTTAAACTAAAAGACACATGTATCATAAATGCCATTCTCGAAGATATATTTCTTTGGATGGGCTCTAACTTTAATGTGTGAATGATCACGGCTAACTGGATTGACGAAAAACTTCTAGTATAGTCTGTCAGGGTCTTGGATATTTCTATTGACGCTGTGTTACGGGTTGTAGTTACTGAAATGGTTGCCCCTCGTTGAAAGTGAGCTAGTAAATGTAAAAGACTTTGAATTATATTTTGTTTAATTTTTCTCTTCTGAGTGGCAATAATAAAATAGGGTCGGCGTACAGGGCTTTGTGGGAGAAAAGTGAAACTCGGGCTGTAACTAGGAATTTCCTAATCCAGATAGCCTTTACTTTGTTTTTCGTCAATCCAGTTAGCTACTGAAACATCTAAGTAAAATAAATATATGAAGTACTCCAGTCAGTATTTCCCTTGCATTTGTCGTAGAAGAATGAAGAAAAACAACTCGATGTAAGAAAGACGAAAGGCTTGTATTATACCATACAGAACAGTTCTATTTTTATAGCACTGATTTAACTTTTCAATTGTAAGTATGTAATGCACTGCAAGAGAGAATAACTACATAAGGCAATTCAAAAGAATGAAAAACAACATCTCAAAGCAAACGCAGTGGGTTTACCCACTACGCTAGCAACCTACGAGTTGTAGGCGGTGCAGGTTAGATTCCTATTAGGTTCGATTCCTCCCTGTGTTTATTTCTCTCTTCTGTGTCAGAAAAACTTTCCTTGTGTGTATGTCCATTTACTTGACATTGGGGCGACTTGGCAAAATATGTCCCTCGCGACATAAAACCCAACTCAAACAACTAGCCAACAATCAGCAAACAAGCTACTGTCACCAAGGTGTAAAAACGAGGTAATAGTAAAATTTGTAGCATTCCAACACCAGAGTTTGGCCATTTATGTTCGTTGTGGTTAGGAATCCCCCCCAAAATTACGCCTCATGCAGAAAATGATCGTTGAACGACAGATCAAAACCAATCCTGAAGTTTGAAAATCAATATTTAAATACACAGCCTAAAAAGTGATTTCAGAACCATGATGACCAATGTCAGTTCAGTTTAAATTTGTGTTGTGGTTGGTCAAAGGTTTTTTTTGTTTGTTTTTCCAATCCCGGGTCATTTTTCTGTACACGATGGCTATTAGACTGGAACTTGTGGCTTGAAGTGGATTCCGAACCACTAAGAACATCCATGTTTGGACCGGGATTCGAACCCAGAGCCTCCTGAGCATTACATTTTTTATGGTGTTAAGTGAGCCCATTGTTCGTGAAACAAATAACTTTAGCAAACATTTACAGATCAGTATACAAAACCTATAACCCTCCTGGTAGTTTGTATCGACGAGGTATATCGTCATTAGCAAAACTGACCTAATCTTGATGGACAAGATATCTCATCATCAGAAGAAAGGTGACCCGATCTTGATCGCGTCATCATAAAAAAATTGATAATGCCCTGATGACGAGATATCTCGTCATTAGCAAAATTGATCAGATCTTGATGGACGAGATATCTCGTTAAAATCACTTGGAGGGTTAAATATCGTTTGTTTTCCTCTGTCGCCCATTCAATTCAAACTCAACATGTCGTCGTCGCATTCACACATTTCCCGCACAACACATGCACCTGTGTCTTTCCACGGCGTTGTTGCGTCACACCAACCCCAATTGAAACATCACGATCGAGGGGGATGGTAAGCGTCGTTAACCACCCCCGTCCGGCACGCGCGTTTCCAGCGGCGCCACCGCTCCCTCACTCTCCCTCTGTTCATCCGTTCTCTCAGTCCTCCACCGGAGAGAGGAGATAGAGGAGGAGAGAGAAGAGAGAGGAACACCACGGGTCTGAGGCAGTCACTCCGGTCGGAGCAGCGGATGCTCCCCATGGAGGCGGAGGACTACGCCGCGTGGAGCAGCAGCAGGAGGAGCAATGTGTGTTGGGGGGAGTGTGGAGCCGTTGGAGCGCAAACCCTTCGCTGTGGAGCAAAGGTGAGACACTTTTGTTGGCACAGGGCTATGATACCATGAATGCATGATTTGAGAAAATTCGGATTTTTTTAGAAAGTCGGAAAGAATGACTACGGAACCACCAAAATGGAAAAGTGGTAGCCCAGTTGGTAGAGTCGCGCTGGAGGGTTTCTATTTCGAAACTAGATCCAACCAGAGACCATTGAATACGTGGGGTTGGGTACAAATTAAATCTATCATCGTCTCGGATGTCTTCACGTTGGTGTGGAGGTTTGTAGAGTGGGGTGTCGGCTCAGGTGTTGACCTCGTCATCTGACTGTGGTTCAAAATTAGAAGGCGGCTTTGTCCTCGGAACCTTCCCTTCGGGATTAATTCAGTCCCGTCACCAATAGCCCCTTGTGTTGCTCCAGTGCGATGTTAATTAACTACCTACCGTTAAATCTGTCGTTGCCACAAATATCCTCACGCTGGCGTGGTGTGGGAGTCTGGAGAGTGGGGTGTCATCTGACACCAACTCTCAGTGGGTCCTCGTCATCTGACCAGGGTTCAAAATTACGAAGTGTTGTCCTCGGGTCTTTCCCTTCTGGATTCATTCAGGACCATCATCAATATCCAGTTGCGTTGCCCTAGTGCGACGTAAATTCAACTAAACGTAACTATCTACCACCCAGTGATCAGGATTCGAATCTCGATTTGTAAGCTCATGGCTATTGGTGATTGCCCTTGTTAGGAGTAGCGGCGGCTCACCCACTGGGTACTTCGTCACAACAAACTGTAACCAACCCTTTCTAATAGTGAGACGTCTGCCTTCCATCCCACCTTATTTTGAAATGGTTAAGACCAGGTATATAAATATTCTAGGTATGCTAATCCTTTGAAGTGCACTGTGCTAAAAATAATTTTAATAGACCATTATGAGTGAAGACGTATGTATTTTGTGCATAATAAAAATTTAGTATTTCTAATTTTCTTAACTTTTCAAGTGGTTTCGTAGAGAAATTTCATCCATCAGGTTCTGACCAATTTTGCTTATGACGAGATATCTCGTCATCAATACTTACCAATTTTTTTTATGATGACGTGATCCAAATCTGGTCAGTTTCTTCTAATGACGAGATATCTCGCTCATCAAGATCTGATCAGATTTGCTAATGACGAAATACATGGTCGAGACAACCACCAGGAGGGTTAAGTGGAGATAATATGCCTTACTTCTCACCCACTTAACATCAGAATATCACATGAGAAAATATTTTTATGTTAGAAGTCTCAGTATACTGAAAAAAGGTTTAATCATTTCAAGGAGGTCAGACATCACACCGCCCCTGAGAGAGTTAAGGCTGCTAAGCTATATAAATATTATCTTATTTGATATTCTAATGTCTTAGAATGCTTTAGGTGGCGTTGAGACAAAAAAATCCCACACCCCCTTAACAAAATTCAAAATATTAAATTATTGTTGAGCGTAAAATGCATTCACATAAAGTTATAGGTCTTCACCCATAAATGGGCCAGGTCTTCACCCATAAATTTTTTTGTCCATACATGTTTCAACAGTACTCTTTAAAGGGTTAACGTTTCGTCAAATATGACGATTGCACCATAAAACACAAACCTAAAACCATCTAAAAACCATCTAAAGGGTTAAAAAACCCTCTGAGGGACATGAGATTTCCGAATATTGCAGTATTACTATTTCCAAACATACATAGTAAACAGGAACAGCGAGGTTATCGGAAATGAGAGTGCATCACCCGTGCCATCTTCAAGCTAAGGCAGTACCTCCAACTAGATTTTAACCCACGGCTTTTAAAAATCACACAGATTGTAGATGTCTAGTGGAGCAGTAGTTCAAAAGTTCGATCCTCACTGCTTCTTCTCGGATTGTGAATCTCGTGCCATAAAACTCAAATCAACCAACCACCTCCGAATTGTTGCCTCAGAGGTTTCCTGATTTCAATTGAGATACATGAATGTGGATCGATTTCAACCCCCTAGTTTATATTTTAGGCCCAAATGAAAAGAAAAAAAGATTATCATGTACTACAGTGTGAGCGTGGCTCTGATATAGTGCAACTCCGACGTGAACGCAGTGGATGTTTGAAAAGGTTGAAATATTATTTGGAGAAGACTGCCACACGTAAAAACATCAAGTACGATTACCGTGGCTGGCCCCTACAACGCTGTTGTCACTTTCGTCACCTAACGATAAATTAGAAGCAGAATCTAGTATAAATAACGCAATTATGGGTAGGTATTTGAATTAACGTCACACAGTGTTCATAGAATAGGCTATTGGCGACTGTCCGGGATCAATCCCGAAGGGAAAGAACTGAGGACACCTCGTAATTTTGATCCACTGTCAGCTGATGAGGATCTAACCTGGCAACCCACTCCTAACTTCCACACCACTGCAACGTGAGGACATCTGAGGCCACGACAGATTTAACGTGCACCAGCCCCACTACACGATGATCTTTATTTGGATCAAGCTACGAACTCGCAAGGCCCCTGTTGATAATCCGCTACTCTACCAATCGGGCTACCGCGGCCCCCGACAATTGTGGGAACGCATCGTTTGCGTTACCATCAGTCCCTTAATTTAAATAATAGACTCGTTCGAAACCATGGGACTCCCAGGAGCCCGACTATATGTCGTGAACTTCCTTGTCCATTGCTCAAATATTTAAATAAACATTCAGGTTCTAGTCTAGAGGATTTCTAAACTCTAGAGGACGGAATTAAAATATCCCCGAAAAATATTGGTTTACTCTAAACGTTTCTTGTTATTTATTGGATGGTTTTTTTAATATCACTCCTTAAAATCCAAGAGAGAAAAATAAAATATTTTAAAGGTCTATTATTTTTACTTTGAATTCTGTTGTGAATTTTATTTGTTGATACCCTTTTTTGAAAACAAATACTCAATAAAAATAGGAACGCAATTTTCTACTCAGTTTTCATTCCGTAAGAGCTTCAAATAACATTCGCTACTTCATCTCAGCAAAATGTGTATTTAATCTAAAAATATCCTAGTAAAATTTATCTGAAAAATACGACGTTGCGTTTTGAAATTGCTCTTCACTATTTCTTTCAAGATAAAGAAGGGGGAAAACGTTCATTGTAATATTCTAAAAGAGTTCAAATAAGTATTTTAAATTGGGTTTTTCTTGCTTCTCGATTATATGAGAATTCCAACACATGCTTGAGAAATTTTCAAATGGTTTTTTAACAAAAGGACGGGGAGTTAGTAAACATTGTGATCGTCTTTTCTGATATTTTTTAACGGAATCGTTTGCTTAAAAGAAAAAAATATCTCCACTTTATTTCGGTATTGCCGTAAGTTATTTTACTTTTTATCGTTTCTCTAATTAGTAGTGAAAACTGTATTGTCTCAGGCTTCCATGTTGGTCTTCAAACAAGAATTTTTTTTAAATTTTCATTTAAAAGGTGTTAAATTTCTTCTCTGATTTTGTTCGTTGATTGTGAGAGGGGATTTATTAGTATTGATTTAGTTAATAAATTTTTTCAAAATTCAAACATAATTTTAAACAGTGTGAACAATTACTATTTTTATTTGTTACGCATACCATTGTTTGTTTTTGAGTAAACAAATGAATAAAAAGAGGGGCGTCAATAGCTAGTATTGCTTTTTGGTTAGTAAATCGCTATAAATCTCATAAAATTGGGATCAGTGAGTTTTTGTTTTCAGATTTGCATGTTGAGTAGTAAACATTACATAATTTAGTAGTTAGTTATTATATAGTAGTGTTAGTAGTAAACATACGCAATTTTCGTTCGACATCTAAATTTTATACTGACTAGCTTTGAAAGTATTAAATTTATTGTTATTTGATAACGATTTATGCAACCCGACGACTCGGTACTTTATTCCTAATGGGTAAATAGGTCAAGAGGAGTTTTAAGAGCTGAAAGAGCCTTCTAATTCCCATTGACACATCGCGTGGAAGCCAATGGATTTGAAAAGGTTTCTCGAATCCACAGCCTTTTGCAATGGCATATTCTGTAGGAGAAAATAACTAAAAAGGCAACTTCTCGAATGATGGTACACTTTTATAAAAAGCCACAGAAGTTAGTTCCAAATACTGTAACATTTTAATGAAGGTAGCAAAATAATTGTACGGCTTTCAACCCATCGAGAACTATGAAAATAATTTATTGGTGTTTTGGTTTGTTGGTAGTTGAATTAACTTCGCAGTGGAGCAACATAACGGGCTATCGTGGTATTTTGGAACATTTGATTTCAGTGGATTTTCAGTTCAGCAGTTTTTCAATATTGATTTACTTTTCATAGTGTAGTATATAAATTTTATGTGATACACAATTCTACTTTTAATTGTAGTTTAATAGAATTTTCCACGAGTCATTGGGCGTTTTCACTTTGGGCTAGGAAAATAAGTACTCGTCAACTAAGTGAAAAGTAATTTAAATATAAAAACAGTTTATTATCATAAAATACTGAAAATTGTAATCAGTGCGAGTAAAAACTTACTGAAAGGGTTTATAATATAAAATCTTAACAAACACAATTTTTGCTAATATCTCTACTTTTTTGTGTCTAAAAAGAAAAGTAACATCCTCTTCGATTTCCTCCATCTCCATTTTTACGACATTGGGTTGTGGAAGGATAGTCTGCAACAATCCCTTCACCCTTTCGTGTAGCAAGAAAAATGACGTTGAACGATAAAACCCAACCACATTTCCCGTTGTGAATAGGACAATAGAAGAGAGAATGTGTGTGCGTGTGTGAATACGACATATCCAAATTACGCTATATTTGAAGCCTTCTTGTACAATGTCAATTGAGGCAGAGGCCTTAAAAAGACCCGATTATTTTATTTTAGTTTTCAAGGACCGTTAAAAACCTTCCTATTTGCTGAAAGTCTTAAAATTAAAAAACAAATCCTTAACTTCTACACTCGAACACTGCATATTTCGTTTCACTTGCATTTGCAAACTAAGATTAATACTTGTTCAATGTGAGGAGTAGTCCAAAAACTAGGGCATAATATTTACAGTTTAAGCTAAAAATTTGTTTTTGAAACAACTTTAAAACCCAAACCTTGCAGTTACCAAGTTTCGTCACCTGTGCACTTATGACAACACATGTTATGTATTGCGATTTATGTGAAATGTAGCCATAAACAAAGAAAAATAGCCTTTAACCCTCCAAGTGTTTAGACGAGATATTTCGTCCAAGATTGGGTCAGTTTTGTTAATGACAAGATACTTCCAGACAAAATTGCCCTGTGGAGAAGGGAATGAAGATCTAGGTAGGAAAAACAAGTTGTTCCTTGTCCAGAACTGGTAACAGTTTGGAACAGGTTTTTGCACCAGACTGGCCACTACAGGACAGTTTTCGACGCGAACATAAACCACCAGGGGGTTAAGAGGCCTTAATGTTTCTTTTGCTTGATAGTGGGAACTCTGTCAACGAAATTATTAGCTGTATTTTAGCAAAATTAGAAATGAAAGGATGACATACATCTCGTTCCCTACAATCAGCTAATATTTTTTTGAATTTTTGTTTTTAAATTATTAGTTTAGAGGGTATGAGTCCCAACAATCCCTCAGCTACGCCACTGACTTATCTAATCTATAAAGAGCCACGGATTGTTGTAGTCAATTGTTGCTCGACTTTTTTTCGTCCCTTAATTGCTGCTTTGGAACTAAAGAATTGATGGAGAGCTCAAACGACTGCATCCAATCTTCCGTGAACTGTCGATCTGAAGAGCAATACAAACGAACTTTTCCACCTCGGAGGGAAGTTCTTGTCCTTCGTCTTTTGCCCCATCTACCGAATCCGCTTTGTCCTGCCCCTTTCGGAGTGCTTGATTACAGCGTCGAGGCCTATTTAGGAGCACTAGCCGATTCAATTAAAGCCCCCTTTTTTCCCCTTTCTCCCTTTTCTGTGTTTGTTCCCTTTATTCGTTTCTCCTTGGATCTTGTTCCTTATCGTTTTTACTTCTTGATGAGCTTTTTCGAGTGTCTCGCTTGAATGGAGTTCGCAAAGTGGAAGGGTTTTTCTAGCGTGTTTATTTATTTATGGAGTGATGGGTGTTGTGAGATTGTTGGGAGATCCAAGGAAGATGCTGGACGTTACATTTGTGATTATAATGTGATTCGACTCACGTTGTGCTGATAAAGGATTCAATTAGAGCTTGGTTGCAGTTACCAAGAAACCAGCTCGAATTTTGGTTGTCTTTTATTAAAGATGGTCTCTCTCGCGTTTCGTACTAGTTAAGATTAATAAGGTTTATCAGTAAACTTTCATGATTGGTAATATACTATATATAACTTTTTGGTGCGATATACACTCGTTTTCCTCTACCTTGGAATTTCCTTGACTTGAGACAGTGAAGGCTTGTTCCCTCTGTGTATATTAATAATAAAATACTTGCACGCAAGTAATTACGAGGAAATAGGGTATTATTTTTGTGTGTTTGTCTTTAAAGAGGTGTATAGAACAAAATTGTTTAAATTATATAAGGCTGCTCCAACTAGAAGGCAATCGACCTTGGGTCAGTCGATCTCTGAAAAGGTGTGGTAACTCGTTAGGAGAAAACTACGCTAAAGCATGAAGGGCAGTGAATGGTTTTCCCCTCGGCAACTCGTAGTCACTGCTATAGCTTTCGAACTTAGAACCAGAATCCACACTGAAAACGCCAATTGTGGAAGCGCTTTTGTTTGCGTTTTAACCTATCACCTAATTTAAAGAATAGACTTGTTTAAAACCACTTGACTCAACTGCCAACTCGCAGGAGTCGTTTTGCGGTATATAACTATACTGCAAAAAAGTGCCTCAAAGTTTATTTATAAGAACTGTAGTCTCCACTTTTAAGGATGCATCAAACTCATTTATTAAAACTGTACTGTTTTGTTTTGTGTTATTTTTAATCCTTTTCAACACTCGGAAAATCCACCCAATAATTAATTAAAATTACTGTTTATATTTCCTCGACGATATTTTCTAGCAATCTTTTCAAACGTATCAACGTATATCAATCACCGAGGACTAACAGGAAAGTCCATAACTTTTAAACTAAATAGCATTACTTATCAAGATTTAACTAGTGAACTTCGTTTTCGATTCTAAATAATTTCAACCCAAGAAAAGCATCAAATGTGTTCTTCGAACGTTGTGAATTTTAATGTCAAGCCTACAACTGTGGATTATTAATCATTTATTTTATTAATATTTAATTTGAAGGAAAGGGGATATTTATATACTATCTCTTTGTTCGCAAAATTGAATAGACGGAAACTGTTCTTTCCTGTCGCATCACCTGGCCTCCCAGGTGTAGAATATCGTTTTTTAAAATAATTCGGTTTGCTTCCGTTTCCTTTGTCTTAAATACGTATTGTATCAATTCTCATTTAAGGAATGTATTTCTTTAAAATTTGTTTCTTATCTGCAATTATAAAAAGCGCAGTGTTTTTACTATTAGAAACTATAAATTGTACTCCAATTTATACCTTTGCTTCTGTATAGTTCTAGAAATACTTGTTTTAATTTTTGATCAGTGCTATGTCAGCATTTTTTATGCTACATGTATTATTATTTAGTGATGGCATTTTTTTCTTCCAATTTATAGTTAGAGCTACCCAACTGTGAAATTTAATAATTCGAAATACACTAGGGGTTGAAAAAATAATAGTGTGCATAAAAATATTCATTTTCCAATGAATTTTAACACTATTTTGATGGAAATAGTTTGTACTTGATACAATCTAATTTTAGGTATTGGATTGGCAGCCTAATCTGGAAAAAATCTTCACTATTCAGTTTCAATAAAATAAATTAATTCTTTTTCTTTTATATTGAAAGTGGTGTATTATATTGTGACCACTTTATGGAAGCTACAAAATAAATAATAAATATACTTGAAGCGAAAAATTTGCATCTTTTTATTTTATGCAATTCAAATAAAGAAAATGAAATGAATTTTATTCTTTTATGAAAGTCAAATAAAGAAAATTCTAAAAAAATCTTCGTTTATTGTGCGTTGCGAACAAAGATTTCCTTCTCAGATTATATAGAATATTCCTTATAGACCTTAAATTATTCTAAAATTTGATACTGATTTCTTTCTGCCTTTCGATTAGAATTTTCCTTATGAAAATGAAAGATACATGATTTCCATTATAAGAAGTTAAAAAATTAAATTAACTTTCTCTGCGTCTTTTACGAGATTTTCAGAAAATATTTTTCTATTTAATGATACATTGTTCTTTTTCTCAATATTTCTCCACCTTAAAGAAATATGACACCTTTTGCAAATAACTGTTTCAAATATTTATCTATCCTGTGAAGTTACGCACATAAAAGTCAACATATTTCTTTAAATCTTTCGGATTATTTTTTGAGTAGCTCAAAGTTTTTAAGAATTTTAATTACATTATTTGTCGATTGCTATCGTTTCTTCGAAGTCAATAGGAGAACATATTCATAGCCAGCGAGAATTTTTGTTTTGTATTTTGCTCAGCTTCCCCAACACCTTCCCCAAACCAATATTTATCGTAATTTAACAGTTGTATAAGTGTTCCACTTTTTTGCTTGATGAGGTTATATTTCTCATGTCAAACAACTAACTATAGAGTCACAGCAGCAGTTTACGTATTCATTCAAGAATATTCACCTCTAAAGAATGAGTGAATGTATATTTTTTTGCTATTTACAGAGAATGAATGTTTATTTAAAAATGTTTATTTCTCTCTTTTGCAGATCTACCCGGATCCTGATGCCGAGGTAGCAATAATGGGATCCGTAGTTTACTGCATACACCACAAAGAGGGCTGCAAATGGTCGGACGAGCTGCGTAAACTGCAGGTAAGAGGGAAATTATATATTTTCTTCCGTTTATTTACTTTTCTCGAGTTTACTTCAAAAATGTGATGAGATGCTCCGATAAGATGAGGCCACCGAGAATCTCTTAGGCGATAATGGTTTTTACATTGAATCCCCTGGAAGTGAAAAGTACATAAACATTAGAACACAATGCAACTGCGGATTTGCAAAATAAACGCGAAAAGGATTCTCATGAAAATATCAGAGTGCATAAACTTCTTTGAAAGGAACTGAGCATTTTTTTGCTCCTTTTTATTCATTCCATTTAGATAGTGACTAAAGTGGTGAGCATTACTTCCTTGTCCGTTATCTGTCTTGAGATTTTTCTTCGCGATATCTTGGTAGCCATTTAAAAGCTCTGCTGTTATTTTGTTGCGAACATTTCGAAAAGGATTCAGAGTTAGAGGAAACGAGGGAATTTTTCACTTTTAAAAAGTCTTAGCCACCAAGGTGTGTGTGTGTGTGTTACAGAGGATATTTTAACCATTCTTTGTCTACTTTGAGGAACAAGTAGGTACCAGTACAACGTGAGACGGTCTCATGAGACACGATGTTTCAATTCTAAATTAGAACAAATATTGGATTCAATTTCTATATTTTCAACAAAAAATTTTATCACACACATAATAACACATTTCAGTTAATTGGCTCACACAGATCGGCATGGTTAGCTGGGTTGGATTTTTATGGTGCAAGGGTCATATTTGGCCAAGCCGAGCAGAAGACAGACAACATCAAGTAAGTGGACAGACACACGCAAGGGAAATATTACTTACACAGAAGAGAGAAATACACCCAGGAAGGAATCGAACCTGCGTCGCCTGCAGGTTGCTAGCCTAGTGAGCATACCCAATGAGCCACGACGACTCTCCCCTTTCCCCAGATCGACATGAATCCACAAGGTGTTTCAAAACTCTCTGCACAAATTTTAAGGAGTGGTAAGAAACACAAATGAAGTTGTATTCACATGAGATGCATGGCAGCAAGCACCTCTTTTTCCGATCTGCTAGAGGGTACTTGTATCAAAACACAGATTAAAACAATGAAGGTAAAGAGAAGCTTCCTTACCTTACATTTTCTGTATTCCAATGCTTCTGAGTCTCAGGTGCAGAAGGATATTCTGTTTTGGCAGAAATCCTGGTTTTCACTAAATATATCAACGCAACGGAAAAATAAACAGACTATTAATATTTTAGATTTATTAAGCAAAATATGCAGCTGATGAGAGAGCAGATTAGAGACATTCAGCAAGATATACACGACAATCGGAATCATGATAAAGTCTGAGCTAACTCACAGTTCGAATAGTTTTGGTATTGGTTCGCATTCCGTTTCAAAAATTTCGATTACTTTGAGGCTCTTCGCGACAGTACTCAAAGGAACAAAAAATGGAAGACTGCAAGAATATTAACAGCATTCGTATTTGACTTAAACAGGGTTCTCATGGGTGTGAAAAGGATGTCTTTTTCATTTTAGTTTTTAAAGGACCTTAGAAATCCTTAACATTTGCTAAAAATCTCAAAAAATCCTTGTTTTCACTAAAACAAAGAATATTTTATTTCGCCTGTATTCCAAACCCTAGATCAGTGATGGATGATCTCAGGTAAGTCATTTAGACAATTTTAAGAAGTCCCATCCAATGCAACTATTTCCCTATACCCACTAAAACCAATATCAATGACACTTGGCCTTAGAGAAGAATCGTACTGGGTCTAAATTCAATCATAGCACAAAGGAAAGTTTCTTCACCTGTGCATTCACGGGTCATCGGTGCACTACTTCAATCAATGTTATACGTAGTCTTAAAAATTCGTAAAATAATCTTGAAAAAGCCTAAAAAGGCCATTTTTTTCATTCGCTTTTTAGAGTGGGAATCCTGTAAATTTCCTAGACTATTCGCGGCACTTAAAGTCTCAACGATGATTCTTGCTATGATGACTGCTTCTGAGTCATTGGAGTCTCGTACATGATGCCTTTGAGGAAGGAATGATATGGAATGAAGGATGATTCTCGTACATGATTCCCTAAGGAAGAAACTAATGTCGGGGTACCATTCACGATACAGCCTCACGGCGACTCTTTCCATTCCGTTAGCTGTCCCATGCACTAGGTGCATGTCAACCTCCTCAGCATTCATAAAATGGTACATATTACCCGTACGAATGACGTAAAAGATTATCTCAGCGACCTATCCCGTTATAAATGCGGTTTCGTTTTGTGTTCCATACTTCCCCTTGAAGTTTCCATAGGAAGTTGATGTAAGGAAGAAATATTGCATGAAGAAACAATTCCATCACCATCGCCTTAAGAGATTCTCTCCCTTTCTCACCACTAAAGTGTGGTACTTTTAACTACAGTTAGTTCTTGAATCTTTAATCACTTCCATACAAGAACAATGTTTGAGATTGTAAAATAATTACGTCATGTAGAAGGCAGTATAATGAACGTGGTGCCCAATCCAATTTGTTCATACTAACCTGACTCTTCCATAAGAGCCTGGTGCATTTGGTCCCGGAGGGGACCTGCTCTTGAAGTGAAACAGGTGTACAAGCTAATCGCCTTCATTTTGTAAACTGTTCTGAAACCTATAGTTTCTAGATGAAATGGGATTCAATCATCTGTCACCTGATGTATGCAACATTTAAATTTCAAAATCAAGAGTTAAATCATCCGTGAAACATTTTACGGTACGACATCTTAAACTGCGAAGCCGTTCATGTGAAATTTTTTTCTAGTTCCCAAATCACTTCAGGAACAGTAAGCGAGCAATTAAGTCGTGTCATGAGTTAAAAATATATGACACTTATTCTTTGGCCTTCATTTAAAAAAAGCGAACCTACATTGCTTAATGGAAAATGGCGTTTTGCTTTACTGCAGTTTTATTACTTTCCGTAATGGCTTGCGGCGATCGACTTATTGAAGGGGGAAACATTCTTAATTATTGCAATGCACCGGGTAAAGTCCCTAGTTTTTTCTAAAGTTCAAGAATTTATTTTGGTTTTTAAAGACCGTAAGAACATATGAAAACGAAGTTTCCCAATAAAAGTTTATTCCTTTGTGTTGGTTGCGGTAATGGGAAATGCTCGTTTACGCAATTTGCTGACTTTTCCTTGTTCGTGGAAATTTCCATACTTATTTAATTGTCTCCGATTGCGAATTAAGGATGTGAGTTATAGCCCTGCAGGAAAATGAAAGGCGTTTGTGATATTTAAATTCTGTTGAAATTTCTCAAACCCTGTTTATCGAACTGTTAAGTTTGGTTAGTTGGGTTTTTTATGGCGCAAGGGCAGATCTTAAAAAACAATGCAAATTTCCGTCAAATAAACACATAAGATAAGTTTTACTCACACAGAAAAGAATTACACCCAGGGTAATCATAGGAATCGTACCTGCTTAGCTTATAGCTCTCAGGTTGCTAGCGCAGTGGGAAAATGAATCGAGTCACGGCGGCCCCTTGAACTGTTGATTTCTTTTGTAGAACTTTCACTATACAAACGTAATCACCAGTGAAATATCCTCTTAATTTTGGTGCTGTGGTAGCCCAGTTGGAAGAGTAAAACGGATTAGCAACCGGAGGGTTGAAAGTTCAAAGCTCGGTCCAACCAAAGACCCATCGTGTACTCGGTACACTTTAAATCTGTCGTGGCCTCAAATGTCCTCACGTTTGCGTGGTATGGAAGCCTGGAGAGTGGGGTGCCAGCTCAGATGTTGATCTCGTCATTTGACTGCGGTACAAAATTATGAGGTATTGTCCTCGGATGTTTAGCTTCGGGATTGATCCCAGACCGTCGCCAATAGCCCGTTGTGTTCCTCCAGTGCGACATTAATTAACAGCCTACCTATCTCTTAATTTAAGTACATAATTTGTCCTTGTCACAGAAGTATTTCCGACTCTGAAGTGAATACTTTTGTGCACACTATCTTTTGAATGCAACGATCAAACATCAATTCTTTTCCTGTAGCCTGAAATCGTATCACTATACAGAAAAAGAAAAATAATCAAAGCAATGAAATTCCCTTATTACTTCCACCCCTCCTTGAGATCCATTACAGGAGCCATCAACAACAAAAAATTCTGTCTTTTGCTTGTTTCAATGCATAATCAATAAGAAATTGTAATCATAAATAAATATTTGAACTGTAATTTATTACTCCTCTTGATGGTTATCTCAATGAGGTATCTCGTCATATGCAAAATGGACCAGATCTTGATGGCGAGATGTCTCACCATTAGCAAAATTGATCGGATCTTGATGTACGAGATACCTCGTCTAAGGTTAACAAATATAAAACTAATTAGTATATTTATCCTAATGATTTAACTAAAATACTTTTTCATCATTTTAAGAAAGTAAATTTTATGTGGGAGATAGTGCATCAATAGTGCAGATTCTGCTTCACCAAAAATAGGAAAACAAACATATATCCTGTTTAGGTAATATTTCAGCATTATGTTTCTCAAAGACATTTTGTCCACAGATAATTTAAGTGACTGTAATGTCATACAATGCACTATTATAAGGTCTTGTGTGAACTGGTTCAACTGTTGAATGATTCTTCCAGGGTCATCTGAACATGTGCAAATTCGATGCCATTCCTTGCACCAGCCACTGCGGAGCTATGATCCCGAGGCTGGTGATGGAAGACCACCTGCTGTACACATGTCCCAAGAGGAGGACACGCTGCGAGTACTGCTCCAGGGATTTTACAGGAGAAACACTCGAGGTGAGTTCACTTGTCCTTCTTTCCAAGTACTCCCACTGAAACTCTTTAACCCTCCTGGTGGTTATTTCTCGACGAGGTAACTCGTCATAAATGAAGGTCGAGCCACCCTGTATATTTGGTTACCCAAAAAGATCTGTATATTTGTAATATGTATCCCTCATGTTTGGGAGACCGTTTCCAACCATAAAAGTATTGGTATAAAAGGAAGTCGTGACACTAGGACTTTACGGTCCAAGTGTGGGGTTTGTCGAATTTTTTTGTTCTCATTGGTAATATTTTAATATCTACCCCTCCCTCTTAGAGAAGGAGCCAGCCTCTGCATAAAATTACTCCATTAAATTCACTGATTTGGAGAAGAAAAATTGACTGTTGGATGCTTTCAGTGGATTTGATATCTTCAAATCCGATCAATACAAGATTAAATTTACAAAATAGAGTGACTCTCTTTTCTACGTACCATAATTTTATTTTTTTACTTTATCTTCGAAATATTTCTTTCCTTATTTTTATTTATTTACTAAGAGAATCAAGCCATAATAATTATTGTCATGTCAGTGGAACAAAGAGTTTATGATGATTAATGTTCAAACCCTTTATAACATATAAAATTGGAAAAAAGCAGAATGAAGTATGTTATCCGGTATGATTTTTATTTTACAGAAAATAATGGTTTCTCTCACTGTGGGGCTGTTCATCGATTATTTTTTCAAACGGTTTCGTTGACAGTTTTTGAGCGAAACAATGCATGATACATTATAAGGCAATAAAAATAAAAAATGGAAATAAAAAAGCACAACTAAAATCAATTTTTAGATAATTTTTTTGTGAATTCTGAAAAACGAAATATTGAAAAGGATATAATGTTTAGCGAAAATTGTTTCCTCTTTCTATATGGACTAGTTGTCGGAGATGTCACATTTTGTAATCTTTCCTGAAGCGCAAGAGAGAGCTTGTTGTGCCTAACTAAAAGTTAGGAAGGTTTGTGAATCATGATTTTAGATTATTAATTTAAAATCTTGATTCGACCTGACTCAACAATGAATTGCACGGTTAACCATAGCGGGAGATAGATTTCTAAGCGCTGTGTGCTACTAGTCTAAATCTTTGAATAACTGCACACTTTCTGACCATGTTGTATTGATCAGTGTGCGCAATTCATCTCAACTTCTCGGGTATCGGATTGAAGCATTCTCTCGATGGCTAAAATAGCTATTGGGTTCACAATCGGAGAGAGATCTGAAGATCGTGTTGGGCAAAGAAGCATTTGGATCCATTACCTGGGCGGCAATTTTCCTATGTCGTCAAACAGTGAAGAACATTAAAAAAAATTATATGCTTTTGTACTTCAAGGTAATTCTTTTTTAGAAATATTGTTCTTACTTTTATACTAAATAAAACCATTGTAAGTTTTAGTGGCATTTTTCAGGTTTCCATATTAATATTTTAATAAAACAAAAACGTGTTTTCTGATACCAAAATTCTCATGTCATAAAAACTATTTCTCATGTCATAAAAACTTGAACCTGTTTTCTTTGAACTTTTGACTCACTTAAGTATCAACTGCTTGTTCTCCTCAAACTTCTGGGCCGCGGTGGCCCGGTTGGAAGAGTAACGAACTAGCAACCGAAGGGTTGCGAGTTCGAATCCAGCCAAACACCGTCGTGTACAAAGGGGGCTGGTGCACGTTAAATCTGTCGTGGCCTCAAATGTCCTCACGTTGGCGTGGTGTGGAAGTTTGGAGAGTGGGGTGCCAGCTCAGGTGTTGCCTCGTCATCTGACCGTGGTTCAAAATTACGTGGTGTTGTCCTCGGATCTTTCCCTTTGGGATTGATCCCGGACCGTCACCAATAGCCCATTGTGTTGCTCCAGTGTGACGTTAATTGAAATACCCAACCCAATACCCAACCCTCAAACTTCTGATCATTCGAACTGGCGAATCTTTGTGTTACACCAATAATTCACTCTTAGTTTTAAGGCACAGGTTTGCCGTTAGCATCGATTTCTACCTTCTTTTCCTTTGCAGACACCTTAAAATAGTTTTTGTATCCTTAACCGCCCTCCCGCTAATGGTATTTTCGAGTTGATAATATCTTTTTCGGTTTCCTGTTTCCCCCTGAAGTTGAATACTAAAAATATTTTCCATGCATTGCTATTTCCCTTTTCTTCCAAGGACATAACGGCAACAGTAACATCCCTAGAGACTGTTTCAGGTCAAGAAAATACCGAAGAAAGGGGATGAGTCAAAGCATACTTTGAAATCTTTCTCGTACGTAACTGATATTTGGTTTGTCACTGGGTATAATTATGCATCAAGTACTTGGGTTCATCCAACATCTCGGTCTGTTAGATCAAATATCTTCCAACCTTTATCATTTGGACCTCCCTGTTCCTCAGAAATGATTCCGATTCGATTAGTTTTCTTGTCTATCCTGATCGGATTGAGTTGATGTTAGGGTTGGTTATTCTGTGGTCAAGGGTTAGTGTAGGTCTTCTATTTGGTTGGTCACTGAGAATAAATGCATCATTTTGGTTGTCATGATGTCAGACACCCTTTCATGCATATGAAACTCAATCACTAGACATCTTTTGTTCCCTGGCTCGGTCTGCAATGACTCCGAAGTCTCTTCGCAGAATATCTCTTTCTGCTAGATCAAATGTCTTCCGACATTTTCCATTTGAACTTTTTTGAGTCTGAGAAATGATTCATCCGGCTCGATTAGTTCTCCTGCATATCCTGATCGGATTGAGTTGATGTTAGGGTTGGTTATTCTGTGGTCAAGGGTTAGTGTAGGTATGATTATGGCCTTGCTTATTAAGATGGAGAATGAAGCTCATAAAGAGTCCAGGTACAGGGAATGTTCTGGACTGCTAGGAAGGTTTTGACTGAAACACTTTTATTTTATCTGTGCATCACAAGCTAGAAGTTTGAAATTTTTGAGTTGGTTGACGACCACCGTTCTGCATTCATTCTATCACGAGAACCGCTTCAGTTATATCTGTACAGAATTCTAGATCTGTTCAACAGATTAGTACAGAAAATCGGTACCTATCTGTTAGAAACTAGATAGCCCATTTTCTAAAGGGGATTCTTCAAGTTTGTCACATTAGCGCACTTAGCGACATTCGACTCTCTGAATTGAGAGTTTGTGAGGTAAGAGGATATCATCAAGCCACTCAAGATCCCGTCGCCAAATTAGCCAAAACCTCATCCGACTCATCCCCATTCAAAATGTACGAGCCCCACTACACCTAGACTATGTGTCTGAAGCAATTCTCCTTTTAATCAGGCAGTACCTCTCTTACTTTCTTCGTTCTTCAAGCTTCTCTTAAGTCCATTCAAATTAACATAAAATCATTTATTCAAGGTACGGAAAGCTTCTATGATGCACCCAATCATTTATCTATATCAAGTATTCTTTTCTCTAAAAACGAGATAAAATATTCAAATAAAAATTTCCATATAAATCCGGCGAATGTAAGTTAGAGTCTCGGGCTTCCCGGAAATCCGGCTCCGATTTTTCAACGTTGTTCGAGACCACCTTAGTTATACTTGCACCGGACGAGGAGTAATAAATAGCGTTAAAGAAATACAAGCGACTAAAAGAAAAACCTGGGCGTGTAGGTGTCATTTTTCACCTGCAAATGACGATTCCGGAGCGAATAAAAATTCTCCAGGAACCGAACGAGGATAGAGGAGGGTGTGGGGGTGTCGTGTCGAATAGATTCCGGGAGTCAGGGATCAAAGACAAAGATAAAGAGCCTGGATTTCCCGGGATGGCGAAACCGGTGCGATTGATAGATTCCCAATCATTTTCTTTCCCCGTTAGAGAATGTTTCGCCCGCTGAGCTTCGTCGGAAAATGTTCTCTCAGTTTTTTCCCCCTTCAACCCCCCTCTCCTCCGAGTTTTGGTTTATGTGTTTTGAATACCCAGCTCCCTGAGATATTTTTTTTTCGTTTGGGATTGGTTTGGTTTGTTGCTCTATAGCAACATAGACTAGCCATTTTTTACAACATGAGAGCTATTTTTACTTGTACCAAAGGAAGTAAATTCCAGACTACGAACTCCCATACCCTGACTGGGGTTCATACTCGGAATTCTTTATAGCCCTCGGCTACCAAGTATCAGAAATAGTCAGTTGTGGAAGCTATAAAAATCAGCTTTCGTTTCAAACCATTTCAGTTTTCAACATTCAGTGTTAGAAAAGAAACAAGGTGACATTTGAGCAACTAAATTCGTTATCTTAGATTAAAGCAAATATAAATAGGTAGTTAAATTAAAGTCACACTGGAGCAACACGAGCTATTGGCGATGATCTGGGATCATCGCGAAGGGAAAGATCCAAGGACAACGCCTCATAATTTTGAATCACGGCCAGATGACGATGTCAACACCTAAGCTGGACTTCCACAACACGCCAACGTAAGGACATTTGAGGCCACGATAGATTTAAAGTGTACTTGTCCCTATGAGCAAGACGATCTTTGATTGGATCGAACTTCGAACTCACAACCTTCGGTTTCCAAATCCTCTACTCTACCAACTGGGCTACAGCGCCCCCAAATAGAAATAGGACTGATATTAACATAATTGACAAATAGAGCACAATTGCACCTTTTGGGCTGCTTTTTATTTCGTCGGGCACCGAAATTTGGCATTGCCACAATTGTGGGTAAAAATGACGTACTGTATAGCATCATTTTTGTATATGCAGAGTGATTTTTTGAAAAAGTGAGCTTCATAAAAATATCATTTATGGAAATATTATTCATGAATATATTGTTTACAATTGTTACCAATACAGAAATTGCTCAACACTCCTCTCATGAGGAAAGAGGGTTTTCATTGAAAATTAGAATCAAGGGGGTTGGTGCATTTGTTGTAATGTGTACTTTGTTTAACACTGAAGAAGTAACATTTGCTTGCTTTCCGAATGTGATTTTAGCTCGCCGAGAATATAAAATTAATCATAATATCATAATTAATTATTTTTAAATATTATTCAACTCTAGCATGACTTTTTTGTGTTGCAAATTGTTGAAATTCGGCATTAATTGTTCCTTGCGAAAAATTTAGATTGGTAGGTAGTCGAATTAAAGTCGCACTGAAGGAACACAACGGGCTATTGCGAATTATTTGGGGTCGGAGGAGATTAATGTCAAATGTCATCAAAGTGGTGGTAAATCAAATTCGTTTTCCGATGGTTTGTTCGTGTTAACATAGAAAATGTCTCAGACAAAATTACTATTTTGTGACAAAATACTTCAAACAATTGTTTGGGAGCTTTTTAAAAGCAAAATTGAGCGTTTTCTCCTTTAAATCTGGCAATCTTGTATATTAATACCTGCCTTTTTCATTCAGAATCATGTGGGGAGCTGTCAGTTGGAGCCTATCTACTGTGAAAACAAATGTGGTTCTAAAATCCAGCGCAGGCACCAAAACAACCACAGGCTGCACGAATGCAACAAGCGGCTCATTCCATGCCGATACTGCCAGAAAGAATTCGTCTACGACACCTTGCAGGTGAGGATATTTTAAAAGCTTAACACAATCAATAATTTTTATACTCTTTAAACAGTAACTAAACACTTTCCTGCCCTATTTCGCTCTTAAATATCTTTTTTTATAAATAATGTATTATCAATATATAAATATCGTTCATTTTTGAAATATTATTCAATATTAATAAATATTTTTTTTATAAATATTGTTCACAACTTTCCTGGTGGTTTTCTCGATAAGGTAGGCCGTCCAGGGTATGAAAAATCATGATTTTTTAAAATAAAAAACATCGGATTTATTTGATTTAAATCGGAATTTTATGATTTTAATTAATTCCTTGTCCGTACAAGTTTAAATTTGTTGGACATGAGACACGCAAATTACAGTGTAGTTTCGAGATAGTTTTGATTTATTTAAACATTAATATTTTTATATAAAACATTAATGTATTAAGAAATAGTATAGTCAAGTAAATTTTTGAAAGATTAAAATTCGACATATAAGGAATTAGCAAAGTAAATCACATGATAGAGTAAATAGATCTCAAATGCCAAAATGGGCAATGTTTTTACATCTGGTTCTCAAGCAGTTTAGATTACTTTGAGTTCAACTCATAACCAGTGACGTGAATTTTTGGACCCAGACAAATAAGGTTGCCGGATCCCACAGACACCATATTATGAATTTTTTCAATCATAAAAATTTCAGAATTTTTATAAAGTGTATATTTATCATACATGAATAAAGCGTTTTAAATTGCTTCAATTATTTTGATATAAAATAGTTAATTGGTTCAAGACTTGCTTTTGAGGAAAAATCATGTCACCAATAGAAAATAAAATAAAAGGAACTTCCTACTTCTCATTAATTTTTAGCTTTCAAAACTAACTTATTGATGAAAAAATTGCTATTTTTTTGTGAAAAATGAGACAACATGAAAATACATAAATTTGAAATCAAATATGTCTATTTTTCAAATTCTTTGAGCATTGACAAGTATTTCATAGGTATATACCGAGTACACAATAAAAGTTTTTATATAAAACAAAAAATGAAGCTTTTCTCTATGAACAGCATAGAACAAGTGTAATAGCAACCACCAGATGAAAATTTATCAATTCCAATAGCTTTCTGCTTCAACCCATAATCTTTTATCAACATACTTAATTATCAGATGAGTGGATTAACTTTTACATTCCAAATTTCAATTCCATAAATATTGAATAGTTATTCTAGGAGGGTAAAGAATTCTAAGTGATCAGTGCATAAAATTTTCCTATAAAATGAAATAAAAATTAACCAATATATTAACAAAACAAAATTAAACTATTAAAATTGCCAATTATAAAGATTTATGTGCAAAATTAGAATGCTTTGTGATACTGAAGAAAATCTATTCGTCGTGATAAGTGTCTTTATATTTTTTATGAATAGGCAATACTAAATAAATAACTAGAGCATCTTAAAAAAGAAAGCACGTTACCACAATTTTAATAATTTGATTGAATATATTTCGAGCATCTTCACTCAACACACATGGTGAGTGGTTTAAAATTGGCCATGTGCGGTTTATAGTCAAACGGAACGTTTAAAACAAAACCAACACTGATGAGCAGGCTTGTGAGTGACACCTATTGGTCAATGGCCCAAGATGAAAATACTTGTCTGGTAATTATGATCCCAATCAACAAATACTTGTTATTTAGTGTCTTCAAAAGGAGGATGAGTTTCAATATAATTTTGGGGTGAACTCAGTACGAGTGAAGTTCTTATTTGAATAAAACAACACACATCTTCTTGAGTATTTCATTCTCGATATCATTAAACATAACAGAAAGAAAAAATGAAATTTAAAATTTTGATTTAAATCAATGATTTTTTTAATAAAAAACACTTGATTTAAATCGAGATTTAAATCAGCATACTCTGATGCCGTCATCAGCAAAACTGTCCAGATTTTGATGGGCGATATATCTCGTCCATCAAAATCTCTTCTCTCGTCGTTAGAAGAAAATTGGCCAGATTTTGATCTTGTCATAATA
The DNA here is from genome assembly GCA_933210815.1 of Meta bourneti. NCBI lineage: Eukaryota > Metazoa > Arthropoda > Arachnida > Araneae > Tetragnathidae > Meta > Meta bourneti. Next base: position 30,699,576 of record OW119923.1, on the reverse strand, counting down.
AAAAAATAAAAAAATCAGTAATATCTTGATGACGAGATATCTTGTCATTAGCAAAATTGGTCGGATTTGACGAACGAAATATACCGTCGAAACCACTGGGAGGGTGAAGGATTACGGGGAATGTACACTAATATTTACAACTCTTTAAATTTATGAAACTTACATCCTGGTTCTTGAGAAAACCTCAAATCTCACGGGCTAATGGACTTGATGTAATTTATACCAAGTGAAATAAGTTAGAGGAAAGAAATTTGCAGTGAAATATTCCTCTCCATTGGATAAAATCGTAAGACATGTTTACCTCTGAGTCCAAATTATTTTTTAAATCTAATTTTTAATCTGACGAAAAAAGTGTTAATGTAATTTCAGTTACAGCTTAAGATAACAATAATGATCATTTGAGCTGTATGAATCAAAATGTTATTTTCATTCTTTAAGCAAAATATTAATTCCGAGTAGTGTGGTATTGTTTCCCCTCAATACACATGATGTTAACCCCATTTATTCGTTTAAAGAGAATCCTAGGAAAAATTATATTAGTCAAGAAAGTCAAAACTGGTTAGAAGTCATGCAGAAAAGACTATAGGTTATAGTTATATATGCGTGCGTACCCCTCAGGTGATTAAAAAGTTTTTGTTTTTAATTAATTTTTTGTTTAATATCATGTTACCAAATTTTAATAAAAATTCGGCAGTACATCAAACTGTCAATCTGATGTTTTAACTATTAACCAACAAATCATATCTGTTACGGTGTTCCGAATTTCTCCTTTCATTAGTGACCCAGACATGAAATGGTCGTCACATCATCGTTTGATTTATTTAAAATTCTCTGAAGGAACTTTGATCAGCGTAACGCTTGACGAAACTTCTTCTCCGTTTCATATTTTTATGTCATGTACGAAGGGAATTTAAACGAGCAAACTCTACATTTCTTCACAGTTAATGTTATAACGAGCTTCGTAATGGATTATTTTTTATGACATCCTACTATTAAAAAATTAATAGTTCGACATGTTCTCTTTCTCTCTTGTGTTAACTGTCAAAAGAACAAGCATTGAGTCGTACAATTGAATCCTGTTATTCTCATTCGAATACTTAATTGTTTTGTCTTTCTTCCAGATACACACTGCTAAGTGTCCTCGACTTCCCGTATCTTGTCCCAATCGATGTGAAGTCCTGAAAATCGCCAAAGAGGACTTGGAGACCCATCTGAATGACCATTGCACCGCTCTGACAGTCCCATGCACTTTCAAGGATATGGGGTGCAAATTCAAGGTACTATTCTATCTGTCATTTGCTGTTACTACGGATAAGTTTGCATGCTCTCACAATCCAAATGCGAAATCATAAATTAAAATCTCTACTCTTTCATTCCATCACCCATTAAATCTGATTCTGAGACGAAGTAATTTCCGTTTCCATAAAAGACACCACCTTTTTGAATACCAAACCCTTCGTGGCAACTGAAAAGACTAGCTAGAAAAAAAATCTGGAGGAATGAGGACGGTTTGCGATAAGAAAAATTAATTAAGAGCTGAGTGACGGTGCAAAAGACGTTCGAATTGGAGCTGTCTTATCTGGATTCGAGTTTTTTGTCACGAGTGCATGGTGTTGATTTCTTGAAACTTCGAAGGTCCTTGTCCGAAAATGAAAAATTGAAGCGATAGAGAAGTTTGTGTCATAACTAGAAATTGCTCTTGTTAATGCAAACAATAGACGTCTGAGTTTTGATTCTTCAAAAATGTCATTATCATAATTAAAGAATGCGTAATTAATAAATTTAACTTTAGCATCATTCTATAAACTTCATTAAAATGAAGGCAACGAGAAGCTTGCCTCGGCAGAAAATGCTTATGAATCTATTCTTTTGTTCGGTATTTACTTACGAATTCTTTCAGATTTGTTTGCTATGGTTACGAATTGCATTCATTAATTTGTTAATATTACTGCCTCGTATTTCTACTTTTTGTGCTTTATTTCTTGGAATTGTTTGCGAAATTATGCTCTTAAGTTTAAAAATTTCTTCGCATGTGAGCAAAAAAGCTATGTTCTAAGATTATATTTTACGCTCTGCTTACAAACTAATTACATTCTTCGGCTTTTCTTGTTTTAAAGTCGAACTCTATTCTTAGGTTATTTGCTCTTTACATTTATAAATTCCCTTCATGGAGTCGGTAGCTTTAAAAACGCTATATATGGTTAAAAGGAAAGGTTTATAGCCATTTAAAAAATGACTATAAACTATGGATGCTGAGGGAATGTCATAGGATAAGATGATAGATGGCTATAAGGAATCATTAAAGCTCAATAGTTGTTGATGAATACGTTGAAGACTTTGTCATTTAAAAATTAAAGCTTTCTTTCAAATATCGATCTTTGTGCAAAAAAAATGAGATTTCAATGGAATAATGGTCTTTATAGTATTGAACATCGATTCCTACAGTTAATTTCCATGGCAACCACAAGATGGTGTTATGAGTCAGCATATGATATCATGAACTCACGTTCCCGGGTGTGCAGTAACGGTCTCTGGAGAAATACCCGCCTCTGCTACTGCCGGACTCGTACTTGTTTACAGGAAAGGTTAAGGAATCATTAAACCTCTCGCTTGCTGTGGTTTGGTCCTCCTATTCATTTTCTTTGCATTAAGATATACTTCACGACCATGGAAGGCAATCGCTTTCTCCATGTTTCCAATCGCCTTAACAAATTCAGTCACATTTTCAAAACTGTGAATGCATTAAGCGTCCATGCGGCACTTACCCACGTAACATTGACTTCAGAAATATAATTAAGCGTTTTTTGCTTCTCCTGTAAAATTAGTGTTGTGTAACATGGACCGTTTTTCGGCAAAACCCTTCAAGTTCCTTACGATCTGCTGATCCAACATTAAGAACATTGTTTTCTTTCTTGACAACATTGAAATGACGATTCTGTCGTCACTCTATGATATTTGCAGTGCGTTGGCATTATAGTCCAGCTTTGGCGAGTTGGTATTTGAGTAACGAAGTTTGGACGAGTCTATTTAACTGATACTTTAGGTGATAAATTGAACCGGAAACGATGCTCTTCAACAGTTGGCGTCTTCTGTGTAGAATCCGACTCTGAGTTTATCGTTGGGTACGTTAAGTGGTGACATCCACACTATTGGTGTGGATGTGTGGTGGAAATCATCCATGGCGATCGCCATACAGGTTTTTTGTGTACGGCAGCCCTTTTCGTAGGCAAGCTTATTAATTATCAAGAAATGGATTTTCCCTAGGTCATCTGCCTTCTCACCACAGGGCAACTATAGTTCGAGCTCCACGAGTTGGTAGTCCAGTCACGTGATTTTGAACGAGTCTATTAGTTTAGTTAGGGGACTGATGGAAACGTAAGCAAAGCTCTTCCACGACTGACGTTTTTAGCGCGAATTCTGGTTCTAAGTTTGCAGTTTGGTGCCGAAAGCGATTGCTGGAATAATTGCAAGTTGGGCAAGGGGAAACATCCGCGGCAATAGCCATTTATGCTTTTGCGTATAACAGCGTTCTGTCGGGCTTTCATACTTTTTCAAAAATCGATTGACCCAAGGTCGATTGCCTTCTCGTCGGAGCCGCACTATACCCTATATTTTAACTAGTGATAGGCAGAATCGAGAACTTTTTAGAACCGAATACTTGGTATTCGAGTACTTTAAAGTATCGAATAAGTATTCGACTACATATTCAAAAACAAGTAATCGATAGCAAGACTCTGTCAACTGTGGTAGGCTTACTATCGACTTAAGGTCATTCAATAAGTAATACAATCGGTTCACCAATAAGGCTTTTTTATAAAAATAAGTTCGATGAATATTTTGGCATCGATTAACTTGCTGTTCGAATATTTTTGTATCCGAATACTTTGAATGAATTCTTTGGTATTCGAATACTTTAGATGAGTGGGTAGGTAGTTAATTAACGTCGCACTGGAGCAACACAACGGGCTATTGGGGATGACCCGGGTTCAATCCCTAAGGGAAAGATCCAAGGACCACGCCTCCTAATTTCGAACCACAGTCAGATGACGAGAACAACACCTGAGCTGGCACCCTACTCTCCAAATTTCCACACCTAGCAAAAGTGAGGATATTTTAGGATACGGCAGATTTAACGTACACCAGCCCCTGTGTACACGACGGTCTTTGACTGGACCGAGTTTCGAAGTCCGGTTGTTAATCCGTTGCTCTTCCAACTGGGTTTCCGCGGATCACTTTAAATTAATAATACTGTTTTCGAATGAATTAAAGAGTACGACGAATAGTTTTAAGTGTCGAGTACCCGAGTACTTCTGTATTCTTATACTCTCATATATAATCTTAACAAAGTAACTCAACGCGTTTTATTTACTTTTGTAGGGCACCCGTTCTGCCATGGACCAGCACCTGGAAGACGCCTGCAAACCCCACCTGCTGCTAGTGAGCGGGGTCGTGTCCAGACAACAACACGTCATCAACAACCTCCGAGCCGCCGTGCAAGGACTCACCCTCAACACCTCCGGGACACTTCTGTGGAAGATCAGCGACTACACCAGACGACTCGCCGAAGCCAGAGAAGGCTACGAACTCTGCAGCGCGCCCTTCTACACCAGCCAGTACGGCTACAAGCTCATGGCCACCCTGTTTCTGAACGGCAACGGGGCGGGCGAGGGCTCCCACCTGTCCGTGTACATCAAGATACTGCCCGGCGAGTACGACGCGCTTCTGCCGTGGCCCTTCAGCCACACCGTGACGTTCATCCTCTACGACCAGGCCTCAACAGTAGACACTGCCTCCAACATCATCGAGAGTTTCGTGCCCGATCCGACGTGGAAGAACTTCCAGAGGCCCAGCAAAGAACCAGACGCCTTGGGATTCGGCTTTCCCCGTTTCGTTTCCCATGAAGTCATGAAAAAGAAGAACTTCGTCAAAGACGATGTGATGTTCATCAAAGTGAAAGTGGATGGGAACAAGACGATAGCTGTTTGATGATCCATGGCATAGTTTCCCAAACATTTTTTAGCTCCACGCCCCCTTTTCGGTCCCCCTTCTGCAAAACTGTCAGCTAATAATAAATTGCAAATGTAGCTATGCCTACAATTTTTGAATTTCGTCAAAATATTTATGAATCTGTAAGTAATTTTGGAATTTCAAAAAGCTAATTTGAAAATAAAACAACTTGCAACTGATATTATAAAAAGCTATTTATTAAAATGAAATAACAAAAAATAAATTGCACATAAAACTGGATTGCTCGGTAATTAATATCAATCAAATAAGTAAATTTTAAAATGATCACTAATGAATAAAAGTAATCAATTATGAGGAGGTAATCACAAATACATGCTTGCTAACACTAACTTGTTACGAAATGTCTTGTTTTTAGACCAATTGGTTGTAACTTTCAATTTATATCGCATATTGCTCGTGACAATGCTTCACTGTAGCGAGAGTGCGTGATCAAGCTGCTTGATTTTTGGGCTACAAAATTTTTTGGCATCTTATTGCCTGCCCGCCTTTTGTTTATTAACACCTTTTATTTCCCTGGGCCAGCATTATTTCCCTTACTAGATTTTTTAAGCACCTTAAAGGGGGCGGCAGCGCCCTCTTTGGGAAACTATGGTCTATGGATACGAGTAGGTTGAATTATTGGTATGTGTGAATCAAAGTTGGAAAGTGTCGTTGTTTTTTACTAAGCAAATGGAATTGTATATTCGTGCTTTCGTTGTTCTGTAAATTTTAGCATCTGGAATGTAAATGAAGTTCGAGATCGCAATTTAGGCATAAAATATTAATCCTGAATGTTTTTTATTATCGTTTTTGTGACTGCAATGAACAATCATTATAGAAAAATTCCGTCAATGTACATAGCAATTTTTATTGTTTGAATCAAACTGTTTATTTCCAGACAAGATTAATCTACTTAACATAAAAAGGCATTCACGAATTGGAAAATGTATCTTTCATCATTTCAAATTTATAAAGCTTTTCTGTGATCTTCATATTTTCCCTCTAAAATTGATGTGTTCATATTCTTATTTCTCAGGTGCTAGTAGCGTATAACTTTCTAAATCCCTAAAGCATGCTACTAAAGTTTTATTAAACTATTTTACTCCAGAAACATAACGAAAATTTCATTCATTGTTTTCTTTCTGAGAACAAAAATGTTTTACGGCAATTTTTTGTCAGCACATTGAAACATTTTCGTACAGGGTATAATGCATCGCATTATATAGATATAGGTATCAAATGGAATTGTCAGACGTTTGTAATCGTCACATACGTAGAATTAACTGAATCAAATTCGTTAATTTTTCGTATTAAGTCTGACAGTTTTTGTAATACAGGCGTTTTTTAAAAGTAGTTAACTAGTCAAAAAAGAAAAGAAATCAGCTAATAATACCAAATAGTATAATCGTGACAGATTTTAAGATTCAGTATCGAAGTTTTGCTAACACAGATTACTACTCAAAAGTTGCGAATTGCCCTTCTGTATATAATAAATCTAAACTACTTAATGTTTCATAACAATGTTTATCTAACCCACATATTTTGATAAATAACTATTGTGTTTAAATAACATCAACGACATTAATATAGTTTCATAGAATGTATATCTATATTCACATTTTGTTTTGCTGTATATATAATGTATGACAGGGACAAATAAGTTTTTGTATTTTATCTTATATGTTTTATCATACTCATAAAGATGTATTCATATTTACTTATCAATTTCTGAATGACTTTCATAATTAAATTTTAATTAAAACTGTTCTTATATTTTATTCTCATAATTGATTTGAGTTTAAGTCTACATTATGTCTTCAAAATATCTAAAACTGCATTGTAAAATGTGTATTTGAAAATGTATCCATTTACGATTGAACTTGTTAGTAAAGAATACAAAAATTTTGCTTAGGAATCTGTAAATATTAAGCAAGACACTGTTGGTTTGTGCAAGCTTACTTTTTGTATCTATATTTTGTGTACATATGAAATCTTCCCACTTAATTTTATGGTTTGTGTTGTGATTGTATTTAGTCATTTTCTTACTGTTATGTCATCCACTACTGTACAAATGAGTCGGACGTTGCTTTGTCTTTGGGAGGACCAGTGTAAACTAGTCATTAACTCATCTGTAGCAATTAGGAAATATTTGAAAATAAATTGTCTCCAAAGAACTGTCTGCTTTCTTCATTTTTTCGTATATACAGTGGCTCTCAAAATTGAATCTACACCATGAAGAGATTTTCTTAAGAAACCCAAACTCTGTAATGAATAATAATTTGAACTTAATTTTTATAGAAATGATGAAATACGCATTTATATATAGAAACATGTTAGGCTAAAAATCATGTTATTCACTATATTTTAAAAAATATGTTTTAAATATCTAATTTACAAAATTCTTCGTCATCAAATTGAGTATAAATCTAGCCTACTTCGTACAAAAACACAATAAAAGTATAAAATAAATTTTTGTTGCATATATTTTTCCATGTCAGTTTCTAAACCAAGAGGCACTAAATTAATAAGAATATGTGTTTTTTCTGAATATTTTTACCAATTTCTCTCATAGAATTGTCCTTACTTTTTGTGCTTTGAATATCGTGATTTTTACCTACTCACATTTTCAAGCCCATTGAGGTCATGAGATTATAATGGGGGTGTCAACTTATTCCCTTAATATGGTACAGAGTTTAATTGAACAGTTTTTGCTCTGTATCTCCTCTGTAGAAACCAAATTTTTGTATCTACAGATACAAAAATTTGATATTGTTTTAAGACGATCCTTATTTTATGTCACATAGTTCTTATTTTATATTATTTGCAAATAATTTGATGAGATTTTACTTCCCCTACCTAAATGCTTATCACCTTTCTAGCGTTGACCAATCAATTATACATTAATTCGGAATTCATTCTTTGGAACTTTAATTGAGGAAATCTGAAATCGTTTTCGAAAAACAAGCCAAGTGACTTAACTTTCAGAATACGAGCAGGAAACACTACCGTACATTTAGCTAGACAGAAAAAGTCTCGTAGGGGAAATACTATAATAATGTTTATTTTGATTCGATTAAAGAAAATCTTCGCCCCCACAGCCAAAAAAATTATATAAATAAATCTGTTCCATGATGCAAAGGGAAGAGAAAACTTTATTCACACGTCACATTTTATTTTGTCATCCAGCCTGGTTCTGGGACCCAAAGAACAGAAGTAATGGGCCTGGAATTACGAGCGGCAACACGAAAAAGATTACTACTTTTTGTTTTTCTTTTGTTGAAAGTCCCCAAAACATGGCTCTGTTTGATCTGGGACTGGTCCTGAATAGTACTTTTTTAATATTTAATCTGTAATTAAACCTAAAAAGGGACACTGAAACATCTAGAATCGGGCACTGCTTCCTCCAACCGGTTCAAACTGCCTAGTGCATAGAACATCAATAACAAGAATTTTCAAACAAACGTTTCCATATCTATAAACGCTCATAAGATTGGAATATTTTTTTTCATTTAATTATTAGGATTTTTTGCAATCTCCCGGTGGAAAAGTTCGGAAATTTAGCCAAAAATCATGCTGCCACCTATTGGCAATTTGTAGAAGCAATATTAAAATTTTTAGCATGCATTGTTATAAATGTTTTGTTTACATTCGTTGTACATGTTTGTATGTATGTGCAATTGAATGTTTGAAATATATTTGTTTTTTGATGAAATCCATTTTCATAATACACTTTTACAAAACTCAAAAGAACACAAAAATAACGATAGGAAGGATGAACGAAATAGTATTGAAGGTATTGAACTTGAATCAATGAGAGGCTACTTCTGTCAGCTAAATGTAGGTGGCTGTAGCATTTTGGCGACGGAACGTCTTCCTGCACATTTTCCGGACTTGACGACACTTGACTTATTCTCGAATAGATAGGTATTTGATAGGTATGTATTTTTAAAATTAACGTCACACTGGAGCAACACAGCGAACCAGAATAAAAATGGGCCGTGGTAGCCAGGTTGGAAGAGTAACGGATTAGCAACAGGGGGGGATTATGAGTTCGAATCCAACCAAAGACCGTCGTGTACAAAGGGGACTGATGCACGTTAAATCCGCCGTGGCCTAAATGTCCACGTTAGCGTGGTGTGGAAGTTTGGAGAGTGGGGTGACAGCTCAGGTGTTGCCTGGTCATCTTACCGTGTTTCAAAATTGCATGGTGTTCTCTTCAGATCTTTCCCTTTGGGATTGATCCCGGACCGTCACTAATAGCCCGTTGTGTTGCTCCAGTGTGACGTTAATTAAAATACCTACCTACCAAAATGAAATCAAATTAGCCGGAAAACGAAGATTTTACTTCCTGTTACTCAAATGCTCTGGCATGATATATAGCGGAGTAGCTAAAAGCCGTTTGACCTCAATCTTATTGATGGTGATCAATTAACTGCAATATATCAATACGGTAATTTGGTAGGTATTTAATTAACGTCATACTGGAGCAATACACCGAGCTATTGTCGACTATCCGGGATCAAACCCGAAATATCTATACGGAATTTATTCTTTGGATTCGAAAAACAAGAAAAGCGTTGTTATGTACGCATACATTAGGGTAGGTAGTTAATTTAATTAACGTCACACTGGAGCAAGACATCGAGCTATTGAATAGCACGTGTTAAGGAGCACGTGTGGCACCTAATCGGAGGGTTGCGAGTTTGAAACTTGATCCAACCAAAGGACGTCGGCTGCGAGAGGGACAGTCACGTTAAATCTGCCCTCACGTTGGCGTGGAGAGAAAGTTTGGAGAGTTAGGTGCCAGTCTCATTGGGTGTTGACCTCGTCATCTGACTGAGTTCAAAATTGGAGATGTTGATGATGATTAAGTTTTTAAGTCTATAAATGCAAAAGCGATATCGAAATGGAAGTTTCAGAACTTGAATTTTTAGCTGAACGGGAAATAATCACAGTTAATACCAAATTTTACTGAGAGTGGGGTGCCAGCTCAGGTGTTGCCTCGTCATCTGACCGTGGTTCAAAATTACGTGGTGTTGTCCTCGGATCTTTCCCTTTGGGATTGATCCAGGACCGTCACCAATAGCCCATTGTGTTGCTCCAGTGTGACGTTAATTGAAATTCCCCCCCCCCCCTTTACGCTACCGATCTCGTCAAATGATCAGGATCTTGAGATCTGCAACTGTGACTGTCATATTAACCGCGCTGTTTGTTTCTCTAAAAATTAGCAGACGTTCGGTGGCCAATATTTTGAAGTTTTTAAGTCTATAAATGCAAAAGCAATATCGAAATGGAAGCTTCAGAACTTGAATTTTTAGCTGAACGGGAAATAGTCACAGTTATACCAAATTTCACCCATGGTAAATTATATTTAATTCGAGGCGATTGTGGACCTTTTACCCCTAGCATTCCACTCCAAGTTCCACTATGGTTAGCAATTAATTTACGTCAGAGACAGAAGTGTCGAATTTTACCACCGGATTGGATGAGTGTCGACAGACTGGAAGAGATTAAGCAGGAAGAAACGGATTCGCCAATATTTACGCCAATGCCCAGCGAACATTATAAAGAGATAGCTCAACTTTTGTTTGATGTTGCGATTCCCGACATACCCAATGCCGACGAAGTACAAACTCTTATAAAGGACATATGGGACATTAGAATGGCGAAATTACGCAGTTCTGTTGATGCCTTCATAAAAAGTGGTGAATCGCATGCCCAGGTGGACAATCTGACTGGTTTTGAAATAAACTTTGTTCGACCCCTCTTAACCTCTGCACTATTCGAACTGCAAAAATTCAAAAGGGTAAGTTCTCGCTTCTCTTGACTGAATTGTAATTTCTTGTGCATAAATTTTTGATATTCTGCCAAGTATATTTGTTTTCTTTTAACCCTCCAAGTGGTTTCGACGAGATATCTCTTATCCATCAAGATTTGACCAATTTTGCTAATTACGAGATATTTCGTCATCAAAATATTGCTGACATTTTGATCATGACAAGAGCAAGATCTAATCGGTTTTCTTATAATGGTGAGACATTGTCCATCAGAATCTGATCAGTTTTGCTAATGACGAGAAACCTCGTTGAGACAACCACCTAGAGGGTTAAAAGTTACAGAAGCATGTAAAATTGTTGCCAAATGATTTGTAAAGCTGCAATTATACTCGGATATATAAGAAAAGAAAAATTGATCCAATTTAAAATTAAACAATAAACAGGAAGTTCGTATAACTTAAACTTAAAGGAATGAAATATTGAAATTAAAACATTTACATGTTTCATTTCTATATGATTAAACCAGACACCAGTAACACCATGAGAAGTTGTAACACCTTTGCTAATTAAGAGAACGAAAGTAACATGCTTATTATTAAAACTATTTTTAATTTTATGACCTAAACAAATTAATTTTCAATGAGTCAAAAAATTTGATTTGGAGAATAACAGTTGTGTCACTTATTGAAAAAAAACAGCTTGTAAAGTTGTCTGAAAACCAAAAATAGTAAAATATTTTGCTCTGGTCCGAGCTGCCCACTTGCAAACTTCAGCAACCCCTTTTCTCAAAAATGTTTGATTTTCTATTAGAAAGTCCTCCGTCAAAGATATATTCAGAAAATCATAATTTGATTATGTCACTTCTCATTGGCGCCACTGATGAATAATGGGTTTTATGGAATGCAACTTGTTGACTTTCAGATCCCACTATTCTTGACACAAAGAATTAAAGAACTCCTTTGTAGACATCTTGATGTCACTAAAAGAGAGAGCTTACTATAATATAACGGAAGTTGCTTTTGTAGAACTGTCAGCAAGCTCATTACCTTTGATGCCCATATGACTTGAGAACCAACAAAACAGGACATCACAATCCTTGCTTCTTAAGGTACACAAAATGTTAGAAATATCTCACATGACAGGATGAAAATCGATTGTATATTGCTCCAACTGCTGTAAAACATTCATGCTGTCAGTGTATATGCAGAACATACAGGGTATCTGATGGAAGATACCCTGTATGTATATACCCTTCGGCAGATATCTGCCGAAGGGTACAATAAATTGCCACCGCTTCAGCAGGAAGTATGAAAGCTGTATATATAACTATAAATAGTGTTCAGAAAAGATATTCCGTAGCCTACTTAATCTTTAGATCCATCCCTGAAAACTGGAAAGTAGGAGTTTCTGACAGTAGTGTAAATGTTATAGTTGGTATATAGCTGAAGCGGTGTCAGATTTAGTATATGGAGTGAAGGGATTAATTTACACTGGTGTTTCAAATTAAGAGAATTTGCATATTTTGTCGAATTTCTCGAAAAATACTGAACGAAAGGTAAAACTAATGCTTCCAAACAGATGCAGATCTTTTGTTTCAAATACGTAAGCTTACACATGCATGTGGGTGGTGAATTTAGAGGAACAGGCTTTCTAAGCGCACATGACAATTTCCGTGCTTCGTTCGCTCACACACTTCGGCTAAATTTCGTGGTGTTTTGTTGCAACATTTGGTGAAATTCAAAAGCAAACAGTTAAAATGAGTAACCACCGTTTGGATGAGGGAACGAGGTGGTGAATCGTCGGGAGACTGGAAGCAGTGGTCTCAAGTGCAGATTGCTAGAGACTTGAATGTAACGCCCACCGTCGTGTCCAACTTATGGAAACAGTTTAAGGATACTCAATCAGTAGAGAGAAAGCCTGGGCAAGGTCATCCAAGAGCCATGACGGCCAATATAGATCAATATTTGTCTATTACAGCGAGGCGTAACAGGAGTGCAACAGCTTCTCAGTTCTATCTTGACCTTCATGCGGCCACAGGAAGCCGAGTTTCAAGGGTTACTGTTTTCAGAAGGCTACATGAAAGGTCTGTTAGCAAGAAGACCTGCTGTTTGCACCCTGCTCACTTCTGTGCACAGGAGAACCTGTTTAGCATGGTGCAGAGAACATCGACTTTGGACCAGGGATCATTCTATTCACTGAGTCCCTGTTCAGCCTAACCACTGATTCTTGATGTACGTTCATCTGGAGAGAACCAGGAACCCACTACCTGTTCTCCAACATCTGAGAAAGTCCACTATGCAGCAGAGGTTTGATATGGTCTGGGATATATCAAATACAGACCTCCATGTCTTTGACAGGGACTCTGACTGCTCTTTGAGGTATAGGGATGAGATCTTGGAGCCCTATGTTCGCCTTTTCAGGGGTGCAGTTGGCTCTGATTTCATTTTTATACTTGTCCACATAGGGCTCATCTGGTCGACGAATATCTGGAAAGTGAGGATATTCGCTGGATCAATTGGGCCAGCCAGATCTCCAGACCTAAACCCTATGGGACGCTCTTGGGAGGGCAATTGCAACTCGCCTTCCCCCTCCCAGAACCATCCAAGACCTGAAAACAGCGTTGCTGGAGGAGTGGAACCAACTTCCTCAGGGACTCGTAAACTGCTTCATTTCCAGTATGCATTCACGTTGTCAGAGCTGTAAAACTATAAGGGGACCATACTCCTTAACCTATTTTTTGTGTCGATATTGTAACCTCTGTTTTAGAACTTCCGGCGCTGATGACTCTTTCGCACGATCATGTGTGTACCATAACTGGGCTATGGTTATTTTTTGTATTATTTCAACCTATGTACATAACTAATTTCATTAAAATATGTCCAGTAGGTCTGGAGATAATCGCCCCAAAGTGAAAATTCTCTTAATTTGAACACCAGTATAACTAAGAGATGGAAAATCCCATGAAGGCAAACGAAAAGTTTCAGTTTTCCAGGGTACGATAACACTTAGGTTTGAAATGCTAATGATAGGATTGGTTCTCTGAAAAGAGGGTTTATGCAAGAGGGAGCATCGTAAAGACGATTGAAACCAGAGGAAAGGGTCATGTGTTTCAAGGGATGAGATGACAAGGATTTGATCTTGAAATAATAATTGACAACTTCTGTCGCAGGTTAAGTGATAGTTGGTGACATTCCACATAGAGGCTGTTAACTGGAGACATGCAAAATGCACCAGACCATATCCTCGGAGCAGTGTATGCAAATTGGTTGCATTTGCTGTGTCATGCAATACGTCCATAGTCGATGCGAGATAAGATGACAGATTGATACATGTGGACTAATACTGTGCAATTTGCTCCCCAAGATGTATTTGAGAGCATTTTCAATATGGTGTTTTCTCACCCTTCCTTTGTAGGTGTAAAATATGCAGTAGGTAGGTGAGTTTGCTGTTGAAGATTACCCCAAGGCATTTTATCTCATTGACTACAAGAATTTGTGAGTTCCTGATGTTGATTGTAGGGTCTGGGTCCTTGCAGACCTTGTTTCTTACAAAAGTGTACACGGCAGCTTTTGCTTAAAGACAATGTGACCTTTCTGGTTATGCCACCTGACCACGTTGGCAGTAGTCTGAAGTTGCTGATCAATCAAGCACATATCTGATCCCTTGCAGTATATCTGCAAGTCAGCAGGGTATAACGTTCCTTGAACAGATGGTTGAAAAGTGAATGATGCTACTAAAATGGAGGATGACACTTAAAATGCTCCCGAGGGACACCCTCAGCTTGAATGACACGTTAGGAAAAATTTTGTCCAATGCAGACTCTAAAACTGCACGTTAAAAACATTTGAATGGTAAAATGGGAAGATTTCCTTTGAACCAAAATTGTATATACTTCAGAGAATATCGTATTTCCACGCAGTCATTTGCCTTCTCTAACATAAAAAAAGATGGGAGACTAAATGACTCCTTCATACAAAACATTTTGGATTTTTCCTTCAAGATGGACTGTTATCCAGAGTAGACCTTCCTTTTCGGAAGCCACTCTGTTGTAGAGGGATAAATTGATTCTTTTCAAGAACATAAATGAGACAGGAATTGTTCATACTCAAAAGCAAAAGAATGATAACTAAGAGGGTCTTCTGGATCGGACTCACCATGCTTTCATTCCACAGAGCTGAAAATTTCTTTTTCCAGATTCAATTCAATAGAAAAAGGATGTTTTATAAGGAATCGGATTGGTAGCTAAGCATCAAATACGAGATTTCATTCAGCCCAGGACTGTGTTATGAGCTTGAGATAGTGCCTTCGTCAATTTGAGCATCGTGAGCTCCAATTATAAGGGAGGGTGTGTTTGCTTTTGAAGTTGATTGTGTTCTCTCAGCTCAACTGTCTTGGACACACTAGCAAAAGCCTCTCCTATGATGTTGGCGATATCAAGTTGAGAAGGATAATCAACAGCACTGGTTTCTAGTATTGGGATGGAAAAGTCTTGATATAGTCCATTGGCTGCTCACTTTCCTCCACACCTGCTTGCTAGATATTGAAGATGTGATTGAAGAGATGTGTCGTCCAAGAATCCCTCTGGCTCTGACATCTCACCTCACGAGCAAATGCTTTGGCCTGCCTGAAGACGATGAGGTTAGTTGATGTGTATCTCCGAAATACATTCCATTACTTCCTGTCTCTTGTAAGCAGACTGGCATTCTCTATTCCATTGGTAATGGCGTATGTGAAAGATGCCAACAATGAGTCAGTATGGGCTCTGGCACTAGTTTTACCAATGTGTGAAAATGCCCTAATACATCTTGATGCAATATAAACTAATCACTTCTCTTAAGTAATACATACTTGTAGTAATAATACTTGTTTTGATAATAGTGAGCCCACCTTCACTTTTATTTGTAACTTTTTTTCCTGCATTATAGTTATAAAATAATAAATTGTTTTTCTATTCTAGGCTGCATCTGCCTCTCAAAATGATAGTCAAGGTCAGTCAGGAAGCTTTTCCTGAAACAGCTGTATATTTAATTTCATTGTACTGTACCATTTGACAAAGAATGACTATAGTAAACATAAGTGTTTGTATTCAGATTCTCTTGAGATTAAACATATCAAATACGCACACATGTATTTAAAAATGAATTTCTCTACCTAATGTATTTTTGTATGTTGACTTGTTTTTAAATAAAATTCCATTTAAATTATTATGCAATGTTTTTTAAATTTAATTGTTCTAGGCCATAATTTCTTCATATTGTACTTATGAACATAATTTAAGCCTATATTAAACCAAATACAATATTTGAAATTGCAAATTGTTCAATGACTTAAAGCAGGAGTCCCCTGGCATATTAATTTAAGTAATAAAAAATAACTGCATATTAAATTTACAAAATAAGAGTATTTGGCAAAAAAGTATTTGCGTTCATCAAGATAATCCTAGGAAAAAACGTTTGGTGTGCCAACTTTGAAAGAGAAAGACACATTGAGCTATTAATAAGACAATGCCATTTTGGTTTTAGTGAAGAAAAGCAAAATATAAAAATTAGAAATTACTGTTCCACACAATTACAACACAATCAAGTTCTTCAGAAACTATGTCTTGACTTAATTGTTGAAAGCACTTAGGTTTTATATTCAAGTGCTTTTGAGGGAAATCAATATTGTTCTTTTTTGTTTAGCAAACATTTCAGATATCTTTACAAACTGAATGGAAAAAAGACAAATGTTCTAATTTTACATTGAGACAAATTGTTTTTGATCATATAACTAGCTATTTAGTTATGATCAAAACAATTTAGTTTACTCTGGTCCTTATGTCTATTGATATCCTAATAGCCTTCTGAATAATTTTGGACATCCTTGTGATTTAAGTAGTAAGAAACTAGAGAATATTTGACTATTTTAAGGCTTATGATAAATTGCCTTGATCTTTTGTTTTTTAAAAAAGCATAATTATATAGCATTAATAAATGTTTCAATTTATTTGTCTTTTCTGTTGAAATATTGGTATTACATTTAATACTAAGTAATTTTTAACATTCATTTGAATTAAAGAGTTGTCAGAATTCATTTTATAAGTTAAAACAACTTTCCTAGTCTAAAATTTTAACTTAATACTTGCTACTTTTGTGCTTTCCCATTTTCTTATAAAATGAAATAAATGCTGATAATAGCAAACACAATTTCAATATGGATTGGAAAATGCCATTTTCATTATGAAATGTGTTTATATTAGTTATGTGTAAAGGAACATTTATATAATGTATGACAAAAAATGTGCATTTTAATTCTATTTATAGGAACTCTTAGTACTGCTTTCTACCTTAATTGTTACAAAATGAACAGATTTTTATTTTCTGAGTATTCAAGTTAAAAATCTATGCAAGAGCAAGACTCGCTATTTTATCCCAAGGGCAAAGCATTTGGAGACAATTGCGACATGGACTGATTTTAGGAAAAAGTATTTCATAAATACTTCTAATTTGGAAATATATTTAATAAGGTTAATAAAGATAATAATAAGGTTAGAAAATAAAGGGTTTTTTTCATCAATGGGGCACCACCCACATTTTCAGATTTCCATGCCTTTGAATTAGTTACCCAACAGAAGTGGATTAGCTGTGTATCTCCGAAAAAATATGAAAAACATGCCAATGATTTGTTATTTTTCTATTAGCAAAGAAGCTTTGTTTGTCACAGAAAGTTATTAAGTCAGTGGTTGCCAACTTATGCTCTGCAGAGCACTGAGAGTTCCAGGAAAACTAAATGAAATAAAGAATAAAACAAAAAGTAGAATCTCAAAATAAAAAAAACCCTAGAAATTACAATTTGAGTTATTGCACACTGGAAGAACTTTTACGTATGGCCAAGCTTTGGCAATATCATGTGTATCGGTGGTAGTTAGAATAAATTGAAATGGTAGATTTCAAAGTTTTAAAAATATTATTTCATTGCATTGCACAATTGTTTAAATATCTATTACCTATCCCCTCTTCCTCCTCCTGTAACAACACTACTAAACAAAATTAACTTGTAAAATAGGGTAGGTCTAAAGGGCTCCGCCCTAGAAATTGATTCTAAAAAGGGCTCCGCAAGTCAAAAAAGTTGGGAACCCCTCCTCTAAGGCAAAAGATTTCTTGCTGTTAAGATGCTGCTTGTCAAATGTAGTTGCCCGAAAAAAACCGAATCCCCTTTATTTCGAGTACTATTCATAGAGCAAATTCAAGGATCATTCAATAGGAAATAACGTCCTCTACAAATTCAAAAACTTTGTATAAGGAGCGTCTTCATATCAAATTTTGCATAACCAAAATTTCTAATAGCAACACCATGCTTTGATGCCTTAATCAGATTCTACTTTGTTAAATTAGTCTAAATATAAAATTTCATGAATTTATTATGGTTATACTGTAGATATTTCATCTTCACATTGAAAGTCGTTATTCTTAGATCGAGATTAATAGTTAATCAGGAACTGTTTATTTCTTACTTGAATAAGATTTCAAAGAACCTTACTCCTCCTGGTGGTTGTCTTGACGAGGTATCTCGTCATGAGCAAAATTGACCAGATGATGGACGCGAAACTTGGAAAAAATGATAATCAATATTTACTGCTTAATTTCACCGTCAGCTTCAATTTTTAACAGTTAATGATAACTGTTAAACTTATTCAGTAACCATAAAATAAGCTTTTCATAAAAGTTAACTAACTGGTGACGAAAATTTAAGTGTAATGCAAAAACTATCCAAAGGAAAGCTGAAATTTTTTATTGTAACTTAAAAATTCTAAACCGATTTCTAGCAAAACATAAAAGTTCGTATTCATAATTTTTACAAATATTAATTTAAAATTAATATTGAAAACTAAAAACTATTTAAAATTAAAATATTTGTTTGGATTCCATAATAGCAACATGGTACAAAATTTCAGCACGATAAGAATATTATTTAGGAAGATATCAATAAAAGTTTGGGAAACCGATTTAACATTTGGAGTTCCAAACTCTATATTTACGAATGCCATGAAACTTGGTATCTGAAGTTAAATTGATAGATTCGAAATTTTGTCAAAATAGGGGTTGCTATTAGAAGTAATGAAGTTGGTGTTCAATTTAACATGAAGACAATGCAAGAAATTTTATGCATAGGAATTTATATAGAAGACGTTATTCCCTGTTGAATGCCATCTTTGAATTTGCTGTACTGTTAAAATTGTTTGAATGAAGAGGGTTGGTTCGTTTTTTCCACACTATGTTATGAGTTAAGGATAATCTGGTAAGAAAATCTCAAAAACACGAGCAACCACAAACAAGCCAGCAATCAACTTTCTTGAAAGTACAGCACAAAACATTGTTATTGATTCTTGTTTGTAAATATTTTATGAGCATTTTTACTGATTTTAGTTTCATAACATTAACAATTTGGTAGTTGGAATTTGGTTTGGAAGTTTTGATAAAAACATGAAAGCATTACTTTGTAAGCTCTGAAAAATCAGTTAATTTTCCAAGTTATACAGTAGACAATCCATTGTTTATCTCAATGTATTGCTAATGTTTAGAGGCAGAAATCAGTAAATGATAAAACTGTGATAGATTAAATCTAAAGTGAAAACCAAACTTGGCATTTTAGGGGAAGGTTAAAACATTAAAATTCGACTGCAGCCTATAATTAAAAGCGTCTTTAACTGATGTGCTGCTGACCTTAACTTGTACATAAGATAAGGTTTCAGTTACTAGGTATATTGTCTACATAGAGCAGAAACTCGTTAACTGAAAGATTTTTTTTACTGTGCAGCTGTTTAAAAACTTGGTTTTTAAGTCAAAAAGTAAAAATCATAAGCCTTTTAATAGTATTATATATCTTTTAAACAAGTTACAATGATTATGTATTCACGACTTCCTGAAAATAAGTATTTAGTGTCTTCTAAAAAAATGTCAGCCAATGAGTTTCTGCTCTAAGCCAACAATATGTACTTTTTATCCAAACACTTCCAAATTTCAGAAAGATATTATACTTGAATGTTCTGGAAAACTATTGAATAAATCAGTCAACTTTTAAGATTTTTATTAAGACAAACTTAAAAATGCATTAGTGAGATTGAATACTGCTGTTAAAAGTTTAAATAAATCGAGGCAACAGTATTAGTCATACATTATAGAAACAATTCCCAGAAAAATATCAGCAAACTTGACATGCTACCCCCATGGCAATTATACATCAAAAGTAAAACATGGCTAGATGGCGATTCCATCCATAAACATAGGATACAAATAAACTAATTTGATTTAAATTCACACAGACAAACATCACACAATAGGAACTTAAAGCTTGTGACTAATTTGAATGACTTTATCTACTGTATACTCCTTTAACATGTTCTATGATTTTAAAATGGAGCATCTAATGCAATACGGTAGGTGTTTAGGTAGTTAATTAATGTTGCACTGAAGCAGCACAACAGGTGGTCTGTTATTGGTGACGGTCCGGGATCAATCCCGAACAATAATAAGTACAGATCAAACTGAAAAAGCGATTTTTATCTGAAAATAACACATTTCAAACACATGATATCAAATGTAGGCTACTTGAAAATTCAATTTATGTAATTTTGACTTATCAATATATGTAATTTCATAGAGTACTTTTATATGAATAGAAAAAGTTGTACTTGCAACAGATTTTTTCATTGATTCCAATAGCTTTAGAGCAATTTATTAGAAAATAATTTTTAAATTAAATAAGTAGTGATTTCTCATACTTTTTATCTGAACAGTTATGATTAAAGGCATTAATTTCAAAATGTATAATATACATTTCTATCAAACAAATTTCAGTTCATTATAATTAATAAGTTGTATTGCTCATTAAAATCTGCAATTTATTTCATTTACAAATACAAATTTGTAATGCATCATTTGATTTTTCAGGAAACAATTGACATAATATATTTTACAAGATGTGTATTAAGCCACTGATTTTTCAGAAATAAGTATAGTTTTTTGGGCCTTAAAACTAAAATTATAAATTCTGCTTACTGTTCTCAGATTTTAGTTGAGTACCAAATCAAGCATATGTATACTTTAAATATATATATGCAAAGCAAACATAACTAATTATTTTTTGCTATGAACAAGCATAAACCCAATGTATTTGATGATTGTGAATATTAAATTTTCAGGAATAAAAAGAAAATAAGGTGCCATACACACAAATTTTATATAGAATGATTATATACAGATAAAATATTTAAAAAATCCCTCCATAACTGGATAAGAATTGTAAAGTTTTGATTAATAAAACGAAATGCAAGAAAAGTCACTTCATTACTCAATGACACTATCTAACTTCAACTTGAACAAATACAAAGAGAAACAAAAAGACATCAAGAAAATAGATGCTATAAAACATTCAACTAATGGAACAAAAACATGTTAAGTAAAAAGAAATGCAATATCATTTTAGAAAAAATACAAAAAGTAAAGAAATACAGTACAATACATACTATAGGATGACTAAAGAAAGCATTCTTTCAACATCCTATAGTTAATTTTGAATTCATTTGTAGCATAAAATCAATCATGGTTTGTTTTTGTTGTTGCAAAACTAACATGATATGCCTATGCCTTAAATACAACACACTAATTGTACGTTTTCAACAAAGAACAATTTAAAAATCACTTTGTACTGTACTACGATTTATTTTAACAAATTCTGACCAGCAAAATTTTGATACAGTATGCAAATTCCTAACCTTCAGCCTTTTTGCAGGTAACTACAGAAAAATATATATAAATTTATTAGGTAACATCTCAATAGCACTGCTAAATCGAATATAATATTCATTTTTATTGTTTGTTCAAGAACCAATATAAGTTTCTAGCATAAAATTAATTCAGCTTTCAAAAAGCAAATACATCTTTTTATGGAATGCAGTTCTAGAAACAATTGTGTATATAATAAAAAAACATGTAACATAATTCCTGAAAAACAAGATGTATCAAACAAACCTAGTTAATACTGCTTGTCTGTCATGAGACACATGGAATGGAATGTTTGCAATAATACTTTCAAGATCATTATCACAATGGGCCGTTATGGCACAGGATGGCATCAAATGCACCATCCAAATAAAAATACTGTTCAATTTTAAAGGCACATATGGCACTAGCAAATAACAAACTACCAGTGGTGAAAGAAATAATTTAACATTTTTCATCTCATATCAATATTTGACATGAGGATTTGTCAGAAAGTTAGAATGAGTTAAAAACACTGGAATTATGTGACCTTTGTATATCTAAAATATGAATTGATCCTGTTTTGGATGTAATTTTTTTAAAGACATATGATAAAAGTTAATTCATATGCAAGTAGAAACGTTTATGTTTAGAAATGCCCATAAAATGTAAAGCAACAGAAGCATCAGTACAAACTTCTTGAATAAGCATACTTTGATTTTTTTACTTGAACTATCTGGTTACTGAACTATCTGATAAGTACAAAACATAACATAAAGCTCAAATTTTATAAGGCTTTTTGATAATATTTGCTTTGATTAAATGCTCCCTAGAGTTTAGCTGGAATAGAATGAACTCGAGGCTTCTTCAAGAACTCATGCCACCAAGAGGCTCGATCCAGCGATCCCGGTGTTTCAATAATAGCAGCATACAAATTCTTGTATACCTGTTGAATAGTTTTAAAAAGTCTAGAATAAAAACATAAAATTTCTTAAATTGTACACAAATAAGATCTCAAATGGTTGTTTGGCACAATAGTATTTCATTGAAGTGAAATAAAAATTATTTTGGCTCAGCTCAGAAATGCTCTTCTCTCTTTCCATCCCTTAAGAAGAAAGTTAATTGATTAAACTTAGGTAGAAAAAGTGTTTCCTTAATTAAATCAGCAAATATTGAAGCTATATTTATGTTTTTGGTAAATGAATGTTTTTTTAAGCTTAAATTTCTATGAAGCAGTTAATTTTTAATTTTTTTTCCAATTTCTCTTACATTTTCCAATTTTTACATAAGATGGTATCTCAAAACAATTGATATGACATAAATTAACAATGAATGCTAATCTGCAAACCCATCAAGTTTTATTTACTTCAAATCATGAAATGAGTGTAATTAATTGTTAAAATAAATAATAGATATTTAATTTGAAGTAACTTCTTGATGAGTGCCAAAACTTTTTCAGAGTATTTGTTGAAGATCTTCATACCCTTTTCGATGATCCCACGACATAAAGTACACTTTTCTAGTATACAAGGGTCTCATTTAATAAGTTTGGTAAAAGTCTGAGATGGCATCCAAATTAATTTGGTGGTGTCATGGCTGGCAGGTATCAATCTTCAAAGTAGTTCAGGTCAAATTTCAGCCAGATGCGAAACTGTGTTTTACAGATGTTTGAAGAGAGCATTGTAGCAGATGCCACAGAAAATGGAAAAGAATGATTTCAGTGCAGTGATGAAATATTTTTATTTAAAGTGGATGGCCACTCAGATTAAAGAAGAGTTAGATGAAGTTGATGGGGACTCTGGCCCCAGATTTGAACTTTCTGGATGAATGAGTTTAAAAGGAGCGAGTTTAAAAGAGTGAAAGTGTGTGATATTGCTGAGATTGAAGGCATAGCAACTGAATGAGGGTACAATACCCTGCATGAAAAATTGCAGATGGCAAAGCAGTGCATGATGAGTGCTGAGATTGTTGACTGTCTACCAAAAATGCATGTGAAAGGATATTTCAAGTGTTTGGTTATGTTTAACCACAATCCAAAGAATTTTTTGCATCAATTCATAATTGAACGAAACATGCGTCCACCACTACACATTTGAGTCTAAGCAGCAGTGGACAGAGAGCTGTGAAAGTGTAGCAAAGAAAGTTAAGACCGTTTTGTTGGCTTGGAAGGTGATGACCACTTTTTGTTTGGGATTCCCAAGGAATCCTCTTGGTCAATTGCTTGAAGGGAAAAACAATAACCTGAGCCTACTATGCAACATTACTGGGTTATTTAAAAAAAAGCCAAGATTGGTACACAGAAAGTGCTTTTTTACCAAGACAATGCGCCATCCCACAAATTGACCACCAATGGCAAAATTTTACAAATTAGGTTTTGAATCGATTCCTTATCCACTTCATTCTTTGGGCTTGGCTCCATGCAACTTCTTTTTTTTCTCCTACATTTGAAAATTTGCTTGGTCGGAAGAAATTCTTGTTGAATAAGGATGTCATCACCACCATCAATGCATACTATGTAGCCTTTGACAAAAATCGATGTTTTTGAGAAAAAAAAATAGATTTTTCCAAACAATGGTTTAGACGCAGATAAGATGCCAATATCATTCAGCAGTGGCGAACTAAATCAACTTGAATTAAGTTACTATCTCTAAATATCATACTGCTAGTTCGTACAAGAGAATTTTATGAAATAATAATAGAAAGATAATACACACAGTAAAAAGATTGCATTTAGTATTGATATGAATACTAAAAAATTAATGAGAAACAAAATATGCAATTCATACCCTATGTATGAAGTTTATGAATTTAATTTATATTATTGCAGTATACATATGTTGCTTTGGTCAGATTAGAAATGTAGAGTGACTTGGGTCAGCTTATTGACTTAGATAATTTTTTTTGTATTTCGAAGCAAACATTTATTAATATCTGTGACCTGGTACAAAAAGGGCTAATATCCAAATTCACAATTTTGAGTTATGTAGACAAATCACTTCAATGTAATGAAAGTTATAATAGAAAAATGCGAATGTTCTCCTGTCCATGAATGAGTTAAACACTGGAAAGTATTTTTTATATGCTGTATTAAAAATTTAAAAATATAAATTATTAAATCAGCTGTTCCAAAAACTTGCAAAATGGACATTTGCCTCTTTTCTACTAAAGTACAGATATAATTTTAAGAAAAACATATTCCCACAAAATGTTTAAAAATTGAGCAAATTAAAGTTAATTGAAAAAGGTTAAAAAGAACCTTTTAAAAGATAAATATACATGTCATGGTAAGGTATTGAGATAGAACTAGATCAAAATGACCTATTATGCAATTTAATGTTTAAAAATAAAATTTTAACTATAACATGATAGGAAAAGTAGTCTTACCTCTCCATCTGATTTTCCCAGAGCAGAATTTATCACAAAATCTGGAGGAGCAATGGCATCCACCAGGGACACTGCATCGTCCTTAAGCTCAGAACACAATCTTAGCATGGCTTCCTTCATCAAGGTGCTGTCATTTCTCTTTTCACAGTAGCCTCCTAACAGAGAACCATGTTCCATTACAATAAGTGGTCTCAAACCAAGATGCACTTTCTTATTTCATACAAAAATTTCTTTATGATTGAGTTAACAGTACAATCTCACAACGAAAAATAAAATACTGAGTTCTATTGGCTGGATTGGACGCCGTAGGCGGACACTGTTTCACCTGTGTGGCTTTCAGCTATATAGTCCGCCTTACGGAGGAGTTTCGGGGATTAGGGAGAGCTGAGAATCGTATTATACACATAAAACATTCAAGATAGTACACATAAAAAATAGAAGGCAAGTGAAGGACAAAACATGTAAGCACAAAAATACAATATTACATAAGAAAGGATTACAAAATTTGTTAAATTTACAGAGAACCAAATGAAAATAACATAAAAGTAATACTGATAATAATAACATAATACAAATGATAATAATGAATAATTCATATATAATAAACGGTAACAATACACAATGAACAAGAATACGTATTTAGAACAAAAGTATTTTTTTCAAAGAGCAAAATCACTAAGACAACTAAAAAATAGATATACTAATTTCATAAGAAAAGCTATGTTATTTCGAGAACTTTCTCTCACAGATATAATCAATGTTGGAGCTGAGAAATTCCATCATTTTAAGGATTTTGTAGTTCTATTGGCTGCAAGAGGGTGGGGCATATGCAAATGAACCAGTTGTTTGTTCTGTTGCTCGAGTACAAGCCACAGAACCACTCAGAACTACTAAGGCCAGTTAACATTCTGAAGTCATAATCAGTGGAGTGGAGTTGTTAGTATTCTCCAAGAATGAGAATATTCTCCAAACATTAAAATTTATACCCTTATATTTCTGCATATAATTGTGCAACACATACATTAAAATGATTAGTTGGAGAATATTAAAACGAACTCTGAGTGAATTCGAAAATAGCTACATATTGTCAAAGTAAATAATTCATAATTCGAGCAAAATTGTTGAAAAGAAAAGAGCACAAGAATAACCTGAGGTGTTTACTTCTTTTTCTTCATTTCTACTGTTGGCATTTTTATTTTTTATGCCTTTGGAAGAAAATTCTCAATTAGTCATCTCTTGAAGAGCAGTGGAATCATACTCTTTACTAACAAGTCAAATTTTAATCTCCATACGATTGATTCTCAATGAATTTTATATGGAGAGCCTGGGACTGAGTCTGCAAAAGAAAGTTTCAGAGGAGGCGTTTATTAGATCAAAAAATTAAAGCAACAAACACAAGCATTGAGCTTCAGATACTTTTAAGTGGAAAAGTATATGGTATCCATATATTTGCCAACTTTCCTTTTTCCGGAAGCCTTCCGTAAAAACACTTGGTTTATCAAATGTAAAAAATATTTTCGTTTTTTTATTAGGGAGAAAATTTGCAAGTGATGCCAATTTAACAAGCAACAGCTTTGGTGTCATGCTGGGGCAATCATGAAAGAAAAATATCAGAATCAGTGATCACTAGAATGTCGTAAAAATCTTTGGCACAATTGGAAAAACCTACAAATATACCTTTAAAACATTCAAGAATAAGTAATTGCTCATTTTGATGCCATTCTGCCAAATCAGTTGTGCTGAGTTCAAACACTGCCGCCAAGCATAGAACAGTAGTAGAGAGCAAGGGGAACTTTGTTTTGAATCCCAGTTTTCCACCTAGCGTTTTGCAAAATGTTGCTTTTAATTTTCTTTCAAGAATTATTTTTAGGCATATTTCTTTTCTGACAGCAGTACATTACTTTTTCTATCTTAAAATCATCAGGATTTTTTCTCCTTTGAGGTTGACAAATATCTAGTCTACACAGAATTCAACAACCATTGTTTGTACATTTATCCCTGCAATAGGAACAGCTTCCATATTAATGGATGATTAGGACAGCTTAATTCATTGAGACACCTGGAGCAAGAAACAATTCTTCATACAAAATTATCTAAATTCGCTGCAACATGTAAGGGGACATATTAAGAGGACAAATCGTAAGTTCCAACTGCCATTGTTCAAGAATGGAAATTATTACAAAACTTAATCAATAATGTTTTATTTAAGTATAAGTTGTCCTTACAAGTCTGTATTTCAAATCAAGATATCAAATGTTACCATTTCATAGAAAATTCAATACAGCTTCAAGAATTTGTCATGCAACTGTAAAACTGAGTACTAGAGAAACTTGAACCTTCTACAGTTAAAAATTTCATGGATCATTTTTAATAAAGAAATAAAAGTGTTTTTAAAAGAAAAATTTAAAGTAATTAATTGTAAAATTCCCATTAGAAACTGCACAGAAAAAAAGTGCAATAAAAATTTGTAAACATGCAAATGCTTGAAAACAAAATTTAAAAAATTAAGATTAATTTTTAAACTTTGCTCCAACTTGTACAATCTCACCATATATCCATCCAATAATCATACAATTAAGCCTCAATCCTTACACTATACAAAACAATACATTTTGGCTTGTATGTAAGACAAAGAAAATATGTTTGAAAGAACAGAATGGAACCTATAAAAATAGATCAATACACAATTCTATATACTCGCAAATACTTGAAATACATACCTTCGTGAAGGATAGTGAAGTGCTTCTGCAAACACCACCAACCATACAGACATCCTAATCTATGCAATACGCTTGAGAGTTGGGGATCAGTAGTGTCAAGAATAAAAGCATAAAACTTTTGCAGTGCTGCATGCTTTAATAAATTAAAAAGTATCATTGTATATGAGCATGTTCTACCAATGAGTATATAAAAAAGACAAATAAAAAAATATCAATTCTGAAAAATATTCCATAGATGAAAAAAGTAGTTCATTAAAATTTATCAAGAATTCCAATCTCAATTTTTTATGCAGCTGGACAAGTTTGATCTTTTGTACTAGAATGTCCATTTGTATCATTTTGAAACTGCAGCATGTTTATTGCTTTCTCTCTTAGCAATTGTTTCTAAATTTTTACAAATTCTTTTGATTTTTAATCATTTCATTTAATGAACTTGCCTTAGAAATTTTAACTGAGTTACTGAATTTAATTTGAAGAAATTTTCGAGCTAAATTGAGCACCAGAACACATCAATATCATTCCACGAAAATTCTCTGAAATGCAGGAATTGTGAAGAATTAAAAAGTAGAGGAAATGCTACAAACAAAATGTGTTTTGTGCTCATAAATGGCGGGTGGGGAACTGAAAGAATGTTAAAATTTGTTTTTATAGTGCATTGACAAGGTACATAAAATTTTTTATGGGTTTAGCAATATTTTATTCCTGTTTTAAAAGTTTGACAATGATTTTTTACTGACACAAATAATCATTTTTATGTATTACAAAATAAGCTAAAAGTTAAATAAGATGAAAAAGTAATGATTTCATGCAGAAATTTTTACTATTTTATGATTTGTTTACTGAAGTCAAAATGATAACAGATGTTTTAGGATATTAGAGGACCAGACATTAGGCCAACCAAGTGTTAATGAGTTATACTTTTAAGGGGAAACCAAAATGACTGAAAACTTATACTGAAAATTATATAGTCTATTGCACAAATCACATCAGAATGAATAAAATTCATTAAGAAAGAAAATAAAGACATATAAGAGACTTCATTTACCTCATAGAAAATAACTGATAAATCCCGGCAAAAGAAGACTTGATTATTGCTCTTTGCAAAGAAAGGATCTCTAACTTCACACTTGAGTTTTTCGAATCTGTGGGCACTTTCCCTCATTAGATAGCAAACCAACCAGCGGTAGCAAGCTAATATCACTGCAATAAAAATAGAACTCACATCTTAAATTTGTAAAGCAGGAAAAGGGAAAACCTATAATTTTTGTTAATTCAATCCAGAAAAATTCTATAGCTAAATTTACCAAGGACCATGTGTCTTTAACACCAAGCAGATTTCCCAGTCTACATTACTTTCGTTTAGCAAAAAAAGACATTAGAATAGCAAACCAAGCAGATTTCGAACCATTACTTATTTAATAGTCTTTTTTATTCGTTTATTTGTTCTTGAATATAGTAACATTCTTTCAAAAGCAGGAAATGGGTTAGTATTAATCACGTTTCTTCTTACTTTTACTTGTTCAATTATTATTTCAACTACATTATTCACAGATGATATTTTCCAGGCAAAAATATGACTCAGAAGTTCTGTGAGAAATATCTAAAAATCAATTTGATGGCGTTGAGGTCTCCTGTTCCGATTTAGATAACGAAACCTAAATACGCGAGAATAAATCAGAAACTTAAGAAAAGCCAATTGTTGATGACAATACCTGGAATAATTTGGATTTATATAACTTGGGATGGCACAGAATGGAAAATATAATGTGGGTGAAATACTTTGCTGCTAAAAATATTTTGTGAAAGCAACAGTTTTATTATTTTTGTCAAGAAAAATGTCAATGAGCTTGTCCCGAGTTCAAAAGCCAAGAAGTAAAAGAACCACAATTATAAATCAGAATCATAGTGGAAAACTTATCTGATATTATGACATGTGAAATTAAAAAGTGATTTAGACACAACCAATGCACACAAAACATGTTGTTCGATAAGTGAATGTAGTGCTGAAGAAATTGCTAATTACTGTACCAATTATAAATAAAGTATTTACAAAATACAAATTAATGGTAAAATCTGCATTAATATTGTGTTCTCAAGAAAAATAACACATTTCATTGCTTTATGTGTATTCGACAAGTTTCACAATAAATTTAATTTAATTTTTTGTGGCATAAATAATCATAATTTTATAAAAATATTGTAAACATAAGATTTGAGTTAGCTAATATGAAAAATAATAAGAATGTCATTTAGATATTATCACTATTTTACACAATTTATATAAAATTTTGTTAAATTCCTTTATACTGGTGTCAAAACAAGAGTTGATGTTCGAGAGTGCCAGCCATTCTAGCGTTAAAGCAGTCACCCAATCTTGAAACCAACTACATATGGTTAATTTAGAATTAACCATATGTATCCATCAAAGAAAAGGAAGACAGTTTTTTTTAGAGTTGCTTAACATATTAAGTTGTGACACTTGTAAAAATAGCCGTTACTTGTTAGCCTTTACCGATCATGAGAAAACAAAATTCATTTTATTAAAGTAATTTAACAAAATTCTAAATTTGGAAGTAAAGCATACTTTTCATGTCCAAACAATCTTCAACCATATAGGCACGGAATTTTTGCGCTAATATGTGGTCAAATGAGTCCAAAAAATTAACACTTTCCAAATGTTCAAATTTGCATCCATCTACAAAGAAATATAATTAATTTCCAAATTTATATCCTCAAAATTCATCACATTATTTCATTGATTCAACAAGAGAGGAAATTCCTCTCATTAAATGTATGTTCACATCAAGAATGATAAATAATATGAATTACGTAGTAAAATATAAAAACAATTTTTTATATACCTTTTCTTTTTTTCAGCAGTCCCAGTAAATAGTTGCTAGTTTGTTGTAGCAGAACATTGTTGTCTCCTTCATAGGTGCAATTGGCATCATTATCATTTCTTAAATGACCAAAACCACTCGCTAAAAAACATTTAGTTGAAAAGGTAATACAAATATAATTGTAAAATAAATGCAGTTGTTAATGTATCAGGAAAAACAAGTTGCTGATTAGAAATATTGATACCTGCAGTATTATTGACAATTGAAAAGCAATCTAGTTTAACTCTGTTTTTCAATTAATCACCAAATTAAAATAAAACTATTTAGTTTTACACCAATTACAAGAGACTCACTTTGTCTTGTATACACATAGCAGAGATGAGTATGTATGTGAACCTTGCTTTAACAATACGACCGCAATAGGAATATAAATACTAATATAAAACACGAATTAAACACAGTAGTCCCTTTTTACAGATTCACCTCATAATTTCATTCCATGGCAATGGAAAGACTTGTAGCTACAATTTAAGAAGCATAAGAAAAGGCAGACTTGTCTTCAAAGGATGCCTGTTATGTTAGCATTTAGCTCGAAATATTGTAATGGTCTTCCACCCCTAAAGTGACCCTGCCAAGAGAATATTTCCCAATGTACTTCACCCATTTCTCCAAGTATGAACCTCTTGCCATGGTGAAGCAACCAACAGGGCTTGAGAGGAATTAAGACCAAGTGAAAAAAAGCTTCTCTCCTGATCAGGTGACAAGATCTTATGGATCTGGTCTAGCATTTTCTAGACCAGGGTATAAACAACAATTCAAACTGTACATTCCAAGACCTATCTCATTATACCTATCATGTTCCTTGCTTGAAGAAGTATTGTATAGTACATATAAAAACACAGGTAATCTCATTTTTTCCAGTTAAGTTTTTAATAAGTACAACCCACATAATCGCTGCTTGTGCTTACATAATATAATTTTTTGGCAATAATAACTCCTAAGTGCATCAAGCAATGGTAAAAATGATGGAAATAATTTTTACTGGCACAGAAGAGAGCAAATTGAATCTAACATTTTGGAATTGAGCCTGACACCTTACAGCAATAGGATGGCAATGTGTTTAGATCGACCACGTCAAGCAACAGGGGAGTCTATGGTCAGCCAAAGTATTCCAAATGACAGTAATTAAAAGAATTACAGAAAGTGATTTTTGATTGGAAACAGTGTTCAGCAATAAAGATTGCAGGAGTCAACAGCAATTCTTGAGTACTAAATGAAGCAACATCTGATAATTCTCAAGTTTGAGTTTTTCTTGTCTCATGGGTTATATTTGAGCAAGCTGCCCCAAACATATGATAGACTTTTGTAATATGTAAAAACTGTAAGACGGGTATTATGAGAAATACATGGTATAGTCAACCTCAAACCTGCCAACTTCAAAGAAAAAGATTCTCAGAGGCATAAAAACCATTGCAGAAATTTAAAACAAATATAAACTGAAGTTATGACAGGTACCTTAGTAACAATTAAAAAGATGCTATAGGGTCATTCCATGTGAAATGAGCAAAAACCTGTAGCTGTGGGGTGATGGATTTTCATGAAATTCTCGAAAGGTCTTGTAATGTATTGGTTACATAAAAGAGGGTCCTACTGTAGCTCACTTATGTATTGGCAGAATCTAAATATCTCAGAAAATACTAAGCAACTGACAGCAGGCAGCCACAAAAATTTCAATTCAACTGAAATGAGGATCTTATAAATATCATTAAGATAAGCATTAATTTAAGAGGCCTAATTTGGGCAAGTTTAACACATAATAGATAGATTCACATTATATTTCTGCTACATAGGATGAAAACAAACCTGGAAGAAAAAATTTAAATACAATATACATACCTTGTAAGTATCCATGTCCACCACATGCTTCCCTACATTCTTGAATTGCATCTCGAGCAAGCCATGTAACAACTGGCTTTGCTGCTGAACAAAGAGCATGGAATTCTCCAATTTGATCAGCCTGAATAAAAGATCATTTCAGATTAGGCATTAAATCATTTACTAAATGAAAGCGATAACTTTTACGTAAATGAGGGCTAGGATTTTTATGACCTAAAAACTGCTGCGAAAATGCATTTATTATCCATTGCTTTGGACTGAAAGATAAGCCATATACTTACCTTATTTACCCATGTCCTAATTAAATTGTTACATTTCTTTTTAATTTACTGATGTGTGACAATCTAGAGGTGACTCACAACTTGGAAGACAAAAACATAAAAAGGGTCCAGCCTTAAAAAGACATGAAGAGAACACATGCCAAATATCCAAGGAAATAAACCTATTTTATTGGTATTCCTTTTCTCAGGATGGACAAGTAGAAACATTTTATAACTCCAGCAATATACATAGTTTGAGAAATATTTAATTGGTTTTACCTCCAAATAGCATAATTGAAATGTGATTTGCTTGTGAACCTGCAGGAATCGAAAACCAACAGTTTCCCCTCTGTAACATATATACGTGGTTTGTTCAAAAAAATATCCTACCTTTATTCATAAAAAATACTCTTATTCATATACAACAATCTTACACTAATCTCCTTCAAAGTAGTCCTCTTGGGCTGTCACATTTCTCCCATGGTTCTGCCACTGTCTGAAGCAGCACTGGAATGCCTCTTGAGATTGCGAGCAGCTGGTCCATTGCATTCTACATGTCTTCTCTGGATTGAAATCTGGTCCCTTTCAGAGGCATTTTCAGCTTGGGGAACAGCCAGAAGTCACACAGAGCCATGTCGGGAGAGTAGGGAACCTGACGAAGCAAGGTATATTGTGTTTGACCAGGAAACTCTGTATATCAAATGTGAATGGGTGGGTGTGTTATCGCAATGGAGCTGCCAATTGCCCACAGGTCCGTCCATTTACATCTCACAGCATCATGAAGGCGACGCAAAATCCTTGGTAGTACTGGTTGTGCCGTGTGGTACTCGTGATGAACCACGCCACTGGAGTCAAAGATGGTCAGCATGACTTTGACATTACTGCAGACCTGCCTTGCTTTTTCTGACCTCGGGGATGTAGGATGCTTCCATTGTGATGACTGCAACTTGGTTTCTGAGTCGTACCCATAAACCCAGGACTCATTGCCAGTGATCACTATGTTGCGGAAGTTGGGATCACTGCTCACAATCTCCAGCATGTCCTGTGTGATCTCCAAACAGAGTTGCTTCTACTCGATCAGTAGCAGCTTTTACACAAACTTTGCTGAGATTCTCCTGAAGCCCAAATCCTCAGTCAAAATGGAATGAATGGATCCAATGCTGATGCTCGCCTCGTCTGCAAGTTCTCTGATCATGATTCGACGATCCTGCATCACCACCTCACTTGGTCAATGACGATCTCATTTCTGGATGATGAGGGCCTACAAGAATGTGCTTCACTCTCCACTGATGTGTGGCCATCTTTGAAGCGATTGTACCACTCCTTTATCTGTGTGGTGCCCATTGCTTCGTCCTGAAGGCCTGTTGAATCTTGAGGATCCTTTCCATTTGGGAATCACCAAGCTTTACACAAAATTTCATGTAGTAGCGCTGTTCAAGTTTTTCTATCATTTTGTCAAAAACGAAAATCTGATGGCACTCACTTACACTTCCTCATTCATCGATGGTCTGCCGGCAACTGACAGCTTCTGCAGGCAAGAAAAAATTTAATCAAGCGCATTAGTATCGCCTACATACGTGCACCAAACCACGCCTCACTAGTTTAATTTGTTTAAGCACGAAAAATTATGGTCGGATATTTTTTGAACAAACTTCGTATATTGTTATATTATATATAGTATAACTTACATAAAACCATTATTTATAGAAAAAAATTACCAGACCATGGAAAACATGTCTACAGCTAGTATGGATTGTTTTAATAGCATCTTTTTCGTGCTACAGTATCACTACTAATTCACACGTAAATTTCATTAGAGAAATTATGCATGTTAGAGAAAGGAATCTATGTTTGTTGCTCATTTATACGAACTTACAAAATAATAAATCTTTCATACCAATTCTTCAGTTTTCTGTCCCATGATGATCTTCATCTGTATATTGATAAGGTCTTCATTGAAACGAGAAATAAAATGGTAAGCAGTGTAGGTTGCCGCAAGATAAGGAAGCAGCCGATATTGCTGGAAAAGAGAAAGGATAGAACTATTATAAATCTGTTATATATTGTGTATCACCATAAAGCACATTGTGAGAAAGCCTCACTAATCAACATACAAATTAGTCTGTTCAGAGACACCATTGCAATAAATGGGTTATTGAATATCTCCATAAAGCTTAATATTTGCATCACAGTAAATGATGGCAATTTAAATTCTATTTGCTCTTCCATTTGTTGCAAACAGTTTAGGATATTGGTATTCAAAACATATCAGAAGAAAAGCATAAAACATTGTTTCTGTTTGGCTTTGTGGTGCTTTTTTATTTGCATTATCACATTTTTAATTTTGCCAATTTCCATATTGCTTTATTTGGTTTGTTTCCTTTTTAAGAAAACAGAATTGAGGGGTTCACTAATTTATCATGTCATAATTAATAGTGCAAGTATACATACATGAAGCTGGTAGTCCAGGATGGTAACTTCCTCGCTCCCAGGAGGTCCAAACTGCTTTCGTACTCCTGAATAACGTATGGCGATAGAAAGGCAGAGTTGAAGATTTGATATGCCCACACTTAAAATACCCATTCGTCCCAGTGATAATGATCCCATAGATGCTCCAAATCTTTTATTAGGATCCTGTAATAAAATAATGCTTTTTAAGCAAACACAATTCGTAATAATGGTCAATGCTTTTATTTCTGTAGAATACATCTTTGATAAAAATTCCAAAATAATTTCAAGTACATTCAATGTTTTATTTTGAATGAAATCTCAATCATTTTTAGAAATGAATAGAATACAAATTGCAATTTGAATAACACAAAATTTCACTCATTCCAGACTAACATTACAGCTGATGACTTGACTTTTAAGTCTTGTAGAGCATGTTTTTAAAGTGCTTTAAGGAATTACTATTATTAGCTGTGAACTAGACTAAAAAATTTAGTTCCTCAATGATGTCAAGAAATAAACCTGAAAAAAATCGATAATATATAATACAAATTCCTTTCCCATCTTGATCACCATTTACAAAATGGCACTGGATGTGAAAACAGTCATTCTTTATGGTGGTAAAATTTGAAAAAACTTTATCTGCTTATTTGAAAATGAGTTGATTCCAAATGTGCAATACACAAATTTGTAGTTGACGTTACAAATTGCAGAAATACCTGTATAATTTTGGTACAGGCGTATAATTTTATATTTTGCTCTGCATTTTGTTCATAATGCGATACTTTTTCCTTAGACAAATATCAGTCATCATTGGTCTTATATATATATATATATAAATATGCTTACATCTTGTTTAGTTTGTCATGATTTGGGAAATGTTTAAAGAAATAAAATTTTCTTAAATATGAGATGATTGAAGATGAAGGGGATTGATTGACGGAAGATAATCTGGCAATGAATAATTCTTCTAAAATGGAAACAAAATTTGCAATTTACCATGAGTTTAAAAACCTGTTTGAGAAAGTTGTCCATAACTTTTTGAAAATCAGACTTGTCATCACATATAGAATAAACTATATTTTTCATTTATTTTTATTCTACTTTCATGATTGTTAAAATAAAATTCGATTTTATAAAGTAGACAAGTTTACAAAATATGAAGTTAAAACAGAAGTAAAAGATAATAATACTTTAAAGGGAGTAACATATCTTCCATCAGGTGTAATATCTCCATTCTTGCTTAAAAGAGCCTCTCTGGGTACTCTGTAGTTTTGAAATGTCATAAATCTAAAAATAAAGATATATTATAAGATCATAGTGGATAATTCTTCACATTTCACAATTTCTTAATATGAGTGCAATTTCATAGTTCTAAGCACATGTAAGAAATTTCACAACACAGAGAAAATAATAATTATTTTCTGTTTCATATGGCCTATTCAAAATTAAGAACTTCTATAAGAAAAAATTTACTGTATATGTGTAAATGTCAGAATATTATGAAAAACATCATGCAAAATAACACAAATATCATTAAGCTTCAGTGAGAATGTAAGAACATTCATTTCAACTTTGTACTACAGTGGATGATCAATTTATTAGAGCCACAATGCAAAAAAAAAAGATGTTTTCTGAGTTTTGAGTAAAAATAAAATCTATTTTAAGATTTTTACATCAAATTCTATTTTTTCTAATTATACCCATGAAAATACACACTAAAAGTGCACATGATTAATGCAAACTTGAGAATACCAAGTATTCAATAGGAGTGTTTTAATTTCGGAAATTTTCATTGGCTCAAAAATATTTTTGGTCTAATTGATGGTGATAATCCACTGTCATGAA
The DNA here is from genome assembly GCA_933210815.1 of Meta bourneti. Lineage (NCBI taxonomy): Eukaryota > Metazoa > Arthropoda > Arachnida > Araneae > Tetragnathidae > Meta > Meta bourneti. The sequence continues at coordinate 30,662,657 of OW119923.1, read as the reverse complement.
AGGAATAAAAATTATAATGCAACATCCATTATGGTTTTTTAAGTGTGTAATGAGACACATACAAAAATTATAAAATAAACCACTTTACTGTTACAATACCAAAACTGTGCCCAAAAGTAATCAAAACTCTCAAAATAATCTTAACACATACAATTAAATAATATGCTTTTAGGCTGTGACTACAAGCACTGACACATAATGGCAGTTATGACAGGTTGTGAAACCAACAGTATTGCAAACTATTTATTACACATTTTTTCTTTAATTGGTTGAAATGAAAAATTGCTCTTATAAAGGTGGCTCTAACAATATGATCACCTACTGTAGAATAATATTGTCTTTTATAATAAAATGCAACTGTCACAAACTAGCTTTATTTTAACTCTTCATAGTTATATGATTACTCAATCAAGTTAGAAAAGATAGGATGTTATCTTTTTGAAACAATTAAAGTTGTGTAATAATTGCATTCCAATGCAAATAAGAAATCTATATATCAACACATTAGTACTATAAAAGCAAGTAGCAAGATTGTTAATTTTAGGTTGCCAAGTCCCACAATGAATTTATATATTATTTTGTCCATATATAATTTTGGCCACTCTGCAGCATTCTGTTCGATCACTTTTGTAACAATTTGACAATTGCATTTTCTATCATCATATTTATCTCACTTGGCCTAGTCTGAGGTAGACCAGGTCCAAAAGACTTAGCCCTGGGAAGTTGAGAGCCAGGATCAGAAGGTATGCAGGCAGTCGGAGTACCCGAGCACTTAGTGCAAAATGGAATTTTTTTCTCCCTGTACAAACTTAAGGGGTCTTAAAATGCCAACTTCTGTATTTTAAAAGGCAGTTTGAACCAGTCCCCAGAGAAGTCAAAGGTTGCACAAGGACGATGTCTTTGATACCCAGTCACATCCAAGAGGTCTCCTCCAAATTGTATTGTTTGAAACATTTGCCTTTTGTATATCGTAAGTTAACTTACAAGTTCATGGTGATGGTTCTAGGCAAAAGAAGGTTGCCTAGAACCATGTATTTTCTATTCACGATATTACAGGCATCTAAATTTTCAATTTTCTGTGTTTTTACAGGCAACTGACACAGGTAAAATTAAGGTCATGCACTTGGTTAAGAACATTTCTATAATGCCTAATTAAACCCATTCCTTCAAAATAAGTTCAAGAGTCATACATCAGGAAATATAGTGTTGATAAAACTGAAAATAAAATTAGGAATAAACCATCTTATACCCATTATCTAATCCCGGAAGGCCCAATTTTGGTCCCATGTCTCCGACAGTAATGCCAGCATATGGCAAATGAGTGACTGGATCTCGAATAGGCACTATGAATGCATGCAATCCGTGACATTGACCATCAGGTGTATACAACTGGGCATATAGTGCAGCATGTGAAGCACTTTGTCCTAGATTTCCAATCCACATTTTTGTGCCCTCTAGTCTTGGAGTATTTATAACAAATTCCTAGAAGATAAAATATTTTAAAGAAAAACATACACTTTAAAAGACATACTCATCAGATTATCCAGTTCAAAGATTAAAAATATCAAACCTAGTTGCTGATCCCATTAGCATGCCATTACAATAAGAAAACAAACACCCACCTGTGAGATAGGATCATAAGTTGCCATTGTTTGCATAGATCGAGTGTTTGTCCCATGGGCCATTTCAGTCAAAGCAAAGCATCCGATTGCCTAAAAAGAAATTAATTCAACTTTACCAAAAGAGGCTAAATTTATATCTTGAAAAATCTAATGCACATTTTAATCCTGTACTTAGTTACTCAATTCAAAAACTTTCAACCCTGCAAATAAAAGTTAATTAAAATGCATTCTGTCATAAAAACAATATTCCTACACCAAATACAAATGTTTTTAAAATGTGTCACATAAAATAGAAAATTTACAACGAACAAATGGTCTTTTAATTCACATGAAAAAGAAACATAATTATTCTCAGAACAATTTACTTACATCAAAATTTTGGATTTTATTTATCAAATCTGCATGGCGCTTTGTGCCGGAAAGCCTCAAGACCAGAATAAAATACTGAAATACAAAGTAATGTCAGTACAAAAAAACAGATAAAAAAAATTGTTCTTTTAATGGCTCTAGAAGTATGTTTTCACAGGGATAGTTACAAGCTCAGTCGAACTTGTTCATAGATTCTGAAGTAAGTTGGTATTCCCACTATGGCTGGAACTTACCAGATCAGTTACTGGGAAGTAGGAACTGCTGTGCTTTTGGACTATGTGGGAAACACTGTTGATGCTTCTATTTTAGTTTTAAGTGAAGAAATTAAAGATAGTTCATCAGAGGAAGACCGTCCATCTCAGATGAGTGAGTTTGTTTACATTGACATGACGTTTTGAATTCGTTTGAAATGGACACAAGTACCATCAAAGTGTAAATTTTGAGTCTTGCTATGTGGCAGTATATTTGAAAAACAGATATTAGGGGAAAAAGGGTTTCATAACTTTCGTAATGCTTTGATAGAGCGAGTGATTATATATCGAACATGAAATCTGTTTCAAAACTGAAAACATATTAATTGTAATCAGTGAGGTAACAAGACTTTTTAAAAGTATAGTGTTATATTTAAAGATTGAATCACATTTTTATTTTAGTACTGGTTATTTTATAACTTATTTTTGAATTTGTATAATTTGATTGAATTTGTATAATTTCTGTATTGGTATAATACAAATCTATCGACACTACATGTGACACAGTTGAGGCTGTGAACTACACAACGGAGTTTTTGAACACATCGGAGCCATCTGGAGTAAGTGTTTTTGCACACATTGAAGCCATCTGGAGTACCATCGCACATATTACAGCTAGGAATTGGGGTACTGATTATGCTTCTCAAAAATCTGCATCCACCTTACTCTGCAATGGAACAAGACTATCAAGAAACTGATGCCGAATATTATTGAACCACTATCATGACTAGACAGGCCGCAGGCGAAGATGTATTCCTTCCTAGGATCCCAATCATCCCTTCGGATATCCCATTCCAATTTAAACACCTTCAGTTGTTTGTTTAAGTTTCGCCATGAGCATCAGCAATACACAAGGACAATCACTGAAACTTGTAGGACTCGATCTCATTAAACAGTGTTTCTCCCATGGTCAACTATGTGGGTTGTTCAAGAGTTGGAAAAGGCGAGAATCTTTACATACTAGCTCCTAGCACACATTGAACATAGTGTATCATGAAGATCTCTAAGCAAGGATCAGTGAGGTGGAAGGAATAAAGCGACATGCCCGTGTCATGTCGGGTGGTGGAGGGATTCGTTCTTAAAATTATTGCTTTTTTCTTTTTAATGTTTTCAGAATCAGTGAGGACAACAAGAATGATATGACGGGCAACACCATGTGGGTACAGCTAGTCATAAATATGCTAACTAAGTCTAAATCAAACCAAGTGATGAAATAATTGAATCAGATCAAGATTTTCGAGTTTGGCATCTATCCTTATTCTAAGGTTGAAAATTGAATTGTCCATAAATATATACAATACTGAGTACACAGCAACTAGTGAGATAGTAAGTGTTGTTACAGGGTTCAACATACCAGCTCATAGATCATGTGGCCTATAAAAAGACAGTTAAGTAGCCCAGTTATGAACTCGAGGTGGCATTATCAGGGTAACCAAGTAGATAGTGCTGCTGTTGCTAATGGGCAACTTCACTTAGCATCTTGTAAACTTTCCACATGAAAACTTACCTTATGAAACAAACTATTTTTTAATTAATACAAACCTCTATGCCAAGCAATAACTTGAGGGCAAGAGACCAGTCAATCATTCCAACACAAATATATAAATTTAAGGCTATAAGTGGGTTTTGTATGAACTCTTCATCAGTAAAGAATTTATATTCTTTGACACGCTTCATCCTCTGAAATGAGAGTTGACGGGCTTCTTGTAGAGTGAGTTGTGCAGAGGGAATTCGTTGAAATAGCGGGTCATCCTTCAATGTCCTCCACACACGCTCCTGCAATCCAAAACAGGAAAAAATTAATATAAATTTTTACACTTTGAAAGGGATCGTCAATTCCATAAGTAATTTTTAGGGAAATGTAAAATCGGGGGAATGTCAAAATGGGTGATAAGGACATAATGAGTAAAGTGTGAATAACAGTGATTGCTTAATGTAAAGTTTGTCTAATAAGGACATGTGTATTTTGGTACAAATTTTGAGTTTAGCACAAAAACTGTACAATTTATATTGCACTTTTTGTTTGTAATGTTTCTGATGATGTGTTTGTAAAATAAATTATTTCAGTTGACAAAGCAAGTGAACAGATTAAATTATACTTACAAAATCCTTTGTGCTTTGCAAAACATCTCTTTTTAAATTAGTTTCTCAAAAAAGTGAAATATTAGGTCATTTTTGTTTTGAGTCACATGGATTTTGTAAAGCATCTTTTATGTAACAAAAATTGTACCCCTAGATATTATCCATCATATGATTACATAATCCAATAACAAGAGATATGAAAATGATATAGTGAACTTATTTTAAGGCAAATCTACAAACTATTCCTTAATCTGGAAAAGTTGCTCTTTAATTTAAAACTTTTATGTATTTCAATAGTCAAGTTGTTTTAGCATGAGAAAATATTAATAACAGATGCAGAATACTATAAGAAATATACAGATAAAATTTAAAGCTAAAATTATCAATTGCTTAACAGTTTATTAACAATACCTGGAATTCAATCAAGTCTTTGCCCATGAGCTGCAACTTCATTTGCTTCCAGTCAAAAGATGCTCGTTTGCGGTAACTATCTAATGCACCAGGAGGAAGATCTGCTAAGAGAGAGTTCTCCCTCTGTTTTGTTGAGTGTTTTAGTTCTGCATTCATTTTGACTGAAATATAAAAAAATAACTACAATATTGAAATAGTGTGAGAGACAAAACAGGGAAATGTAATGATCTAAAAATATCAAATTAAGTGGAATTAAAAATAAAATTTTGTAAAATTCAATAACCCACATTTCTTTTTACAAAGAGTTTTTATTAAAAAACCCAAAACCTTGAATTGCAAGTTCTCTCTTGTGCATTAGATAATAAAACTTCAGATTATAAAATCAGATAAAATACATGATTAAGGGCTTGGTTGATAATACCCTCAAACAAACTTTATATTATTGGTTAACAAGAAACTGATCAATATTATACACACATCTAGTAGAATAAGTTGAAACAATGAGTTAACATACTTTATAAACACAACATATACTTAAAATGTAAACAATGAGATCACAATTAACTTGAGAAACAAGGACGAGTCTGCTTTGAGAATTAAACACAAAGCCACAAAACGAAAGTTGTTTTATATTTTGACAAAGTGCTAATAGTATGTTTTGAACTATATCATTTTCTAATATAGGAAATACATTATATCTGGATGCATTTTATAGATGCATAAGCAATGTAAAATATACATTCTGATTTGCAACGAGTAAAACAGTAAACATATCAAAGTTTAGACATTAATATTTTGCCTGTTTTCACATAAATATTTAATAGCAATGCAATTTATTCAATCACATGTCATATTAACAGACTGTATGATCGATATAATATAGCTGTGTTGATTTGATACAAATCCTCGAAGTGAAAGGAGTGTTTTGAAACTCAATATACAGGCGAATGTGAGCACATATAATTTATAAAGTTAACATTCATGATAGAGATTTTATTTTTAAAAACGTTGTGGAAAACACAAACAAATTATGTTTTGTCTTCGCAGGTATTTCCTTTTCATTAATATAAAAAGAAAAATGACATTTTTTCTTGATTATAAGAAATGTTCATCACGAACATTATTTTTTGATACAAACCGACTCCGAAGTTTAGAAATTGATGCAATGACACTTTTGGTGCATTAAAACCCAAACATTATCACTTATACTCGTGGAAAAATATAACCTATTTGAGTTTTTCACAGAAATAAGTTAGTTGCTAAACTAAAAAATAAATTTGTAAATCAGATAGCGCGTGTTTCGCTTTTAAGAACTAAAATATGTCACGCATCGAAAGATCAATAAAATTTTACTCACTATGAAGACTACTAAATCATTCACACAAAAGAATAAAATTAAGTTATAAATTAAGGATTCGACAGTATATTGTCAGATTTTGTTTTCATGGAACGCCGGTTAAAATTGAGCGCAGTTGAGCGTGCTTCCACAACGATGAAGAAATTCTGGGAAGTGGAAAAGGCGTTACCAAAGCTTGGCACGTGATTCGGTTGGACCAATTACATTAACCTTGATCAGCAACCGAAATTCAATCACTCCCTTACAAACATCTCCTTGGAAAATACAAGTTCTCCTTCACGATTTACAAAATTCACATACAAGAAAATATCTTGCGGCAAGGTTACAAGTGAAATACAAAAAAGATATGTTCATAAAATTAGTGTTGGAATTCAAAAAATCGTGCAAGTTGTATTTAGATTGTCTGGCCATTTACCTTTCACTCGAAATCGAGGCCGGATATCAAAAACTTCCATGAACTTTTTACGATAACTTAAAAGCTCATGATTCTTCGTCTAAAAGAGGGTCTTTTCTTCTGGTTGTCGTGTTTGATACGAAAATTCATTTCTCATTCAAAATCACTCCTGCTATCTACTTTTTTTTGTTGGAATACTTTCTTTTCAGTAGAAACCTTCAAGCTGTAGAAGCTCTTTATTTCGTTTCATTGTACTGTCTTTTATGTTTGAGATACCCTAACAGTTGCCATAGCAACCATTTAATATCACGGTGTCGAGATGAATTCTCGGATTGCTACAACTGACGAGGGAGCGCCGTTTTTTGTCTCGTGCATTTTTCTTTACAAACATTCTGAGAAATCATTTCAATTCTTCATCCTATTGCGGGAAATATTCTTGTGAATCGCCGTTTCTTATCTTTTGAGCTAATGTATCAGTTTTATGTATTATGTATGTTTAAAAAATGTGCCAATAGGCTGAGTAGGCTACAGCCTAAACCAGTAACATTTAGGATTTTCTTGCAAAAAAAAATAAATATTTTGCAATTGAAAGAATATTAGTACATTGCTCTGATGTTCAATAGAAGCAGAAGAACCAACCCAAAAAGAAATTAGGAGCAGTTGGGAAGATGACCTCCAAAGACTCATCGAAACCGAAGTTCATATGAATTTTGAAATATTTATTTTCTTAATAAAATCAACTTTATTTAAACCCTTTCCATGTCATAACTATTTTAATGATAAACACTTAAAATAATTAATCTATTAAAATTTAAAACCTTTTATTAGAATTTTTAAAAAATCACAAATATTCAAATTATAACTATGATTTATCATAATTAATGAAAATTTAAGTTCACAGTAATTAATAATTTAATTCATTAAGGAAGAAACATTTTCAAGTCTCACCAAATTTCAATATCAGAGATTTAGGCTAGGCCCCTTCGAGGCCATAATACATAGAAGATATTATGTTTCTAACATATTGTATAAATGTGCCAACTCCTCTTAGAGAGAAAAAGAGATTTTTCTAGGAAGTATTGAACGTGCAGATTCTAGTTTTGTCCCGTCATAAAACTTTAATTCATAACCGTGAATAATAGGTCTCTTGAAATAGAACACCTAAAAACTAGGTAACGGAACTGTAGAATAAAGCTAACAAACAGTACCTGAAAATAATGAAAACACAAAAAACAATGTTTGAAATCATATAAGTAACCCCCTTTGGTATGGATAAACTTCTGCTACTTATACAGAACAGAGACAAGCATTGCAGAGTCGGCGTCTAAAGTGAAAATCTCTTCACTTAATCTGTTTGCGATTGGCGCTGAGGTTGGTTCAGGTAATATCATGGTTACCACGTCAACTCCGCCGAAATTTGTATCTGGAGAAAAATTTAGAGAGTTCTTAAAAGAGGTGTTAAACGTGCGTTCTCAAACTTTATTTTTTATAGTAAGATTTGCTTGAGAAAAGAATATAAAATGCAAATATCAAAAAATTGTATTAATGAAATACTAGTTGAGGCATTTTACCTGAAGTCTCCACTGTAAAGAAGCAAGAATTCCAAGGAAAGTTTTGAAGCCTGTTTAATTGTTCAATGGATTAAAGTAAACTGAGAACTGTTTTAGATCAATAGTTATCAGTTGCGGCAACTCATAAATGATTTTAGATCTTAGCATGTATCGCAGTGTGTAATTATTTAATTCGAATGCTACATTAAAATTTTAAATTTCATTTGTATTTGTCTTAATCGACATTAATCAAAGGCACAGGAATTGAATCGAAATTAAACAACTGATTCATTTCTTCAATTAAATTTCAATTTTAACTCACTCATTTTTCAACTTAAATTTCATACCTTTTCGAACCAATTTGGTTCGGAGTCTTGAGTAGAAAGTGTAATAATACAAATGAAATCATGACAAGTGAAAATAGCAAATCGTAGAGAAGAATATCATGTGATAGGTCGAAAGTTATTAATATCCGAGACGGAAGTAGTGTTTTAATTAATCGACAATCAACTTATAAGTGTGTTGTAAATTGGTCTGATTGCCTCATGCAGTCTGCTAGAATTTCATGTCAAGAACAAAAGTTACCCAGACAAATGTTCCTTTATTAACTCGATTTCAACTATTCATTTAAAATATTGAAAGCATATTTTTAAATAATAAATGTGAACTACCAATTCTGCAACGAATCAAAGTTTTAAAATAAATAATCTAATTAAAAGTTTTGAATTAAATACATTTCTAATCAGAACTCAAATTGTATGTTTATTTTAAATTCTTGAACTGAATGATTTTTAAATAAAGGGTTAAAATTGCTAGTTTAAATGAGGGAAAATGACAATGGAGTTCTACTTTTTTGAAATATGTGTTCTATGAAGTAGGAACACGTTGTTGGTTCTACTCATGATCAATTAGAAAAAGGTTTTCGATAATAAGATATATTATTTTGTTTTCCTTATAAGTTAAGGTTCTCTGTTTCTTTTGGAAATAGCCCGTTGTGTTGCTCCATTGTGACGTTAATTTAAATACCTACCTACCTATTTCTTTTGGAATTAATTGCATTCTCTAGGTAGGTAGGTAGTTAATTAACACAACACTGGAGCAACACAACGGGCTACTGGAGACGGTCCGGGATCAATCCTGAAGGGAAAGCTCCAAGGACAACGCCTCGTAATTTTGAACCACTGTCAGATGACGAGGTCACATCTGAGCTGGCACCCCATTCTCCTAACTTACACACCAAGCCAAATTGAGGACATTTGAGGCCATAATAGATTTAACGTGCACCATCCCCCGTGTACAGGACGGTCTTTTGCTGGACAGAGTTTGGAACTCTCAACCCTCCGGTTGCTAATCCGTTGCTCTTCCAACTGGGCTACCGCGGTCCTTGCATCTTCTAGGATCTAACCTTTGGCCTTACCTGAACCACATTGAATGAAGAATTATCTTGGGCAATAAAAAATACAATACAGCTAATGCCCATATAAGTAATAAAATTTCTTTCATTTATTATCATTGCATTGAACAAAGATGGCGACATAAACAAACAACTAGTGGGATATTTGACCTTTTTTGTGCATTAAAGTATCAATATCTGTTCTATAGAAGTGGATGCAATTCTTAGTGAGTTCCCCTCAAGGTGCTTGTCAGCAAATCTAATGTTACTTTTCATGTGATATATCCTTGAAAACAGTTGTACAGTCATGACACGAATAAGGTGTGATTTTGAAGCGAGATATTTTTCTCTGGGAAGATAAGTCTTTGAGTTATGAAAACTATCGCTAAAAATCGCATATTAACAGTTTATGATCTTTTGGGGCCTCATTTCTAGCTATACAGAACCGTGGGTTGAGCACCCCTGTTCTTGGTTCGAATTACTTACCGATTGAACATTCTCAATACGGATTTAGTTTTTACCGATTGACTGGAAGTAGTTCTAATATCAGAATAAGACCAACATCGGTTAATAGTTCTGTTCTGCGACCATTGTATTCATGAAAAAATTAAAATGTGTTAGGATAACCTTTTTCAAACCTTTTCTTCACGGTTCTCTTCACTTAATCACATTCGTTTTTTTGTATGAAAATTGCATTTAAATTAATTGCCTTTTAAAGAATTTAAGCTACATGAATTTCAATTAAGTATATCAATTTAATTATTAAAAAACGTTAAAATGGTACCTGACCTTCGTGAGCAAAATGGAAACGAAGAGACGCTTACAAAAATAAGATGGCAGTTTTATAGGTAACATAAACTCAGACCGACCAAGCATAAGTACGATAACCGCAGAGAAGCGACTATTTAACCTCCTAGAACGGTGATTTTTATTTTTCATTTCTGTCTTCTTTCAAAAGTCGAAATATGTCATCCCGCTATTAGCTCAAGTGATTTAATTTTTCCAGGCTGGTGATTCAGCCATTATAAACCACGGTTTATGTATAGCTGTTCCTATAATTTTGAATTTCACCAAAATATTATGTAGCTGTGCACCAAACTGATAACCGTTAGTCACACAATGCGGAAACAGTCTTGTAGTGATAAAAGTTTTCTTACCCATTTATAATATTGTACAGTAAACTTGATAACACAGATTTCTGCCCCTGAAATTGTAAGAACCTGCGAAAGTCGAAAGTGCGCTTAAATACATACGCTTGCTTGTTACAACCTGTCGTCTTGTTTTTAGACCAATCAGATGTAACTTGAATTTTACAATGTGTAATTCTTGCGACAATGCATAACTGTAGTGAATGTCTGTATGGTCAAGTAGATAATTGTTAGCTTAAAATATTTTAAGGCAACAATTTTTTAGCATCTTGTTGCTCCTCAACGCCATCCTATTTCACCTGGGGTCAGTATTGCCCTCTCCTCCATCCTTCAGCGCCCACTTTGGGAAACTATGGCTTGTATGCATTCACAGTCAATGGTCTTAACCAACGGCATTTGTTTTACAACAAAATGCAGTTTAAAAAATAATACAATCTCGCCGAGGTAGGTAGGTATTTTAATTAACGTCGCACTGGAGCAACACAACGGGCTATTGACAACAGTCAGGGTATTTATTTTGGTATTTTTTTAATTATCATCACACTGGAGCAACACAACGGGCAAAGTCGGCGGTCCGGGACCAACCCACGAAGGGAAAGATTCGATACAATCTCGCGGATAACAAACTATAAGAGAACAGTCCACGGCTTCCTTAGGAGCCAAGATACACAGTTTGAAACCTCTGTTATGGAGTAACATAAATAATATCAATATTTAATCAATATTTGCTTCCATTTTTTGAAGTAACACCCATCACAATGATTCTCATTGAAAGGTAGTGCATCGAACTTTAAAAATAATTTCAGCCTAGGCCATAAAAGCAAAGGTAGGTAGGTAGTTAATTAACGTCGCACTGGAGCAGCACAACGGGCTATTGGCAACGGTCTGGGATCGATCCCAAAGGGAAAGATCGGAGGATAACACCACGTAATTTTGAACCAAGGTCAGATGACGAGGCAACACCTGAGCTGGCACCCCACTCTCCAAACGTCCACACCACGCCAACGTGACATTCCCCGAAGGGAAAGATCCAAGGACAACAAGTAATTTTGAACCCCTGTCAGATGACGAGGTCACATCTGAGTTGGTACCGCACTCTCCAAACTTCGATACCAAGCCTACGTGAGGACATTTGAGGGAACAAAAGATTTAACGTGCACCAGCCCCCGTGTACATGACGGTGTTAGGATGGATCAAGTTTCGAACTCGCAACCCTTCGGTTGCCAATCCGTTACTCTTCCAAATGGGCTACCGCGGCCCATTATGGGGCACTCAATAATGGGGTAATAAAAAAACTTTTATTTTGAAACAGTCATTGTTATAAACAAAAGAAATAAGAGTTTTCCCAATAAAAAAATTATCTTAAATAAAAATGTGACTTGACCCATTCGATTCCGTGAAATACCTTTCTATGAAAAATCTGGACAGTTCACAATTCCACGCAAAATTCGGGCAACGTAAGCAAACTCCGGACTTTTCCGGATGTTTGGCAACCCAAGCATAGTCTCCTAGACTTTCAGCAATTTTTGACCTAGTCAATCGCTGCAGAGCTATGAGTATATTTTACTTTTGACCTTTTGAATCACAGAACTAAGCAAAAGAAATAAGTTTTAAAGTAATTTAGGTAAAGATTTTGGTAACGGTATTACCCACAATTTTTCAAAACCGGTATTAACTGTATTTATATACAAATACCAGTAGAATCAGTTTTAAATATTTTTTATATATATATGGTAACTTATTTTAATATATGCTGACTTTTTTTGTCCAGATAGGCTGTTTTACTAAAAATGTAAGAAATGGACAAAGGAAAAAACTAAAAATGCAATACTCTATTCGAAGTTATTTTTTCAAAAAAAAATCAAACATTGATAATTATTCCAACAAAAATTGTTAAATGTGAAAACACTTTAGATTCTACCAACAAATACATTTCTACAATTTTTTAAAAAAGATTATCAGATCTTGGGATCTGTTTGATTCTCTAGGACTATCTCGAACGCAGCAAGGTGAAATTAGTCTGTCTTCGAGAATAATTGAGAAATTTCCTATTGTATCGGATGAGAATTGTCCTAGGCAGTGATTTTTCGCCAACCGCTTGCTTGCCAACCATGAATCGCCAAATCATAGAACCATTTTTTAAATTTTCATTTGCCATTCGTATTCTTCTGTATATTTCCCTTCGTTCATTACCTGTGGTTGGCAAATGAAATAAAAAATGGCTGTAAGCTTTTGCGATTCAACATTGGCAAGCTCTAGCAGTTGGCGAAAAATCATTGCCCAGGATAGTTCTTATTCGATACAATAGGAAATTTCTCAACCACTCACGAAGCCAGACGATTTTCACCTAGCTGCGTTCCATGTGCTAGTCTCCTAGGCTACGTCATTGCTTTATAGAAGTTTCCATATCCCCTATTGAGTTGCTAAAGTGAGACGTTAATCAACTACCTACCTGCCTTCCTCAAGGCTGTCCAGTGTCACTCCTTTGTGATGAAAGTTGTGACCGGCAGCAATTAAATGTATCTCAAGTCCGTAGCATTGTAACCTTGTGGGATTCATTGTTTATAACATTTTTATTTTTATATTTAGAATCAAATTTCTGGTAGGTGAACATGTTATCACGGCGTGAGACAGATACAAAATAGTATGACTTTGAAAGGGACCTTGATATTCTAAGAATGACTTTTTAAGCATCACTTGCGAGTTTTTCAGAGGTCCACTTTCCCCCTTGTCAATGATATGGTAATAGCTGTTAATATCTGATGTTAGGTAACCAGACGTCCTGACCAGTCCAGAATTTGTGAGCGTTGCTCGGATTACTCAGGGAATTAAAAACTATCTAGATTTTTCAGAGAAATCGGTTATTTTTGAATAGCTTTGTATACAATAGCATGTGTTCGGCAGTTCGCGGAATTGTTTGAATCAAATCGAGTTTTTTTTTATTTAAGAGGCATTTTTTATTTGTAATACTGTTATTTCTTGCTTGCTATAATATTTATTTGATCTTTTCATTGTAAAAGTTTTCAAAGCAAAGTGAAAAGCAACAAGCTTTTCAATTGCCTTTAACTTTTTTTTATCTATAGTGACAAAGCGTATAAAGTAAGTACTCATAATATGGAACACAGAAAATAGTTTGGAGACTTATTTTGAGACTTAAAATTATTTCAAATATTTATTGTTATTTGGAGACTTAAAAATTGGTTTTTAAATCAATTTTTTACAAAAATTTCAAAAGTATTCATATTACATGATCTATCATAAAGTACATTTGTTTATGAATGTTCAATACCAGTTTTCTGTTAAATTTATTTTTTTACTAACAAAATTACCCGCCCTTACTCGGGTTGAATTGGTTAATTATAGATTGAAAAAATGATCAGAATATATAATAACTTTTGACTTTCGTAGAATAAAATAATATTTTAACACCCTTTCGACATCTTTCTACTTTCTACTTTACTTTGGACACAAATCCTACACATGTAATACATTTCACATACATCGCACCCTTGCTATATGACAAAAAGCTACAAAATGACTAAAGGTGACACTAAGGTTTCTACTAGAAAAGACGACTTTGAGTGGGATTTGGAATTCCCTTTCTAAAAAGTTCTTTTCATGTAAAATTCCTCAACTCAATTCATAAAAATGACGAATCTACGCCGAGTGCTCTCGCACTCATAGTCTACAAAACAATATTTTTTACTTGTGGCACTCTTGCATCAGGTATGCGACATTGTCGAATTTTGCCATCTTTAAGGGAAGGATGACTAGTAATTAATTTGATAAGATATTCATCACTAAGTTTTTTTAAAGCGAATACATTTTTTCTAGAAAATTCCATTTTGTGGCAAGTCTAATAATAAAAGAACTTGTTTAAAAATTGAATGTCTTCAGTACAGACCTACAAAGATGCTGCAAAGATGAATGGTGAAAGGTTACCTATTACCATTTAAAAAATGGTAAATTAATTTGACATCGTTTTTTTAAAGAAAATCATTGTTCTCAATAAACATTTAATATATATACAGTGGCTCCCAAAAGTGTTCGTACACTTACGAATTTCAATGAAATACAACTCTATCCACTAATAAAAATTAATATTTCGGATTGGGAATTTTTTAATATCTTAACTTGTTCTCAACAAAACTACATAAAATATTTTAAAACATAGTAAAACGTTTTTGGAAAATCAATAATCAAAAAGTAACAAAAAAGTTACCTCACAAAAGTCTTCGTACACTTTTAAAAAAATCTCTACATATTACTAAATATTGTAATATTTCGGTAAATTAGTACTTAGTAGGATATCCTATAGTATCCACAACAGCTTTTAAACGTTTGGAAATAGAGTTCCCTAGTTTTTTTGTAATTTCTGCATCAATGTTCCTCCATTCTTCAATCATTACTATTTTTAATTCGCTTTTCGTTTTAATGTCGTGTCTTCCTACTCTAACCTCCAGTTCTCTCCAAATGTGTTCTATTGGGTTTAAATCCGGCGACTGAGGTGGTGTTTTCAGAACTTTGGACAATTATAGAGACACCAGAGGCGAACGTTGAGAGCCGTGTGCTTAGGACCGTTATCTTGATAAAAAAAAAACAAAGTTGTTTCCAATACCCAAATTTTGGGCTGATAATTTTAAATTGTCTTCAAAATATTTATAGAGATGATTCATTATGCCATCAATAAATACCAAATTACCTAGTCCTGATGCTAACATGCACCCCCACACAAGGACACCTCCACCCCCATGTACGAACACTTTTGGGAGCCACTGTAAGTTGCTTAAATATAGCTTCAACTCGTAAAGTAATTCACCTTGACCTCCTGTCATTATGACAAAGAATGTTTTAATATTTCCAAAGTTCTAGTTCGGATTTTTTAACATAATTATTCTTTCAATAACGGCAAAATTACACTTAAAATTTTGCTTTATTCTGACTTACTGTCACTTTAAGTCGAATACTTTGTGGTGTTGAGTGTGATGTAAAGGAAATGCAATTATTAAACTAGTAAATATTTAAAACAGAAAACAGTGAAATGAAACAAAACAAAAGTTATAGGAAAAAGTTCTAAGGATATTAATTCGTGATTCTTTTCTATCTCTTAATCTCGCACAGGTGCCACAACTTACAACTAAAAAGGGCACAAAATTTAGAAATGTGAAATTAATTCAGAGCGAAAGAAACAGAAAATATAAATGCAAGTGAACAACCAACACGAGTCTATATTTCGTTCCCGTTCGTTGAAAAATATCGTCTGTTCCAAATATTCCGAAATCGTTTATATTTCACAATGAAAAATAAGACTCGAAATAAATGAAGCATCTGAGTTGAAATTCAACGAAAAAATAATTTTTGGAAAAATAATTGCTTTTTCAGCAGTACTGGTAACAAATCCAAGTAATCACAATACTCAATATACGTTTCAGATTCTCCAAAACTACCAAATTATGGTTGATATATACTTAAGTATACTTACTCAGATGTTTTAGCATAAAACTTATCTAAATATGTAAATAAAGAAAATTTTAATATTGTATTCACTAAACTAAAATATGATGTATAAATAAAGAACATTGTCTTCATATATATGGAATAAAATTTATGTGACACTTTTACAAACACACAGACACAAAATCAGACATAAAACGGGAAGACGGACAGACTAACTCAACCAAGTTCAGTCACTAAATGAATTAAGTACTCACAGTATGCAAAGTTTCATGAAAAATTTAAATAGATTCAATCGTTCGGATTTAGTAGGGGTGCGTAGACACAGACACCAAACGCGCAAGAGACGGATTTTGCTCCAGAAGGACCCAAAAATGGATAGAAAATATTCAGTGTACAAACACTCCATTCTTATTTATATACAGTGAGTAAAAAAGTTTCCGTACGCACTAACTATTTGAAATAAATTGCTTTATTATTTGCAGAATATAAATATTGAAGAAATAAAATGGAAAAACGTATGAGCATAATCGCATAGACAGTTTCTGTTGCATTTAAACATAAAATATTATTATAACTTAACGTATAATTTAAAATAACATAAAAATGTGGCAAATATGAAGCAAAAAAGTCTCCGTACGATAAAAAATATTTCATTAAATGTTATCCCCCCATTTTTCATCAAAGGTCCCTTGAACCTGCTTTTGCTTTAATGACCTCAGAAGTTTAGGAATGACTTCCACTAGTTTTTTGTTGTTTCTGGAGTAATTTTGATCCAGACGTCCAGAATGGCACTTTTCAGGTTATCGTAGCTGCTGGTATCATAATTTTTCAGTTCACGACCGATTTCTTCCCATAAGTGTTCCATGGGGTTTAAATCAGGAGAATGGTGGTGTGTGAAGTGCTACGACATATGGTCTTTACAGAACGCTGCAGTGTGTTTTAAATTGTTGTCCTGTTGGAAGATAAATGGTCTTCTAAAAGACAGTTTCGTAGCACTACTAGCAAAGGATCTTTTATTTCAAGATGTCTAGATACACATAGCTATCCATGTTCCCTTCATCAAAACATAAACTATACACACCAGAACTCATGCAACCAAATACCTTTACATTTCCTCAGCAGTTATCTGTTTTGGTTTTCTCCACGCCATAACTAGGCCATCTGAACCATAGAGACAAAATTTTGATTCATCCCTGAAAAGTACAGAATCTCTAAAAGTCAAGGGCTTACTCACATGCTTTTTTGCAAATTCAAGACTCTTTCTTCTGCTAAGTTTTCTAATGAGTGGTTTCTTACGTGCAACATACCCATTGTAGCCACCTTTTTTATTACTTTTCTTAGTCTTTTAATCAGTTTTCAACAAAGGTGCAAGTTGTGGTGCACTAATTCGTGGATAATCGCGAACTTTTCGCAGAATATTCCTGGTGTATATGGCTCAATTTCTGAAGTCTTCCGGATCGGTTCCTATTTTCCAGTTTCAACCTAATTATATCTTTCAGTAATTTTAACCGTAGATTTAGATTTGCTTGCGATTTTTCGCCAATATTTTCCTCATTGATAAACCGTCATTTCTCAATTTTATCATCAACACACCAATAGTTTCGGAATTCCCCTTTTAGGCGATCCACTGGTATAAAAATCGCTTGAAATAATTACTTACACTATACTGAAGTTCTTTTTTCATTCAATAGTTACGACAAGTGAATGCGGAACGGCTGGATCGTAAGTTCTAATCAATTTTCATAGTGCGTACGGAAACCTTTTTTGCCTTTCATTTTGTATGTTTTTCTCAAACTTTTAATTAATTACTTTTTATTTGTGAAAATTAAGAAATTTTTGTTTGCGACACATTCTCTAGTATGAAATACGTTTCTTGTGCAGTTTCTGAATATTTGGTGAGATTTCTTTAGAAATTATAATAATTTATACGCAGTTTTCGTTTCCGTACGGAAACTTTTTATCCACTGTAGATGAAACAGGTGTAACTTTTTCCGTTGATTGATTGGTTGTTTTGAGGTTTTACGATGCAAGGGCCATATTTGGTTAAGCAATTTTTTCATCGAAGCACTAATGTAAGCATATAGAACACCTCGACTGCACGCAATATGGAACCAGAGTCATGAGTGCATTTTCCATACCTTGAACATCATCTGACCCTGGTTCAAAATCACGAGGTGTTGCCCTCCGATCTTTCCCTTCGGGATTGATCCCGGACCGTTACCAAAAGCCCGTTTTGTTGCTCCAGTGCGACTTTAATTCAACTACCCATTTACCATACCTTGAAAATGCATTCATTTTATATATTTTAAAAATATGTTTTGAACGTATTTGATATATTTCAAACATTAAAATATATTTTGAAAATTACAATTTTCATAAAACACTAGCAGTACCCTCGGCGTTGCCCGTGACATCATTCTTGTTTTATGTCCTCACTGATACTGGAAACATTAAAAAGAAAAACAATAATTTTAAGAATGAGTCCCACCACCACCCGACATGACAAGGGCATGTCGCCTCATTCTTCCACCTCACTAATCCTTAGTTAGAGAGCTTCATGATACACTATGTTCAATGTTCTTCCATTTGGAGCTAGGATGTAAAGATTCTCGGCTTTTCCAACTCTTGAACAACCCATACAGTTGACCATGGGAGAAAAACGGTTTAATGAGATCGAGTCCTACAGCTTTCAGCGATTGTCTTTGTGCCTTGTTGTAAACTTAAACGACCAACTGAAGGCGTTTAAATTGGAATGGGATATCCGAAGGGATGTTGGGATCCTAGGAATGAATACGTCTTCGCCTGCGGCATGTCCAGTCATGAAGGTGGGTTCAATAATATTCGGCATCAGTTTCTTGATAGTCTTGTTCCATTGCAGAGTGAAAGTGAATGCAGATTTCTCAGAAGCATAATCGGTGGCCCAATCTTCAGCTCTAATATGTGCGAGGGTATTCCAGATGGCTTCAATGTGTTCAAAAACTCTGTTGTGTTGTAGTTCAGCCTCATCTGTGTCACATGTAGTGTCGATAGATTTGTAAATTTGAACACTACCGTGCAATTCTTGTAAAAGTTGCTTATTGATGACATTGACATCTTCGTTTCTTGGGGCAAGAATTACTCTTTGGCACAGCCATGCGTGATCAGTAAAGTGCTGCGCTAAATTTGGAAACACGGCCTCTTTCAGCTCTAGTTGAGTTTTCACAATCCTTCCAATGCCTTGCATATACATCCATCTTGATTTCTTGATTATCCGAAGTAACTGCACCATTTCCTAGTTGAAGTAGGTTATCTGCAAATTGCTGGGCAGAGGAATCACCGTTGACACGAACTCCCATGTTTAATGATAGTTCAAGTCTATGAATGCCATTCCAATGTAAGATTATTTTAAACAGACCTGCATTTCTTCCGCCCTGATTCCACCGGAAGTGTCTGTCGAAAGTCGCCAGCCAACACCATAGTGACGCCTCCCAGTCTGTCATTGTTACGACTGATGTCTTTCAACGTGACATCAAGTGCTTCGAATGCGGCTATGTGGGACATAGTACTTTTCTAGCTATGGCACGCTAGGACACGTTGAGCAGCATTTTCTGTCGTGAAGTAGACTCTGGCCATTCTTAAGGTGGACGCTTAGATGAATGACTGTGAGGTGGCGCTCGTGAATTGGAAAGTTGAGTATTCTCCATACTGCTTCGTTGCTGCTGATATATCTTCCCATTTGATACTGACGAATTTCATGAAGGTCATTCTCTCCACTGGTCAATTCAAACACAGCCATGTCAGATCATTTGTTAACATACTTACAGACGTACAGTATAAATTTTACAGAATTGCAATACTCTACGTTGATATGCGCATTGAAAATTTTTGTTAATAGAGGGCAATGCGGAACAATTCACGCAATGTCAACAGATACTTCCGATCCTCGAAAATTGGTGTTTGCAGTAAATCCCTCGTTTTGTGCTGATCTACGACGATAAAGTGGATATTCGTCTTGTCCTGTTTGTTTCTCTTTCAAAAAACGCCGTGGGAATAGCTTTGTGCAAATTACATCCTTCATGCATGGAGAGGATGGATTTATGCATCCGCAGCTGTCGTGCACCATCTGCTTCGTTACAATGCAAAATAGTTCTGGGTCTTCTTGGGGATTATGGATTTTTGCACTGATAAAGTCGTCCTCTCTGTGAACGTATAATGAGACTTTGAGCCAAATCAGAATGTGGGCATGAGGAAGTCCTCGCTTCTGCCACTTTAGTTCGTTTCATGGTGGGGATAGTACGTAGTTAGATTTGTGAAAGTAAGCACGCGCCTACGGCCTCAAACAAGTTTTATAAATTGTGTGAAATATTGTGAGCCCATGTCTCCAAAAAAGAAATACGCTGGTGGCCATTTACCGGAGTATCTGAAGATGGGTTTCATCGAATCAGTTGTAAATAAACAACTCCCAGTGTGTTTACTGTGTCACAAAACATTATCCAATGAAGCAATGAAGTCAAGTCGATTGTGAGAACATTTTCCTACAAAGCATCCAAAAGATAAAGGAAAGTATATTGAATATTTTCAGGAAGTGTATAAAAAATTTCAAAATCGTCCAACAATTCTTGCATCATTTAAGGAACAACATGCAACGAACGAAGATGGATTAACTGCCGCTTATCGCATTTCACAATTGCAAAAAGTGGTGAAAGCTATAATATTGGAGAAACTTTAATAATACTATCTATAAATGAATTTATCTCAACAGTAATGCATCAGGATATACCTGAAGCTTTAAAAACGTTGCCCCTAAGCGATAGCACAGTAAAGAGACGAATGGAAGAAATGGCAGTTAATATTGAAAATAAATTTATAAGTGTTCTTCCCAAACTCTTCATTTACTATACAATTGGACGAGTCTACCATTGCAGATAATAATGTTTTATTGATGACATATGTACGTTATTTTGATGAAAACAATACATCACGAGAAGAAATGCTATTCGCAATAAATCTCATTACAGATACAAGAGGATTATCACTATTTAATGCTGTGAAATCATACTTTGCAAAAAATAATATACGTTTCAACAATATTGTTGC
Source organism: Meta bourneti (assembly GCA_933210815.1). Taxonomy (NCBI): domain Eukaryota; kingdom Metazoa; phylum Arthropoda; class Arachnida; order Araneae; family Tetragnathidae; genus Meta; species Meta bourneti. Next base: position 30,641,547 of record OW119923.1, on the reverse strand, counting down.
ATGCGCTACCATCAATGGTAGGTCGCTAGTATTCATTGTGTGGTCCACAGACAACATCTTGTAGGAAAACATTTAAGTACAAGTCTCCATTCATCATTAACTAAAATAATTAGAGCTGTAAATAAGATAAAATCCAATGCCAAACATGATAGAATGTTTCGACAGCTGTGCCAGGACAATAGTGAGGAATTTATTAGGTTACTTTTACACACAGAAGTTCGGTGGCTGTCAAAGAGTACATGTTTCTCTCGTTTTGTTGCATTATATGATAGTGTCATACATCCTTTTGAAAGTATTAATGAGACCAATCTCTGTCAACAATTAAAAACAGTAAAGAATGGTGTCTTTTATTGCAGATATTTTCAAGAGATTTAATGAAATCAATTTGCAGCTTCAAAGAGATAATAAAACTCTTATCAATTGCCAAAATATTGTGTCATTATTTATCGACAAACCTGATCTTCGTTATAATCTATTGAAGGGAGAATTTCATCAGTTTTCCGAATTGTCATCTATAAAAGATGATGTAACTCCAGAGGAGATTGAAACATTCAGTAGCCACCTTAACGAACTTAAATTGGATAAGGAAAAACGATTTGAAGATATTTTGAACTTGAAGGTGTATGATTGGATGAAAAATCCTTTTACTGCAAATATTGAGGAGGCTGGTACAACGTGCCAAGAACTGTTAGAACTTAGATATGATGGAGTAAATATAATTTCGATAGTGGTGGATATGAAAACCTGTGGCTAAATAAAAAAAAGGCCTGCGTTATATCCAGATATGTGGAAAATTATTTTCAATTTATTGATACCTTTCCCTACCTCATTTCTTGTAGAATCAGGCTTTAGTGCTGTTAATCATATTATCACCAAACAGAGAAACCGTCTGAATATTTCCGAAAGAGACCTTCGTTTGTTCCTTACGAAAATTGAACCGGATATCAAATATTTAATTTCTCAGCATCAGCCTCAAGGATCTCATTAATAATGAATTAAAGGTCATTTAATAGACTTTATACTTTTATAGTTTTTACATTTAATTTTTTTTCTTCAATTTAAGCAGTTTCCGCACTAGTAGGCGCTGTATCGATGGAGATGCAGAAATGTAGCATCAAATTAAATTTTCCGTGTATTATAAACATATCAAAGCATGAATAAAAAGATAAATTTAACTACATATTTTTATTAAACCTCCACTCAAAAATTACGAGTACTTTGCAGTTGCGCTAAATTAAGTTACTGCGGAACCGGTGGGCGGTAAGAAAATTTTACTACCAACAAAGATACAAAAATGGGCGGTCGGTATGAAGAGGTTGACTACTCCTGTTGTAGCGCATCATAGGACCTGTGGGTATAGGGAATTCTCTTGATGGTGCCACTTCTTTCTTCTAAAACTATGTCTCTTGCTCCATGTTGTTCTCCCACCATGATTAAAGCCACTTCTGTTGTCGGTGCATTGAACCGCCTCTCATGTTCACCATGTGGAGTTTTGTCCGCTAAGTTTACAACTTTGAATTCAGGGCTGATCTTATCCATGACCGATTTGAAGCTGTGGTTGTAAGAGTTGTGATGATCCAGCATATATTGTAACTGAAGTACTATGTCTTGTCTCGTCTGCGGAACGTGTTTGCAACGCTGCTATGCTTGTTGTGTACCATCTCCAACAAATATATTTGCAGAAATTTAGGATCTTCGTTTGGTAGAGGGTGTAGACTTCCGATACGGTGATAAACTTGACCCTGAACCTTAAATGTCGGCATGTATCCGGACTCTCTAATTTCTTTTGTCGCGCCGAAAGAGGTCTTCTGGAAGCAGGAATTGTACCTTCTAATATTTGCCAGGAAATGTTTAGCTTCCGCTGAACCTCCAATCTGTAAAGTACGTAGGGGCTCGGCTGGATCCATTAACGGTGGCAGTTGAACCTTTCCTCCGTTGCAGCACTACCTGGGACTTCACCTTTCCACTTTTTTGCTTCATAGTGTTGACATGTTACAGATATTGATCCAATGACGCACGAAGGATTAGATACATAATCTGCTGATCGTAATTAAAAGCTGCGTTCTCTAAATTTCTACAGATGCGCATTCGAGCAGCACTTCTCCCGGTTCTAACTTGTCTTGTTTTTCTTTCTGTGGTGGATTAAACTTATCTTCTCTGTTCTCTCGCTGTTTTGTTCGAAGACGTTTCTTTTTTCCTAGGAGGCTGTGGCATCTTTAAATATAACGCTAAACCAAAATAATGTAGTTATTTACCTGAAATAAAAATTAGATTAAAATTGCAGAAATTATACAAATTCAAAAGTAAGTTATGAAAAAATCACTACTGAAATAAAAATGTGATTGAATCTTTAAATATAACGCTATACTTTTGAAAAGTCTTGTTCTGTCCCCTCACTGATTCCGACAAACAACTTAAATGAATCACAATGTCAGCGAAATCAGAACCAAATTAAACAGTAATAAACACTGTTACTTCATTTCATGTAATTTATTAACACAAACATTACACTATTTACGAAAAATTCGCAAACAAAAACAGAAAGCAATACAAAAAATTAACAAAGTTTAATGTAATTAGGGGAGGTTGAAAGTGCCAATTTAAAAACGAAAGTGGGCCGTAATTAGTTCAATTTTGAAGCTAGAATGAGGTGTACATTGATTAAACAATAATAAACACTGTTACTTCATTCCATGTAATTTATTAACACAAACATTACACTTTTAATTTTGACTTTTTGAGGAAGTTGGTCCACTTGAGAATTTTCAATTAATTTTAATTATTTTTGGTTCTTCAGGAAAGTTGGTCCACTAAATGATAAAAGCTTTAAATTTGGAGTACCAAACCTCTGTTATTCCATTGTTATGATTTTTAATTGACTTGAAAGCTTTAATTAAATATATAAATGCTAATTTCTTAAAAGATATTTATCACTATTTTATAAAACCACTATAGTTTTTAAGTAAAATTTTTTTCTCTTCCTCTTTCAAAGATTTTGTCATGGCCTGGCATTGGCCATCTCTGGCCTGATTTTCTGGATTTTGCTGTTTCTTAAATGTATCTTTTCCAACCCCTTGGTGGGCTCCGGGTCTTGAAAATTTTTGTGGATGTTCTTTTTGTTGTTTTGTATTTAAGGTCCAAATTTGGTGAGAGTCCGATCACTTTTTGCGTGATTTTCTGGGTTTTAATCAAGAGCTCTTTGAATACGTTGGATGGTCCATAGTTTCAAAACATCAATATAAGTAATTAATAGCATGCGCGAGAGTTATCTTTGTCAGTCCGGTCTGCGCAGACACGTCATAGTGGAGGAGGGGCTACGCGCGCAGCACAAAATATTAATTAAAAAATTTTCTAGATTAAATTTTAAAATTCGGGCTTCAAGGGCCATTCAGTCACCTTTAGGACTACCTGTGTGCCAAATTTCATGGCTGTAAGTGCTATAGATTCGTCTGGACACCGCACATACAGACACACAAACATTTCCTTTTATAATAGTAAAGAGAAGATATGTGAGAAGAGCGTTTTTAATTAATTTGAGACTTCTATCCAATATTTTCTGCCAAAACTCAGGGAATTGAGTTTAGCTAATATAACTATATGTATGGAAGATTTCAAGACTGTTCAGTGTTGTGGATACCACAGCCATGCACAAGCGTTGTCTTGTTACATAGATTCTACTGTATATTATTTGAATTATAATACTTATTATGTAGTTTAGTTTTGATATGATATTATTGCATGCACTTATGGAAGCTCAAGCTGCACTTGTAAATCATAAGATGAAATATAGAATATGATTGAATCAGTGATGGCTAAAGTCGGAAGGGAAATTGTACAATCAACATCGGTAAGTACGCCAATAGGTAGGAATGTTACATTGCCAAAGGATTGGCTGTTTAGGTTGTATGGCGATAGGTCCGAAAACAGACAAGCTACACCAATACATTGACGAACATTTTAGAAGCAAACCGGGATGAATACTGCATTGGTATGGATTACAGGAAATTGGTTTGAGGAGGAATAATTCCTCTCTTCTATTTTGAAATTTTCAGAATGCCGTATATTCCGAACTCTTTCCAATGTGAAAAGTTTAATGTAATTAAAAATATTTATTTTTATCACCTAGAACTAAATAAATATACATTTTTGATGTAAGAGTTTGTGTTTTTGCGACAGATGAATCAGGTGTTCCATATTAGATATAGTTTTTTCAAACTGACAATTCTGATATTTTTACTTTTTTATATAATTCGAAAGATTTAATGATAAATTACTATGAATCTTAGGCGTGATTTGGCGTTTGATTCATGCAAACCCTTCATTCTCTTACTTAGGCGATCTTTTAAAATTAGGTGTTCTATACTGCGTACCTAACGTGTTAAAGGGAAACGTCGGGAAGCAGCTTTTGTTGGGCTTCCTCATTATCCGATAGCAAAAGCAGTTGCCACTTTCAGGATGACTACTGGCTGATTGCCTAGCAACTTACCTGTACCTTGTTGGAATTCTTGGCAGCCCCTTATGCTCTCTTTGCAAGGGCGGCGTGATTGTTGATGCCAACCAACTCCTTCAATGCTCTGCCCTATCGGGCAAATGTTTATCCACGCTATTGGGAAGCAAGAGACTTTTTGTCGAATTTGTTTTCTCGATTTTCCTTCTTTTTAATAGTATTTTATGATTGATTGTAAGTTCTTCCTTTTCCTCACTTCTGTAATTTTTGTTTGTATTTTATTTATGCACGAATATTAAGGGCCCAATGTCCCTTACGATGCTGCTGCATTTGAAATAAAAAATATTACATAGCTTTACTCTATATATGTTTTTACTCGTGTATTGTTCTGTTACGCTTTCATATACGATTGGCTGTGCGTTCATTTTGTTTGGTTCCATGGGGCTATCTCCGATTGAGCGTACGAAAATTCCTCTCGGAATTATTATAATAAACTCTGCAGTAGTAAGAGTTCCGGTTTCCGTTCGGATGTTGGTTTGATTTGTCGCTCTACAGTCATTCTGTGCTACACGAGGGCTAATTAGACCAAAAGAATGTTCTCCCCGGTGGAGAATCGAACCCCGGTCTCACGCGTCCGGATTTAGACTCAATGAGAGATTAGGAAATTACCCCTAAACTCTTCCACTGTTGCCATTTTCACATAATGAAACATGAAGTTTAATTTTTCATTTGATCGATCTTCACAGTTAGTTTTCACTCATAACTAGTGATGGGCAGAATCGAATACTTAGTATTAGAGTACTTTTAAGTATCGAGTAAGTATTCGAATACATATACAAAAACGATCAATCGATAGTAAGAATCAGAGAACTACGATGTATGGTACTTATTTAAAAATAACTGCGTAGCTTGTCGTTCTTGATATAGTGGTTAGAGCACTGGATTTGTATTGTACCGGTTCACGGTTCGAATTCGCCACAAGAGGAATTTGATATTGTTTTTATGCGAATAACTTTTGACAAGACAATCAAATTTATTCTATTTTTTTAATATTTTGATCAATCTGATTAAAAAAGGAATTTACTTTTTCACAAAACTCAAATTTCTTCTAAATTAATTTTAAAAAAATTAAAATAATTATATTTAAAAAAAATTATATTCTAATTATAATTAAATTTTTTAAAATTATATTTAAATTTTTTTCTTTTCCGAATTATTTATATAAATTTTTTAAAGAAATTTAAGAATGATAACTACTATTATCAATCTATTTGAACGGAAGACAAATTGTATTCTGAAGAACAACAAAAATAATCTCATGTACAAATTGCTGAATTTTCTGGTCACGCATATATTTTCTGTAATAAATATGTGTCAAATATTTTTTTATCTTGATTTTACAAATCATAATTTTTAAATTTTAATTTTCGTATGGTAAGATTTGATTTTCTACCATATTTTGAGGAAATCGTTAATAATCACTTTTAACAGGGAACGTAGCCAGAATTTTATTTTGGAGAGAGCCCCGAAGATAAGAATGAAACTTTTTATACAAAACTCTTTAAAGACTTTTAAAAAGTTTGTATGAATGTAAAAATAATTTTGTTTCTTTTGATACCAGGATCTGAAACTTCAAAATTATTTCTCTAAATTTATCATAAAAAGTGACACATCTAGGTTGATCTAAGTACAAGAATGGTTCCGTAAATATTTACAAAATAAATTACATTAAATAATCAAATCTTGTTGCTGGAAATTTACTTTTTATTTTTGCAACCACTGTTTAGAGTACGAAGATGTGAGAAAAGATAGAGTCAAAGCAGAAAAAAATATTCAGAATAATTTTACTATCGTAATAAAGAGATTTTGCCCGATATTTTTAAAGATAATTTTAGTTATTGTCAGATATTTTAAAGAAAATAACAGCCATCTTAAGAATGAAATAACATTATTTTACTTGAAGAAAAAGAAAAGCATATCAAACATTATGTATCTTATTTGCAGATATATATTAATTGTCAGAAATAAAAAAGCTTGAAAATTAAATTAAATTTAAAAAATTAAGTATAAATAATTAAAATTAAAAATATATAGTTGAAATTAAAATTGAAAAATTAAAAAAAAAACCTTCCTGCTTGATTTTCAAAAATAAAAGGCAAACCATTGTGTAATTTATTGATAATTAAGCCTGCCTGTTCGGTAAATTGCTTCCAGAAAATTTCAAATCCAATCCCTTAATCGATGAAATTTTTCGACACTTCACGTGCATTTTCAGAAAATGTAAAATTGGAAAAAGCAAAATCAAGACAAGAAACATAACATTAACGGGAACCCCATGGATACCTATGCAATGTGGCACTGCTACTTAAGATGAATACTCTGGTATTCGAATACACAAAGTGAGTACTTTTGGCATCCGAATACCTAGGATGGGTACTATTGTAACCGAATACCTTGGGTCCGAGTACTTTGGTATTCGAATACCTGTATCTGAATACTCTTGTATTCGAGTACTTTTGTAACCGAATACTTGTATCTGAATACTCTTGTATTCGAATACCTTGGATCCGAGTACTTTGGTATTTGAATACTTTGGAAAAGAATCGAGTACATGAGTACTTTTGTATTCGAATATTCCCATCACTACTCATAACCGACGAAGGATGTGCATATTCAGCACTGGTGTCTTCTACTTACCCCCGACTAGAAATGGAAAAACTGTTAATTTACAATAGCAGTGTCAACCCTATCAGGGATGATGGGACGTCTGGCTTCCAACCATGTTGCAATGTATAAGGTGTGTGAAATGACGAGCCAGAATGAAAACGATTGGGAAAAATTCCATTATGAAATGCAATTCGTAAGCAAAGATTGATAGTTAATATTGATGACAAATTTAATCTACACTACTGTTTGTGAAAATTGCAACACTATGAAAGAATCATCCGAAATAAATGAAATTTATTCCACGTATTACTTATAGTGGTTTAAATAAACGATCAAATTTACAGAGCAATGAAACAAAAATAATACCGAAAATCAATATCTTGTGCAGCTGCCACTCGCAACGATGAGAGCCTGTACACGTCGTGGCATCGAATCATACAGATTCTGAATGTCATGCTGAGGAATGGCATTCCAGATGGCCTCTATCTGATGTCGAAGTTCAGTCGTACTCTCTGCTCGACGAGCGGTACGAGCGAGTCGCCGTCCGATATAATCCCAGACATGCTCAATGGGCGACATATCCGGGGAACGTGCAGGCCATGGAAGAAGCGGAACCTGTCGTACACTGAAGGCTTGTACATTCCGAGCAACATGTGGACGGGCATTGCCTTGCTGAAATACAGCTCCGGGAATTCGTTGCAGGTGGGGTAGGACCTAGGGCTCCACAACTTTCCTGATGTAGCGCCCGCTGTTCAGTGTCCCCACAATTTGGAGTAGGCGGGATCGCCCATGATATCCAATAGCACCCCAGACCATAACACCAGGCGTTCGTCCAGTATGACGCTGAATAAGACACTCCGGGAGAAGGCGTTCACCTCTGTAGCTTCTGACTAGTACGCGTCCATCGTTATAGTCCAGATTGTAGCGGGACTCATCTGAGAAGATGACTTGTTGCCAATCGGCACGCCATTGGCTGTGTTGGTGAGCCCATTGTAGCCGGAGGCGTCGGTGGTTCGGCGTCAAGGGAATCCTGCGCAGGGGAATCCTTGCACTTAGCCCATGGCGGTCCGTCACCGCCATGCGGATGAGGTGTCTGTCGTCCCGTGGTGACGTCATATTGCGTGGCCCACTGCCGGGGTTTCGACTTGTCCGGTTTTTCATAGTCCATCTCTTCCACACACGCATCACTGTTGTGGCATTACGCCCCGTGCGAGTAGTGATTTCACGATACGAAAGTCCACCCTCACGGAGGCCGATCATGCAGCCCCGTTCGAACTCCGATAGTTGCTCGTGTGGCACTCTGCGTTTTTGGCGAGGTATATTGACTTCTAATCAATCATTTACAGCAGTGAAACGACGATACACATATTTTAACGCACTTTACAGTGCTTTTTATACATGGCTCACTTGGAAGTTTAGAGGGTGTTTCTCGGCCCACACATGCGTGATCGCTGTATAATTCTAATCATTTGCATATCCTAACCTGTTTTGCATTTCCAGCAAGTTTCGTTTAATTTGCATGATTCCTTCATGGTGTTGCAATTTTCACAAACAGTAGTGTATTAACAGAAAACTATAAAACTAAGGTTTCTTTGTTATTATCAGTATTGGCCTTAATCAACTAATTTTTTGAATCGACTGATTAGTTAACTGAAATTTCAGTCATGACTAAAGTTAATCATGATTGTAAAATGAGTCATATCCATAGCTAAATCAATTAGTCATCAATCATTCAATCTCTTAATCATGTAAAGTGCCAGTTCTTTCAATAATCGAGAATGATGCAACGCGTCTTCCGTGCCATTGCAATCCAGTTTCCAGCCGAAACAACTTTCCAGTCACCGGGAGCTAAGTCGTTCTACACGTATCCGGAAGCCTGTGGTTCGATTTAATTTCCAATACGAAATTTAAAATTTTACTTTATACTTTTAAATTATAAATTTAATAATCTATAACTTAAAATTTAGAGTGGGAGAACTGTTGTATATGTAAATAGAATCTGTTCGAGAAGATCCTGAAGCCTGTGTATGCGCTGTAAAATAACTTGTATATACGTATGTTTCCAGAATGCGCACTTGTATATTCAACAAGATCGTCTTGAATAAACGTGTTCCTTCTAAACTGCTTCCTTCCTGTCCAGTACATAACTCGATACACAGCAATACGTTATCAAAATTCCTACCGTATATAGAAGTAAAAAAATTGACTAGGTGAGAGAGAGATATTTGGTACTCTCAATATACATGATTTTCTCGAATCGCAAAACGTGTCATACAATGAAAAACAATTTAAATTATTTTAAGAAATGATTTCAACACTTTTGAACAAGCTAATTTAACCAACATATTTGGTTCTTCATCTGAATCATTTTTTGTAATTTTATTTTTTGGGGTGTCATGTGAATATGACTGCGCTGTAAAATATCAATCAATAAATAATTTCACCATGTTAGTCTCAATTTCATTTTATTATAATTTTTCTCAACGTGTGACAGGTAAGTATTTTGTTGCAAAACTTCACACAGGAACATACTATTTCTATTGTATTCAGAATGTTGAATAGAGGCACGATTTTAATTATACTTTTTAACCTTTATTACTTGCTTAAAACCAAAAATAAATAAATCATTATTTAACTGCTAACTTGGAAGGACTAAAACTAATCAATCGTTACACATTATCTGTGATATATTTTTAGTCATTAGTTTTCAACTATTAGACAAATTTAACTTTGCCCAAAAATGCTGAAAAACAATAATCCGGCCACACACTGGAATAGCATGAGGCAAAACGACTTGCGTATATTTATACATACGACTTCAGCATGCGCGCGCGCACTCTGTTTCTATACAGAAAACTTGTCGGTACACATGTGTACTTCAGTCAATTTAGTGTCGCAGGACAACGGGCCAATAATGCCTAAAACAATGATTTCTGGACTCAACTGTGTCACAAATATGATAGATTCGCCTTGTACCGGTCGGTCTGGCATTCCCACATCTGGAATTCAGATCTCCCTCGACTGCAAAACAAGTTGTCAACACCTAAATTATCTTGGGCCCTCCTTGAGAGGAATGCAGACGGGCCATCCCCAGAAAAATACTTGTTTACAGTTCTGTGGAAACCTGAGCCAGAAAGACATTACATCTGTCCTCGGGTCGGGAAGCTGTGGAAGTTGTTCTCATAACCTTCCGTTGCAGATGGAGTGCAAACACCGGGATTAACATTCCAAGACTGAGACGAACTCCCCCTCAAAAGATCACGGCAGAGTAGATTGAAACCACGAAAGGAACAGTCGCATCCTTCAGACTCTCAGATTTTGGCGAGCCTCCTGGCTCCTTGGCAGATTCGATGTTTAACAGCTGTGCCCTCATACTTTTCAATTAATGTTGTCAATATATAAATACAGGCTGTTCGGACATTTTTTGAACGATTTTGATGAGCTGTAAAAAGAATTGTATACTTATCGTCTGCTAACTCAGAGTTTTGTTTACTTTCAAATGGCGCTTTTAAATTAGCAATAGATGGAAGGCTATGTTTCCTCCCTTTCCGAAGAGAATTGTGCTTATTCAATTATTCAAAAACGTTGTAAAATTCATGGTTTTTCGATATCTAAAGGTACGATAATTAATATTATTAATGAGAAAGGAAAAAAACGTAAAAGTGGAAAAATACTTCCAAAAAAGTATCCAAAAAAGAAAAAAATTCTGAGAATATTTGTAAGGTAAGATCTTTAATTTTAAAAGAGAATCTGCCAAGTCAAAGGACTATTGCAAAGTGAACGTGAGAACTTTCTCTAAGAGATTTATGATTGTTGCCGGTTTTGCATATAATGGAAAATTAAAAGTAAAAAGAGGGGAAAATGTAAAAATCAACTCCCACATATTATCAAGACCCTATTTTATATCCCCAATATTCAAAAAAAAAATTCTATATCTTTACCCACAGTGCCAACAATCAGTAGAACTGCATCAGGGTAAAGCAAGCAGCCACACATCTAAATCGACTACTAAATTCTTGGAAAAAATGGACAAAGAAACTGGTATCAAGTCAATACCCTCTACTGATATTTCTGCTAAATCTCCAGATGTTTCTCCTGGAGACACATACTTTTGTGCTTTTGGACTTTTAAAAAGGGCATTATCGAAACGTCGACCGAAAACCATTCAAGAACTGGAAACCTGTGGAACAAGAATGGAGCAAAATATCACTGTCGATACTACAAAAGTCATTATTATCATGGAAATAAAGGTGTAGAAGGATAGTTAACAATAAGAGCTATCAAATGGAACATTTAAAACACAAAAATTTCCTGTAAAAAATTGAGCTTCAGTCCATTAAAATCGTTCAAAAAATGTCCCAACAGCCTCTGTAATCTTCAAATTTCTCTATTCTAAATAAATATTTTATTGTGCTGTAAACAGTCTTACTCCTAATTAGAGACCATAAACGTTGCAACCTAGTTACAGAAATTGTTAAATCTATACAAGCATTTTAGAATACAACATAGTTTCCTTGCTTATTGATGATTTTAAACACGCGTTTTGGCATTGTCTTAATAAAATTTCTTCTCATACAGTTACAATTACTTGTGTAAGCGCAATCGCGTTGTAATATTGACGACCATTTCCCCCCGGTGGTAGGAGCCGTAATGGCTCAGTGGGTATGTCCACTGCGCTAGCAACCTTCGAATTGTAGGCGGCGCAGGTTGGATTCCTGTCAGGTGTATTCCTTCCTGGGTGTATTTCTCTCTTCTGTGTCAGTAAAACTTTAATTGAGTGCATGTCTATTTCTTAATGTTGTGTCTTGTGTCTGGCGCAGCATGACCAAATATGGCCCTTGAGCCATAAAATCCTCCAACTACTAAACTACTACTAAAAGCTCACCACGCTATCATGTTATTGCCATTTAGAGTGAGTCACATCATGCCAAAATGTTTAATCGCGTAGACCATAGTTTTTCTTAACTTTTAACATAGACCATAACTTTTTTGGCACAACGCCCCCTTTCAAAGAAAAATTTATCGGGCTCCCCTCCTGGAAAACTCTATTTTAACTAATAATCAATTGTAAGTGTAGTAGGGCCGCGGTGGCCCGGTTGGAAGAGTAACGGACTAGCAGCCGAAGGGTTGCGAGTTCGAATCCAGCCAAACACCGTCGTGTACAAAGGGGGCTGGTGCACGTTAAATCTGTCGTGGCCTCAAATGTCCTCACGTTGGCGTGGTGTGGAAGTTTGGAGAGTGGGGTGCCAGTTCAGGTGTTGCCTCGTCATCTGACCGTGGTTCAAAATTACGTGGTGTTGTCCTCGGATCTTTCCCTCTGGGATTGATCCCGGACCGTCACCAATAGCCCGTTGTGTTGCTCCAGTGTGACGTTAATTGAAAAAAAAAAAAAAAAAAAAAAAAAAAAAGTAAGTGTAGCTGTGCCTATATTTTTGAAGTCTACTAAAATATGTCCGTAGCTGTGTGTGAAACATTAAAATTTCAAAAAGCTAGATGGAAAAAGAAACTTGGACCTGAAATTATAAAAATATTAAAATGATACAAAAAAATTGAACATAAACACACTAGAGATTGATCACGATTATTTGAAATTAAAATCCTACCTCAACCTCTTCTCCTTATGTCTTTTGATTAAAAGAAAACATGTCTCGATTTTCTGGTAACGTATGAGGTTACATGATTTAAGAGCTCGATGAACAGCGGATTTGGATGCCCTTGTATCTGGTGCTCTCATGATCCGAGGGACGCAATAAAAAGAATATTGGAGACCCAAGGGGATGGGGTCTTTAGTTGGTCCCCTGAATCGAATAGTATGAATACAAATAGAGACATAGCAATGGTGCGGCTCTGGCGAGAAGGATGGCTCAGTGGGTATCCCACTGCTCAAGCAACCTTCCAGTTGTAGGCGGCGCAGGTTCGATTCCTCTCAGGTGCATTCCTACTTGGGTGTATTTCTCTCTTCTGTGTCAGTAAAACTCATTATGTGTGTCTATTACTTGATATTGTATGTTTTGTGTCTGGCTCAGCATGGTCAAATATGGCCCTTGCGCCATAAAACTCCAAAACCAACCAACCAAACTGACGAGAAGGTAGTTGACCTTGGAGGATTTCATTAATGGAAAGATGTTAAGCTCGCCATGGAAAAGAGCTACTATTCGTAAAAACACACATGGTGATCGCCATAGGTGATTACTTGTTTCGCCAAATCGCATTCACTGCGAAAGTTTTCGGCTCTGAACGATAAACTACACAAGGGATAATTTGACTGGGACCTACCTCAGAAGAGAGGAACACCATATATTTATTTCTTTGCGTTTAATTGTGAGATAGTTGAAAGGAACTATAATTACGATATTTAGATGTAAGAAAGACTTGGAACGTCCATAAAAATACCTTTTCCTCCATGAAAATACCTTTTCCAGGCATGCCCTCCGTAAATTGACTTACAATGTATACTTTTTATTTGTGACACATTCTTCTCGGAGAGCGATATGTTATGATCAATGCAATAGAAAAGACCATTGCGTTAGTTATAGTTGGTTTGCATTTTATAGCACAAGTGACATATTTGGCCAAACTGAGCCAAACACAAGATATACAACATCAAGTAAATGGACATACATACACAAAGGAAGTTTTATTGATACGAAAGAGAGAAATACAGGCAGGGTAAGTTATAGGAATCAAACCTGAACCGCTTAAAACTCGCAGGATGTTAGAGCAGTGGGCAAACCCACTAAGCCTGCCGTATTTGTGTGTCAACATGAAACAAAAAAGCTTTTTGCTATTGATTTTTTATATTTTACACATCAAGATATCAACGGTATCTTTCGACACGTGTCGACTGTCACGATGTCGAAATTTCGATGGAAGACAAAATCGTTAAAGAATCTTTTCCTGTCTTATACAATGAATGAAATGGCTGGACGCAATTAAGATCCTCCCACCTCGACCTTGAATTTGATCGGAAGGAAACAGTCGGAAAGTTTTACCGGAATAAAGATTACAGTAACATATCCGAAATTGCTTCCTCGTAGTCCTTTCCTATTATTTTCTTGTCTCCTAGAATTTTGCAACACATGTCTCGCTCTGTGCACGTGGTGGAGAGCCATTCACCTCTTCAGATTGTCAAGAGTCAGCCTTCATCTATGACATCTATTGGGGTCTCTGATCTGTCACCGCTGGAAATGTTGAAGTTGACAGGATGAAAATGGCAGAGAGGAAGCGATTTGTGTATGCGCGCCATATGGCATGGAGACTAATCCAATTATTTCAAAACTTTCGCAGCCTTCTCTTCCGGACTATTGGCGTATCGGTAAAATTTCTCAAATCACCTTGCTAATTAAATCATGTCTAGACAGAAGTCTAGTCTTGGGCAGGCGATATGTACAGATTTCACACTCCCCGTTTTTTTTTTCGTTTTGGTATGTGGAGGCGACCCAGCTGGTTCTCTATTAATTGACTTTGCGAACTGGGAAGCGAACAAAAGATTTCTGAATGAAAGGAGTAGCTAAATTGGTAATGGTTTGAAAAGCTATAGGGAGCACGTCGGAAAATTTGGTCGATAAGTGAGGGCAATACCTTGTAATTTTGAACCAAGGTCAGATGACGAGGTCAACACTTGAGCTGGCATCGCACTCTCCGAACTTCCACACTACCCACCGTGAGGACATTTAAGGCCACTGTAGAGTTAACATGTGCGAGCACCACGAACACGATCTTTGGTTGTATCGAGTTTCGGACTCGCGACCCTCCTGTTGCAAATCCGCGACTTTACTAACTGGTCTACCGCGACTCTTAAATACGAACGAAAACGTCTCACTTGACCAATTTTGGTAGGTATGTATTTTAATTAACGTCACACTGGAGCAACACAATGGGCTATTGGTGACGGTCCGGGATAAATCCCAAAGAGAAAGAACCGAAGACAACATCTCGTAATTTTGAACCACGGTCAGATGACGATGGCCAATTTTGGAAATAATGTTTAATTACTGAGTCACAGTGCCAGTTCAGGTGTTGATCTCGTCATCTGACCATGGCTCCAAATTACGACGTGTTGTCCTCGGATCTTTCCCCTCGGAATTGATCACGGACCGTGGTCGGGTTGCCCGTTGTTGTTGCTGCAGTGCGACGTTGATTCAACTACCTACCGTTACCACAACTGAAAACAGCGGGTTATAGTGTATGAAACATGGTTTTGCTACACAAACAAGTGACTATTATTGAAATGGTTATTAGGTTGATTAGTCATTCACTACGGATCAATAACTGAAAGTCCACTGTGTCTAATAGAAGACCAATAGCCCTTTGTATTGCTCCAGTGCGACGTTGATTCAACTACCTACCAACCTATCTAGTTATTGAGTCACATAAAATTTAAATTGTTAAAAATGAAATTGTTCTTAAACTTCACAATGAAGTGACAGAAAAAAATGAGGTGAATACTTTGTTTCACTAAAAGTTGATATACATTTTTAAAAACTGACATAAAAATAAATCATTCTAAACTAAATAGCTAGTGAAAGCTGCCTTTAGAGTGCTAATGGTTAGATTTTTCAAAATAGATAGCGAATACACAGGATTTTAGAATATTAACATGCAACAAAGAACCAGCGAAAATGTGGATTAAAAAAGTAAAAATTACTCGTGTGTTTAATTACTTAAAAAAGAGAAATCTTTCGATTTACGTTTAGTAGCTTTATTATAGACCCTGATGAAAAAATTGCCATTAATTGCTTTGCTTAGTAATGCACGTAGATCTCATTGTTGGGACGTACACACGTATGTTTATCTAATTTACGCTGTTTATGGGTCAGTATAGTGAGGCCTTAGTGAAAAGGCAGCCGAACCTCAGTTTTGGTCAGTTGATTTCTGAGTAGATGTGAAAATGCGTTAGAAGACTTCCATACGCTAGCATGAATGGCGATTTTCATGGATGTTTCTCCCTGCTACTCATGATCAATGCTACTGCTTTCGGCACTGAACGATAAACTTAGAGCCAAAATCGGCTAATGAAGCCAATTTTGAAAGGAATTTAATTATGTTACCACCAGCTAATAGACTCGTTCAAAACTACGTGACTTCAATTCCAACTCCCGTATCTTCTCTCTGGAGCCTTACTATATTGTAAACAGGTGGTTAAGCTCGCTGAAGAGAGAGAGAGAGGGCAGCTTTATTAAAAATTATTATGGATATAATTTGTTTCGTCAGGGGCCGCGTTGGCCCGGTTGGAAGAGTAACGGAGAATTGCGAGTTCGAATCCAACCGTCAACTCAAAAGACCGTCGTGTACAAAGAGGGCTGGTGCACGTTAAATCTGTCGTGGCCTCAAATGTCCCCACGTTGGCGTGGTGTGGAAGTTTGGAGAGTGGTGTGCCAGCTCAGGTGTTGTCTCGTCATCTGATCGTGGTTCAAAATTACGTGGTGTTGTCCTCGGACATTTCCCTTCGGGATTGATCCCGACCGTCGTCAATAGCCCGTTGTGTTGCTCTAGTGCGAAGTTAATTAATTACCATTATCATTGTTTCGTCAATTCGTAATGACTGTTACTACTTCCGGCATCGAACATAAATCGGAGCCAGAAACCTCTTCAAAGACGCCAATTGAGGAACGCATTGTTTACGTTGAACCACGCCCATTATTTAACGAAAGGACTCATTCAAAGCCGTGCGACTCCTTTACCGACTAACTGTAGCCGAACTATATAGTTGCCTTTGTAAATTAGTTTATACCTTAAAGCAAAATTGAGAAAAATGGTGTCGAACTGGAAAGTAGCCAGGAATGCACAAAAATCCCAACTTCTCACCACAAAAAAACAAGGACACGAATTACTTAAAACCTAAACATTTTTAATGACATACCCAAAACTAAAACTGCAAATTACTCAGGAGTAAACCTTGATGAAAGATTCTCCTGGACAAAACACATAGGTAAAATGTATGGGATTACAAACAAATTAAAACCCTTAATAATCACAGTCCGATCTAGATCATAAAAACAAAAAACTCACCTACGCTGCCATCATAAGGCCTTCAGTCGCTCATGCAAGGCCAAATCTGCCAAATGAAATCTACAAATTATAAATGTTCCATATTGAATAAGAAATAAACTAACACACAAAGACCTTGACATAGGCACCATTGAAACCTATGTTAGAAAATAAATACGAACTAAAGCAATACACAGCGACACAGCTAACTTCAATCAAACACTTCAGTATGCAATCCTGAAAGAAGACTCAATATTAGACCGTTTACCTCATTTATCTAGAGCAGCATCTCCTAGACTTAGCCTAAATATTTCTTTTCTTTACTTATTTATCTTTTTCTTTTATCTCATTATTTAACTGCATTTCAGATAAATTCATACCCGTCGCCAACGGCATATTTATGAATATGTAATAGCTTCCTACGGAAGCTGAAACAGATCATAAAAGATCCAAGTTAATATTTCACTTTCCTGTAGAAAAAAAAACACGTAAACAAGTGTCGGGAAAAGGACATTTGAAGTATCGGAATCTTGTTTTCCTTGACTTGGAAGCAAGCCTTTGTTTTAGTTTCTGGTTTGAAAAAGTGGACAGGGGGATTTGTCTCTCAGATAATAGTTATTTTTCTGCATTTTTTATTGTAACTCAAATAACTAAAGAAGGCTTGTTCTTTAACGTTTTCTGATCTGTTTTCTCTGTTTCTTCTGAGACCTCAAGCTTGGAGTCTCAGTTTAGAAATTCTCAGCATTTATAAAGTAAGGAGCGATCTAAGATAGAGTTCATGAGGAACTTTTCTTCATTCGATTGGTCATGTTATTGTGTTCCTATTAAAAATTTGCCACATCGTAAAACTTTTCCCGAATTTACCCATATTTAGTATATTAATATTTATGTAAATACTTTCAAAGGCTTGTTTTATCGCATTAATAATAGTTCCATTTTTGCCGAAAGAAATTTTTAAATTATAAAATAATTTTCATATAGAAAGCATAAATAACTGTTTTGCTTGTAGTACTTTCCTCTTTCAAAAATTTATTTCCCTTATAACTTATAATCAATAAGTATTGAGGGTATGAAAAAAATTAGAATTTGGTAAGTATGTGTTATCTCTGTATGCTATGTTGATACATAGTGGAAAAAGGATGGATACGTGTACGTATTTAATGTTGATACATAGTGCATGCAGGTAATAAAATATGCAAGGGGCTCGATTTAATTCCTTAAATCGTTTGGAAACTATGTCGGACAGGGGTGCAAAGGCCCCTATCGGACACCCTCTCTAGCACGAGTATAATATTATAAAGATACAGGTAATAATGGTAATGATTTGTTTTTTGAAAACAATGATTTTCGGAAACAGCTGTCCGGATGTTTTCGATTGACGAAACAGCTGAAGTTTCGATGAAAACGATGAAGCAGCTTGGTTTTATTTGAACCTCCAATAATTACTCCTAGTTGAATACGATGTCATAAAGTATGTGATCCTATGGTTATGTACCAGCAAATTAAAGAAACTTGTTTTCAGAATGGGCTAACGTTGCAGAATTTCATAACTTCTACAGGGCATTATTTTCAACTTTCCATTTGAGATTTCTCTCACGAGGAAAAAATACGTATCTAAAATATGTGTTTGTAATTATCGTTTGTGCGAATGTCAAATGATTATCGTTTGCGCGACCATTGATACCTTGGCCCCCGAAGAATTCGTTTGCAGTTTTTTTTATTTTTATTCTTTAGACGCCAGGTGTGGCAATATTAAAAAAAGGATGTCTCTAGAATTTGTGTTCTTGTCATTCAGAACTGTTCGTGTTAAGAATTCTTCGACTAGCTGTATGCCGATTTAACTTTATGCCTTAGTGCAAATTTTGTACAGACGCATAGAACATGTCTGGGATATCCTAGGTTGTCAATTGCACCACCCCAGGAACCTGGAACAACAGGTGCAGAATGCTTGGGATAATTTGCCACCGGAGAGCATAAAGGTTTTGTTTGACTCCATGCCATGCTGTATATCAGCATGTTTCGCTGCCAGACGGGGCTTTACAACTGACTAATTTATGACCTTTCTGTTGTAATTTACAATAATAGAGTACTCTAGATTCCATAATGTGATTATTACTTTAACTCTTCATGCACAATCTGAGTTTCAATCCGATCGAACACTGTTTTCGGGGTGTTTTGATTATTTTTTTGGCATAGAATGTAATTTGCAAATTTATAAGTCTCAAGGAGTCATTTTTAAATGCATTTTAAAGCTCTCCAGAATTCATTGATATTACATTCCTGTGCTTTAGGGTAAAATATCGTTCCCCATTACTCAATATTGAATTAAAAATTCTGATGTTAGTATGTATACCTATATGTATCTGGTATGAATTTCGTCATTGGAAATGCTCAGAGAAAATCAATGTATTCATATGAATCATTCTTATCGATACAACGTGTCGACTTCATAAATACTCTGAGAAGTAAATTAACTCAAATCTAGTGAACTTTCACTCAAATAGATATGTAGAGGAAAAATTGCCAACAAATAATGTATCTAAAGTACCGGAAAGGGAAAGACCGAAGACAACACCTCGTAATTTAGAATGAATCTTTTCTCACAGATGTAATGCTCCAGGCCTGTTTTCTTCACTGCACGACGTACTAACCACACGTTTACCAGATCCTCTCCGCTGTTCACTAATTGAGCTGTTTGTCTCATCTGCGATGCAAACAGCTCAAATGTGATAGGGAGAGAAAGGTAATATGCCACTGACATTTGAGTGTCTTATTCGCGTACCTATCAAATACCATCAACATATTTTAAATACGCGGCTGTACTATTGGGGACTGTATGATTGACCCCCATTTAGTATTAACATTGAACCTAGCAGTCTTTTGGCGACGAACAACTTGAACTACCTAAAACTAGAATCTCCGAGAATTTGTGAATTTCTGAAATAGTTCATGAATTTGACTTGAAGTTAGCATGCTTTGTATTAGGATATTACCCACAAGGCGTACAACTCAGATAAATACACGTTTAATCAACTTTGCAAGGTTGCCAGCCTTTATGGTCTCATTGAGACTGTTTTGGTTTGCTAGGTTTGGTTGCAAGGTGAGAGGACTTGCTCCATATATTTTATAAAACATATAGACCAACTTAAAACTCCCCGACAATTTTAGTTGCTATTTATATTGCTTGAAATGTCCACATGCTGCATAAAATAAAATTGTGACAAGCTGCGAAACAAAAAAATCGTCAAATTTATTGTAGAAAAATTCATGACAAAATTTATCCACTTTCTGATGTTGAACCATTCTAGAATTTTTCAGATTCAAGAATTGACACCCTGTCTTATGCGGCATTCCTAGTGACTCGTGCTGCCCTCTTCCGCGAAAAACATTAAATTCGAAAATGTATTCCCCAAATTGGTTTTCTCAACATAAAATGTGATCTTTTAAACATCAACAGGTCACCAGATTGGACAAGGCCATAGGGAAATCAGATGTGACCTTGTCCTGTGGTCTCGTTCAGTCGTTCTCGTGTGTCGTGTTCTAAATCAAAAATTACATTTTATTAATGGTGCTGCCATCTATCAATTAAAACCTAAAACATATTTAGATTTAATGACTGCATAATTTTAGAACCTTATATTAAAAAAAATCAAACATATAAAAAAGTTGTGAACAAAGGAAATTTAACGAGATAGAAATGTAATACTTAAAAATAGGTTCCTTGAAAAAATAAGATTTTAATTTTCTATTAGAATACAGTTGTTCATGCAATCTTCTAAACACTTCTTACTAAAAACAATAAAACACGATATACTTATAAACGGAGTAGAAAACAAGTATTTATACATAGAGAACTTGGGAAAAGCGTACATTTTTTATGTAACTCGGATATATCACCAGGAACTGTACATAAATTATTTTTTAACCTTTAAAAAGTATGTATGTAACAATTTTGCTACAAATATTTTTTTTAAACTGTATAATTCTTTCTAAAAGGTTGATATATTTTAAAGATTGCGATAAAATGAGTAGTCTGCTTCAATGGAATATTTTGTTTTATCTCTTAACTAACTCTAAATGTGGAAGTCTTTTTTCTTGCACATTTTGGATTATATATTTTTTGTTCTCTGTAATTGGATACTTTTTGTAGAGAACAATGGTTAAATAAACAATAAAAAATAATGAGGGAAATAACCGCGGAGAAAACCTTGTAATTTTGAAATACGGTCAGATGATCAGGTCAAAACCTGAACTGGCACCCCACTCTCCATACTTTCAGACCAAGCCAACGTGAGAACGCTTGAGACCACTACAGATTTAACATTCACCAGCCCCCACGCACACGACGTTTTTTTTTGTTGGATTCGAATTCGCAATCCGCTGGTTGCTAATCCGCGACTCTACCAACTAGGCTACCACGGTCCACCATCTTTACAAGAAAAATACCAACTGAAAGCTATTTCTAAACATCTGAGTGTCAGGGCATTTAGGATAGACTTTATTGTCAAAATTTCCTGCTTCAACTTACTCAGAATTCTCTTGAAAAAGGCTGTGAATATACGCAAGGTTCAAAGTAAGACAAGCTGCGCCAAAACCAAGATAAAATTCAGCCCAATAAAACCAGATAAGATATTCAAAGTCTTAGCCAGACCAACAATAAAAGTTTGATTTAAAATCATGTAGGGGTGCACCAGATAAACGAACTAAAATTAAAATACTCAAAAATACTCAAAAGATAAAAAATGGCAAGTTTTTGTTAAGATTATGATAAGGTATATCGTCATGAACATACAAATAGAAAAATAATTTTAAAAAATGGCGATAATTTCCATTTACACAATAGATGAAATGTGGTGCGGTTTGAAAGGTGAGAGAGATAGTTTAAACATTATTTGAAATCTAATAAGCCCATATAAAAACTTGAATAGATTTCAATGGGGATTGTCTCCCACCAAATTTTACATGCTTAAAATTGAATGCTATGAATATTGGTATTTTATGGGGTATATTCAAGGCAATTTAAACAAAAATATTACTTTGTAAATCACGCAATTTTTTCATCAAATTTCACGTTCAAGTCATTCTTGCAAAGAGGGCAGTTTTAACCCTTAATGGAAAAAGGCAGGGGTTTGCGTCCTTATAGCCCTCCACTTTATTATAATTTAGGTAATTTAAACAAGAACGATGATAACCCTACATTATTTTTTTGAAAAAATGTCGCGTTCTTTCCGAATACATGAATATTGAACAAAAATACACATATATCTATGAAGTTAAAAGTGCACTTCAAGTCGATTGTTGAAAAATAGACCAATAGCAAAATTATTTCTTCATTTTGAACGCTTTGAATTCATTTTTTTAGAATAGATACTTGATTAATCAAATTCATTGTTGAAGTTGCCGCAACAATTAAACTATAGTGATTTGAACTTTAAGTACGCAATCCTCCTCGGTTGAGTACGGAACGGTCATCGCAGTGCATCGTGATGAAACGGATGAGAAGACAATGAATCCAAAAAATAAACTAAGCTTCCACCCCTTTTCGAAACTTCGATTTCATTGCGGAGTTTTATAGTGGAGGAAAAAATTACCAATCACAACTCTTTTTAACTCATACTTGACACGTACGGGAATAAAAACAGAAACGATCTCCCCCTTAATGCAATTCTAAAAACAAAAACCTGCAACCCTAGGCAGTCCATTGTCAATCAGAAGTGGCCCGTGTCCGTATCATAACACTTTCAAACACCACGATGAAAGTTTATTTCTGTGAGATACTATAAAATGCCTGCGCAGCAATGAAAATTCATTCACTTTGGAAAGTTCCATCGAATTTGGGTACTATACCACCCCATTTCAATTTGCCGATACCAATTTTCAAACCGAAACCATGCAGTCTATCACCATTATCGTAGCTGTGGCTTGCATCTTTGTCCTCTGCGAACTTGCCTCTGGTAAACCTGATGATGAAGCATTAGCAAGGCACCATCATCATGGGCATCATGATCACCACCACGGCCACCATGAACATCACGATCATCACCATGGGCACCACCACCATCACGGTCATCACCATCATCATGGACACCATCACGATCATGGACACCATCACGATCATGGACATCACCATCATCATGGACACCACCATCATGGACACCATCACTGAAAAGCATCGCGAATGTAAGTTTCGTGCAGGAATTCATTTCCAGTGCACAAACGCTAAAACTCATCTTAAATAAATTTTGTAACTTTAACTGTGCTCTTATGCATATTCAGAAATAAACATTTAAAAAAGCTTGATCGTCTCTTCATTTGAAGTTGGAGTTTATTTAAATAAATGCACAGAAATCTCTGAATATATTTAAGTTTGTAAATATAATTTTAGTTAGTAAATACCTAATTAATTTTAATCTGGAAAGCTATCGGTTTGTAGGAGTTTCAGAGGAGGTTTGACACGTCAGTTAAAACAATTCCCTATAAATAGTGAAATTGGGATTTTTAAATACAATGCTACTGAATATTATATATCAAGCTTTTACATTATAGCATCGCTGTGATAATAATAGAATTGATACAAAATTAATTAAGACAATCTATGAGGAATAAAAGGCTTAAAGTTAAAGGGCTTTTTTCAGTTTTGAAGAATTTATTATAACACATTACAGCAAATTTTATAGACTCTAGGACATATTAAATTTTGTTTACATTTGCTTAAAACTTTTCTATAAACATTTTAGTAAGCTTTCTCAAAATACTCCATTGCTTTTGCTGGGTCAGGTTTGATTGTAGGAGTATCTGGTTTCCAGTTAGCAGGACACACTTCACCATGTTTCTCATGAAATTGTAAGGCTTTCACTAAGCGTAAAGTTTCTTCCACGGAACGTCCAATAGGTAGATCATTTATAATTATTTGACGCACAATTTGCTGCGGATCAATGATAAACAACCCCCTTAAGGCTATACCAGCATCAAGTAGAACTCCGTAATCCTTTGCCATTTGTTTGCTCAAATCTGCTAATAAAGGGATATCCATCTGTCCCAGACCTCCTTTATTTCTGGGTACATTAATCCATGCTAAATGGCTGAAATGAGAATCCACTGAGACAGCAAGGACTTCGGTATTTAGGGTCCGAAAGTCTTTAGCCATATCACTGAAAGCTATGATCTCAGTCGGACACACAAAGCTGAAATCTAATGGGTAGAAAACTAGAACAATATATTTTCCTTTGTAATCAGCAAGTTTCAGATCCTTAAAAATGCCATTTACTACAGCAGTCACTTTAAAGTCAGGAGCCGGTTTAGAAACTTCTGCTGCAAAAGCAGGTGCATCTGTAAAGATATTCTGTACTTGAGTTCTTGAATATGGGTTGCTGTTATTTCTCAGAAAACTACTAGCCTTACTGAAAGCCCTCAATACTCGATACATTTGAAAGATCTGGCTAGAGTTTTTTTTAACCCTATTCACAACCCAGTTACCATGCAACAACAATTTTAAATGCATCTTCTGCGAGCTTTTTAAAAACTTTCGTTACCGTATCGTAAGTTAAACTAGAATCAACGTTGCCAGTTTCTAAGAGTTATTATTGATTAGTTTGTTTTTACTTTGTATGGCATTCTTTCTTTAATTTTTGTTACATGAATTAAGAGGAAACAACACTGAAATGTGAACGATTTCGCTGCAAGGATTACTTGATCCATATATCTGCCAACAAGATAAGAAGATTTAAAAGTAACGTTTGTAAGGGATTGGTAAGTCGCAATAGCAATTTGTGGGTTCGATTCTTGCTACTTGGTTTGTTGGTTGCTTGGCGATATTCTGGTTTTCATCTTTGATACACAAATATAAGCAAACTTTCTTGAAAGTTTCTCAGAAGGAACGGGAAATATTGAGAGTTCGTTTAGGCACGGCTAACTGGATTGACAACTTGTAGTAGGCCGCTGTTGTTACTAATATGATTGCTTGGGGCGTTGCACGCAGACCCTTAAAAAGGAACTTGTAGATGTAAAAATCGTTGAATTATATTTTGGAAATTCCATTCTGGTTGACACGAAAAGGGTCTTTTCAAATGTGTACACTGCGACCATCTTTCCCTAAAAGTCCTTTGTGTAATTTCGCTTTGAGAGGTAGGTAGTTAGGCTTTGAATTTACGTCGCACTGGAGAAAGAAAACGGGCTATTGACGACGGTCCTTCATTTTGAGATGAAACTAAGTCCTTTATTCATTAAAAATTAGTTTTATAAAGTCATTGATTCAAAATAATAAAATAATATTTTAAAGATTTGGAGATTGTAAAAATAATTGTGTATATAACGCATTTATATGATACAAATGTTTTCACGTTAAACTTTTCTCTGAGTGGTAATAAAGGAAGTCGGCATCCAGCATTGTGTGGGAGAAAAGTGAAACTCAGGCTGTAACAAGGAATTTTCAAATCCAAACAACAGCTACTAGCACTTTTTCTTCAATCTAGTTAGCCATCGTTAAGCTAAATGTTCTACAATTAAATGGACGGAGCACGATTCCTTATGTTAAAACTGAGACAAATTTTCACGACTTCACACATGAGCATTGGTTCTGTTAGCGATAGTGTTAAAGTAAGGTTGTATTTTTTATTTTTATTTAAATTTATATCGATTATCACAGTTTAGTATAGTTTTGTTTTTGTGAGTGGCAACAGTTTTTTCTTTTCTTATCAAGAATAAAGTTCTTGTGTTTACCTAACTCGTAATTTCTTCGATAATTCTCAAAGTATTTTTAAATAATAATGTGTGGTACACGTTAAGAAGATTATTTTTAATCTATAATTAACATTTATGGCGTCCGTGACAGGACTTTGAGAATTAATTTTGATACTTCGTTTTTATTTGAATAATGGAACGTGAAGTACGAATGAGAACGGTAAGTAGAGCTGCTTTCACAAGAGCTTCTACGACTCTTCAGACATTACTGAAAGAAGAAAACTTAGATATTGAAAAGATTGAGGTTTCTATTGCAGTCTTAGAAAAAAGAAATAATGAACTTTGTGAGCTCAATGCAAAAATCGTCGACTTACTGCTGGAAGTTGAAAATTCTGATCTGGATGCGGAGCTTACGGCTGCGGAAAGATACGAAACTCAATTTATAGAGTTGCGACATCGAGTGTCTTCCATCATAAGAGGTAATGCAAAAAGTGTATCTTCCATTAATGGTGACGTGAATGCACACTCCAGAAAGTTCAAACTTCCAAAACTCGAATTTAGAAGGTTCAGTGGGGACATCAAGGAATGGCTTCCTTTTTGGGGACAATTTCAGAAGATTGATTCTGATCTTGAAATTGCTGAAGAAGACAAATTTCAATACCTTAGGCAGGCAACGTTTGAAGGTTCCAGAGCCAGGGATATAGTTGAAAGCTTTCCCCCTATAGGAGAAAACTATAAGAAAGCAGTGGAAAGTCTCAAAGCTCGGTTCGGAAGGGAAGACCTTCTTGTGGAAATTTATGTTCGAGAGCTTTTGAAGCTAATTTTATCTGTACATCAGGATAGGAATAGGCTTTCCTTTTCTGCTCTTTATGATAAACTTGAGACATACCTGAGGGCACTAGACACTTTGAAAGTGACTTCGGATAAATGTGCATCCATGCTGCTGCCTCTTGTGGAGTCCTGTTTTACAGAAGATTTTCTTAAGGCATGGCATAGGAACATGACTTTTTCCGAAAAGGATGATGCCCAAGATCGTTTGACAAAATTGATGGTTTTCCTGAAGACCGAGGTGGAGGGTGAAGAGCGCATTTCTTTAGCGATGGAAGGTTTTGGCTTGGGGAAACGAGGTGTTTCTTGTGAACAGAAGAAAAACAAACCCCATCTTGTAAAAGAGAAAATTGCAACTGCTGCTGGTTTACTTTCCTCTACCACAGTACCAGATCTTAGAACTGCTTGTGTATTTTGTCAAGGAAAACATTTGAGTTTGGATTGTTTTGTGGCTCAGAAAATGAGTTTAACTGACAAACAGAAGTGCTTAAGAGAAAAGGGTGTTTGTTTTGCTTGCCTGAGACCTGGCCATATGATTAAGGGATGCCGTGCTAGTTTAAGATGGACTTCTTCGGATGTTCTAAAAAACATGTGCCCTTAATGTGTCCTCAGTTGAAGCAAAATGGCAGCTGCCCTCCAGATCCACCTGTGAATCAGTCAACTGGAAATTCCAGTGAGGTGAATATGACGTCTTTCAATTACGGCTCTAAAGTCTTTCTTCAAACTTTGAAGGCAAAGTTAATTAGCGAAGGAAAAGTGAGAGAAATACGCATTTTATTGGACACAGGATCTCAAAAAACGTATATCCTAAAGGATGTAGCTGGACAGATGGGATATGTGCCAATACGGAAAGAAACCATCGTCCATGCATTATTTGGCGGATCGACAGAAGAAGTCCAGCACAATTGCTATAAAATAAGGTTGGAAAGTTTCAATGACCAATTTAAATGTAATTTTGAAGCTCTGGATCAAAGGGTCATTTGTTGTGATGTAGCACCCGTGGAGAAGGGACCGTGGATTAAAGAGCTAAAGGAGTTGAAAATTAATTTGTCAGATGTGGCGGAGAAGGCTTCCCAAATTCACATTCTTGTTGGAGCCGACATAATGGGCAAGCTGTTGACTGGCCGGCGAGAGATTCTGCCATGTGGTCTAGTAGCAGTAGAAACATACTTGGGATGGACTTTGATGGGGAAAGTCCCTCAAGTGGGCCCAAAAGAGCCAAACATGTCAATGGTGGTCACTTCGTTATTTATGAAAGAAGCTAGTATCACCGACCTTTGGAGTCTAGATGTTATTGGAATTTTGGATCCTTTGGTCTCCAAAAGCAAAGTGGAAAAGGAAATGCAAGCTAAAAGGCTGTTTCAGGAATCAATTAAGGTAAATGAAGAAGGGCGTTACGAAGTTTCCCTGCCTTGGACAGATGAAAGCATTCCTCTACCGAGTAATAAAGCACTTGCATTAAAAAGGTTGGAGACAACTACAAGGAAGCTAAATTCAGAAAATATCCTTTCGTCATATGATGAAGTTTTCAAGGACTGGATGTCGTCTGGAATCATTGAAAGGGTTTCGACTGAGGCAACAGAACATGAACATTACCTACCACATAGACCTGTTGTGAAAGAACAAAGTACAACTAAAATACGACCAGTATTTGATGCTTCAGCCAGAGAGAAGGGCTCACCGTCTTTAAATCAATGTCTGGAATGTGGACCTAACTTAATTGAACTTATTCCATCGATTCTGCTAAAATTTCGACAGTTTAAGTATGGTGTTGTGAGCGACATCGAAAAGGCTTTTCTGCAAATTAGTATCACAAAAGAAGATCGTGACTACTTGAGATTTTTTTGGTGGGATCAAGAGGGAGATAAACAATTGAAGACATTTCGTCATGCAAGAGTTGTCTTTGGTGTTAAGTGCAGCCCATTCCTTTTGTGTGCTGTCATAGAATATCACCTCCAAAAATGTATGCTGATTTCACCTGTTGATCACATAATAAAGAAACTACTGAACAGTTTCTATGTGGACAATGTTCTTGCTAGTCTTAGCTCACAAGAAGAGTTAAAGCAGTTCATTGAAGTTTCTCAGAATGTAATGGCCGAGGGAAAATTTAATCTGAGAGGTTGGCAATACACTGGTGATGAAGACTTGGATGTCCAAACAGCGGTTTTGGGTCAAGTTTGGAACAGGAAAGAAGACACATTGTGTCTAAATCTGGACTGGTTGGACGATTTAAAGATCACCACTATCACAAAGAGAATGATGTTGTCAGTTGCTCAGAAAGTTTACGACCCATTTGGTTATACTGCAGCTGTTATGCTTTTCCCAAAATTGATACTGCAGAAAACTTGGAAATTGGGATTGAGTTGGGATGATGAAGTCCCTGAAGCTTTTAGTAAAGAATTTCTAAATTGGTTTGAAGAACTTCATGTTTTAGAAGAAATAAAATTTGACAGATAGCTTCATATAACGGATGATAATTTGCAGAACTGCACTATTCATACCTTTTGCGATGCAAGCAAAGACGCCTATGCCGCTGTTGTGTTTCTGCGACTTGAATCAGAAAATGATGTCAAAATATCCTTACTTTTCGCAAAGTCCAGAGTTGCCCCCTTGAAGGGTGGGACAATTCCTAGATTAGAATTGCTATCTGCATTAATTGGAGCCAGGTTGACTCAATTTGTTGTAGAGGCACTGGATTGGTCACAAGTACCATGCTACTACTGGAGCGATTCGACGACTGTTCTCGCATGGATCAAAAGAGAAGAGAATTGGTCTGCTTTTGTAAGAAACAGAGTTGCAGAGATTAGAAAACTATCTGCTTCTTCTTCCTGGAATCATATTTCTGGTGAATTCAACCCGGCTGATCTGCCTTCTAGAGGCTGCAAATCAAGACACCTACTGGCAGCTAGATGGTGGGAGGGTCCTCTGTGGTTAAGAAGTCCTATAGAAGAATGGCCTGTGAGTTTTTCTACAAATGTAGACTGCAAGGAGGAAGAAATTGAAAAGGAAAAGATGAAGTCCACAATATTGATTACTAATAATCTAGATGTGCAAGACAGAAAATGGTACTATTCATATTTTTCGAGGTATCAGCAGATTGTGCGTCTAGTAGGTTGGGTTCTTCGCTTTAAGCACAATTGCTCCTGTGTAGATGAATACAGAATTAAAGGAGAACTTACATCAGTTGAATTTCAGCAAGCAGAGAGACGAATTGTGCAAATGATTCAAGAGGACACATTTACTGGTGAGAAAGTCAAGAAGTTGAAAACTCTGAGTGTATATAAAGATGACCAAAACATTTTTCGTTTGAAAACCAAGATTGTCAACAGAAAAGACCATGAAGACTTTAAAAGACCAATGATTCTCCCAGCACAACATGAAGTTGTAGAAAAGTTAATTGTTTATCATCATCAAAAGAATTCACATGCGGGAGTACAGATTCTTTTGAACCTTCTCCGAGAACATTACTGGATTTTGAATGGACGGAAAACAGTTAAAAGAGTGCTGTCTAAATGTGTTGTATGCCGCAGGCATACATCTAAAAGGTTTGAAGCTGAGACATCTACTCTTCCCGAAGGTCGAGTAAAGGACACTGCTGTCTTTCAAGTTACGGGAATTGATTTGGCATGTCCCTTGTATCTGAAAGATAATCAAAAGGCATGGGTGACCTTATTTACGTGTGCTACGTACAGAGCGGTCCACCTTGAACTGGTTACGTCTATTTCAACAGAATCTTTCCTTCTCGCTCTGCGCCGATTTATTTCTCGTCGTGGAAGATGTTGTGTTATTCACTGTGATAATGGCACAAACTTCACTGGTGCAAGAAATCTTCTGGCTTCCTTGGATTGGAATAGAGTGGTCAAACATGGATCAATCAATGCCATCGAGTTCAAATTTAACCCTCCAACTGCGTCCTGGTGGGGCGGTTTCTGGGAAAGGTTGATTCGTGTCCTGAAGGATTTACTGAAACGTGTATTGGGACGTGCTCAGTTGACCTACGAGGAAATGACAACAGTCCTCTGTGATTGTGAGTCTGTGATAAATTCAAGACCGTTAACGTATCTTTCAGATAGTGACGCTGACTTTCAACCTATCTGTCCATCAATGTTTCTTCAGGACATTGTTGAGTGGAAAGTTCCTGATATTGATGCAGCCGATCATCAGAGCTTGAATAGACGAATCATATATCGTCGAAATCTGCAAAAGGACCTAAGAAATAGATTCCGTTCGGAGTATTTGGGTTTGCTTATACAGCGTGCAGAGAACAGGAAAAACCTCCGACAAATTTCCATTGGAGAGATTGTTCTTGTGGGCTCCGATAATAGCAAGAGAATTAACTGGCCACTTGGTCGAATCGTCGAGCTTCTCCCTGGAAAAGACGGAACTGTTCGCTTGGTTCGAGTTCAGACCTATACTTCAGTACTTCTGAGACCTGTTCAGCGAATTTACCCATTAGAAGTCGCCTCTGATGCTAAAATTTTGGAAAATGCTAAATGTAATCCAAAGAAGAGATCTTACCCTTGTTCATCATCTTTTCCTGCGGCTGTGAAACCCGAGGCTGGCTCATATTCATCTAGAGTTGGAAGAGTAGTAAAAATTCCCAACAGACTTGACTTGTGAACATATCATTTGTATTTAAATGTGAGAGAAAGTATTTAGTATTATTTACTATGTTAAAATTAAGTGATTGTGTATTGTTACAAGTGTTTGAAGTTTCAGTCGGAAATGTAAGCTATGTTGTGATGCCCACATCACAAGGTGGGAGTATGTTAAAGTAAGGTTGTATTTTTTATTTTTATTTAAATTTATATCGATTATCACAGTTTAGTATAGTTTTGTTTTTGTGAGTGGCAACAGTTTTTCTTTTCTTATCAAGAATAAAGTTCTTGTGTTTACCTAACTCGTAATTTCTTCGATAATTCTCAAAGTATTTTTAAATAATAATGTGTGGTACACGTTAAGAAGATTATTTTTAATCTATAATTAACAGATAGGGTAAAGTTAACGAGGATTTCAAAAATTCCCAAGGCGGATGCGAAGTTGCTTATGCTTTATGTTAGACATGGATGGGGGAGGCCGATGAAAGGCCACTACGTTGAGATTATTTTTTGTTTCTAATTAAAAATTGCTGACATTTTAATGAATTGAATCAGTCAATCAAACATTTGAATAAGATCCATATCAATAACTACAATAGTAAACATTTCAGATAAGTGCTCTGATTGTGTATTTGAGAAATGGATAATTTAGTATTAGAATTCCTGCTTCGTTTAACTCGCCATAGTGTTTTCTTTCCAGCACTTCAATCACGAGGCTACATTATAGTAATTATGTTTTCTTTATGGTATTACATAGGTTTATAATTTGACTTTATACTGTCTATATTCCTTTAATGTATCAATTAAATGGTGCTTATAAATCAAAACAAAAAAGGTCCTGAATTTATCAATTAAGTAGAAGTACACAAGAAAGCTATAATTAAATAATCACCTGGTAATTAACCAAAAAATTATTCAATTATTAATTAATCAAAAATTAACTGTCAGAGCAATTATAATTCCTACAAATATAACGAAATTAAATAAAGAATTAAATAATTATTTTTTAATATTCAAATATTAATTAACTCAACAATTATCCAATTTTTAACTAGCCACAAATTAATTATAATTTCTACAAACAAAACTAAAGAATTGAGTTATAATGAATTGAAAAATGAAATGAAATTGAAAATTAAATACTAAATAATAAAATACAATGAGTGAAGTTTAAAATGAAAGAATAATAATAAAACAAAATTTGATAGCGACACAATCTATATATATAAAATAGGATGTGTGTGTGTGTATGTGTGTGTGTGGGTATATTTTCTATACAAATCTACACCGTTTGACCAATCCACACCAAATTTGGTACACTTATACTTTAGAACACTGCTGTCAGCATAGGCTAACTCTTAACCCCCGTTCTATTGGCTCTGGGGGGCTAAAAACTATTCGAAATCGCAATAGAAATAACATTGAGCATAGATTGATTGCTTTAGGCAGCGATGGTTGCTTTACCATTGTTGATCGAAAAACAATTTTTTCCAAAACAAATTAAATTACAGTATTTATGTTTGAACTGACTTTTTAGTTCTTCCCATGATGTAAATAAATTATAGATATTTTATTGATGAAGGAAAGAATATTTTAAAATATTTATGTTTGCAAGGAAATTCAAGGAAAGGTTTTCAGTTCAAGGATTATTTTCAAGGAAAGTTGGTGTATATTTCGACCAACTTTCCTTAAATAATTTATTGAATACGTAATGATTTGTAGAATTCTGTTTCACGAGGCTTTTTAGGTAAGGCGTGTAACTTATTTTAAAATGTCCGCAATAGATACATGTGAATCCTCCGTTGAAAGCATTGATTTTCTTTCTGAAAAATTCTGTAAAATCGACCTTCTGCTTTTTGAAAAATTTTTATCTATTCAGTTTAATTTGTCTACACCGATTATATTTATTTCTAAACCAAGCACCGTTATTCCGAAAAGCACAAACGAAAAACTCATTGATCATAAAAGCGTAATTTTGCTACTCGGTATCTGGCAGCACCAGAATTAATGTTTACTCTTTTTTATAAAACTTTGTAGAACTTTCTAGAAAGTTGGGGAAACGGAAACTTAATTGGACTCATGGTGGAGAACATTCCAGCACCCACTCGATTCTTAGCTGGTCGTATTTAAAGGAAGCTAACTCGGTAAGTCTTCCAGTTTATCATGTTTCAGTGAATCTGGCAGTTTTATTTCGCTCTTTTGATTGTATAAGTGTTTCCTACTTTTTTCGCGACAGTGATAGTGTACATTTTTGATTTATATTTCTAAACGGATGTAAGTACTACATAATTTTAAATTCGTTTTTTCGTTAATTTTAGCTTTGCATTGTATTCTATAATAGATTTCATTGCTCAGTGAGAGTGTGCCTTTTGCTTATTTTATGAAATAGCATTTTTTGTATATTTTTACAGATTTCTTTGCTGTAGCAATGCCTCCAAGGAAGGGGAAGACGATCGGCCAAGTGCAGTCAACGGCTAAGATGATGAAAGATGAGCGTAGTCAAGAAACTTCCGAGAAGAAGACTTGCAATTGCGAGAGAGCTACAACATCTAGAGCAACAGAGAACAGCACAGCAGCGTGAGGGCCGACTTCAGAATAAGAGGGATAGTGCTACTACATTTAGAGCAACAGAGACGACACAGCAGCGTGAGGCCCGACTACAGGATAAGAGAGATAGAGCCAAACGATCACGGACTGCGCACCATTTTAGCTCAACATTGGAAGAATTCCACTACGATTCACATAAAGACTACTCGCTGCATGCAAGTGTTACCATCGGGAAAATGGAAATGGTTTGTAGTTACTGTCAAGCCAAAAAGTTTAAATCAGAGTCTACTGGTATTTGCTGTAAAAATGGAAAACTTAAACTCTGCCAACTGGAACCACCACCGCAAAAACTTTTGTCTTGCACATCAGCAGATACGTCAGAGTCGAAGCATTTTCTTAGTAACATCAGAAAATACAACTCATGTTTCCAAATGACATCATTCGGCGCCACATCAGTTGTTGGAGAGCCCGGATTTCCGTCGACATTCAAGGTGCAAGGGCAGATTTACCATAGAGCGGGATCGTTGCTTCCGCTGCCAGATCAACCACCAAAATTTCTACAACTATATTTTATTCAAAACGAACAAATGGAAACTGATCAGAGGTGCGCCTACATCTCGGGAACCAGACGTCAGATTGTGTTAAACTTACAGAGGATGTTTCATGAGCACAATAATCTTATTAAAACGTTTGAAACAGCATTGGAACGTATGCCAACAGATGAATATAAAGTAGTCATAAGAGCAGACCGAAGACCAGCAGGCGAACACGAGCGGCGCTTTAACTCCCCTCAAGCAGATGAAGTCGCGGTGGTTATATCAGGAGATGAGTTTCATCAACGGGATATCGTTATTCAACGACGAGGTGAATCTTTGCAGCGCATTTCGGAAACACATCGATCTTATGATGCTCTGCAGTACCCAGTGATATTCCCCCACATGGTGAAGATGGATATCATTTTAATCTGAGGCAGATCAACACAAGAACAGGTGAAACAACGAGCAAGAAAGTTTCAGCGATGAATTTCTATGCGTACAGATTAATGGATCGAGATACTGAGCAGTACCACGTATTGAACTGCAGGCAATTGTTTCATCAGTTCATCGTCGATATGTAGGCAAAATTCGAGAGTGAGCGTCTCCTTTACATTCGCCTAAATCAACGTAAACTGAGAGTTGAATATATTCACCTGAGAGATGCTGTGGGAAATGACGGGAACGTTGAAAACCTCGGTGCCTTGGTCATACTACCAGCTACATTTACAGGAGTCCCAGACATATGCACGAATACACACAAGATGCTATGACGTACGTGAGGACGTACGGGAGACCAGACTTATTTATCACCTTCACCTGCAATCCGACTTGGACGGAGATCAATGGTCAATTACCCAGTGAGCGCCACGACTTGATTGCGAGAGTTTTTAAACAGAAGCAGTTGAAACTGATTGACGTTATAACAAAGAGCCATGTATTTGGAGTACCGAGATGCTGGATGTATACGTTTGAATTATTATTTTATTTCTATGATGAGTTTTATATTTTTACATGAATATTATGAATATTTGATTGATAAAAAAAGGATAGTTAAAATATTTCATTATTCATAATTTACATTTTGTAATGGAACACGAAAAACTTCAACTCATTAATCATAAAAGCGTAATTTTGTTATTTTAGATTTGGCAAACCAGAATTAATGTTTTATTATTTTATAAATTTGATTTAGAATCCCGAGTTTGTCTGTTTGAGTTAACACAGCGAAATGTTGCAGTCATATTTGAGCATTACTAAATTTCATAAATCATTATCGTCTTTATCAATATTTTCAAATTTCTTTTTTCGAATTGCTCTATTTCAGAATACACTCAGGCAGTCAAAATTCGACACTGTACATCATTCGTTTTTTAGAATTCTGCATTTTTTCGTCGGAATTTCGTTTCTGTTCGTATTTATGTCTCAATCTTTTACATATTGCAATATATTCAGGAATTAAATGCATATATTTGCGTCCGAAGTATATAGTAGAAGCTATGAAAAAGTTAAAACGTATTTTCCGTACAACTTAAATGATAGCATTTTTCTGTGAAAGAAAAGTGATTATTCGAATTCACTTTTCAAGCAACATTTAACCATTTCAACCCGCGCAACGCCGGGTAATTCAGCTAGTGTAATATAAAACAGTACATTTCGTTGGCCACGCTCGTAATCGAAGTGCTGTATAAAGAAAATTTTAAGCTGGTTGGAACGAACCCAATGCCACTTAAAAGTGTAAGCCTTACATCTGTATTAGTACACGTGTCTCGTCACACATCGAGGTGACCAAGATCACAGTGTAAATAGTTACGCAGTAAATCTTTATAATTTTCAAATACCAGAAGAAATTTATTCTCTTTATCAAGTGGTTAATCATTCATACAAGCTTAAGATTTGATTAAGAGGACTTGAAGAACGTGTCCTATCAGAGTTGTTTTTCAATGACGAATACTATATTATAATAACGAAAATAAAGTGAGTTTATTCAAGTTTCCTGAGCAAGATTACAAGATTCCGTTGTACTAAAAGTGGTAAAAAGTATGAATTACTATAAATTTTATGTATCAATTTGATATGAATTTATTTTGCGATATAACTCAAGAAAACGATGTCGGCCCATAGCCCCATTGGCGACTAAAATTTTTGTCGCTAAATGGCTGGCTGGATAGGTCTACGACGGGTTACCATATTCCAAAATTATCGTCAATTAACGATGGTACCGGTATTCTTGAGTCTAACCAATTTTACTTTCCTCGCAACTTGAGCGTTTAATTACTGTATTAATTATTGCTATTTAATTTCTTGAACAATTTTGTATCAAGATGTTTAAAAGACTTACATATTCTTAAATATCTCAAAACCCAAGATCATTGAGTTATAATTTATACATATGAAGTGTTTTGCTATAAAAATAATTTTTATTGCAAAAGAGTAAGGCATTTCATGGAAGTATTTAGGATTTGTTCCAAAAACTGGCGAACCTCTGAGTAAAACGACGCCAACCCTTCTAGAACCTACATAAATACATAGTTTTCCTTGGATGTTTGGATATTTTTAAGTGTTGTTGTTGGATGGAGTCTGGAATCATAATGTTAAATATCTCTCCATACCAATTTTGACCTATTTTCATAAATATCTTACCCTAAAGCATTTTCCCCCACAACTCATGCACATGTGCCTAGTCTTGAAAATCGTTTAAGTTTTAGCATCCATCCATCCGCTTGTGAATTTTTTTTCAGTTTTATTTAGTTGTATTTAGTCGGGTTAGTTGGAGGTATTCTGGATTCCGATTTCCCATAAAAGTCTTCCAATAATGCTTGCTTTGTATGCTTTGGAAAATCATGAAAAGAATTAGTGGATATTGTAACAGTGTCGAAAAGTACACTAAATATTACTGTGGGAAACAGTGGGGTATCAATCTTGCTATAAATAATTTATTTCTATATTACACCGTACCGTCCACTTCGAATATCCGTTCTAAACTAAACTTAAAAAACCACCTAATTTATTTGGTGATCTTTATTTGAGGCCAGGTGCAGGTAGACTGGGCAGCATTTTAAGTTCTTTGAACTTTTATTAAGTTACTTTAAATTTTATCTGCTGGTTATTCATTGCACCAGTCTCCATATGGAATCACCTCTGTACAACAGAACGCACGTGATGTGAATCTCAGATTTTCGTATGAGTAAGGACAGGTAAATGCTGAAAAGCTAGAGCTGCATATAATAAAATAAAAATTTGTGTTTCAATCATGGAGTAAGGAGTACTAGTGGTCGCCCATTGGTCGAAATTCGACCATAATTCATTTAATTTTTGGGTTTGAACGTTAATAAGGTTCTTTTGTCAAAGAGTATACCTCTATATTCATTGCATATAATTTTTTTGAATTTTGTTCTATTACGTAAGCTGCGAGCATGTACAAATACGTCATAGGAAAAATGCGGTACAGCTTGGTTAAGCCATATCTAAAAAACAAAAACGCGTTGTTTGACATTTTCTTGTTTTTTTTATTGCTATACTGGCCACAGGTTTCGCCAAGGCTACACAGTTAATTTGCCTATCTTTTACAAATTATATAAAATTTAAATCAAAAATAAATCCAAAAAATGAAATAAGGAATACGTGCTTCGTATTTTTTATATATTTTTTATTGAAACAAAAAAAACCGGGTGGTTAAAAAAATAAATGTTGTCCATTGAACTTGAAATAGTTCCACAATGAATTTAATGATTCAAAACTTCTGTGCAGACGATGATTTTTGTAAAAACTCTTTCATCGTTTGCTAAATGCCCTTGACCGTTATATTCTGAAATATAAAATCTCAAACCATCGAATGATCGAACTCTACTTGCTGCGACGTACAATTGACCATGTGTAAAAATTGGCTGCCTCAATAAAATTCAAATTTTTTCGAATGTTTGTCCTTGAGACTTATTTATTGACATCGCAAATGCAGGTATAATTAGAAATTGAGTTCTTTGAAAGTTAAATGGTAAAATAGTTCCGGAATATGTTAAATTTATACGTGGAATCAAAATTCTCTTATTGCGTGCGGTTCCAGTTAAAACTTCGCAATCAGTAGTATTACGATGCATAAATTTGATGCGCATTCTTGTTCCATTGACTAATGCTTTCTTTGTATTTAGGTTTCTGATCAGCAAAACGATGCAATTAACTTTCGATACTAACTTATGTGGTGGCAAATTATGCCAAATCTCATACTCCTCCGTGCGCGCAATGTGCTTAAAAAGGGGGGTACAAAGTTTTTTCTTCACGTATTAATATATAGATTACAGTATATGAACGTAAACAATGAATGTTTTATTTTGTTTAATTTAATATATTTGTAACGCAAATTATACATTAATTTTATCTTTCTGCACTCCTTCTCCATATGAACTTTAATTATGCCAAATCTCATACTCCTCCGTGCGCGCAATGTGCTTAAAAAGAGGGTACAAAGTTTTTTCTTCACGTATTAATATATAGACTAGTGGTCGCCCAGTGGTCGAAATTCGACCATAATTCATTTAAGTTTGAACGTTAATAAGGTTATTTTGGCAAAGAGTATACCTCTATATTCATTGCATATAATTTTTTGAATTTTGTTCTATTACGTAAGCTGCGAGCATGTACAAATACGTCATAGGAAAAATGTGGTATAGCTTGGTTAAGCCATATCTAAAATACAATAACGCGTTGTTTGACATTTTCTTGGGTTTTTTTTATTGCTATACTGGCCACAGGTTTCGCCAAGGCTACACAGTTAATTTGCCTATCTTTTTCAAATTATATAAAATTTAAATCAAAAATAAATCCAAAAAATGAAAAATGAAATAAGGAATACGTGCTTCGTATTTTTTATATGTTTTTTATTGAAACAAAAAAAACCCGGGTGGTTAAAAAAATAAATGTTGTCGATTGAAATTGAAATAGTTCGACAATAAATTTAATGATTCAAAACTTCTGTGTAGACGATGTTTTTTGTAAAAACTCTTTCATCGTTTGCTAAATACCCTTGACCGTTATATTCTGAAATATAAAATCTCAAACCATCGAATGATCGAACTCTACTTGCTGCGACGTACAATTGACCATGTGTAAAAACTGGCTGCCTCAATAAAATTCCAGTTTTTTCGAATGTTTGTCCTTGAGACTTATTTATTGTCATCGCAAACGCAGGTGTAATTAGAAATTGAGTTCTTTGAAAGTTAAATGGTAAAATAGTTCCGGAATATGTTAAATTTATACGTGGAATCAAAATTCTCTTATTGCGTGCGGTTCCAGTTAAAACTTCGCAATCAATAGTATTACGATGCATAAATTTGATGCGCATTCTTGTTCCATTGACTAATGCTTCCTTTGTATTTAAGTTTCTGATCAGCAAAACGATGCAATTAACTTTCAATACTAACTTATGTCGTGGCAAACCACTAATAGTCAAAGAATTCAAAAACTCTACTGGATAGTTATTGATGTCATTGTCATCATCACAAATTATTTTATCGTAGCTATGATATGTTCTCTGTTCACCAGGTATTTGATTAAGTATATCAGTATTAATCAAAGTACAATAATCATTTTTAGGTGCTAAAATAACTGAGTTCAATATGTTATCTGAGAGTATGTTTTCGGAAATATTTCCATACACCTCATTAATCAAATAAATCAATTACAAATCATCCACTCCGCTAAATTTTTTACAGTATATGAACGTAAACAATGAATGTTTTATTTTGTTTAATTTAATATATTTGTAACGCATATTATACATTAATTTTATCTTTCTGCACTCCTTCTCCATATGAACTTTAATTATGCCAAATCTCATACTCCTCCGTGCGCGCAATGTGCTTAAAAAGGGGTACAAAGTTTTTTCTTCACGCATTAATATATAGATTACAGTATATGAACGTAAACAATGAATGTTTTATTTTGTTTAATTTAATATATTTGTAACGCATATTATACATCAATTTTATCTTTCTGCACTCCTTCTTCATATGAACTTTAATTATGCCAAATCTCATACTCCTCCGTGCGCACAATGTGCTTAAAAAGGGGTACAAAGTTTTTTCTTCACGTATTAATATATAGATAAGCAATCGCCCTATCCTCTTACCAGTATTACTGAGTGAAGCCGGATCGGCCATCTTGCTTCTACAATTAAAACATAGACAGGAGAGCATAGCTTTACTATACTCCATATCTTTACGTAGAACTACGTGTTGGTGGTGCGAGAAATGAATTGAGATTAAAGGAAAACTAGGAAAATCCTAAAGGATCATCTTCCTAGTTTTCCTTTTATCTTTCACATTGAATCAATGAGGTAGATAAGGGAGAGGTGCGAGGGGGCAGCAGCCTCGGGTGCCAATGTCTAAAGGGGCAGTATTTCTGAAATATTAAAATCCTGTTCTTACAAGTATTTTCTAAAAATGTTTCGTGTCTTCTCATCTGACTTCAGAGCAGTTTTATTATTGTTAATTACATATGACAGTATCAGTAGACTGTTTTCATTATAGCTGTAATTTTATATTGCACGATAAACATTCACAATGGATCCAAACGGGATTAAGTCTCTATTTAGATAATAGCAGGAATAGAAAAGGAAAATTTGTAAGAAGAAATGGCCACAGGGACAACCCTCTACTATGTTTCGTTTGTATAATTTGCCAGGGACTCTTTTTCAGAACAAAATAGGGATTGGAATATACGTGTTAGTATAGGAAGATCTTAATTACTTCAATATGAGATGGGAGGTATGGTCATTTTGTTAATCAATCATTCAAAGATTCCTACTGTTGTTAATGGGCGCATTAATTTAAACCCACAGGTGAAAGGATGCTACTCATAGTAAAAATATACGGTGTAAAAGAGAAATCTGAAAGGTATAGTAATGGTTACTACATTTGAAACTACATCTAAACCGTTGTAGTAATTTGTTATAGAGATTGATAAGCTAATTGTGCTTTATCAGTACATTATGAATCTCAAGGGATCCTCCTTCACACAAAGAGAGGGATGATCTCTCTTGTCAAAGCTCTTCCATTAGTACAATATCAGGAGTCTTCCATTCGAACTCAGCTTCAGTGATAGTAGGTTATTTTTAAGAGTACAACTATTTCTTACTCAATTGTTTCTAGGGCAAAAAGGTAAATTTTACTTCTGTAATAAGTTTCATATCCCATGAGTTTCAATTTTCTTTAAAAAGTCAGCTTTCGTAAACGTTTATTTTTACCCTTGATTTTACCGAAAAGGACGGTCTACCATAATTAGTGTTTGATCTTCCGATTTTTTCTGGGTTATTGGGAGATAAAACTTTTTTATTTTTTTGCATAAACGATATAAACGTAAATAAAATATGTAGAAAAGTTAATTTTAAAAAGTTTTTCTTTCTACCATAGTAATGTGGTAAAATTTATGTTTTACACTTCATACTCAGCTTCGGACGCAGGTCTCTAAGAAATCTGATATTCCGGCTTGTCTCCGGCAGTTCGCCTTGGAAATTATTAATGTTATTCCCGGTGAGACTACCCTTATTTATACAGATGGCAGTAAAGACGAACAGTCTCGATACGGCAGCGGAATCTATATATTAATACGTGAAGAAAAAATTTTGTACCCCTTTTTAAGCACATTGCGCGCACGGAGGAGTATGAGATTTGGCATAATTTGCCACCACATAAGTTAGTATTGAAAGTTAATTCCATCGTTTTGCTGATCAGAAACTTAAATACAAAGAAAGCATTAGTCAATGGAACAAGAATGCGCATCAAATTTATGCATCGTAATACTACTGATTGCGAAGTTTTAACTGGAACCGCACGCAATAAGAGAATTTTGATTCCACTTATAAATTTAACATATTCCGGAACTATTTTACCATTTAACTTTCAAAGAACTCAATTATACCTGCATTTGCTATGACAATAAATAAGTCTCAAGGACAAACATTCGAAAAAATTGGAATTTTATTGAGGCAGCCAGTTTTTACACATGGTCAATTGTACGTCGCAGCAAGTAGAGTTCGATCATTCGATGGTTTGAGATTTTATATTTCAGAATATAACGGTCAAGGGCATTTAGCAAACGATGAAAGAGTTTTTACAAAAAACATCGTCTATACAGAAGTTTTGAATCATTAAATTCATTGTCGAACTATTTCAAGTTCAATGGACAACATTTATTTTTTTTAACCACCCGGTTTTTTTTTGTTTCAATAAAAAATATATAAAAAATACGAAGCACGTATTCCTTATTTCATTTTTCATTTTTTGGATTTATTTTTGATTTAAATTTTATATAATTTGAAAAAGATAGGCAAATTAACTGTGTAGCCTTGGCGAAACCTGTGGCCAGTATAGCAATAAAAAAAACCCAAGAAAATGTCAAACAACGCGTTATTGTTTTTTAGATATGGCTTAACCAAGCTATACCGCATTTTTCCTATGACGTATTTGTACATGCTCGCAGCTTACGTAATAGAACAAAATTCAAAAAAATTATATGCAATGAATATAGAGGTATACTCTTTGACAAAAGAACCTTATTAACGTTCAAACTTAAAAATTAAATGAATTATGGTCGAATTTCGACCACTGGGCGACCACTAGTTTCTATTAAAGCTCCATATAAGGGTACTGTAAAAATCAAGGAAAGAAATCCAAACTTCTATTCAGTTTTCAGAAGTGTGTTCGTTGCCATTGATGAAGGGCTTAAATACATCACGTCTGTTCCGAACCCAAAGGTCGTTTGGATTTGTCCGACCATTTTCAGCTCCATCCAACATCTATCTAATTGGCGCAGTGTGGGAGTAGAACTAGCATAGCGATCCTTAAGTATGTCTCATCCTTATGTGAGGCGCACCTACAGTGGATCCCTTCGCACCTGGACATCAGGGGAAACGAAGTAGCGGATGATTTGGCGAAGGAGGGTGTCGATGAACCATTGTCCGATACCCACTCCTAACGCTTCTTGAGCTTTATTCTATTAGAAAAAATCTTGATAAGAAGGTATGGATCGTTTCCCAGGTACACTCTTGGTATCTTGGGGATCACCCCGTAAGATTTCTTGCTCTCAATTGCAACAGACATAGACAGCGCTCTCCCGCTTTTTCAGTGGCAATCTTTAGGTGTCTCACCTTTTGCTGTGGTCACAAGATTCATCCTGTTTGCCTTAAATACCAGTTTGACCAGGCCTCCCCAGCACACATTCTCGAGTGCCTAGGGTTGTTCCGAGATGACCTGTTTTCTGAACCTCTTTTGGTGTATGACTTTATGCAGGCGAGTGGACTCTTGGATTTGGTCTAGCTGGAGCTAGACGTGGAGATAAGCAACAACATGTTTCACACTTTTTATATTTATGGTGTGATGCATGCTTGAACACCAGGTAAATTATGCCACTGCAGCAATGCTAACTAAATAGTGGCACTAGGCGTAATTAATGTAGGAACTACAAAAATCAAATATGTTTTGGCATAAGGAAAATTTTTTTTAATTCAATATTTTACTTCCTGCTCTGAATCAAATCATTCTTTTACGAAAAATGTCTAGCTGAGTACAATTAATTAGTTAGCAAATTCGTCGCCGAGCTCAATGACAAATTCTGTATACCTTTTGTAGAACTCTATAGCGCGCGAGTGTAAATTGCGAGTTTTCTTTAATAAAAACTGAGCGGTTAAACCAATTTCTACCATTGGAATATTAAAATTATTAAAATAATTATGACATTGCTCTTTCAAAAATTCATTTAATATTTAAATTTATAAATTAACTTCATAAGTAAACGAGCTTTTTCAGAAGAATAAATCAGATCTGTCGATTGCATATCAAATACTTACTATACTGATTTTCCTTTTTTTTTTCAATTTAGAATAGAGCAAGAATTTTAACACTCTAGTCAAAATTACTTAGGCTTCAGCTGTGTTAAAATCATGGGAATGTAAATTCGTTTAAGCAAACGTAATGCACTAATAAATTAATTAATTTATTAGTGCATTACGTTTATGTGCATTACTAATTACTATAAAAAATTATATTAACAGTAATTATAGTACAATTACTTGTAATCAATAATTAGAGAGACGTGAATAACAATTAGTTAGTGGTAGGTAGGTAGATAGTTGAATTTGCGTCGTACTGGAGCAAAACAATGGGCTATTGGTAACTGTTCGGGATCAATCCTGAAGGGAAAGATCCGAGGACACCTCCGTAATTTCGAACCAAAGTTCGATGACGAGGCCAACCTTGAGCTGGCAACGCACTCTCCTAATTTCCACATCACACCAACGTGAGGACATTCGACAGA
This sequence comes from Meta bourneti, assembly GCA_933210815.1. NCBI lineage: Eukaryota > Metazoa > Arthropoda > Arachnida > Araneae > Tetragnathidae > Meta > Meta bourneti. The sequence continues at coordinate 30,596,950 of OW119923.1, read as the reverse complement.
TTTAACGTGCACCAACCCCAACATAAACGACGGTCATTGGTTACATCTAGTTTCTAACTAGCAACCCTCCGTTTGCTAATCTGCAACTCTACCTAGTGGGCTACCACGGCCCGATCAGTGGATGAAAATTATTATGCTACTGATTAGGATAATCTATCTATTATTTTAATAGATCGCTATCTTACATTTTTAATACATAGTTTTTGTTTCGAACGAAGAGTGGCATCAGAATCATTCCCCCTCCCAGTTTCAAAAATGTCTAGGTACGCCTCTATTGAACTCTACTTTCCCATCAAACCCAATCTCTTCGTATTTTAACTGCTTCAAACTTCCAGCTATATTTATTTACTACGAATGAAATCAAGCCTCTTAGTTGTAGAAATTTTTTCAATGCAAATTTATGGGCATTTAGTTCTTCAAGCATTCCGTAGGATGAGAACGTAGCAGTCTCAGTGGGGATCTCTATGGGAGATTCTACGGACACTATAGAAGGTGCTGTCAAACCGCATCCACCGTGAACTGGGGGAGGAGACTTTGGGAAGCAATCTCTCTCCTTTACGTATAGTCTTGAAGAAACAAGGAAGCTTCAAGCAGTCAACCCGACTTCCGCACATACGAGATTCGAACTCATAACCAAGCAGTGTAGTCTAGCATTTCCTTCAGAGCGACGTCTTTAGCTTCTCGGCCACTGGCGGGAAGACAAAATGTAAAAATGTTTTTTAATGCTTTGTCCTTTCTTCTGACTTCAGAGCAGTTTTATTAGTGTTGGTTACTTACGTCGGGATCATTAGGCCGCTTTCACTACGTATAGCTGTAAGTTTATTATAATATGATAAGCATTATACACAATGTTCAAAGAGGATCAATCTATTTAGATAAGAGCAGGAATATAGAAGGGAAATTTGTAAGAGGAAATGTCCACAGGAATAATCTTCCATTATGTTTAGTTTATCTAACTTGCCAGGGCTTCTCTTCAGGGCAGAGTAGGGATCGGAACGGACATGTTAATATGGGAAGAACTTAATTGCTTCAAATAAATGGAAGGTATGGTTATTTTGTTAATCATCCAAAAATTCCTACTGTTATCAAAGGACGCAGTAATTTAAACCCACGTGTACAAGGATGGTACTCATAAGAAAAAATACATTCTAAAAGAGAATGCAATCGAAAAGGTATAGTAATGATTACTATGTATGAAACTAATAGTAAACTATTGCACTGATTTAAGTTATTGAGATTGAACGACTAATTGTGCTTTATCAGCACAGAAAAACACATTAGGAACATCAAAGATTCCCATAAAGGGGATATTATACGTAGATTTTCCGAACTCTCTTCCATTACTATAATATCGGGAGTCTTATAATCGAGTTTTCAGCTACACTGACAATAGTAACGTACAACTTTTTCTTACTCCAATGTTTCTTGGGCAAAAAGGTAAGCTGTATTTGTATAATAAATTGCATTTTACTTTTAAGTCTGGTTTTGTAAACACCATTGCCATGTATCATTGACTATTAAATCTGATCCGATGGTAAAATGTGATAAGCTTCTTTTTGTGAAATTTGAACCAAAAATTGAACGTACTCGTATTTCGTTTTGCCTTCTGATTAAAGAAATATTTGTGTACTTTTGAGAATAATAATATTTACCGGCAACTCTGTTCCTGTGTAGGAACAGGACCCTCTGTTAGGGAATATTTATTTGTGATATTTTTAGAAGCAGTTAAATGTAATGAGGGGAATATAAAAAGTCAATGCTATAAACTACTCAAAAAAGTCAAAAATCAATTGTGTTTCACTTAAATCAAATTTTGAATTTAACAGTTTGTGATTATGTAATTTGATAGGTGTAACATGATTGTAGTTCTTTCGAAGGGACTTATGTTGGTATATTTCTTTTTAAATGACTCGAATTTAAATTTAACCCAAATAATCGAAACAATTCTATTACATTTTATAAGTTGCACAGAAAGATTTCAAGCCAATTTTAGCAAAGTGTAAGATTTGTATACTATTATAAGAACAAGCTTTCACACTAAGACATTCTATCATAGAAATAGAATTATACTATGCGAATCTTCCTATCTTGAGTTACAGAAAGAAAGTGTTTATTATTAGTATTAGTGATGTTTAATGAAATTTGAAGAGTTTCATTTATGCTTGTTTTTCCCAAAAGGTCGTTCTACCATAATTATTGTTCGATCATCTTCTTGAGAGAAAACTATTTATCAATTTTCGCATAAATGCTGTAAACGTTATTAAAATAAGTTTTCAAATTTGGGCTGTCAAGGAGCCACCGCAAATTAATTAAAATGAGGTTTTTTACCACAACAATGTGATAAAATTTGTATTTTTAACTTTTTTGTTCGAGATGTGTTGCATGCTTGAATACCAATTTAATTGTGTCATTGCCGCAATGCTAACTAAATAATTGCACTAGACGTTTCTTATTAAGACAAGAACTACAAAAATAAAATGTTTTGGCATAAGGAAAATTCTTTTAAGATCGCAATTTTTTACACTATGTTCCGAATTAAATCACTCGTGTTTTAAAAAAAATTACTAGCTGAGTACAATTGTTTTGCTAGCAAATTCGTCGCCGAAAATGATAAATTTTATACTTCTCTATCGGGCAAGGTATAAATTGTGAGGTTTTTAATTCAAACTGAGCAAGTATAACCAGTTTTCATCATTGACCATATCAAAATTTTTAAATAATTATGACATTGTTCTTGCAAAATTTCATTTAAATATTTTGATTTAAAAATGAGCATGTGTAAACGGGCTTTCAGCTGAATAAATAAGATCTGCCGATTGCACTTCAAATACTTACTGTGCTGAATTTCTCTTTTTTCAAATTAGAATAGTCAATAATAATCAATAACACGAAATTGTTTAGTATTCAGCTATTTTAGTCATGCGAATGTACTCGTATATTCGTTTCGGCAAACGCGTAATGTATCATTAAATGGAAATCATATTAAAAGTAACTTAAGTACAATTACTTGTAATCAATAATTAATAACGTGAATAACGATTACTTAAAAATTAATAGAGTGCTAATTAGGATAATCTATTTGTATTACTTTAATATATTACTTTTTATATTTTTAATACATAAATTTTGTTTCAGACGAAGGGTGGCATAGGCATCATTCGCCCCAGTCCCAAAAAAGTCTAGCTACGCCTGTGCCTTGAATTTAGAAATTAATGTGAATATGATGTGGTATATGGTTCATCCCAAAACTTGTAATACTGTTTCTTCTGTCACCGTATATAGAAGTATTCAATGCTATGTTAAATGTCTGAATATTTTCTTAACAGTAAAAAAATTGTTCCAAGTAGAAATATATGGAAGGTACGTCTTTATACTAGATGTCTTTTACTGTCTTTATAAATTTCAAATAGTAGATGGTTAAACAAATAATTTACTATATTTTGTGTCAAACGTTTATGTGTCTTATTTTGTTCTGTAATGTCATTTTTCATCCTTGTTATCTTGTATATTTTATATTTTTGGGTGTTAGAGAAAGCCTATCTGGAAGGGCAAGACTTTCCCTTCTGAATAGGGGATATGAAACGATACTAAACGAACAAAAATTATAAACCATCCCTAAAATATAATTTTCATGGTTAGACTCAAGAACATCATATCATCGCCAAATGGAGATAATTTTCAATCGCTAATAATTTTGGAATATAACCCGTCGTAAGCCTATCCAAATAGCGTTTGGTTGTAAAATTGGAGATGGACCAGTAATGTGTTCTTGGGTTTTATCATTTTGACCACAGACCCACCACCCTTAACGTTCCAGAATAAGTCCCCTTTCTCTTTCCACAGATCCCAGGGGCGAACCCAGGATTTTATTCTGGGGCTTCCCAAATATCATGAGCTCTTTCTTTATAGGGATTGATTGAAAATTGTTTATTAAAGTAATAAGGTTAAGTTATCCTAATTAGTACTTTATTATTCTTCATTAATTAATTAATCATAACATTAATAATTTATTGTAATTAATTTTTCATTACACCAATAAACATTTACATTCACTATATAGCAACTTTACCTTCGTAATATATTAATTTTGAATTTAATTTTTAGAAAACGTTTCTAATTAGTAAAACGCAGATTTTGATTTATTTTTCAAACAAATTTTAAACGTGATATACGTACATACCTTTAAACACCAGCGCCAATCATATTTCATGAAGAATGTTGCAAACAAATACGGTATCTTATCAAGATGTATGAAAAAATTGTATTTTTCATAAAAGCAGTTCTGCACAGTTTAACCTGTCCTTTTTTTTAATGTTTTTTTGGTTGCGTAACAAAATAGAATAAAAACAAAACTTTTCCATTTCGGTCGAGCTTAAACGTAATGCCGACATTCATGATAATAAAATATAGGAGATTGGCGCCGACCAAAATATATGCAAAAAAGGTTTTTCGTCGATTTAAGTCTGTCTTCTTTAGACTGTAAAACCGTTTTGGGTTTTTATAATTAGAAACCCCAAATTGGGCATTTTTGGATGTTATAAAATTTGCATATTTTATTCTAGAGTTTAAAAATTATAAGATCATGTTAATATATTTGAAACAGACTGAATAGAACTAAATAGGTAAAAACCTTGGAATCCGAGACCTACTAATGAAACACAGTAGGGATAATCCATTTCTTCCAAGTGGGGTGGGAATCCTCTGAGATCCCAGTGTGATCTGTTATAAAGTAATTTTCCGCGATGATAAACTTAGGGAATCACAGCAGAACCACATTCAGCACCTTGAATCAAAATTGTAAGTGATTAGATTTTGCTCCAAACGAGTAATTATTACTGTACTTGTTAAATGGTATTCTGCTTTAAGGCTCACATTTTCACTTATGAGAAGCAACTTTGCACCTGTCATTTGAATTACAGTGGCCATCAACACAATAGAAATCTGGATTACTGGAAAACTGAACGACTATATCCATTTCACTGATTGAGGTGATTAAGACCTTTCTATCTGAACACCTTCTATAGTGCGGCTTCGACGAGAAGGCAATTGACCTTGAGTCAGTCATTATCACTGCTCGCCAACTCATTATCACTGCTATAACTTACCGCAGCGTTTCTCAACCTTTCAGTATTCGCGGCCCAGTTTTCAATCATAATTTTCATCGCGCCCCCCGCTCACAATAAAATGTATACAACAATAATGTATATTGAGTATTTTGGATTCTGTTTTAAAATTATTTTTAACTAACTGCCAAAACAAGAGTAAAAGCGAGCCAACGTTGGCGAGAAACCACATCTGGCATTTTGCCAAGCGGGCGGTGAACAGATGAAGCGAATGAAAGCGGGGAAAATTTAAATATTATGTTTGAAATGAAAGCCAAACAGGGAGATAACGTTAAAAGAATATGAAAGTAGAAAAATTCGTTAATGAAAGTTAACCTAGACGGGGTGAGCTAAATTTAGAAACTGGGAATACATTTTTTCGAATAATAAAAGAAATAAAACAAAAGCATGACTAAACAAAAAAGAAAAAAATAAGTAATGTTTGTGGAAGGGAATCCACACGACTGATGCCGTCTCGAGCATGCGCAGAGCAAATGTCTTCTCATAGGAAGAAGGAAAATGTTCGATAACACAAGTTTCAATTCCAGCCAGTCTCATTCGAGTCGATCCTTGTATCGCTATCGAATCTATCGTGAATGTGTATGTTATATATGTTTTCGTGTTAATTGCAATTCACCATATTAAATATTCACGGCAGCAGATTTATGCACTCATGGATAAATTTTTAAGCGGAAGTAAGCGAGCATTAGACGATAGTCAAGCATCAACAAGTACACAGACGAGCGTGGTTCCGAAAATAAAATCAAGAAAATATTCTCAAGAATACTTAAATTTTGGGTTTACCAGTACTGAAGTAAATGAAGAAGAAAGGCCCCTGTGTATCATTTGCTCAAAAATATTGGCCGCAGACAGCATGAAACCTAATAAACTTAAACGACATTTGGAAACGCTTCATAGTGAGTACGTCAACAAACCCAGAGAATTCTTCGAATTAAAATTAAAATCATATAAAAAGCAAAAATCATTTTTTAAAGAAACTTTGTCTGTGAATAAAAAAGCTTTCATTGCATCTTACAAAGTTTCATATAAAATAGCCAGATGTAAAAAACCTCACACCATTGGTGAAGAGCTTATTTTGCCAGCAGCAATTGAGATTGTAGAAACTATGTTTGGAGATAATTTTTCAAAACAATTGCAGTCCATGCCTCTTTCAAATGTTACTGTTGCTCGTCGAATTGGTGATATAGCTGAAGATGTACAGTGTCAGCTTTTCTCGAAGTTGCGTGACAAATTGTTTTCAATACATCTTGATGAAGCAACAGATAGTAATAAAGATGCTCATTTAATTGCCTATGTTCGATTTTGTGATAATATGTCAGTAGTAGAAGAACTACTTTTCTGCAAACGAATAGAACTCAAAACAACAGCGCTCGCATCATTTGCTATTTTAAATGATTTTATGAACGAGGCAAACATAGAATGGAAAAATTGCGTCGGAATATGCACCGATGGTGCTCGTTCAATGTCCGGAAGATTCCAAAGTATACAAGCACTTGTAAAAAAAAATCGCCTCAGTGCGTCTGGACACATTGCATGACCCACAGAGAAGCTTTGGCTTCGAAAGAAATGAGTCCTGGTCTGAATATTGTGTTAACTACGGTTGTAACCGTAGTAAATTAAATAAAAATGAGACCCCTGAAATCGAGAATCTTTTCCGCACTTTGTAAAGACATGGGTTCAGTACATTCAGCGTTACTATTTTATTGCGAGGCAAGATGGTTATCACGTGGGAAATTTTTGCAACGTGTTTATGAATTAAGAGAAGAAATCGCCATTTTCCTAGAAGAAGAAAACAGACCGGAAGCCGAGAATTTTCGCGATGGTTTATTTGTGATGAAATTGAGCTACTTGGTCGACATTCGAGAAATTAAATAACTTGAATCTTCAACTCCAAGGAGCAAATACACATGTTGGATACGAGTGATAAAGTTAATGCTTTTTTGTAGAAAATTGGAATTGTGGAGCAGAAATTTAAAGCAAAAAACCTAACAATGTTTGCAAATGTGGATGATTGTACAAAATCTTACAAGGCTGAAAAAGAACATGTAAAAGTTGTTTTGTAACCATTGAAAATCATTTAGCCATGCTGGCAAAGAATTTTAAAAAGTATTTTCTTACTGACGACAAACTGTTAGCAAGTTACGAGTGGGTTAGGGACCCATTTCATAAGACTCCCGAAGGACTCTCAATTGATGAGGAAGAAAAATTCATAGACTTCACGACAAGTGGCGAAACCAAAAGACAATTTAGTAATAAATCACTATTTGAATTTTGGGCAGGAGTAGAGGATGATTTTTCTGCACTAAAAACAAGGGCATTTCGCATTCTATTACCATTTTCAACAACCTTTGTGAAACTGGATTTTCTGCTGTGGCTTCTTTGAAGACAAAATATAGATCTCGGCTAAATATAGAAACAGAACTGAGAGTGGCTATTTCTAATATTAAGCCTTCCTTCGAAAAACTTTGCTCTGCAAGACAGGCCCAAGGAAGTCACTAATAATTATAAAATTTGTTTTTAATTTAGTATGTTTTGATTAAGTAAGTTTTGATTTAGTAAGTTGTTTTACTTTATTTGTTAAATATGTCGAAATGTATTTTGTTTTCTATGTGTATGTGTGCTTTCCTTTCAGTCAGTTAATCAATTTTTTTAAATAATATTTTCTCTTGGATATTCTCGCGCCTCCCCTCTAGTGTGCTCGCGCCCCCCTAGGGGGGCGCGAGCACAGGTTGAGAATCGCTGACTTACCGCATCGAACGATAAACTTTGAACCAGAATCTGCGCTAAAGACGCCAATCGTAGTAACACTTCGTTTACGTTCTAATCTATCACTTTATTTAACGAGACTCATTCAAAAAAAAACACATGACTCGACTGTCTTCACACGGAAACCGGACTATACCACTACCTAGAAAAGGAACCCCTTTTAAATAAATGACATAAGGGAAAAATGCAAAATTATCTATATTTGTATTGTCCAAAATGCTGACCACCCCAGTCTGTCCCCGTCGTTTATATTGCTTATCATATATATCTACCTCCTTAGCTTACTCTGTAATGAAAAGGGCCAATGAATACCAACGCAAAGTAACTATTCTAATTAAACCAGTCTGGAAGTCAGAAATGGTTTAATAATTTAAGATTAATGGTTTAATAATTTAGTCAATAAACCAAATAAGGATGAATTAGTGTTCTCAGATTTCGTGGTTTCCTCCCGCGAGTGCGTTCATGAAATGAAGATATTGCTTTTTCTGGTCTGGGTGGTTTAAATCTCTATGTTATAGCCCATGTATTACAAAAGTATATATTTGCTTTATCCGATATATGGGACTTAAGCACCCTTACTCGTAGATGCATAAACGAATTAAAATGAATATATTTTCTTACTTCGTGACTAGCGGACTTAAGCTCCCACCCTGTAGATGTGCCCATGAATTAAAAGGGTAAATTTCTTATTATGTGTCTAAGGGGCCTAAGCCCCGTAGTTACACCCATGAATACAGAAAGGATATATTTGCTTCTTCGGGTGTCAAGGACTTAAGCCTTTCAACCCGTAGATGCACCCTTGAATTTTAAAAGAATAAATTTGCTTATTTTGGGTCTAAGGGGCTAAAATCCTCATAGCCCCCGTAGTTGCACTCATGAATTAAAAAGGATAAATTTGCTTATTTGGGGTCTAAGGGGCCTTAGCCTCCCATAGCCCCATTGGTGCACCCAGCCTGTAGATGTACCCATGAATTGAAAAAGGATGTAGTAACATATGTCGGGTCTAGGGGATTGAAGCCCCTACTCTGTAGACGCGCTCATGAATGAAAAGGATAAATTTATTTGCTTGGAGCTTTAACCCCCAAAGTTACACCCATGAATTAAAAAACGAAAAAAGTTTTTCTGGTCTAAGGGGCTTAAACCTTAAAATCACTTAGCTCCCGTAGGTGCGCCCGTGAATTAAATAAAGGATATTTTGTCTCGAAAATGTCTCAAAGAGCTGTTGAGGGCTGAAGCCCCAAGACGTATTTGTTTCATCGGGTCAGGAGGGAGGGAGGGGAAGGGCTTCACCCACAAAGTCCCCAACCACACCCTTCAGTGGGTGCGCCTACTGCTGGTCTTTAATACATCTTGTTAATACTTTTACTTTGAGAACTCTCCCACCTTGCTAACCAGCAAAGAAAACGCTCGTTTGGATTGAATTTTGGATATTTTCATTTGGTAGGTAAGTGGATAGTTATTTTAATCAACGTCACACTGGAGCAACACAACGGGCTATTGGTGACGGTCCGGGATTAATCCCAAAGGGAAAGATCCGAGGACAACACCACGGTCAGATGACGAGGTAACACCTGAGCTGGCACCCCATTCCAAATTTCCACACCACGCCAACATTTTCATTTGGTAATTATGTTTTCGACACGCTCTTGTTAATTATTTTACCTCATTGCATGTTTTGGCCGCGTTCGTAGGCAACTCTGTGAAAAAGTGCAAATCGAAAAATAATCCGTCACATGACCTCCGTTTCACCAGTGCTGAAGTTGCATTTACGAACGATTAGGTTTTTTTTAGTCTCATTCGCCATGTAATTGGCAATTTGTTTTGATAAATTCAATCTGACAAGGAGCCTAAACCATGAGTAGAGATGCATTACAACATTTACATCTACCTTTTCGGGGGGTATTTCAATTAACGTCACACTGGAGCAACACAATGGGCTATTGGTGACGGTCCGGGATCAATCCCAAAGGGAAAGATCCGAGGACAACACCACGTAATTTTGAACCACGGTCAGATGACGAGGCAACACCTGAGCTGGCACCCCACTCTCCAAACTTCCACACCACGCCAACGTGACTACCTTTTCGGTAGCCAACTTCTGAACTGAAAAAACCTAGCACAATCTCAGTTTGTTTCTCCAGTGTGACGTTAATTGAAAATACCAGTACCAATACCAATACCTCAGTTTGTTTCAAACGATTTTTGTTCGTTTTCAGTCACTGATGAAACGACTTGTTTTCCACACTAGAAAATCTGAGACTCTTGGAACGCTCGGTTCGAATTTACTCGTACAACAGGTGCGATTTATTCGCGTTTACGAACGAGCCCTTTGTAGGAGCGATTAGTTATTAGGTTTGCTTTATAGCTTCTATATTGTGGAATTGTATCATATCCATATGTATCGCGTCTTTTGCAGACAAGAACAGGAAGTTTTCCCTTGAGTTGTCAATATGTCAATAAATTAAAATTTGTTTGACAACAGGAGGAGGGGGTCTGAGGCAGAAACAGGTTGTTGTCGCGACGCCGAAACAAAGGTCATTTCCTTGCACTGGAAACTTTTTTGTCTGCAAATTTCTCCTTTAGATGCCTCTGGAAGATAAACAGAAACTCAACGCGATCGTATCTTTTCTTTCACTATGATCGCGTTCGTGCTTTTCACATTTCAGATAGGCTGATGTTCAGGCTGAGATAGAGACGCTTAAAAAATTTGCGCTGAATTAATAATTTTTTTTTACCATCATGTCGGGTAAAGTGGACTTAAAGAGCCGTCTCCCTGATTTTAAACCAGGGCCTTTGGATTTTTACCGGAAAAAAGCAAAGTTTGATTGGAAAGAAATGAAGGTTTTGCTTGAAGGAGAGGAAATATTGAATCTTCAGGTCAGTAAATTTGATTTGATAACTGTTGAAACCAGGGGGCTAACGATCGATAAACAACGCAAACATTTTCCGTTTCATTGTTTTATGTATTTTAAAATTGCTTTCACCTTTTTTTTAAATTTTTTGTCTGAATATATGTACAAAAAGTATACCGGTATTGATTTCCTTTAACTAGACATTCAGAAAATATTCATCTGCGGAATGGTGTTTTAAATAAATACTTACATTCCTCATGAAATTTTCATAAAATCTTTTTATTTCAACAATATCTTAAATCTCTTGAAGTTGTTTAGACATTAGTCATTGCAATCTTTTGGTGAAGTTGACACTTTTCCATAACAGTTTTATAAATGTTTATTTGATTAGGTAAAATTTTTTAGATATTATGTTTCTTTGATACTCTTCCTTCAAACTATGATAGGTACATTTTTGTATTATTTTCCTAAATTTCATCCATTCTAGAGTTTATCCATAAGTACAAGTATATCAAATCTAGTGCAATTCCAGACTAACAAACAAAACCAATTAAAATGTGTCCATTGATTCAATTTCAGCATTAATCTTGTTGCAAAAACTGTAAAATGGGCTAAATGAGTAACATTTTGAACTTTTAAGAGATAAAGATAATAGAAGAGTTGTACTAATTTGAAAATCTTATGTTCAAAGAAAATTCAGAAAGTGTATAAATACACAAACAATGAATAAAATTCTGATAAAATTTCTCAGTTTTATGTTACAACTAGGAAAAATTATATTTTGTCATTTCTCATGCAAAACAGTTTATTCAAAAAAATGTTCTTAGAAGGTAGAATTTTATTTCCCATTGTAAGTATTTTCTCATTTCCCACTAATAGTGGTTAGTCTAAGGAAAAAATTAGTAGTTTTAAATACTTCAGTTGTGAAGCAATACTTTCCTCTAGACTTGTACCATTAATTTTCAACTGTCTTTTAAATACCTATTTAACATATACAGAAAGGGGAAGTCAGTTTCTTGGTTAACCTATGAGGGATTGAGTTCACATGTGTGTTTTAAAAGAAGATAAGAATTATCAAACCTCATATCTATTGCATTTAATCTGACAAAATCTTAGGGTCAGAAGCAAAATCACAGCCTTCAAGTCTTCCAAACGTGCTTTTCACTGCATAGCAAGGTATGAAAAAAATCATGATTTAAAAAAATAAAAACATTAGATTTATTTGATTTATATAAATCAGATTTTTATTTAAATGAGATTTTTTTATTAAAATGGATTTTTATGATTTTAATTCCTTGCCCACTAGTTTATATTTGTTGGACATGAGACATGCAAATTATAGGGTAGTTTCTAGATAGTTTTGATTTATTTAGACATTAATGTAGTTTTATATAAAACATTAATGTATTAGAAAATATATCTGGGTAAATTTTTTAAAGATTAAAAGATGACAGGAATTAGCAAAGTAAATCATGATAGAGTAAGTAGAACAGTGCCCCAAATGCCAAGCATGAGCAATGTTTTTCCATCTGGTTCTCAAACAGTTTAGATTACTTTGAGTTTAACCCATAACCAGAGATGTGAATGTTTTGGACCCAGATAAATAAGGTTGCCGGATCCCACTGGACACCATGTTCTGAATTTTTTCAATCATACAAATATCAGATTTGTTTTGCATTATATATTTATCATATATGAATAAAATGTTTTGAATTACTTCAATTATTTTGATAAAAAATAATTAATTGGTTCAAGACATGCTTTTGAGAAAAAATCATGTCACCATGTTGTAAGTTAACAGTAAAAAATAAGACATGAAAATACAGAAATTTGAAATCAAATTTCTATTCAAATTCTTTGAGCATTGACAAATTTTTCATAGGTATATTCGAAGCACACGAAAAAGGTTAATGTATAAAACAAAAAATGAAGCTTTTCTCTATGAACAACACAGTAATAGCATCTCCCAGATTATGCTAATTCAGTGGAAAAATTTATCAATTCCAATAGCTTTCTGCTTCAACCCATAATATTTTCTCAACATACAAATTTCAATTCCATAAATATTGAATAGTTATTTTAGCAGTGTAAAGAATTCTAAGGGATCAATGTACATAACATTTCTCAATAAATTGAAATAAAAATTAACCTATGTATTACAAAACAAAATTAAACTATTAAAACAATTATATATAAAGATTTATGTGCAAAATTTGAATGCTTTTGTGATTCTGCAGAAAATCTTTTCGTTTTAAGCGTCTTTATGTTTTATAAACAGACTATAATACGAAATGAATAACTAGAACATCTTAAAAAAGAAAACAGTTACCGCAATTTTAATAATTTGAGTGAATATATTTCTAGCATCTTCACTCATCACATAGTGAACGGTTTAAAATTGGTCATGTGTGATTTATAGTCACATGGAATGTTTAAAACAAAACCAACACCGTTGAGCAAACTTGTGGGTGACACCTATTGGTCAATAGTCCAAGATGGAAAATGTGTCTGGTAATTAAGATCCCAATCAGCAAATACTGTTATTTAGTGTCTTCAAAGGAGGAGGATTTTCGATATAATTTTGGGGTGAACAGTACGAGCGAAGTTCTTAACTTATTTGAATAAAATAACATACATCTTGTTCAGTTATTTCATTTTCAATATTATTAAACATAACAAAGAAAATGTTGATCTTGATCTTTAAAATCTTGATTTAAATCAATGATTTTTTAAATAAAAATCACTTGATTTAAATCGGCATACGTGCTGCATAGAATCAAACATATATTCAATCCCTAATGTAACTTATCAAAATGATCAAATGTAAATGATCAAAATGATTTGTAAATCTTTTATACATTAGAATACCTTATTTCAAAGTAGGTTATGGTTCATGGATTTATTGGTTTCCTCCAAAAGGGCAGTTATGATTATTCTTTTAGTATAAAATAAAGATGATAATTTTTTTTCTATTAGCTAAATTTTAAAAATGGAAGTCACATCCATTAAGATTGAAAGTTAAATTAAGAGTTAAGATTGAAAATATAAATTATTTCTACATTTTATTGTTCTATTTAGTTAATCAAAGAGTAATTAAAATTTGAACTCGTATTTAAACTAAATTAAACTGTTTCATCATAACACACCATTTTATTTTTTTCTTTTATGATGCAGTTAAATATTTGGCGGACATTAGAAAAGGATCCTTTGTTCCAACGTTCACCTTCTGAAGAGCTGTCATCTCAACAGCATCGACATTTAAGCTTTCAACGTATGAAGAAACTCATGGAATATGAATTTTTTACTTATGAAGATTTTTTGGCCAATCCTCTTTTAGCTCAAAATCTGCTCATTAGTATAGGGATGTATGATTGGTCTCTGTGCACAAAGCGATCTGTTTCATATGAAGTAAGAATCTATTCAGTTATGTATATTTATCATAAATTTTAGATTTTGCGTTCATCTCCATTAACATAATGATAAATGTAGTTTTAGTTTATTTATCCTACTTTCTCTTAAACCATTGCAAAAAGTTAAAGAGCAGTTTTTTAAAATTGTGATTAAAAATCAATCCCACAACTCAGTCCAACCTATTAACAATTGTAAAGTAATAATTTTGTAATTATATTAACATTTTGTTTATTAAAAATATGGAGGGCTTCAAATGTTCATAGGCAGAAACAACAAATTTTTAATACAACAGTAAAATCTATTTTATTGTATAGTGCTGAAGTTTGGAAGCTAACAAAAATTTAGGAAATTTTGTTAGATGCTTTCCAAAGGAAATGGGGGCCACCATGGCTCAGGGGATTTGCCCACTGTGCTAGCAACCTGCAAGTTGTAGGCAACACACAGATTCAATTCCTCCCTGGGTGTATTCCTCTCTTCTGTGTCAGTAAAATTTTCTTTATATCTGTGTCCATTACATGATGTTGGCTGTCTTGTGTTTGGTGCAGCTTAGCCAAATATGGTCCTTCCACCATAAAAACAATCATCTAAACTAAATGTCTTCAAAATTATGAATCTTTTTGTCACAAGTTATCTCCAAGGCCAAACTGCATGAAAAGACAAACTCAAAATTCATTTCTTTTGAGATGAATAAGGTGAAGGTATCAGGCATGTTCTAAGATTGCCCACTATGGGACATCCAAGCATAAACGGAACACGGAACATCCAAGAACTTGGGCCTCAAATGAAGAGATTAAGAGGTAGACCAAAATTAAGGAGGGGAATGGTTGAGGAAAAGAGGAATATGACTGGACAAAAATGGAGATGCTGCTGTAGACAGGAAGAAATGGAGGGCAAGACTGAAGGTCTCATGCTCCTACTTGGCATGAAAAGAATGATGATGAAATGTAAAATAGGGCATTCTTTTGTTGAAATGATTGTTTTCGATGCACCAAAATATAAAATCACAATATGGTATTCTAACAGTGCCTTTGTTAGTTATATGGCCAACTAGCAGAAACTAGAAACAATGGAATACCATAGCAGTTGACCTGTATAGTATATTTGATATAAAAGATTTAGAGTATCTTTCACTGTTAATTTTGCATCCAAGTGTTTCAAAATCTGCAAAAACACTTTCCATCATGTATCAGAAGAATAGTGATGGTTTAAATAATCTGTATTACCAGAAGATAAGTAACTACTATTTCAAGCCCAAAAGTTTTCCTAAAATTAAATTGTAAATTTTTATTTTGGCATCAGCCAAAACAATTGTTTTATGCAACACCTTACTTTAAACTTAAATCTTATTCAGTATTCAGTGAACTGTTATGCATTTTGTTAGTCGCATTTTCTTTTGTATTTTATTGTAATCATGAACATTAAATCTATATGGTTGGATTCAATCATGAGAAATATGGTTACGAAAAAAGAAAATTGTAGTTTAATTGAATTACATTTTTACTATGAGAAGTATTCTACAGGATTATTTTTACTCACAGAAAAGTAAATTCAGAGTAAATGAGTGTTGGTGTGGATTGAAGTTATACAGATTTAAAGTTTAGAATGCTTAGTATGTAATCAACAGCAAATCATTATAACCACCTTAAATTTTATGTCTTGGTAGTTTATTTTAAAATTATCCTAAAATCCCTTCCCATGTTATAAATTTATCTTGTTTCAGTACTTTGTCGGAGCTCTAAGAGGTTCAGGCATGAAAAAGCATTTAGATTTATTGACAGATCTCGAAACATTTCAGGTATTAAAATTGTTGATCTTTGATTTTTAAATGTATATGATTTGATTGTTTTTCTCCTAAAACACTTTAAATGTGAATTACCTTGAATTGATAATAATGTAAAGCAATATTCAATTTGGTGCTGCAAATTGAATAAAGGATCTAAAATTCTTTGTCTTTTGCTAAACATAAGGCAAAACAAAAGGATTTGCTATAACTCTTTGTTTTCCTTATTTCCTCATGGTGTTCTGTTATCTGTTTGAATGAATAGAAACAATTTCAAAGTTGAAGGTAAATAGTTTCAAAATGTGCAATGAGCTTTGTTTATTGTTCAATAAAGAGACTGCAAACTTTTATGTTTCAGGATCATTACAGGAAGAAAATCTTATTTGACCATGTGCCTAAAACATTTTATTCACATTATTACTTATGAATCAACATGTTTATTGGCACTTTTCATAATGGGTTAAGTAAATTAAGTATTGGTGAAGAAAATTCTCCTAACTTATGACACATAATTTTAAAAAACATGCTTCAATATAAACACTCCAAATTATTTATATGAACAGAAATGAAATTAAATCAAGCAAAGCTTATAAAAGCTAATAACTACCATGAGAATGTGTTGGAAAGCTATATTTCAATTTAGGGCCACTACAGCTTGCCCTGCTTTGGTTAAAATAATTGAAATCTTGACTTAAGAGTCAGTCAAGAAATTATATGGTGTAATTCAAATTCTGTCCATTTTATCAGGCTTATTGGAAAATTTATATTAAATTATACTTATTGTATTTGGAAGTGGTTAATACCTCAGTTAAAATATTATCTGAATTTTTATAGATGACAGGTTGTTTTGCTTTAACAGAACTGAGTCATGGCACAAATACAAGAAAAATGCGGACAACCTCAACTTATGATCCTAAAACTCAGGTAAATAGCTTCATATTTTTTCATATAAATTTTTATAAAATACAATATTCAATACAAATGCAAAAAATGCAAAACTTAATGAAATATTTGGTGCATTTATTTTTAAAGCATCAAAAGTGTTATGAAACCAACCAAGGCTTAAAATTTTAGGTTTCAATTTGGCAAATATGTTTTAATCTTTTTCACTGGAATAAAATTATTGTTCTTTAATAGGACAAATTTTAATTGATTGTTGTGAAGCTAAAAATATATATAAACTCCTATGAATTAGCATTTCTCTAGTGCTTGAAATAGGGTTTCTTCTTAGATCTATTAATATAACATTTAAAATGAGTAGATAAATTTTAATTGTTATTCATGTATTTGATGTTATTTATGTATCTAAAGATAAAATTTATTCCCAATCTTTTTTTGGTATGTTCAGAAATGCAGTGATGAAATTCCAGAGATTGTATATTTATGAATCAGAAAACTTATTGCAATATTTGTAAAAAATACAATATTGGTAAACTACAAAACTTGACTCATTTGTAAATTTTTTTTCACAAATGAAATATAGCTGAGTCAAGTTACAAGCATAATTAAAGAAAAAGTATTTTCTTAGGCAGCTGGGAAAAGTTAAAAGTGTAAAATTGTATTTTTCTAAAAAGTTGATTACTAGATTCCTTTAAAAAAATCTTGGCTTATATATCTGATACCAAAAATTATTCATATCATTAATTTTTGCTGAAATTTTAGATTTCTCTATTTTCAAAAGATGTATTGTTTTGATGGTTATGATGCATGAAATTGGATGTTTTTATCAGAATTGTGTAGAAGAAAATTGAAAATATTGATTAAAGAGAATTGTTGTAATACAGATTTCATTCATGTTTAAAAAGCCTTAAATTATCTAAAAAAAATTCTAAGATATTTTTTGCATGATGTATGTCTGAATGACTCTCCATGACACCACTTAGTTTCCCAAAAGTAGATAACTTTTGAATGAATTTCCTTATCTTGAGGAAGATTACATTATTCCTTGTTGCACGTACACTTTTTCATGATAAGGAAAATGAAAGTGTAATCAGGAAAATGATACGATGAACTGGTGATCAATTTGTACATTTATGTTAGAATTGTACTGTTTTTCAATCTTTTCTTGTCAATTTTTCTGTTCTTTCAATTCTTCTGTTTTTTCAATCTTGTGCAATGTTTCTTTTTACATTTTTTTGTATTTTAAGTACAATTGACCCTTTCAATTGGCATGGGAAGTAAAAATAAAAATACTTTATTAATTAACAAGCTGTAAAATATCTATTAATTTTATGGGATACAGTATTTTTGTTTAATCTGAGTGGATTACAAGTGTTAAACAATCTGTATTTATTTTTTGAATTATAAAACAATTATAGGAATAAATTTATGATTCTACAATATCTGTCATGTTTTGTAAAAAATGTTTGCAATAGAGTCTAGTTTGAATATTTGTAAAAAATTTAAAAGTTTTAATTTAATTATTTTGTCTATAGATAAATTTCAAAATGTGAACAACACAAGCAATAAATTTGGTAAAGCTTAATATAGTTTATTTGGTTGAATTTCCTGGTGTTGTGTGTAAGGCATTTCGAGAATGAATTTAATGTTAACTAATTTCCAAGTTTTTTCAAACAGATTACTAAGCTGTTTTGCTGCATATCATAAGTGACAAACTAATATATGTACTTTTTTTACAAAGTGACCCACATGTAAAAATGAGAAAAAATATTTCTGGTCTTGCATGAAAGTATATTTAAGAATGGACGTAATTAATACAATGTGATGGAAATTTGTTTTGCAAAATACTTTTTATTACTTTGGCTGTATGAAAAGCCTCTTTAATTTGTATGTAATACATTTATTTTAAGTTTCATTCTGAACCTAATTTTGTTTCCTTATAACAGTCTCAAATGTAAAATATTTGTGTCGAGCTTAAGATATAATTATTTTATCTTGATAAAAAAAATTGAGTGGAAATTTTATGAAATTTAACAGTATAGTACAGCAAGATTTGCTGTTAAATTCAGATTATTAAATGTCCATTTCCATCTCGAATGAGAGTAGTTCTCAACCTTTGTTAGACAGCTTCCTGATATATTATCTTTTTATAAGACAAGGGCCCAGTCCCCAAAAATGTACTTGTAAATACCTTTCCAATTTTTAAAAAATTCATAGATTGAAATAAAATAAATATTAATAATTAATTATGGCATAATAACGAACGAGTATTAATACACTCATGTATATGGTGTGCATGTTGACAAATATAAAATTACATTTACACCAAAACTAAGCAAAGACCCTTGTCTCTTATATTTAAACTTGAATCTGTTGTCTTATATTGGAAAAAAAATCATTGCAATTGGGTTGCAAAACAAACACACACTGCAATGTGAACTTGCTAGCAAAAAAAACAGTATTCAGTATTACTAGATTTGAGAACCGAATGCAGACTACCTTGATCTTCAATTTCAAAAATTTTCTTTCAGGTGAGATTGGTCGGTGACATTTGCTACGTATGTTACTTAGGTTATTCTGGTTCTAAGCTTCTAAGCTTTTCTATACATTCGCAAATATTATTCTCTTTAGAATGTTTCCACGAAAATATTTATTCTTAAAGAATACATAGAAAACTAAAATGACAAAATTCCAGGGCAACCTTTCACAGTCTGGTATAATTGATGCCAGGGGGCAGTGGCCCAGTGGTTGAGAAGCATTGTTTAATGATGTCCTTTGTTAAATAATCAATATATTTTTTCTCACTAGACTAATATTTTAATGCAGATATTTGATTTACATTGTTTTTCGATTAAATGTTTTTGCTGAATGGAATATTTATGAATATTGTGTTTTAATTATTAATGGTAATTAACATAGCTAATACTAATTTCAATTCTTATTTTAAGTGTTCGTACAAAATTTGAACGTTATTGTATTACAAGTTTATTCATTATGCTTTTATAAATATTCCTGATTAATACATGAAATTGTACTTTTAGGAGTTTGTTTTAAATACACCTGATCTGGAAGCTACTAAAGTGTGGGTCGGAAGCTTGGGGCAAACAGCTACTCATGCCATTTTGTATGCACAGCTTTACACTCCTGACAACAAGTGTCATGGCTTACACGCTTTTATCACACCGATCCGGGATCCAAAAACCTTACTTCCCTATCCTGGAATCACTGTCGGGGACATGGGTCCTAAACTTGGTTTAAATGGTGTGGATAATGGGTATGTAGTTTACTTTCGTTTAGAATTGAGAACTTTTGAGATGTGATAGAAAAACTGGTTGAAATTTTTATTAGTGCTCATTCATTATCTGTGATGCAGTCATATATTCCAACATTTAGAAGCACATATTTTTGTTTTAATTGAGAATCTCACATATTCATAAATATGTATACATTTCTGAAAATAAAGAGAGTCAAGAAAATAAGAAGGCAATGCGTAATTACCTCTACTATGGCTGAATAATAGGGAAACAGATTGAGTCAGGTTTTGGAATTAGTTGTCATTAGTTGCATTGTATGTTTTAAATTTTTTTTTGGAAGTCTTTAGATCCAGTTGCCAAGATTTTCGAATATTTTTTCCTTGTATGAAGCATATTCTGCCCAATCAACCATTTATTCTTCCTTCTAACAATCTACTCTAAATCTATCTGTAAATATAACAATCTACTGTAAATGCAAAATGAAAAAGTCATCAGTCTAGGCCCTAATCATTAGTTATATTATTTTTAAAACATTAACATTAGCGATCAACTTAACTTGGATTTCCACAATATGCCATAGATGCTATAGATCGGTAAAAAGTCTCACGAGTATAAATGGGGTGCTCTGATTTGCTACGAGTGAAATCACTCACTGATACCTCAGATGCACAAAACCATCAGCGAAAGAGGGTTACTGTATTTGTATAATTATTTGCTTAAAGTTGTCATTAGTCACTCACATCCCATCCATATGCCCCTCTTTATCTGGTGTGAGAAAAGTGCATCTTTTTCTGCTAATATATTTCATTATTTTTCTAAACTTCATAAAATTAATAAATTTTTTATGCAATATTGATTTTTTGCATTTAGTAGAATAAAATAATTCAAGCTTAGTTTGAATGCTTAATAAATGTTTAACAATCAAGGAGGGCCTATGTTTTATGTAGTCTTGGTGTAACATCTTTTCTATTTTATAAAATTGATGACCACATTGTGTTATGAAATTGTGCTAATAGAACAATCAACCTGGAACTGAGCATTTGGGTTTTCATGACAATAAACTAATCAGATATCACTTGCCTTTCTTTATATTAGATATGTATGCTATTAATTATTAATAAAATGTGAAAATTTGAGCCAAACTGTCTGTCATTTATTAATGTAGACGTTTATTCTGTGTTTGTTTTGTCGAATAAATGTATCCTCCCAGTTCTGAATGAGTAACTCTTAACCATTCGTATGAGTGAAATAAATTGGTGAAAAAATTAGTAAAATTGTACATCCCAGCAATATTTTTCCTTTCTTTCAGTTTCACCTTTAAGGTTGTAAAAGATAAGTAGAACTCTTCCTTTAGGAGTACTGTCTCTGAGCATTATATTCGTTGAAGAGCTTATAATGTAATATTTATTAAAATTAAATAGTAAAATAAAATCACAAAACAATAAAGTATTTAATTGTAAAATAAACATTAAATTGTTTCAAATTGTATGCAAATTTTTATTCTAATTCACATCCATTCTGAGATAAATTTGTAGTGTTTGAAAACTACATTTTTTGTGGTGGAAGGATCCACTTTGTAGCATTGACGCATGTATCCAAGTTAGGTTGGTCTGAAGTGTAGTAGAGTATTTTGGTAATTGAGGAAAAGTGCTTAGGTGACATGACACTTGATTTTCTACTCCTAATTTTTAATCCTGGGTTGAGTGTCATTCACATTTGTTATTGCTTTTTAATGTTTGCTTAATGTTGCTATTGATTAAACATAAAACATTGATAGTGCTTCGGGGCATATGTGTATAAAAACATTTGAAGGTTTCAAGAGTATGAAACTCATGCCACATATACCCTAATCTCATGAGTACATTGACTCCTGCTCAGTGATTGATTTTACTTTAAGCCTTGCAGTATAACTACTATTTGCATTGATAAATTCCAGTTGTGACAAACACCCAGCTTGTTATAGCATTTTTCATATTTTTATGAATATTTAATTTTCATATGCAACAGGATATCATTTCTGTGTGCATTTTAAAAGAATTCAATTTTAAAACTGAATGTAAAAATGTTGCAAGACAAATACAGAACATGATCCAGCTAAAATTTAAATGTATTACTTGGAACTCATAATCATGAACTTTACAATCATGAAGCAGTCTACTAGTATAATATTTTGTCCTATTTAATTAAAGAATGGTGCAGTTCTTAAAGTTTTATATCATAAGCCTATTGTGTTGGAATATTTTCTCTGGTACTTGAATGAGTGCTTCAAAATTATCTATTTATAACTGTTATATTTTGTCTTAATATCCTGTTATGTAATATAGGGGGCGTAATAGCTCAGTAGATATGCCTACTGCGCTAGCAACCTTCAAGTTGAAGGTGACCTAGTTTTGATTCTTGTCAAGTGCATTCCTCCCTGGTTGTATTTCTCTCTTCTGTGTCAGTAAAACTTGTTGTGTGTGCCTATTACTTGATGTCTTGTATCTGGCGCATCATGGCCAAATGTGGCCTTGTGCCATAAAACCCCCAAACCAAGCAACCTATTATGTAATATGTTAGTTAAATGAGAGAGGAAGTGTTATTCTTGATTTTTGATGTGATTCTGATATATATAAATTCATATGTGTATAACATTATATGTATATATATATATGTGTGTGTGTGTGTGTGTATAACATTATATGTGTATATACATTAGTTTTATTTAAAAAATATGTATTTTACACTTGTCATAATATTTAATATTTCACAGGAGGCAAGTCTTGCAACTATGTGTCCCTATCATATTATGCCTTACTAAACAAAACCTTTATAATTTATCAAAACAATATTATGTTTATACATAAATTCTTGTATTATCATTTACAAGTAATTTTTTGTCCATTAATTTATAAATTAAATTAATTAAAAGTATATGTAAATATACTTTTTATTTATATACTAAATAGTTTTGTCTACTGCAGCTTAGGGTGTGCATGTCATAATTTTACTATTCCGGAGACATTAATGTTTTGTAAATTTGTGTTTGTCCAGGTTCATTGCATTCACAAATTATAGAATACCTCGTGAGAGTTTGTTGAGTAGGACTGGGAATGTCACTCCTGATGGACGCTACGTAACTCCATATAGTGTAAGCCTAATCATTCTTCAGTTCATTTGTAAACAAATCAGTGTTTATTTCAATTTATTATTTTTTAAATAAAAAATACTTTCAATTGTTTAGAAATATATTTATATATTTAAAAATCAGATTTCGCTTAAATGGTGTGAATAATGGGTATGTTGTTTACTTTTAGTTTAAAATTTTAAGAACGTTTGAGATGTGATATAACAAAAACTAAAAAGCAAAAAAAGCTGGTTGAAATTCTTACCAGTGCTCATTCGTTATCAGTGATGCAGTCATATTCTAATATTTACAGGCACACATTTTTTATTTCAATTCAGAATCTCTTGCCTATTCATAAATACATATTCATTTATGAAAATAAAGAGTATTTATTTAATAGTTGAGTAAAAAGAAAATAAGGCAATGAATATTTACCTCTGCAATGTCTAGTCACTGAATAATAAGGAAACAGTTTGAGTGAGGCTTTGGAATTAGATATCATTAGTTGGTATTGTATGCCTTTAAATTTTTTATGTATATAAGTACTTGATAAAAACGTCATGATCTTGTTGCTGAATTCTTTAGTTTTTAGGCTTGTAAAATGAGATACATATTAAAATAAATATCTGCAAGATTTTAAAGATATTTATAAAATCATTCAAGGTCTCAATATAACAAAAGTTCACTATTTTTCAAAATAATTTGCTGTATAGTATAAATTTAAATTCACTTAATAGAATTTCTTAAGAAAGGAATTGTTTTAGAAATTTTTTTTATTAATTTTATTTGGGTTGTGTGCTTTTTCTACAAGTGATTAAGCATTTATTTCTAAAATTAAACACATAAAAATATACAGTACTGTAACCCCTTGATATAACTATTATGCTTCTTTTTGCTAAAGATATTTTTGAAAACCCAAATCTGACTGAGTAAAATCAGTATTGCAATTTTTTCAGCTACATTTAGGGTAGCAAATTTGTACTGAATACTTTTTCTAACAGTGATATCCTCCATTGTAATGGCAATCCTTTGAAAAAGCGATATTATGGACAATAAAGAAAGAATGGAGGCAATAGTTGCAACTTTGGTTCTTTCATTTTCCCATTGCTGTAAAACATGTTGCATATTCCAATTTTTATGTGAAAGTAGGTAATGAGTGCCAAGAAAAGCAACATTGGAAAAGAATTGTCTATATTATTGAATGGAAATTTAAATTAGGGTTGATAGAAAACATTTGTTAAATTGTGGTGAACTTAGCCATCACTACGAAAATTAACTTACAATAGTATATAGTAGTGTAATCTATCTCCATCGTGAAGTACTTTTTGGTAGACAAAAGTTGCACTGTCTTTCACACGTCTTGCTAAATTGGTGACTGGTAGACATGATGTGAACATTTGCACTTTAAAGAAAGTAAGCCAGATGGCACTTCTGACAAATTCCAGATGGAGTTCACCCCAATCGACACACACTTCAATGGATGATCCACTATGAGTAGTTGAATTAGTGCAATGCATATCACTTCCAACAACTATCTGAAGCTTTGTGATAACAGACACCAACCCTTCTCCACTCCTATCCCATCTTCATTATTTATTGCAGCTCAACCTCATTTCAACAAACTATCGGCTGCACTCACACTTGGCTGCTAAAGACAACACAGGACAGTCCACTGCTGCTATCATCCATTGCATGACCATGCATACAGAAGTACACACGTGATCTTAATACAGCTCTCATTGTCATGCAATTGCTCTCATGCAATTGCATCAACTAGTGGTAGCATCTATCGAATTCAGCCCTGCTAAATTCTGGAGGTGTGTTGTGGTGTACTCAGCCACCACTACAAAAATTGACTTAGGTTACACTTCTAATATTTACTACTGTATTCTATCTCCATCACACCATAAAATACTTTTTGGTCGATGCAATTGCACTGCCTTTCACACATTTTGCTAAAAAAAATTCATTTTTGAAAAATTTTGATGTTTGTCACTATATATTATAGGATCCTAATAAGAGATTTGGAGCATCAATGGGAACCCTTTCCCTTGCAAGAGTGTTCATCATCAACATGTGTTTATCCAACTTGCAGAAATGTTTACCCATTTCAATTCGATACTCTGCTGTGCGAAGACAGTTTGGACCTGCAGGAAAAGACGAAATACCTGTTCTTGAATACCAATTGCAAGTATGAGGGATTTTTGTATATCAGTATCTAGACTAAATCCTTAGTGCTTAACTATTGAGTGCATTGTATAGTGATAATTTTGAATATGATGTTGATTTTGAATGGATTTTATTTTGTTATAGATCCAAAACACAACAAATTACATTGTTAATTAAAAAACTAGCTGATCAACACATTGCATCTGCACTAAACTTTCTTAATTGTTTATATTTATTGATGGTATATTCTTACTCACATTCCATGTCTCAAGGATCATAGCCACGCTTTTCTATAGGCGCAGTGTGGCTAAATGTGAACCTTGCACCATAAAATGCAACTCTCCTAAGCTTATTTCAAGATGATTATCGGACAGTTTAAGCATGTTAATGATATATTCCTGCCATTTACTCATAAGCCATAGTTACCATTACTGCTAAGGAATAAATCCTGTCACATTGGAGTTTTATAAAATGTATGAATTCAATTCTTGAGAATTTGTATACTTGTTAGTATAATTCATGGAATATTCAAAATGAAAGTTAGAGATGACTTGATGTAATATGTATTTAAAATTCTTTTTTAATCTGTTTTTCTTCATTATAGCAATGGAGACTATTACCATATCTGGCTGCTACTTATGTCTTGCATAATTTTGCTACCACATTTAGTCGAGATTTCATAAATTTCCAAATGTCTGTCCTTTTTGGTGAAAAAACACCAGAGTTGGTAAGCTTTTTTATTATATGTATTTGTACAAGTGAATTGTGAACATTTTTAATACCATTGAGCAATGTGAATTCCAGATTTTATAATCCCTTATGTATACAATTTATTTAAGTAAAGGATGTAAGGAATATAAAGCTTTTGCAGAAACCTGTCAATTACTTTTCACACAAATTAATCAGAAATTAATTGTGTCATGTTTAAAGTTTTCTGAACCTAAACTTCATATAAATCACTATCAGAAATTATAAAATTTTGCGAAAACAAATCCAAGATAATTGCTTATTGATAAGTAGTGATTTTATCCTAAAATATAAAAATAACATTTCAACAATCAGCTTTTGTAAGATTTTTTATCAGTGGATAACAATATTTTTAAGCATTTTATCTTAGGTAAATAATATTTGAACACTCTGCATTTGTAATATTTTTTATCAGTTAATATTTTTTATGGTATTTATTTGGGTTTTTAATAGAAAATTCTAAAAAGTAATTGAACTCAACTTGACAAAAGTACTCACTTTAAAAGCACTGTAGCAGTTTACAGTAAAAATAGTCTACTGTTGCTAGTAAAAGAAATGATTTATTCTAGAAAAATAGAGGAAAAATCTGCTATCTGAATGTTAACAACTCACATTAAATTACTTAAATTCTCACTTACAATTTAAAAGATATTTTTGCAATTTTGTTCAAATGAATTTGTTGAAAAATATTTAAAATTGAAGCTGTATTTCAATGGAAAAAGTATTCATTATTTAGTTTTATATTGTTATGCTATACTTAATTTCTAGCAACATATTCAAAGAGAAATAATTATTAAAGTGAATTCTTTCATTTAGTTTTGTAAACATGTGACTTTTATACTTTATGTTCCATGTAGATAAAATAGAGATGTGAAAAACCTAATACACAGAATTGAAGGGACTAACTATAGATATTTTGAAAACAGATAATATAAGATTTAATAAAAAATACTTATAATGTGGTTTCTCTCTCTCTCTCAAGAATTAATAGTAAAAACTAAATCCAATAAATGTTTGTGGCGTATAAAAAAGCTAACAAATATGTCAAAAGTTTTATAAATTCAAAATATAACTTTGAATACACAGCTAATTCTGGTTATTTTGGATAAATATTGAACTTTGAATAAATACCAGCAGCTAGTAGCAACATTTACTTTGGGACAGGAAACATGCAAAGAAAAATATATCATTCCAAATGAAACCATGCTCGTAAATATCTGGACACTTAAATTAGTTGGTCACCATTGTAACTACATGTGTACATTCTTCGCCTATCATAAGAGGTGGTAGCTAAGAATCTGGGTAATGTTGATTTTAAAGCAACTCATAAATTTAAATTTAGAAACTATTCTGAGAAGATCATTCGGATATTATAACTGCCTTACCCAGGGAATAAAATTGATTGGGGATGTCCCTGTTCGAACATGTTTGCTGTTGAGTGACAGGTTGGAATTTCTGCACTATGACTCATAGTTGCACTTTGATACTACTAATAAATATGTACATAGACATATCTATTAAATTATTTGCATTTGCTAAATTGTATAATTTAGTATTATTCAAACAGTTAAATATTATCTTAACAATCTAAAAAGGAATATATTTGTATGTCAAATGAAGAGTATGATTTCAAATAATATTTTCCCTGTTGTAAAAAATCTTGGAGAAAAATGGCTTACATTTTCGAATTCTGCATTCAAAATTACATTAAAAAAACAACCTTTACACTGCAGACCTGTGTTATCAATTAGATGCATATGTTTAAAATGAATCTTTCTTTGTGCAGTCCGCAAAAGCAGCTGAGCTGCATGCTTTGTGCAGCGGTGTGAAACCACTTGGTGGTTGGTTAGCAAGGGATGCTATTCAGGAATCTAGAGAAGCTTGTGGTGGCCATGGTTACTTATTAGGTAAGGATTATGTACAGTTTGTGCTTTGAAATTATGAATTCAGAGTAGAGTAAAAGTTACAATTTAAAATTCAAATTAAATTCTAGTTTAAATCCTTTTTTTTAAAGACATGTAGCTGATTTTTAAGCTATCTTCCAATTATCTTATGAACCTCTTATAATATTGGTACACACTATTAAAATGACAAATATTTTAGAATTATATCAAACAAACCTACTTATGTGTATTATTTACAAATTATTACTTTTTATTTCAGCATCTGGATTTGGTTCACTTCGTAATGACAATGATGCAAATTGTACTTATGAAGGAGAAAACAATGTTCTGTTGCAGCAAACAAGCAATTATCTCTTAGGATTAATGAAGAGGAAAGAAACAGGTATATACTAGTGGTAGTGTAACATGTATTTGTTAAAAATTGTATTTGATTCATTTAGTGTTTTGGGTGCAGCTTGGCTAAATATGGCCTTTGCTCTGCAAAACAACCAACCAACCATTTAGTGTTTTGGTTTTGTATCTTAATTAGTTTTGTTTGGTAATTCAATAACTAAACATGTTATATATTTGCATATGTAGCATGTTATTAGTATTAATATGCATTTAGTTAAGATATATTTATATTTCATTATCGTTATAAATATACAATGATGTTATTATTGTACTGCAAAGTTGTAAGTTTATTTTTAAAAATATGAATTGATGATTTCAAATTGAAATTTTATGTAGGTTCATTGAACTTTACTGTAGAAGTAAAGGACCTTACAAACCTATATTCAAGAAGTCAATAAACTTGAAGCAATTGTGAAGATTGGAAGTATAAAAATAAATAAAGATAAGAAAGAGAGAAAAAAGGTCAAAAGGTTAAGCAAAGATAAGAGAGGTCAAAGAGTATAAGGATGAAATGGGAATATTCAAGTTGCAAAAGTTATTTTTTGTTTACTTTAATGTATCATAAATGGAAACATTAATAAGTGTTAAATACATTGAGTGTGAATACATGTTTCCAATTCAAATTATTTGTTCAGATACTATTTTGTTTATTCTGTCAATGAACTTGCCAGGAAAAAGAAGGTAGCATCTATTTTTTCACCCCAAATGAACTGTTTTTAGCATTGCTTTTGTAGTATCGAGCTATTGTGTCAGTATACATACTCTACCTGTGGCAAATAAAGGAACTGTAATAAAAATTATCTCAGCATATATACTCTACCCACAGCAAATAAAAGAAATTGAGTATTTTATGTACTGGTGTTTTACTATGATTTAGTTCCTGTATTGCAAGTATTGGTTTTTTAGTAACCGTTTTAATTTGTAAATTTAAGAACAATTTGGATGTTTTAGATTAAGATTTTCTGATTATCTGTATATATATCTTTAAATTACAGATAGTTATCTGCAGAAAAGAAAATGATTATTTTTAAGTACACTTTATTTATTTATGGGGCAAGGGTTATCCATGATGCCAGGGCAAATGTTGGCACATGTGTATATTTGACTTGTTTTGTCTTTAAAAATTACTTAGTCATAGCCATAGACCAATGATTTTCTATCTTTCTCACCTCATGGCACACATAAAACTTATTACTGAAATTTTGTGGCACACCAAAAAAAAATATTTTTGCCTATCTGACAAAAATCAGTATAATTTTGATTGATTTACAAAACAAAGAAGCTTCAAAAAATCTTTTTGAAACTTGATACTTTTAAATAAAAATAATACTCAAAATTATTTATATGGGTATTACTTAAAATTATTTGTGCACACTTGTCCATAAGTTTAAAACTAACCATTGAAATGAAATAAATCCAAAATAATTTGAGTTTCTGCACGTAAGGCAAACCAGTGCCATTCTTGCAACACACTGGTTGAAAATTGCTGGCATAGACACATCTAATATTGTTATTTATCCTTTTCAGTCTGTTACTTATGTTTTCAAATTTTTCTCTTTAGAAAGAAATTTTGTATTTGAACAAGAAAGTCTGATTTTTTTGAATGACATGGATACTATCCTCAGGAGCAGGTTTTCAGCTAACTGCTTGAATGATTTAATGAAACCAGAAGGTAGACTGAAGATTCTATATATTTTTTATTTACATCTAAGAAAAGTAAAATGCATGTTGAGATCCACTGTTATACTTGTGGAATTTTATATATCACTAATTTTATTAAATCATTTTATATAAATATATGGTTAGCATGTCTCATCATGAAAATTGTGTTTTCTTTGTGTCATTCGTAAACTGTAATTAGAAGAGCATGGAAATTTTAATTAACTTTTTAGTGCTGCTGTCTTCATACCAATGGCTTGTGTGCTATTTACTGAAAGAGACCAATCAAAAGTTGCAGAATGAACTAAAAAGTAGGAATGATCCATTTACAGCTAGATGCTACACTCAAGTTTTCTTTTGCCGTACACTTTCGATTGCATATATAGAGGTAACTATACTAGTTGAATATTGATTCTCATGATGATCTTCAAAATAAAATACATTCGATTAAATGCTGAGAGCTATTTACTCTATGATTTATTAAGCAGATTTTAACCATTCTTCCTTTACTCATGTGATCTCATTTACAGTGATGTTTTGAATAATTACTAAACCTATTGTATAATAGTAGCATTGTGAGTTTTGCATCGAAGAAATTAAGTTAGAAAGTAATGTTTGTGTAAATATGGCAGTGTTTAGTCTCTTAACTTAGAACCATTCAAGACTTTAGTGAGTAAAATCAGAAGTTTTTTTATTCAAGAACAATTAAGTACCATTTCAATAGGAAAATGTGTTATTTCTGTTTTGTTAGATATCCTGAAACATTTCGTAACAGCTGAACTCGTTTTCTTTTCACAATTAAGATAAATATGAATTCCACTCTTAATCTTTATTGTTTTATATGGAAAAAATTTTCAGTATTGGTGTTCTGAAATATATATATATATATATATATATATATATGTATATATATATATATATATATATATATATATATATGTATATATATATATATATATATATATATATATATATATATATGAGAAATTCCTTATAATCCTTTACTAATATTTGATATAGCAAGGGAGAATTATAGTTATCAGGTACACGTAAATAATTATTTTATAGTTTTTGTATGATTATTTGTCAGCATATTGCCTTTTAATCTTAACTTGATATTAATTCTTTTTCAGCATGAGTTTCTACAACGTTTCGTGAATTTCATATCTGAACAATCAAATGCTGGCATTATAGAGGTTCTCACAAAACTGCTTTACTTATATGGTTACTGGAGTATGGAAAAACATTTATCAATTTTCTATGAAGGTATGTGAAACTACAAAACTAGTTCCTGGATCTCATGCTGAGATGCACATATTAACTGTATCATCTCTAATCACATGGGTGTAAATTCGATCTAGTGTTTGCTTGTAATGTACATATAAGACTTTTCTAATGATAAACTTTTGATTAATTTCCCACATAAATTTTTTGCCCAACATAATTATCATTCATGTAATTGTCTTTCGAAAAGTGTATTATTTTTTAAAACATAGATTTATTTATACCTAATAGCAACCCAGATATAATTTGACATTAAAAATATTTTGTTCACATTTAATGTAATTATATATCTTTTGAACTTTTCAACATTCCAAAATAGATTCAGAAACCAACTTTTGGTGAAAGAAGTAATTTAATAATTTTGCCAATACACTGAAGATTATTAGAAGACTACACTTAGATTACATCATTCAAGTAACAGAGTTAAAAGTACAATATAAAATTAAAAGTACATACACAGCATTGATGCCTAGAATGGGTAGAATAGACTTGACACAGTCAGAAAACTAAAGTTGGATTTTACTTTATTGCACAAGCTTTTTCTCGCAACAGTCGGTACTTTCTAACATTGCTGAATTTCAAAACTAACACAATAAGAAAAATAAAAACATCAATATGTACATATAATAAATTACACTACTACATATAATAAATTATTGATAAACATCAATAATTTATTATATGTAGTTGCTTGTATAACCTAGAATTTTGATTACTTTTATAATTTGCATATGAAACTAATTATTAAAAATTATTTGTTTAAGCAATTTGTTTATTTGAGTTAACAGACGCAGTATGTTTCTATATAAAATATCCAAGAGATTATGTAGCACCATATATTCAGTGCTGCCAGAAAACTTTTTGCTACTATTTTCGAACCTTGGCAATTAGGAGTATCTTTTTTAAGCAAAATCGCATCAAAAGCTACTAAATTTAAAATTTTCACGACTTTTCGAAATTTTTGCAACTGTTTTTGAAAATTCACTAAAAGTCAACAAAAATTTAGTTCCTTATTTTTAACTTAATAGTGGATGGAAAAAATAATTTTTGGATAAAATTTTTTAAGTAACGCCAATTTCAAAGTTTTGTCGCTGTGCTGTGGCAACTATGAAAGAAAAACATCATAATCTGGTTGCTAGATTGTCATGAAAATTTTATTAAGAAAATATTTAGTTTCCTAATTTTAAAAGTTAAATCTCTTGGCAGGTTCTTCAATGTTTGTTTCATATTTAATTAGTACATTGTGATTTTGCTGATTCATTTTGTATCTGATCAACTAAAATTGCTTCTAAATAGAGTTTAAGAGAAGACTTTTGCTATTTTTAAGAATTTATGCTACTATTTCACAAGTACTTTGACTGGCAGCCCTGTAAATTGCATCCTGTATTGTTTAAAATGAAAATTTAGAAAGTCGTCTTGAGTTGCTAATGCATTCATTTCTCATGCAACAGGGGGCTACTGTTCAGGTCCACTGGCCAGTAAACTGATTAAAGAAGCTATATTGAAGTTATGTGACGATTTAAAGGACCAGGCTGTTTCATTAGCTGATGCTGTCGCTCCTCCAGATTTTATTTTGAATTCATCTTTAGGACACTCAGATGGTCAGGTAAGCAAAATATTTGGACATTTATGTTCGGAAAGGAAATTTAGAGTCGTAACTCTAATAGTAATTACTTTCAGGACTAAGTCTTGCCCATTAGGGGAGTGTGGATTCAGATTTTAAAACTAGTATGTCCTAATAAAAATGCAAAAACATGAGAAATATAAAACTAAGTTAAAATAAAAGGCAAGTTAAAAACCAAGTAAATAAATTTTAAAATGAATAAAAAATATGAAATAACTTATGCATTTAATTCAATAAATGAATAAGGTTAATACAAATGTGTGAAAATGGTACCATTGATCTATCAACTGAAGAAATTTTTTAAGTGTTTTTATTCATTTTTTCTGCTATGCTATTTGACATGAACCTCTGAATTTGACAGAATGAGTTTATCCAACCCTCTATTTTTAAAGCACTTTAATGTATTTAGGTGCACATCCTTATTTACTAAATATTCATAAATTCTGTTTCTTTTTGAAACTATGCCTCATTGCTTCTCTTTTTAGAATTGGTTGATTAGGAATATTTTTTCTTGCTTTGTATTGACCTTTTTTTAAAATTGCATGTATCCCAGAATTTTAGCATTCAAAAGTAGGCTTGTTAGCCATAAAATGTAGAACAGCAAATGTAAAATTATTCTTAGAAAAACTTACTGCTTAGAGGATGCACTTGATTGCTATTCAGATTGGACTGTAAAGTTATTGATAAACCTCATTTATTATTTTTATGACTTTCCATAAGATTCAACGTTGGAAGCAACTGATGGCCACTTTGAAAATCTTATTATTGTTCTGTCTTCACAAACTAAATGCTAATGTCAGAAGTGAAGCTAAGTAGAACTATTTTCAATGCAATGTGAAATTGAATGCATGTTTTTTAATCACTTTGGGGTTGTGTATGAGGTATGCTTTATTTTTTACATACTTGATTGGCTTAATAAAAGCTTTAGATTTAATATATTTTTTATCATTATTTCAATGAAGTCTACATCTAGTCCCAACTAAAAAGATAAATGGTGCTGCATGCCATCATGATCTAACTAAATTGTGAAATTGTCATTAAGATTCTCTCTAATCTTTGAATGACTATTTTGATGGCACTATTGTTCAGATTCCAAAAACTGAGTATTTTCTGTTTTCAAACTGAAATTTTAGAAAAAGTAAGTGACCAAACAGGCTAGGCTAAATGTTGGTTTAAAATCATAGGCAAATATCAGTTAGGTTCACTGAATTCTGAAAGGACCTCTTCAAATTGGCTTAATGCAGTCTATTGAAGCATATTCTGTTTATATCTGATCATACGATTTTTTTTGTTGAACTCTACTTGGAAAAAAACTGCATCAAAACAATCTGAAGGAGTAATTATTGTGTCCATTGATTGCTTAGTTTTAAACTAAACTATCACTGAGCCTATGAGTTTTAAGACTAGTTTCTAGTCTCATAATAGAAAAATGGTTCAAGGAAGCTAAATAGAAGTAGTGCTATGAAAAAGGCCTTTAGATATTATCTTGAAAGATTAATTTTTTTCATTTGGAACCAGATGTAGGGTTCATTTGTATGAAAAATAACTGAATTAAAACTTTTTATCATATCAGTAAAGCAGAAAGAGAATGACTTAACCCTTGCATACAAACTTGTGATACAATAATCTGCATTCAGTCTCACAGTTTCTTCTTTGTTTAAATTTAAAGTTACTTTTACCCTTTACTTCTGATGTCAATTTTGCATAGCCTATCTGAATGTAGACTTTGTGCCATAAAATCCAGTAAACTTGCCAAAAACCAGAAAAATTTTAAAATGTCCTGTGCTGGTAATTAGTAAGCTTAACTTAATAACCAAAATCTATGGAGTATTTAATGAGATATAATTCTATGTTTAAAGGTGTAAGCAGAAACTGATCAAGAAAAGCAAATTGACCCTTAAAGCATTAAGTTTTCCCAAGAATAATTTTGCTTTATCATTCTGCATTTTATGGCTAATGATAACCACTCCTATAAGAACTAAACTAATAATTAACGTCTAACTTTTGCAAATAAAACTAAATTTTTGTGTGTGTATATATATATAGTAATCAACTTGAAATTACCGAAATCACACATTACTGAAAGAGAAGAGCTGAATCTCAAGCAGAACCGAGTTATCTATACTTGTTGCTGATGACTTCCATGTTCCTATCCACAATAACATAGGAAACTTATCTGTATTATAAGCAAGCCTTAAGTAGTTCGTATACCATGTAACTCATATGAGAATGATAAATGTCTAACAAAGTTCAGAAGATTATATTCTAAGCCATAGTTTCTCAAAATGGGCACTATCGCCCCCTGTAAATGCTGTAAGAATTTTTTTGGGGTGGGAGAATAGTAGGGCATTAAAGAGTAAGAGTGGGCAATAAGATGCTAAAAAGTTGTGGTGCCTCAAGGTTTTAAGCAAACACACACATATATATATCCACTTGACTATACACACACACTATATTGGCATCGATTCTTTAAATTGAAAAGAGGAATAGAATGAAAATAATTGACGAGATTTAAGGATGCTAATGACAAATAGAACCTAATACAGACAAATTAGTATCCCATCAGGCTCATCCTTCTCATTAGTGATTATTTTTAATTTTGCTGATTTGATTGTTATTAATTAGAGAGAAATCTAGTGTTTATATGCAGTTTATTTTTCATTTCATTTTAATAAATATCTTTATAATTCCTGTTCCATGTTGTTTTATTTCCAAACTTTTTGAAATTCTAAAATTATAGCTACATAAATATTTTCATGAAATTCAAAAATTATAAGCACAGCTACACTTGCAATTTATTATTAGTTGAGGGGAACCAGAAAAAATTGTCTTTGAAAAGAGGGAGTTGAGCAAAAAAGTTTGGGAAACTGCTCTAAGGAAATATATTATACCTAATAATAATCTATGGTAAATGAACTTTTCTGATCATTCATTAATGTAATATATTTTTAGCATACATTATAAGTTTTAATAAATAATTTATTTGTTCTAGATATACAAAAACTTGTATGAATGCATTCTGAATACACCAGGTGCCTTAGAGAGACCAGCTTGGTGGCGAGAATTCATTGATAAGCCTAATGTCCAATCCATAAAACCAAAACTGTGATTGTTTAATGAGATTATTTTGAAATATATATCTTTTCATGTTGCATATAAATCACTATCAAGGACAATTTATTTGGAATAAAAAAGGTGTTATACCCTTTATGCAAACATATATCGTATTTACATAGCATTTCTCCCTGGACTTATGATTATGCAAATTTGTAATCATAAATATGTCTATTACTTTACATACCTGCCAACTCTTCTGTGTGTGGAAAAATACACTCCTCTCCAAACTTCCACACTATGCCAATGAGAAAGTTTGAGGCTACAATAGATGTAACATGCACCAGCTCCCACATACATGATGGTGTTTGGTTAGATCTAGTTTCTAACTTGCAATCCTCAAGTTGCTAGTCTGCTACTCTACCAACTGCCCAAATTCACTTTGGGGATACAAGGATTCGACACATTATGAAAGAAAGGCTGGTAAATTCCATTTTATTTTGACAATTAAAGGACCAGCAATGGTTTCAGTTGGTGGGTTGCTAAAAATATGCTTTGTGCTAGTCAATTTTGGGAAACAGGAATTTTTCAATTGTTAGTAAGGTATCTGTTATAACTTTAATTTGCTGTGTTTATTTTGAATTTTGGCATTGGGTTTTATGCAGCAAAAATCTTCTGGAATTTTTTTCTTGGAGGATGGCAGGTATGATTTTATTCTTAAAACAAAATTCATTAGATTAGATTGAGCGTATATTATTTTGAAAATGTTACTTATTAGATTAGATTGAAAGTATTTTATTCAATCATTAATATTTTATGCACACAAGCGTATCTTATATTCACATTTTGAATTTATCTTATACAAATTATTCATGCATATTTTTTATCTAACTTGAATGCATTATAAATTTACAATGAGCATTATCAGTATTATGTGAATTATATTTTATTTGGTGGCATATTAAACTTATACTATTGATTGTTTTTGTAATTAAAAATAAAATTTTAATTAAGAATGACACATGTTAATGCTTTTTATTGATCTTTATAAAAAGTTATTGCAGAAAATGGAAATTACAAATTTTAAAGAAAAGTGATTGCAAGTGCAAGAACTTTAAATTTCTAATCTTTCGAAAAAAAATTAACTTTTGAATTTGTTACAATTCTTATTGTTTCTGTATTATTTTTATTAAAGCAGATTATATGATTGGGTGTTTTACTTATATTTATTTTAATGTAAATCTACTGTAAATAGAGCAATACATACCAATGATTTTTATTTTATTATTATAAATCAAGAATGCAAGATCGTTTTAATTGCCAACTTTTACAATAAAATTATTTAAAGTATTTTCCATCTGTTGATTCAATTTATTTACTCAAATACAACCAAATAGTTTCTGTAAAATGGCATTTGTTTTCAAATATGAAAAACTTTCAAAATAGGTATTAAAATTGTGACTGAATTGGAAGAATTTATGTACTGCTTAAAAACAATAACTGAGAAAATATTTCAAAGCATTCTTTAAATAATAAGTATACAGCAGTAAATCAGAGCCTAGTGTTATTTCATAAATAGCCACGTTAAAATTTGTGCACAAACAGCTTGATATATACATTCTTACAGTGCTTTTTTTGTAAGAAAAAAGGTGCAGGAACTTGCATCTGTTAATCTTTTATTAAAAAATTATATATTCAGTTCTTAACATAAATTTAATTTATTGATTTTAAGGCAAACATTCATTTTAAATTCCAAAGTTTTGTTGACAAATCTTCTAGATTCCTTTCCTTGCTGTTAGTATCTATGGTGGAATGTCATTCTCTGAGTAACCACAGATCAACGTACTTTGAAGGATTGAAAAGTCTCAAAGGTGGTCTGACAAGTTTGATGAACAAAAGTGCTGAAATTGTCTCTTCAACGAAGCGCTTGTTGGGGTTGCAAATAGATCCATCTGCACAAACCTACATTCACTTGAAAAATGGGAATGCAAGTTTTTCAGGATATGTCATTTCGAGAATGTATTCATGGGATCCACGAATCATTTGTCTTTCATTTAGTTGCAGGCTGATTGACAAGTTTCTAATTTCCACTTCTCCAAATGTCAGTTGAGTATTAAAATCTACAGACCAATATTTTTGATCAAGTACGTGAGACTAATACCCCAACTCATTGTCTTTGCTATCAAGCGATTCTTTCAATTTTGTATAAAATGCACTTCGGTCAATGGAAGAATCTTGAATCTTTTTCGTGAAGTAAAACTCCACGAAAACGAAGATCACGTACAGCAGCAACAGCGCATTTATAATAGGGCCCAAAGTTCTGTCTTCAAAAACGTACCAGTATTTTTATTTTCTTATTTGCCTTGTACAGGTCTATGTTGCGGTCCTGTACGTCCAAACGCAATTCTGATAATTCTTGGAGAACATCACACATCAATCCTAGGTCCAATAAAAATTCTGTAGATGTGATTTGTCTTTTCAAGCCATCATAAGTGCATTTATCATTTTTATCTCTTGTAAGATCATGCATTGCTTGTTCAAAATGATACACAAGGGATTCAAAATTATTCCACAGCCAAAACTATGCAAACTAGAAGACACTCATCGGGTACTTAAAATTCCACCAATTTTCAGCAGCTCAGCCCCCAATAATTCTGCACATAAATGCAACTCTATTCTTTTCCGAAGCATGGTATATGATGTAAAGTTTGTCAACAAATAAATAATTCTATTCCTGAAGTTTTCTTGACATCACCTGATAATTCTAGTCTGATTAGCACAATGCCAAACTATAATAGAAGGAAAACGTTCGGACAGCAATTGTTTCACTCCACTTTTTCCAAGTTCTACCAAGTCCAGAAACAAATTTATCGGTGATTTCATTCCAACACCTTCGATACTTCATCGAATATATACTATGTAAGCAGTTTCTTTCTTATTGTGGTTGATTCATCAATTATAAATGAAATTTTATTATTGGATTGAACAATTTCTTTAACCAGTTTTCCCCATTTCGCCACTTGTATGAATAACAATGTTAATACACGCATTTGTAGAATGAAGAATACGACCCATTTCAACTCCGTTTAATTCGTGCAGATCAATTTCAGTTTCAAAATGATGGAATGATTTATTTCCCTTTGCTATTTTATATGCAATTTGAAAATTTTTTAGTTATTTTTTCGAGAGATAATGAAGTTAAAAAACATTCTCGAGACATTTTTCGCTTCCAGCAACTATTAATGCTGCTTTATGTACAGCAGATTCTCTGATCAAAAATTTTTTTCGCAGTGAGCTCAACTGTTGCTTCTTCTCTTTGCCAGAATAGGTAATCTCATTGTTGGTCTATTCTTTGGAAAGTTCCATTTTCGTTTCAACTCCAAGAGTTCCAACTTTTCTACAAGGCATACAGCCAAGTTTTATTTTGCAAACACAGCCATTAATTTTTCAAGAAAAAAATCATTTTTTGGATCATAGATCCAGCAGTTCGGCCAGTCATTTGTTTAGCTTTGCTTCTCAAGATCAGATTCAGAAATATCAACAGGCGTCGTTATTTTCATGTGTTGTCTTAATATTCCGGCCTTTTTATTAGCAGGGCCGGTGGTTGAGAAGTAATTTTTTTTCATTTTTAAATTTGGGGTCCCACTTTAACACTAAAAATGTAAAAGATTTTCAACGAAATATAATGGTCGCCGCCCGCAGTAAGCACTCAGCGCGCGACCACACGACCAATCACAAGTCGAGCAGTGCCATCACAACCAGCGTGGCCGAAGTAAGCATGCATCGGACTCGACACATAAGCAGCCAGCATGTACTGTTTTAATGATTTTGCCGCCGACCTGCTATGCTCGACAGTGATTCAAGTCCACGTGGACCAAACATAAAACTTGGAAAATCCGTCGAAAAGAGGTACCGGAACGCCAACACAAAAAGAGCACTGCATTCTTGTTTATTTTATGGAATATAAATGAACAATTTTACAGAAAGACCAACTTTTATTCAATTTTAAAAACAATATATTAAAACATGGCTTCCATTAATTCAGGATATATAAAACTTATAAGTGTAAAATTGAAAATGTATGGAATGACTATTTTAACCAGCTGTCAGAAACGCATTCATTCAATTAGAGAAGTTCAATAGTGAAGTTTTATTGATAGTAAATAGAAAATTAATTCCATCAGTAGTATAAATGTATAAATATAAAATACAGTAGTATACATGTATAAATATAAAAAATTAATTGTATGCAGGCACTTTTAATTAGGAAAAATGTTTTCCCATATTTAATAAGTTAAATTTTTTTTAAATATCTTTTTAAAGGGAATAACTTGCCAGATATACATTTAATATATTAATATTTACTCAAAATGAAAAGGGGCAACTCAAAAGTGAGGAAAGAGCACTTTGGTTAAATTAGAAACCCCTTTGATATGCACTTATCCAATAAAGCAGCAGTTATTTATCAAGATATAGATGAGTCAAATGCACGTTGAGAGAAGTGAGATGTACTGATCGTTTCAATGGATGTAAAAACTAAAATTAAATAAAAAACAGGTTAATATGATGGGGGAATTTGTATAATAATCTTTCACATCTGTTAATTAAAATAATCTAATGTAATCCAGCGCTCTATAAGAATGGGGCCAAACTGGCCCTTTCCATCTTTCTAGGTTTTAGGCAACTTCTCTAGTTAAAGGTTCTTAAAATCTTAAGCTATAATTTTGCTGAAAGTCCTTAACAAGCTTTAGTTTTTACGAGAACATTGCATAGTTTATTTCATTTGCATTCAAAATCAAAGATCAATGTGATACTCGACAAAGGTCAAGTGTCATCAAAAATCAGATGACACAGCATATTTGTAGGTCTAAAAACTTGTTTTCAAAACTGGGACAGTGAAACCTAATAGCACTCATGAAAGTTTCTTCACATACACTGAAGTGCCAGAAAAACTGGTTTATCAGTCTGGTAAGCATCCGTCTGGAGCAGAGCTTCAGAAATATGATGGGGCATGGACTCCACGAGCTTGCAGAATTCTGTAGGCATTGAACACTATACTTCCTGCAGAGCAGTTCACAACTTCATTGTATCCCAAGGTGTAGGATTTTTACATTCCACAGCGCGTTGCATGTTTTCCGATGTGTTGAATAACATTGAGATCTGTTGACATAGTGGAATTTCAAACCTCAAACTCAGATGAGTGTTCATCTAATTATAATTTGGCATGTCTAGACTTGTGTGGCTGCATCATTGTCCTGTTGGAAGAGGCCAAACCCATCAGAATGGACATGAACGGGTATATCTTGTTAGGAAGATGCACGCATAGCGTTCACCTGTCAGGCATTTGTAGACGTACCAGGGGTCCCATTGAATGCCAGCTAAACAAACCTCATACAATTATAAAGCCACCATTAGCCTATACAATCTCATGCAGGATCCATGGCTTCATGGGGTTTACATAGATCCTTCCAGGAAATCTGGCTCATTGGACCAGGCTACTAATTTCCAGTTGCAGTGTTCCTAAGTCCAGGCAAGGCCCACAGCTTTGTCATGCATTCATCAAGGCTACTTGAGTTGGACATCAGCTTCTGAAGCCCACACCTTTGAGGGAATGTTGCAGTCCTCATGTTTGTTGAGGGCCCACAGCTTTGTCATGCATTCATCAAGGCTACTTGAGTTGGACATCAGCTTCTGAAGCCCACACCTTTGAGGGAATGTTGCAGTTCTCATGTTTGTTGAGGGCCAGTATTGAATTCCAATGTTATTTGAGGAAGTGTTGCATGCCTATTTATTGCTTGTAACAATTCTTGATGGCCTACACAGGTCTTTTAGCCACACTTCTATCATAAGCTACAAGTTTTGCCAGAATTCATGTAGTCATGGTACACCTTTGAAATGGTAATATGTGAAAATCCAAACCTCTACCTCCGAAATGCTGACACATCTCACAAGCTTCAATTATTAAACCACATTGAAAATAATTGCTTAAATCATACCTTGCCATTTTGCATAGGTTCCTCTGTATCAGTTTTTCTGGCACTTCAGTGTAATGCACTCACTGGTTTATGGGTTGCAATCTATGAGAAATGTAGCCTTAAAAATGAAAGCCTTGGAAAATCATTAAGACTTAATTTTTCTTTTGTTGAAAAGCCTGTTTATATAATAGGATATCCTGAAATTAAGAATACTAGAGAGTAGTCTTAAATAGAGAATAAGCTTAGCATCTACACTGCAATTTTTACTTATTAATTGATCACAGTGTCATTACTAACTTTACATGTCTTATTTAAATCTGTTTGTAATCGATGAGAATTGATATGCACATTTCATACCTCCAAATAAGCTGTGCAAAATGCACATGGTGACATCTGACAAACCTATCTCCAAATGGAAAATTAGTCAAAAAATATGAAACAGCGTTTTGTGTACTTCTTACTGGGGTTAGTTCTTATTTACAATATAACGTGTGGCAAAATGTTCACATCTGTCATGATACCACAATTAGCATGTGGAAGTCTACTTCAATAGCATTTCATTTATTTGAAAAGCGATTCAATAATTTAACATCTAAACCGATTTTCTTATTAACTCAGCTTCTTTTCTGCCCTAATTTCTATCTTTATGATTCCTCATTGCCATCTGTCACCAGATGGTTGAAGAATTTCATTAGATCAGCGAGCTCTTCCAAGTATTTGGTAACAGTATTTTATAGCTCCATAGCTGAAATCAAGCACATTTAAATGAATCAGCAAAATTAGTAGCATTGAATTTGATATTCATGTTGCCATTCACCAATATACAAATGATGTTTATTTTTGTGCCACATACATTAGATATATAGATAGATTGTAGGAAAGTAGACAGTACATAAAACATGCATTATTAAATTCATAGCCTTTTTCCGCTAAACATTTTGCTAAAAAGTTGAAATAAAAAGAAAATACAATCACAATATTTGGATAAAAGATGTCTATTTTTTAGTTTATTGAAAATAGCTATAAAAAATTGACAAAATAGATCAAAACACTTATTTTATTTCGTATGAAACAGAAGTGATAAGTTCAATACTTTCATCTTCTTTTAGTAAACCTAAGTATTTGAGTTGCTGCTTCTGTAAATTCAAGAAAGTTTCATAGTTTTCAGCTAGAATGTCCTGATCTTCTGTTTCTATTTTAAATGGTTCTGCAACCTTGTTCCGAGAAATAGAAAGATGTTACAATGTGAATATCGTTAGAATTTTTAATAGTACAGTAAATTAATAGCCATTCATTCATTTTTACTCTGATCAATAATCA
This sequence comes from Meta bourneti, assembly GCA_933210815.1. NCBI lineage: Eukaryota > Metazoa > Arthropoda > Arachnida > Araneae > Tetragnathidae > Meta > Meta bourneti. The sequence continues at coordinate 30,553,629 of OW119923.1, read as the reverse complement.
CCATGAGATTGATATTTGAAAAGTATGTCAGAATGAAAATGTTAAATAAGCTAAAAGTGATATTTTTGGTTCATAAGAGTTTAAAACTTTTTACTTACTTTCTCAGATTGCTCAGAAGGTTTTACTGTTTCTGGCACAATAGAATCTGCTAGACTTTCTGGAATATTTTTACGTATTGCAGTAGCTTGTATTTCAATCAACTGTTTAGTTTTCTCAAACTAAAAAGTAAATGGAAATACTTACAGATTTACATTTATATTAATTGCAAAATAACAATTTTACATGAAGATGTAATCTGCCTTTTGTGACAGAACTATAGATTTAATGATAAAGACAATTTTTAATTTGTTGGCTTACAGTGAAACACACTAAGTCAGAAAACATAATTCTCAGAAAATGAAGGGGGTAAAATTATATTATCTATGCTTTACTTAATAAATTCGTTTCTCAAGAAATCTAGCATTCATGAAAGGAAAAGTAACTTAGTGGACTTCACCAGGCTGAAAAGCACATTTTCTGGTCTAGAAAAAGCTAAAACTCATATCTTAAAATATTTATCTTAAAGTATTTTATTTGTAAGGCAACGAAGTCTAACCAATTAATAAAACAAGAGCTAAACACTTGAAATGTTACAAATTATCATTCTGTGATTTGCTGATCCTTGAAGTCAATGGTACAAAGCCAAAAGATCTGCAAGCCCCGTCAGAAATGACAAAAATAATGTACCATCTGATGTTAAGACTTGCATGGATAATGCTTTAAAATATGTTTTATGTTGGTTTTCTTCAAATAGGTATTTCTAAGATATATTTAATTTATTGCTGCTTTAGATGCTAGAAATCCCAGCTGAGGAAAGGGAATCTATTATTTTTATAATTCAAGAAGCCTTCAGACATAATGTCACATATAACATTATATACCATGTCAATGTCTTACTAAACGTACTATCAAAATAAAATTTTCTTTCCCAAAGCTGTAACTGATTTTCTCTGAGACCATGTTACTTAAAAGGCTAAAACTGAATACATTTCAATTATAAATGTTTTTCTTTATTAATTTTTTAAAGAAAAGCTCTAAGGATCGATAAAATCATTTTTTTCTCTGAGCATGCAGTCATATGGAATAAGTATTAAAAGTACCAAGGAAAAAATTATTTTCATATTCATTTATTATAATTATTTTCATATTTTTAACCTGCCATCACTTCAAACTTCTTTAAAATATTTCCAGCTAATGCTTTTTGTAACATGAAATAAAATTTTACTGATGGAATTCCATAAAATAACTATCACATACTATGTAGCACTTTAAAACATAAAAATCTTAAAATTCCAATTAACAAAAAGTATATTGAAGTTACACTATATGTAGCTCATCAGTTCATTGTTCGAACAGTTTAGAAAGGTTTTTCAGTCTTTTTTTCTAGTTCTTTTTTAGAATATGTAGTTTATTACTAGACTCCAGATTCTTAGGTTTTGACCTATTCAGTGATTTGCACTCTATTTCAAATCTGTTAACATATTTTTATGATTTGGGATGTTCTTAATCAAAAATCTAAATTTTATTCAGGTCATCCTAAAAAATACTTAATTTAGTGTTTATGACCTATAAAATGCTTTTGTACTTCAAAAAGACCTGAAATGACTTTTGAAACCTACAACTTTTTGAGATATTTTGACTTCAAATGCATTTTGAGTACAATTATATACAAGATAAAGAGGTGTTAAAAGATATGACGTTATTTAGAATAGCAAAATGTGCAATTTTGTGAAAACACTGCATATAAAAATTACAAAACATGTCACTGTATACTAAGAACTGAAGATATCAAAAACAAACACCTTAAAAAAATCTTAAGGAGAGTAGCAAAATAACTTTTTATCCTTTTAATATTTCAATAACTGTCGGAAACAGGAAGCAAATATCATGTATTTCACTATTACAAATGATGATGTCATAACATTTGTAAGGCCTAATGAAATGGATAATTTTTATATTTGTTTGTTAACACCTATATTGTTTTACCCAGCACCCAACCGTAAATCAGATATCAATAAAAAGATGGTAACCAGAATAAGTGCGTCCAAAATCGTTTTTAGTTTGTAATATACATGAAAATGTGATTGATGCTGGTCTGAAAATACGAGTATAAGTTTAAATATTATAGCTTGTTTCTGTATGAAATGGATCAAATTTTCCTGATTTAAAGTGACCAAAAATTGTGTGCAAATGATAGCATTGTGGATTTAAAGATGTTTTGGAGTTTCATTAGATCACATGATCTGGGGCGAGGACGTCACATGATTACATTGCCTGAATTACATGAGTCCTATGGAAAAAATATAGGCTAAATGTAAATTTGATACTTTTCAAGGTAATTCTCTGACCAATATGGAAGATATAACAAATTCCTTTGTGCTAGTGAGCAGTTATGTTCAGTAAGTTAGAGATGTTCTTGTAAGGTTGATTGCTTTGAAGTAATTTTTTGCTTCACGAAGATTAATTAGACCAGTCAAGAGTTCAGGACTTCAAAATAATGGAGCATGTGCAACACATTTGTCATGGAAAAATGGAGAATAATCCTAGGTGAACAGGTAACAAAATTTCTCAGTTGAATTTAGACCCTCGAGATCATGTGCTGTTGTACACTTTTCTTAAGACTAAAGTTCTTGTTCTTTCTGAAGATTGCAATATCGCTTTACTCTTGAGAATTTATCTTAGCATTTATTACATGCAAATATGTAAAATTAAATTTTGTTCCCATAAAATTAAACATTGTAAAAATAATTATTAACTTTTCACCAATTCAGAGTAAGTGCTGGAAAAACCTTGATCCAATGTCAAGTCTACTGTGAAAAATTCTAAATCTCTTCTGTTTATTAGAGGTTGAGCCAAAATTTTTACTCTATTGAAAACGTCACTACTGGTATTTGTCAAACCACTCATACCAAAAGAAACTAACTGCTATCTACAGATACAAACCTGATTTTTAAAAATATCTTTTAGCCATGTTTAATTTTTTATATTCTTTAATCTAATTGGTTAATTAGCAAAACAAATTAGCTTTAGCTTTGTTGCTAAAAATAACTTAAGTGCAAATTTTCTGATTTCTCCTTGTAAAACATGTTTTTTTCAGCACAATTGCAATTGTGATAGAAACTTTCTATTGTAATGATGGTTAGCACTTAAAATTGTCTTTGATCTATTGTGGAGAAAGTCACCTGGCGTAATTATCAGAAGTTATCTAGCATTGTAAGACAACAAGTTCAAACAAATTCTGTTGATTTCCAGCTAAACGCTTGCATGCTTCTTTTAAATTCTGTGGTTATTTATTACTTTAAGAAGGCTGATTATATTTAACATGTAAAAAGACAGATAGATTCAATCTAAAGAAATAATTTATGAATGGGTACTATTGCTGTATAAAACAGCCTGCATTAAGTTAACTATAGCTGTGGTAAATAATTTTTTGAAACATTAAAAAAAATTCTGTAACTGTACTAATAATCTAAAATGATACTGTTAAAACCTAAAACAATTTTAAAAACATAAAACCAAAGTTAAGATTTTCGAATTTTAAAAGGTTTAGATGGCCTACATTTGTGCATTGCAATGGGAATGTTTAACAACCATATTGGTAAGAATGTTATTGGATCACTAGCATACATAACCAGCATTCATATAAAAAAATTACAATTACCTCATTGTCTTCAGCAATCCATAATTCAGGAAGAAGAGTCATAGAATAAACAACTCCTTTGGCATCTCCCGCAACAATGATATATTCAGTTTCTATACAGAAAATATAATCAAACAAAAATACATTGTCAACTGTTTTGAAGAGACAAGTAATTTATTCAAAATAATGTATACAAATATAGCTGAAATATTGATACATATTACATAAAATAATGAAAAATTTTATAAAATGTTTATTCATGAGTATATATTTGATTTTTGTTGATTGCCTTCACAATTTCAGAGTATTTAAATTCTGATTTCAGGTTTAAAAATATGATTAAACATCACATTTTAATATCAGTAACATTAAACTAATCAAAAAGATATTTTTTGCAATAATTTTACTATAAATTAAAAAAAATTTAATTTCTGTAAATTACGAAATTATTAACAACTATGATCTGAAGGAAATATTTAAGTTTTACCAACTGTATAGTGAAATTATATTTTACTGAAATTCCAAGGTATATTTTAAGGCAATAAAACAAGATATAAACAATAAAAGATTTTAGCATTCAAAAAATTAATATATGGTGAACATAAGAGAAAATTATAATTTATTCATATAGTAATTCAATAAATTACAGAAGTAAAATACATACACTTTTAAAAAACTCTAAGCAAAAATTCAAAGATTTTTAACAAAAAAACAATGCCAATTTTAACACATAAATCTTTTGCAGTTAAATAATTGTATGAACTGCTATTAGACAAAGAAATTTCTTTATAAGTAAACCTTCACTGCTTTGGAGAATCTTTTGAAGAACTCTCCTACTTCAATATAATTATTCATAACCCTTTTAAAATTTACCATGTCTCACAGTTAAGGAATCTTAAGAATTAGATATTTCCTTTTTTACTTTTTCAAAACATTTATAAAAAATCTAAAATAATTTATGAATTAAAAAGAATACTATCTCCTTCTGATTTCAAGAAAACTACAAAAATCCTGTTTGGGAAAAACAAAAAAGAATAGAAATGTGATAACTTTGTTAAATACATCTCAATGCATTCTTTCCCATAATTCTCCTTTCATCAGAGTTCTTAAAAATCTACATTAAAAAGCTTTCAAGGACAACCAATTCATGAGAATAAATTTACATGAGTTGTTTCCCAAACAGAACTAACAACTTATGGAAACTAAGTTCCATCGGAAAAGAAAAATGCATAAAAATAATTCAATAGATAAAAAATATTAAAAGTGAAAAATTAGCGATAGTTGTGTGCTAAATCCAGCTTAATATAGCAATACAGAACAGAAAAAGTAACACTTCACTTTACTGCTGTTAAATACTTGATGGCAGAAAGTGATTTAACAATAGTTTAAAGTACAATGGCATTAAATACACATAAAAAGGTTCTATTAAAAGGTCTTTTTTAATTGTTTTGCAGTGCATTTGTGGGGTTTTCGTGTATTAGTCCAAAGAAGGTATTTATGACAACTTAGCAGTATTGTTTTTACTTATTTATTTATTGATAATACATTTGGCATGTGCATCTAAAAGGTCATACTGTGCCAGTACCATGGATTGATAAATATACATATCAAAATTCCAATGAATGAATTAAAAGTCAAAATCTCAAAATAAATTTTAAGAAATTATCTGCAATAAGATTATAAGTTAACTGAACAATGCTAAAAAATAAACTATCAAATATTTATATTAGATATATTAGTTAAAAATCAAAGAAAATTTCTATCGTTAAATCATTGTCAACATGTTAACAAATACTGATGCCGATATTTTCATTCATGATTACAATGGCTAAATCACAGGTATAAGTGTCACGAAAATTTTCTCTGTAAAGAAAAATATTCTGAAAACATTTTTTCCATCCGGAAGATCGGAAAAACAAGCGTTTTTCCAGATCAATTCCGGAAAAATTGGCAGGTATGCTCCATATCATAATTTTACTTACCTAGATGCAAAATACATCTTACACACTAATGCACACTTTAAACTCTAATAAGATTAATAAAATCAATTTTTAGGGTGCAGAAAAACTTAATGGGAGTAGAAGTAGAAAGTTTAAATTATCAATTGAAACACTTGGTAAAAAGATCGTTAAGAATGCTTTAGGTACATGGTAGTAAACAAAGAATATAGCTCTTTTAAAGCTATAAAAATTTCCTAAAAAATATTTGTATTTTGTTTTCTGTTCTAGCAAACTGTCTTAATTACTAGTTTTACAGATGTGCAGCAGTTTAAAGGTTTATCGAGTAGATATTTTGATTTATTTGTGTGTAAACCTTTAAAAACTGCTACATTCTATCAACTGAAAATTTGAAAGTAAGCTTAAAACTAATATCTTGAAAATTCAACTGCATTTAATGCTCTAGATAAGTGTGGTTATAAATATTTTAAGTAAAAACCTGATATAGACTGGATGGAAGTGGATTTTATTGCAGATGTTGCCATGTAATGAAAAAGATAGGGTTCATAGAGGTTATTCAACAGATCCCACACTTCAACGGACCCATCAATGAATCCTAAAATAAATACAGCTGGTCTACTGGGTGACCATTCTCCACTGGTTATGTACGAAGATCTCTGTCTCAAGTATACAGGCTCTGCCTAGGGGGAAAAATGAAAGAATTAAATTACTTAAATAAAGTAAAATAAATTATTCTCACACAAAGTACTGACAGTCAAGTTACCTTGATATTGTGTTCCCATATGGCAAAACATTTACCTCCTGCACTGAGAAATGCATCCTGGATAAATGGTGAGCATGCTAATACAGAGATTGAACTATTGTGTGGAGACTTATAATAATCTGGATACCTTACTGGAAAATTTATAAAACACAATATATTTTCACTGAGAATGAATCAAATCATTTTTGAATTTCAGCTAGAATTAAAATACAACTCCCTGCCCTATGCATTATAAATGTATTCTTAATATTTGAATGTAAACCAAACTACAAATTTAAAGTTTATGACACCTGTTGATTCATATTTACACTTCTCAAAATCTTTTCAAACCATACAGCTGGTTGAAAGTCAATTGTCTCAATAATTACATATATTTTCTGAATTTTAGTGATAAAAGGTTTTGAAAATACAATTTCTATAAATCTTTAACAAGTTTATATTTAGTTTTCCGTTTTATTTTATTTCTTAAAACTTGGGCAATTATATCTGCAAATTATAAAAATCAGCGGCAATATAAACATTTATTAACACAAATATATCGTTACTACCACGCCAAAGCTACCAATCTGCATTTTGGCAATTTTGACATAACTGCATTTTTCGAGTCACCATTTCATGTTTTATACTATGACAAAGCCACGAATCATCTTAATTCTTAGTGAAAATGCCAATTTTCATGAGAAAACAACCTTTGAGTTGTAACTCGATTTTTCCCAAAGCTTCAAACCTTTAAACATGGTTTTGTAGAAATGTCAATTTTGCAGATTGGTGCCTTGGGCGTGGTGGTAACGATATCTTTAGCTTAGTTACAAATTTTGATTTATTAAAGACAATTTTATGAATTGCACTTAACTTCTTGCATACATTTGTCACCAAATATTTAGTTACAAGTTTAATTCATCATGAATGATTTTTGTCAATATTTTTATTACTCAACAAAAAATATCAATTATTTGAGGAATTCAGATTAAACATAAAACAATAATGTTTATCACCTACAAAAACATGCATTAATGCAGTATGGGAAAATAGTTTGAGTATGCTAACTTCTATCATTATATACAATAATTTTCTTTTTAAATACAGATAATTAATATTTACCTATAAATTTTCCTGCATCATCCCTTATAAGTTTAAAATTTCCACAAAGAATTTGACCATCCTTAAAAGAATAAATTAATCATAAATAGCTCACTTCATGAATTTTGAAGAATTTTTGTTAATATATTAATTCTAATTATTTTAATATACTTTTGTAAATAAGTACTTATTTAAACATTCACAATTTTTCGTTCACTGTAATTTTTGTAATTTGTAACTTAAGTTATGCTTAAACTATGAGGGTATGCAGAAATGATGCAAATATAAGAATATAAGCTTTCACATTCCTATGAAAAAGAATTCAATTCTATCAAGTTGTTTACATATTTTAAGCAAAATACCCCCCATTTTATAGCAATATTATGACAAATTTATAAATAAATTTCAGGGAATTAATCAAAAGAATTTCAATTCTCATCTGAATAAATATTAATTTTAGAAATAAAATAAGTTGATGAGTTGCAAGCAAGTTAGAAATTGAGGAAAGTGGTACTTAATACCTTTCTCTAGGAATTAAAAATAGGCTTATAAATTCTTTAGCTTAAAATATAAACAAAATGAGTAACTGTAAAAAGTAATATTTATCATCTGAAATTACTTATAGTAATATATACATATAATATTTCCATTGCATAGTAAAACTTTTGGTAAAAAATTACTGTGATGTAAGCAAACCTTTTGTCGAATGCAAAAGTATGTTTCTTAACTATAATTTTTCTGCAATGTGCTTCAAGCGTATTGCTAATTTTGTTTTTATTTTGATCATCTTTTTCATTTGATATGCTTTTACAAATTACAGTGGCATTACTTTTTCATTTGATAAATTTATGTTTTTCCTGGTTCTTTTGAGTTTTCCATATTCTTAATTAAACTTTTTCTGTGTTTACCTTGAAATTCAGGCATGCTAAGAACTGGACATTAAACTTTAAAAATTAATAATATTCATGAGAAACGATATGTCAATTCAAGAAAATTACATCACAGCCCCCATAAAACTCTGTACTCATAGCATCAATTTCACTATCTCCAACATCTATTCCAGACAATTTTATATCAGCAATGTCATCTGAATTTTCTATAATAAAAAACAGCATGTGAGTACCCAATGTAAAAATTTATTCAAAAATATTAATATTTTTTTCTTAATATTTATCTCACCTTTGCTGTCAAATATGTAACTAGACCTTAAAGTGAAGCATGTCAATGCTTTTCGCTTTCTGCTTTCTGGTGCAAATACTTCAATCTGAAAGATAGTTGACAATTATTTATGCTTTGTGATTACTATGCCATGCTTATCAACAATTTTAAACAAGTAAATCAAAATTAAAATAAATCGTTCAACTAAAACACAAAACCCCTTATCTGTTTTTTGATCCTGCATCAATTAAAATGAGTAATTTTTTAAATTAAGTAATATGACAACATTTGAAACATAAAGAGAAAATAAGTTAGATATTATTATAAAAATCAAACCAAATGCATTAATCGTTGCTTTGATTTTCTTCACATTTTTTTATATGAATCTACAAGCAATCATTTCATATTTGAAAACTACACAAATCTTAGATGTGTTTTGTTAAATTAATTTTTTAAATTCTTCATCACAATGCATTTCAAAAGTTTGAACTTTATTTTAATTTTGATTTATTACACTTTCCTAAGCATTAATTTCTCTTTTAACTCTGTAATTGGATGTTGCCATATTGCCAGCATTACTGAAGTTAGTTTTAAAGATCATAGTGCAAAGGGTTAAAACCATCTGGATAAATATGAAATGAGAATGAAGACAGCTTAAATTTATATAATCAAAGTACGAAATAAATTATAATTAAGGATGAAGTAATAAGTATAAGCATTTTTGATCAAATAACTCACTGTGTGAAATGGTTCCCACACATTATCCAAATGGTGAAACTTTTTTGGGGCAGAATGTCCCTTCATTGGCAAACCTGTTCTCAAGTCCCAGAACTGCAAGAAACTGGAAAGAAGGTTAAAATAAAATCCGAAATACATATATATTTAAATAACAAACATTGCAAGAAAATTATTAAGTATAGCTTTAAACTCATTGAAACTTTTTGAGCAATAAGCAAATTCCAAATCAAGAATTTATTATTAACAGGAAATAATTTTTACATGCAAAATCTTAATCAAAGCTTCTTTGGATATGCAAAATTCCAATAGATTGAATTGAAAATTTTATGACTACAATTAATTGCTTTGAAATATGAGATTTATATTTCATACATTTTGATAAAACTCAAGAACACTGTATTGGCCCATTGTCCAATTGGCAACTAAAATTTTTGTTGCAAAATGGCTAGTTGGATAGGCCTATGACGGGTTATCATATTCCAAAATTATCGGCAATAGGAAATGAAAAATTATTACCAATTGGAGATGGTAGTGTTTCTGAGTCAAACCAATATTTTACTGATGGCTATTTTTGATGGAAACAGTATATACATAACTGTAAATTTACTGGATTTTAAAAACATAATTTATTTACCCATCCAATCCACATGTTACAATTTGATATGAGATATTTAAAGAGTTTTTCTTCACATTCCCTCTTGATGATACCTTAAAAGACAAACATAAACTACTAGTTTGTTAATATATGTGTATGAACATAAAGAAAAAATGTTTTGTAAATACCTCGAAATTCTTAGGAATCCACTGGAGATCAGTAATTCCATGTTTATGAATATGGTCTATGTTACAGATAGCACAACATCGAATAACAGGAGCAAAAGTGAATTCTCTCTGTGAATACAATATTAATATTAAAAAGCATTTGCCATTGAAAACAATGTGTAGATATATAAAGAATAATTGCTTTATTCAGATATTAAAAATCAACAGAATGGAGAAGCCTTAATCAATGTTGGTTTCTTTATGTCAACTTATGGCACAAAAGTTAGGTATTTTGAGTAAGAGAAATAATCTAAATATTTGAATTTTTAAATGTACACACTAGGGCCATAATTCCCTGATGCATACAACACAATGACCTCAAAACAGAAGCATATGTATAAAAAGAGAAAAATGAATGCAATAAAAACTGTATTCAAGTAAAATTTGTTGGAAATTTGAACACATTAGATCTGCATTAATGTTTCTTTCAGTCAGTATAAATAAATTGGTATAAATAATGCTTAAATATCTCACAAATATAGTTTTATTTGTTTTGCTTTTATTAATAATTGATTTCACTTTTAAATCACCAGTGTCAATATTTAATAAGAATTCTTTGACATAAAATCTAATGCTTCATGCTCAGTTCAAATAAAAGAAGTTTAGAATGGAATATTATAATGACATTTTTTAAATGAAAGACAAAGTATAGATTTGTAGTCTTGGATTTCCCCTAATGTACAAGGTAAAAATAATATATAAATCCAAATTTAAAGTTTTTTAGTTGAGATTTTTGATGCATAGAACAGTCTAGATACTAAAACCAGCAAACTGTGCACAAGAAACTCAATCTTTATAAAAATAATTTGGTCTCATATTTATTAACATGTAAGAAAAACCAACAAGTCTCAAAACATGCACTTACCACGGAAGTAGAAGTGTCATCTTGCAAAATACTTTCCACGAAGGATGCTTCTTTTCTCATATCCCACAAAACTAATTGACCTGTCAAACTTCCACCAGCTATCAAATTTGGTATACTTGTGTTAAATTTTAGAATTTGTATGTCATTGAAGTATTCAAACATGAGCTACAATAGAAGAGATGAAAAGACAGAAGCTAATTTAGCTTTCCAAGCATTTCATGTTTTACGTTCTTTTGTTACATATTGTATGAAAGAGAAGATAACTAGTCCATGGGTAAAGCAAACTACAGCTTAACATAATCTTATACAGGGTGGACTATGAAAATGCAGACCATCTCAGTCTTATTACACTGTGTATGTGAAATATCACATGGAACATGGTTTAAAGATGTACCAGTGGGGAAATTTAAAAGGAAAATGTCTTGGGATTGTTGGCATGCCTTTTCCCTTTTAAATTTTGAGATAGGCATGTCTTTAGACCAAATTTTGCATGATATTTCATGTACTGTAACAAGATTAATTAATTAAAATATTTACAAAGGTTGTTAAGATAGAAAGAAATTCATTTGTAGCAAGATTACTCTATATTAAAACTTTAAATAAATATTGAATATATATCAAAGACTATTTTACTTAAGTCTTTTAATCTAAATCATTTACCTTCGGGAAAAACTGGTTCTTAGCACTCCACATATAAAACAACACAGAGTCAGATTTACATTCAAGCCAACCTTTTGTTCTTTGCTCAAATGATAAACAGTTTATTGTAGATGCAATAAAAATATCTGAAAAAAGTAATTGATATTTTTTAAAAACAAAATACTGAGATAAACATATTTTGCAATTTGTAAGGAATTGTGTATAAAACTTATAGGATGAGCTGGATTAAGTGTGAATCCAAATCTTCCAAGTTCATATGAAACCATTACCAGGGTATGAAAAAAAATTATCATGATTTAAAAAAACCCCAAAAAACATTGGTTTTTTTTTATTTAAATCAGATTTTTATTATTGTAATTAATTCCTTGCCAGCACGTTTAAATTTGTTGGACATGAGACACGCAAATTACAGTGTAGTTTCTAGATAGTTTTGATTTATTTAAACATCAATATTTTTATGTAAAATATTAATATATTAAGAAATATAGCCAGGTAAATTTTTGAAAGATTAAAACGTGACTTAGGAATTAGCAAAGTAAATCACATGATAGAGTAAAGAGACAGTGCCCCAAATGCCAAGATGAGCAATGTTTTTCCTTCTGGTTCTCAAGCGGTTTAGATTACTTTGAGTTTAACCCATAACCAGTGACATGAATTTTTGGAACCAGATAAATAAGGTTGTCGGCTCTCAGACACTATATTATGAATTTTTTCAATCATACAAATTTCAAAATTTTTTTTACATTATATATTTATCATATACGTATAAAATGTTTTGAATTACTTCAATTATTTTTATATAAAATAATTAATTGATTCAAGACATGCTTTTGAGAAAAATCATGTCACCAATAGAAAATAAAAGGAACTTGCATCTTGAAAAAATTCCTATTTCTCATTAAATTTTAGCTTGCAAAAATAACTTATTGGTGAAAAAATTGTTATTTTTTGTAAGTTAACAATAAAAAATGAGACAACATGAAAATACATAAATTTGAAATCAAATGTCTATTTTTCAAATTCTTTGAGCATTGACAAGTATTTCATAGGTATATTCGAAGCACACAAAAGGGTTTATATATAAAACAAAAAAAATGAAGCTTTTCTCTATGAACAGCATAGAACAGGTAGGTGTAATAGTATCCCCAGAACATGCCAATTCAGTGGAATTTTGAGCTAGCAATAAAAAAATTTATCAATTCCAATAGCTTTCCGCTTCAATCCATAATCTTTTCTCAACATACTGACTCAATTATCAGATGAATGAATTAACTTTTACATTCCAAATTTCAATTCCATAAATATTGAATAGTTAATTCTAGCAAGGTAAAGAATTCTAAGGGATCAATGCATAAAATTTCCCAATAAATTGAAATAAACATTAACCAATATATTACATAAAACAAAATGAAACTATTAAAATTGCCAATTGTAAAGATTTATGTGCAAAATTGGAATGGTTTTGTGATACTGCAGAAAATCTTTTCGTTGCGGGTGTATATTTTTTTATGAAGACTACAATACTAAACAAATAACTAGTGCATCTTAGAAAAGAAGGCAAGTTGCCCTAATTTCAATAACTTGAGTGAATGTATTTCGAGCATCTTCACTCATCACATGGTAAATTATTTAAAATTAGTCATGTGCGATTTATAGTCACACGGAATGTTTAAACAAAACCAACACTGATGACCAGGCTTGTGAGTGACACCTATTGATCAATGGTCCATGATGAAAATATTTGTCTGGTAATTATGATCCCAATCAGCAACTACTCTTATATAGTGGAGAATGATTTTCAATATAATTTTGAGGTGAACTCAGTACGAGGAAAGATCTTAACTTATTTGAATAAAATAACATGCATCTTGTTCAGTATTTCATTTTCAGTATTATTAAACATAACAGAAAGAAAAATGAAATTTAAAATTTTGAATTAAATCAATGATTTTTTTAATAAAAATCACTTGATTTAAATCAAGCTGATTTAATTCTGCATAACCTGATAACTATTGTCTAATTTTTAAAAATTTCATATTTTTACCACATTCTCACATCTTTACTAATATGTGATTATACTGTTTAAACTTATTGACAGTTACTAAAAACTTTCCAATGCTATTTCATGAGTCGTCCTTGGACTATTTTCTTAGTTGCAATATGATAATATTGTGAGTGGGGCAAGAGCACATAATTTCATTCATATCCTTCTTTGGTCTGCAACTTCTCTGCTGAAATTTGAAGTGCTTTGGCAGTGAAACTAATCTCCTGACAGACTGCATTGTCGAGATTCAGAAGTGGTCATACTAACACTCTCAAATTTTAAAATGGACATAAATCTGTTTGTCCTAAATACAAATTCACAGGCTTCCTCGGATAGCATGCTTTCGTGTGTAGGTTTGGATTCCCATGACCTTTTTGAGAATCCTTTGATGGTTTTGTATGTTTTAAAAGAGTGGTTTCATGGACTTGGGCCTAATATGTGGTAGGCCAATAGGAAACAACTAATCTATAGAACTTCAGGGATTTCCAGCAGGTGGCAGTCCTACTTTAATCAGACCCATTTTATATTCAGTAAATGGATTTACCTCATGAATGCACTTGTCCCACATCACTCTACCTGTTTTATTTTCTCACTAGAGTGAAGACCTATATGTAGGACTAAAGATAATTCAAATCTTGATAGATTTTTATACCATTTAGATTATGACTAGATCCTCTCAATGAAATTAAATACTATATAATTACAATTAAATACTCTATGAATTGTTTCTACAACCACACACACATTTAAAAGTACATTTATTTTTCATAACCAGTACATCATTGAGAAATACATTGCACAATACAGTACACATTGATCAGTACAGAATTGACTTACTATATTCAACATAGTTGAGACTGCCTTTTCATGAACTAAGAAAGTTAAGATTGCTGTTATATTAAAAAGAAAGAGGAGACAGCTTTATATTTACTTACTCAAAATGTAGATGGGAAGAATCTTAAGTTTCAGGCATCTAAACTTGAGTAAGACACCATAAAAACTCAAATCAACAAACAAACTAAACTGAGTAAGAAAACAGTTGTCTTTTGCTAATTCCATAGTAGCCTTTAAACTATTTTTTGATACTCATACTAGTTTACTAGCATAAAGATGCACAAATACATTTGTAACAGTAAAATAAAGTTTAGTGCCAAACATGAGAAGCATATTTTGTGTACTATCCATTTTGAAATCAAAACATAACTGTATAGGATAACTGAATGAATTAAAACATTTCAGCCTTTTCTATCATTATTTTTACTGATCTAAGTTTACATTTTTAATTTTTTCAACCCATTGAAGAATAGTCATTTTATTTAATGGATAGTTTATAACTCTGTTGATCTTATATAGTGTACAATAAAGTTTATTTATGAAAGGATCCAGAAAAAGCAAACATTTCTAACTCTAAATAAATGGTTATAATTATAAAAACTATCAATTTGTTATTAATTTTAATTACAGCAGGAGAAAACAATTTCAATGGTGCTTTCAAATTATAGCTTATTAGCAACTGTTGTTTTTATAATTATCATTTTTAGCTATTCCCATTAAGAGATGCATGCAATGATGAAATTTTTACTTGTGCTACCAGTAGGAACTTTTGACACCTTTCAACGTTATAAAATGGCCCTTTTTAATGCTTAACATCTGTCATTTTTTAACATCATATGTCAATAATGTTACCTTTATATATAGGGTGCCAATCTATGGAGCTTATCATTCTTTCTTCATTATCACTTTCAGAACATGAAAAAGAGCCACTGATCTGCAGATAAAATTATTTATTACTCATTGGTGGAATTTCAAATAAATGTTAGCTGAACTGATGAGTTTGGAAAATCTTACTAATGTAGGCTTGGTTTCTTTTCCCAAGGGAAGTTCATCATACAAAGAAGTTAAATCCCAGAAAAAACTGTCAGCTATACTGTTTTGAGCTATAGAACCAAGAATACTGAAATAAATATTTTTTGTTTTTAATACAAATGAACAAGTTTCACAAAGACATTAAAAATATTTTTAAATGACAGCATCCATAGTAATATATTTTGAGAAATATATATTTAATTAAAAGAAAGAAAAATATTCATGTGTGGAGACAAAACAAGTTCACATTTTCGTAGTCGATGAACACTTGAACACACTACAGAAACCTTAGAGCTCTGCATTTAATTTCAGAATAGTTGATTTGAAATTCACTTTAGGTACAGCATGAGCATAATCAGTTAGTTATCAGGCATACTAAATGGGAGTTACCTTATCTGATTTCTAGCCAGTTTTAATACTTTAAAACAGACAGAGAACTGGGTATAATCAAAAATATTGATCAATGTAAGCATGCTACATAAATTTACATCACAATGCAAGTTTTAAGAAATGTAATACAAAAATTAAGACTATAGAATCATTTGTGAAAATCAATCATACTAAAATTAAAAAAACTTATGACATGGTGATAATTAGGAAGGCACAATGCAAAAGCTCATATAAGCAGCAAATGGGAAGATTCTCATTAGTCATATAGGCACTTGGTTGGTATGCAATGACAAAAGCTCAGGAACTTTATGATCAGACCTTTTCTTGTTCATGTTGAAACAAACTGTTACTTTTTAACCAGTTCTTAATATTCCACCTTTAATGAAAACTTAACTCAATTGTGAGTTAACTATTTGAATAAAATTGCAGTTCTCAAAGTTTATGGTACTATACAAATGTTAAAAATATGATAGAATTTTGTTGAAAATGTGAAATTGCATTTTCTAAGCTAGAATTTTAAATAAAAATATAAGTTGCTTTGTTTATATATCAGCTGGTATAATCACAATGCATCATATTCATACTAAGACAATTTTGAAATAGATATAGCTTGATTATTATAACTGATAAAAAACATGATATTAAAATATACTTTATAGCAAACATGTGCTTGCAGACTGTAATTTTAATAAAGTTGGCAACTTTCAAAACACATCCATTATATGCATTAAATAAATAATTTTGTAACGTAAAAGCAAACAAAAATTGGAGTTGCAACATTTTTACAAAAAAAATCTCAAATCCTTTGTCAAAATAAAACATTGACAAGTCTTAAGTTATTAGGAGACTTAGAATTTTATATTTATCACTATATAGTCAAAAATTAAGTGCATAAAATCAGAAAACAGAATTAAAATGATATGCATGTCTATTATATATTTTTGTAAAGATATATAATAGACATGGCTATGATTTTTGAGGTAGCATCATTACCTTCAGATAATCTGTCTTAAATCAAAGTTTCATAGCATCCCTTGAATTAACTACCTTCATAAATATTTGTAAGATTGTAAAAGTGTTCACCTTTCTTCTGCATTGTCTTTGAAAGACTGGAATGAAGGGCTGGTAATGTTTTGGGTAATTTCTTCATCTGTACACAAACGTGGCTCATACTGTGACCATGAGTTAACTAGGTTACTTCTTAAGGTTTGAGCGCTATCACTTTTAAATTCAATTGAGGCCTAGAGAAAAGGCATATAAAACCATTATTCAGAAATAAAAATGCCGACAAAACAGTCACTAGGGTCAGGTAGGGTAAAGTGGGTAGTCCATGTAAATTACCTCATTAATTACAAATCCTGTAAAGATGGAAAATACAACTCACCACATTATATTTAAGTTCATTAAAAAGTTTTTCAATCAACATTTTAGTGGTAACATCTAGAAGATCCTAGTGGCAGCTTGATTGTTTTGATCCAGTCATGTGAATTGTAATTATGTGGCCTTTTTATTTACTATGCCTTTCCTATCTATTATGCCTATGTGGCCTTTAAACCTATTTATGAATGCCTTTCTAAAGATACCACAAATTTTTTGTTCTGAGGTAAATTAGGCACTTTTTAAGAGATTCCAATAAATAGGCAAGAAATTACATTATTTTTAATGCTAGATGTTTTTAAATGAAATGGGGTAAAGTAAAATGGGGTATAGCTTTAGGCTTAGCGACAACATTGATGAAATTTCTTTTGAGGATTCTATTATGCTAAAGATAATTTTTAATCAACAAAAAAGTATAGGTATATAAGTATTTAATAATATATGTATATATAGGCATAATATTATGGCTACCCCAATTACGAATCATGCCTTACAGTCCTTAGATGTTGGGGTTTTCGAGCCACTGAAAATAACATGGGAAGGAATTTCAAAACCATAACACAGGAAAAAATTACTTGCTACATGTTTCTAAGGTCACATTTCAAAGTCCATTGAAACGTTTATGTAAATCATTAAAATTGATCATGTTGTCAAAGAATTTAAGGGAAGTGGCTATATCCCGTAAACCAACAGGATGTGGAATACAGAATTGGGAGGATAGAAAAGGCACTAATTTCCCAGAATGAAGTTGAATATGTGCTGCAAGCTTGTCACAAAAGGAAATCAAGTTTCACAGGAAGTAATAACATGTAATTTTCAAACAACTTGCATGCCAAATAAAGTATGTTCACAGTCAAAAGACCTGTAATTATTCATCGTAACAACTTTCTTAACTCCTATGTCAACTGATTTTAGATTTAGAAATGCTGCTCAGAATTCATTGAGAAAAAGGAAAAGGGTTCCAGGAAAATACGTGAGGTTTTTTTTAACAGAGGCTCCAGCATCCTAGAGTATTTATTTCAAGATAAGATAGATCTAGTAAAAAGAAAAAACACGAGAACATTCGCTCAGACTCGTTCTGAAAATAAAGTTACAGAACCAGAAGAAAATATTGAAGAACCAAAGAACAAAATTGATGGCAATAATATTACGCAATGTTCTTGGATAATACATAGGCAAAAAATAAGTTCAACAGTTTGTTCAATTCGGGAAAGATTAATTCAAAGTAACCTTTCTAAAAGAATCTAGTTAGTTGATGGTGTATTTTCTAGAAAAGGAGTATGTTGGCATAATAGAAATTGGAAGTATTTATTACATACATTGCGAAAACCTACATTTGAAAATCATGGAAGTTTTGATATGTAATCTCTATGTTTCTTCATGTTTTGCATTGTGTAGAATTTGTGACCGTTTTTTACAGTGAAATGAACTCTGAAACATCGTTCAAGTACATCTTGGGCTACGGTATTCAAATTATTTGATAATAATAAAATATTGTTATATATTTCAGTTTGGCATTTAAAAGACAACTAAAATAGTAGCCTATTGAACTAAAATAGTTAATTTAAAATAGCTCATTCAACAAAAATTGCTCTTTTACTACACTTGTATTGTGTTAATAATTTTTTTTCACCATTTAATGATTATAACACTTCTATGAATTACCCAATTTACCCCATACCATTGGGTAGAGTGGGTATAAAAACATGGTTAAAAAATAGCTACTCGACTAAAATTATAGGTTTAAATATGAAGAAAATATATGCAGTATGTTCTTGAATAATGCAATGTATATATAATGCAAAAAACACCACATTTTAAAACTTGTCACTGCTAAATTCTACTCTGAAATTGAACTCTTTTTTTTATGCCCACTTTACCCTATCTTTTAAAAATATTATCAAAACAGAAAATAAACTAATAAACAGAATTGAGTGTTAATTTTAGAAAAAATCTTTTGAGGATTTTATTTTAAGCTTTCTGATGAACAGATTTATCAGTTTTGAAACTAGTACTAAATCTAAATTATAGGCTATAGCTTTTCTTTATTAAAATAATAAATGTTTCAGACTCTTAAACATATAGAAAAATATGATTAAATATATATTGAGGATTCATTCATTGATTCAAAACTATTATGAAATTTATAAATCCATTTAAGTCAACAGTACTTTACACACAGTTGAATTAGTACTTTAACTATAATTTATTGCATTATATAAATTGCTAATAAGGTAATTAAATATAAAGTGGAATGTGTGTTTATAAGTAATAAATAACTATGTAGGTATGAAAATATATAGTGCAGCTCTGGTGAGGAAGCAGTATTCATTGGGAAGTCCATTTGTAAAAGGGAGGTTAAGCTCACCAGGGAAAAGGGCTACCATATGTATGGCGACAACCATAAGTGATTATTTGTTTTGCCAACTTATTCTCATTGCAATAGCTTCCAGCTTCTGATGATAAACATGGAGCTAGAAACCACAGTGGGAACACATTGTTTGTTTACCTTGCCCAATTTAATGAGTACTCTTTCGAAACCACATGATTCTCGTATGTCAACATGCTGGACTATATATTTCTCCAACTAAAATGAAATTTTACTATAATTTGGATACCAAACAAATTCTGCAGGGTAATCCTGCAAGTTGGATAATTTAATTTAAAAAAAGATAGAGACAAAGGAAATTGACCTGAGTTCCATAGTCAGCAGTTCGGCGATATATTGGCTTAGGTAAATCGATTTCATCCAAATCTGTTTCATCATCGACAGAGTCAAATATTATTTTTGGCAATATTTCTAGATGCATTCCTGGACGATCAGAAGTATAGCAATCTGATAGGGAGAATGTTCGTAATTTGTCACTTCCCAATTCCACCATAATTTCAACCTAAAAAATATGCAAAATTTAAAAAGAAAACTACTCTACAAAACTTTTAAATAATTGAGTTGAATAAAATAGTCATTCAAGAACATTTAATCAGACATTACATTAATCAGAATCATATAAAAGAACAGTCGAAGAATAAATTTGTTTTTCATGTTTTACTCACTCTCATAAAATTTTATACATGACTTACAATTATTGTTATGTCGCGAGTATTATTGATCACAAGCATCATTGATTAAATAAATTTCTGTTGTCTAATTTTTTAATGCTTCATTTTTAAAAGTGTGCAGTATAAGTGAATAGGAAAAATGAACATAATAAATTTCTGTTATAATGGCCAAACACTGCTGGAAGGCAATATAGCGTGTCCACACACACATTTGGTTTGTGTTTTTAAAAACTATAATTATCCATTCACATAATTTCATTTGATCCTGTTTTCATTTCTATTATGTTCATTACAGTTATGCTTTTAATGAAATAATGCTTACTATTTTATTGACATGGGCAGGACACTGAAAATATGAGGTGATTAGAACAAAATCTTTTTACAGAGGTACAGTGAGTTTAGACTTTGACAAATAGCAAAAATATGGAAAATTTCTGGCTCAGATATTGAATTGCATTCAATAGTTTGGATAAAAGCTAAAGTAAAAATAATTAAATTTATTTTCTTCAGAATTTAACTAAAGAAAGGGCAAAAATAAAATTTACTTTTATTTTCACTTACTTTTGTTTTAAAGTCTTCAAAATGCTCATCTTCACCATCTGTTTCTTTTCCAGTTCTATCAGCACCATGAACAAGAATTTTGGTTTCATGAAAACTTCTTTCAGATGAATGTTCAGCATCGGAATACTCTGATGTTTCGGTCGTTTCATAGGTTCTGTCTTCAGCCATCTTTCCCAAATACAGGAACAAATATATTCTAAAATTATATAATATCAGATTTATATACTAGAACAAAGATAATACTACTGCTACATCTAACACTACAGATTTTCTCTAAATTTAATGGTGCAATTGATGCTACATAGTCAGAAATCATAAGCAAATTACTGATACAATATTTACTGAAAACAACTTGTCTTTGCTTGATAAATGAATTTAGAAAATCAATATAGCAAAAAAAACATTTATTGAAATAATTTATCTAGTTTGTCTCTAAATTTTAAGTAATGGAATTAGTTCTTGAAAGTGGATATGTAAGAAATAAGATTCTAAATCCATAAATATTGAGAATATCTGAATCTGACAAAATCTGTCTTTAACCTTTATATAATATATTTTGTAGAGTTTGAATTTGGGTATTAAATGAGTCTCAAACTTTTCTCATATCATACATATACTTAAGAGAAATTAACTGAACTAAAATTTTATGTATTTCTCTTCATGCAATACTAGAAATTTTAATGTTGATTTGCTATGGCAAAGGAAAATACATTTGAAAAGTTCTATTAAATACTTTTATTTTATTAAGTTTTAAATTTCTTCAATTAAATAATTTTTTACCCTTTTAGTTGCGAATTTAATGAGTATTTTAGGAATTGTTATCAATGTAAAACAACTTTAAAATTCCAGAATTCTGAACTGGAATGTTAACAATTATAACCTGAATATTTCAGTTTTGTTTCATGACTCAGGATTCTGCCGATTATTTCAAATTTGCAGTTTGAATTTCTTAATACACATTTTCCATTTAAGTGAAACATGCTGTTGACAGGTAAATGAAAATAGTACTTTGAACTATAATTTTCAGAGAAAAATGTTTAAATTGGAATTGGCTGCATGGAGTATGTACCTAATCCTCAAATAGAACAAAATTATAAGAATGTTTACCATCAGAATAAGATGATCTCATTAGTAGCTGACTTTAATGCTTTTGCATTTAAAAAATCAGTTTCAGCCTCTTCAGTTTTTAGAATAGTTCTTATAAAGGGATAGGAAGTACCCCACCACACATCTTTTGCATTGTGCATACTTTAACTCAAACAGAATGAATCGTTACTACACATGTTCTTTGGTGTTACACTAACTGCTGACATTTATATGCTCCTTTAACCTTAAAACCATGTCTAGACAATATCTTTTAGAATTCGTAAACGGATGCCTTTTCGTGTTACACATTTAGACACCGATTTTAACATGAAGTTTGACTGAAGTATCTGTTTGCATGCATTTTATATGAAATCTTATTTTATATTATAGCTAAAAAACATACTGTGTTCGACATGGCTCCAGAATTGTGTGCCTATGCTTTTTCAGACAGTAGATACTAACATACGAAGTCTATTGGAAAATGGAAGACTAAGCAAAGGTAAAATTTTTAGTAATCTCAAAAATAATCATAAAACAGAAACAGAGGTAGACAAGAACATAATAATGTAGTTTTTGCAAAAATTGTGATTTGAGTTTATGGGTATCACAAAAGGTAAGGTTTTTGTTATGTGCTAATTTAATTACAAATAATATAAGTTTTTAGCTAACAAATTAACTCACTTTTTACTTAAGTAATCAAGTTTTAAATAAAAATTTAATTAGACAAATAATTGAATTCCTAATTCAGCATTCTTTGTACTAAAGAGATACCTTACGCAACCATTTATATTCCGATCTGAGGCATCTTCTGCCTGGTTAATTACTAATAGTACTTGGTTCGAAAATAAAATCTGATATTTTTTTGCAGTGTTGGTCGTAATAGGATACAAATGGATCCATTTTTCATCTTTGAATAAAAATCACATCTAAAATGAACACCTTCATAATTTAAAACAGAACAAATTGAATTACATTTCACAAGTACAAATGAAGATTATCCTCATAAAAGAAAAACAAGTTCAGTATCTTAAAAAAGAGCAATATTTAATTTTGGTACTTCTAAAAGGATAAAAAAGTGATTTACTCATATGTTGATTATATTGCACCAAACTTATCTTTTGTTGATTACACCATCCAGTCTCAATTTGAACAAAAGTAATATATACATATATTTTTTCTGTGCCCTGCCAATTGAACATTATTTATTATGATAGGGCATTACCTGAGTGCACCATGGGAATGGAACGGGTGTTCACACACACACACACACACACACACATATCACACCTCACAAAAAAATAACATAAAACACAGAAATAACTATCATTTGATGTTCCATTTCTGAGTGTGTCTGATTTTATTTTTATAAATAAATTACTTAAATGTAAAAAAAGGAAACAAGTGTCAGGGAGTTTGCCATTTTATTTCTTTTTATACAAAGTATTCATACAAAAAGAAATCTTGAAGGAAAGAACAAGTATAAATTGAGATGGAATGCAAAACCTCTTAAAATAACAATGACAACAAGTGCACAAGTCAGCATTGAATTTGATATAAAATACAGTGCACTCAAATTTGATCTTTTTGCAATAAGAATTGAAAGATTTTCTAAGCAATCATTTGATCCAATAGCACTAATTTTAAATTCACATAAATTCAATTA
The DNA here is from genome assembly GCA_933210815.1 of Meta bourneti. NCBI lineage: Eukaryota > Metazoa > Arthropoda > Arachnida > Araneae > Tetragnathidae > Meta > Meta bourneti. Next base: position 30,529,859 of record OW119923.1, on the reverse strand, counting down.
AAAACTTAAATCTTCAATTTACAATTGATTATTCAATCTCTCTAACAAACTTTCACATTTAAAACACCTCATTTGAATGTCGGCAACATTATTCATATAGGAAAACAAAAGTTTATAAGTATCAGGAAACCTACAGTACAGCTACTTTCATAGAGAAAAAGAAAGCAATTCGGTAGAGATGTCGAATCCGAGGCACTAGTCATTTATCGCCAAACATGGTAACCTTGGTGTTTTGATCCAGCTTTATGACAACCCTATGCAAAAGGTTTTTCGCATAGGAAAGTCACCGTTTTTTTAAACGAACATACTGGCTTTGGACGCCATCTTGATTTGGCGACAAAAATGCCTCGGATTCTACATCTTTACCAGCAATTCAATGATTAAGAAACACAGTGTTGTCTAAGAAAATTTCTCTAAAGACAGTTTTGTTATAAATATATTTAAAAAATATATTTCATATCTTAAACTAAACACTTTTGTAAGATTGGTAACATATTGTTATTTTCAATCACATTTTCAAAATTTATGACAATGTACCAAAGTATTCATTTCAACAAATAGCTATGTATGTTTTGGTTACATTTAATTGATATCACATATTTATAGGACTTTGGGAACAGCTGCAGTGTAGGACATTTTTCGGCGCAGTTTTATTTAGGATTTATGCGGTTTCTGGCAACCCTCTTAACTTCACGAATGTTCCACTGGCTTCCATTCTTGGAACCCTACAGGCAGCGTCATTAATATTTATATGTTTAACCATACTGCCACTTTGTTTTAATAACAGATGCTATTAAGAATGTTTTTGACCCCATAGCAAATTCCTTTACTTTAATGAGGAATAAAATGTACATTTAGATATTGCTTGCAACAGAATTAAATCATGGAATTTAGACTGAATACACATTTCAGATGAATTAAGAGAGCAAACACTTGAGAAATGTTCACAAAATATACAATTTAGATTATAAAATGCAAACCAATTTCTTAAGCCACAAATCACATCAAATTTTTGGAAAACTAAAAGCTGTTCAATAATGAAATCAAAAATATCTGAGTAAAGTTCAAGATATATATTGAATCATTCAAATTAGGTCTTATTCAGAATGAAAAATAATTCAACAGGTTAAATTATTCAGTAAAATTCTGCATAATATTTGCTGCTTCCCTCAGGCCACTAAAGTAAGCTCCAGTTACAGTACTTGGCATGTTTCTAAATGTCGCTTCTCCGGCAAAGTACACTTTGTTCTGAATAGGTTTTGCCAAATCATCAAAAGCAGAGAGTTTACTTCCCACCTTGAGGTAGCTTCCATATGAACCACCATACTTCCTATTACACCAATGAGACACATGCCACTTTGTTGGCTCAGGAACAGTGCGAGGGAAAGCAGTTCTTAGATGAGACAAACACATATCAACTACTACTCTATCTGACAGGTTTTTGATCAATGCCAATGACTCCTGTGATATTATGCCCATCAGAGTTGGAATTGAATTATTTTTGTCTGGGGTTACATCATAAAACATTTCAAACACCTGCTCTGTTGTTAAAATTGTAAACTTTGAGAAAGGCCCTTTTTGATTTTTAGCCCAAAATTTCCTAGGAAATTCCAAGATGATCTTTTCACAGTAAAAGTCACCTATGCCATCAATAGCTTTGCATTTATCTCTGGGTAATGGTGGGGAGAACTTGATCATTTTGAGGCGAAGTGCAGAGACAGGAATGGTGACAAGAACTTTGTTAAATGTTGTTGTTTTGCCATTTGAAGAAGTCACTTTTACCCTGTCATTGCTATAATCAATTTCACATATAGTGTTATCATAGACAACAGTCAGGTCTTTGGCTAATTTGTTCAGGAGCATGCTCAACCCACCAGGAATGAACACGTCTTCTCCAGAGAGTGCAGTCGGAAATTCAAAGTTCTGAAGCGAGAGTTCATGAAAATCAGCCTTCAAATCTATTTCACACAAGGACAATAGTTGATTAAACAATGCAGGATCCTTGCAAAACTGTGTTTCCTTTTTCATTGCGCAGCAGCCATCAACAATCATATTATGACAGCTACGGTCTTCTGTCCCAGTAGATACAGCCTCAATAGCACCATGAAGCAAGCCACTTACCTCATGCTGCACTCTTGCTACGAATTCACTAGGAATAATCTCTCCCTTTGATTTCAATATCACTAGGTCACTTTCCAAAGTTTGATACTCGATACCTGCTTGCATACTCAAGGTGACAAAGGGATTATTCAATGTGCCTTGTATGAAGAATGCACCAGAGCCAATGAAGGAATCGTCCTTGATACGTCCACCAAGACATGATTCAGCTTCATACACAACCACATTCAAGCCCAAATTTCGGAGATGGCTGGCAGCTGCCAAACCTGCTACGCCAGCTCCAATGACGAGAACCTGCTGCTCATTCTTCAGCACCTTTAGAGAAGGATTTTGTATGATTCCATGATTAATGACAGCTTTCTTGGTGATAAGATCTAATATCTGCTCTGCAACCGACATAAGATAAATCCTCACTAAACCTCTGCAAATTAGGTATAAACTGGCCCTCTTGATTGTCAGCCACTGGGATGGGGTCAGGTTCCAGAGAGCCACGAGCATGTTTCTCAATCCAAGGTAAATCTGTGGTTTGATGAGTGCCTTGGTGGCAAGAGTAGTTTCATCTGGGTCTAGGCGGTCAGGTTTCACCCATATGCATGCCTCATCGCGTTGTGCAATGTCAAATAACTCAATGTCCTCCACTACCCCAAAAGCAGAAGTTATGGGGCTGGTTGGGCAGATTCCGACATCCTCAGGTAGGAAACGCCTCAAGTAAATCCCAGCTGGAGAGTTTTTCAGCTGCGGTTCTTCAGTTAACTGACTTGTGAATGTATCATCTAATACGAAAGATACATCTTTGTCTTCATCTATTTTGCAACTAGATGAACATTTAAAGTCTCTAATGAACTCATGATTAAGGATTCCAGTTTTGCAAACTTTTCTCCATTTTTTACAGTTTTCGATAGAACACTGCACCCAATAGGGCAACACTTCACTAGCAACAAAGCGTTTTAGAGTAGGCTTGCTTGCACGTGCGGAATCAGCCCATTCATGGGCCCATTGAGTGTAAGGTTTATTTCCTTCTTTATTTGGTCGATAATAGTTATCAAAACAGTTATTGCAGAAATGTTCACCAAGTGACATATGGTACCAGCGAGAGGTATAACCAGACAAACAGCAGCTGTCACAGGCCTCTAAGCAACAAGTTGGTTCGCTCTCATTACAACCTGCCTTTCCACAGCTCCGAACTTTTTTCTCACTTTTACTACTACTAGCAGCAGAAGGGACACTTTGGCGCTTGGTTCCACGATTCGATGATCGTCTTGAGTCCTTCATTTCCGACATGTTGATCATTTTATTCTATATAGGCTATCCTAAATCCAGTCTAAATTCACAAGACCGTTTGAAATTAATAACACAATTGATTTACATTTAGAAGTGAATCGCCAAAATTATCACTACTGACTGCAAAAACAATGTGTGAAAACTTGACAAAAGAAAACAGAATTATTAAACATAATATTGTCTAATGTACGGCAAGACAAATTCCATTTCGGACGAATCAAAACGTAAATGCACACCAGAATAACTTCCTTAAAAGTATGGAATATTTTTGGAAGATGCAAGTAGTTTATCAAGTATCAAAAAGTTTATCAAACATTTGAAACAAGCAAATAAAACAGATACATTATTAAACGAATAACTATGACAAGAATTGAAATAACCGGGTTACCGCTAAAACGTGATTTCAAATCAAAACTATCTATTTTTGTAATGTCAGAGTTGTTGCCAAAATTGTATCAATTTCAGTAGAGAAAAAATAAATTACAAGGGTCATTTTGTTATTAAATACTTTGTATCTTATCAAATAGCAAATAAGCTATCACAGGTGAAAATGCTGTAAAGGTTCATACCTTTTACTCCTATAAAAATTGTACTAAAATCAGAGTAGAACATACTACAACGCCTATCGTTTGCTTAGCAGAATAAACATCTCAGTCGTTGCTATAGCAACTGATCAGGTAGGTCGATAACGTTGCACTGTGAGCAACATAACAGACTATTGGTGACGCTCCGGGATCAAACCCGAAGTGAAAGATCCGAGGACAACACGACGAATTTTGCATCACGGTCAGATGACGACGTCATACCTGAGCTGGCACCCCAAGCCAACGTGAGGACATTTGAGGTTACGAGATATAACGTGCATAGCCCTCTTTGTACATGACGGTCTATGGTTGGATACAAACTCGCAATCCTCCGGTTGCTAATCGGTTCAAAATTACGTGGTGTTGTCCTCGGATCTTTCCCTCTGGGATTGATCCCGGACCGTCACCAATAGCCCATTGTGTTGCTCCAGTGTGACATTAATTGAAAATACCAATACCAATACCGGTTGCTAATCCGTCACTCTTCCTACAGGGCTACCGCTTATTATTGAAGTAGCATAGAAGCAGGGAACGAAATTTAACTTCTTTCAACCTAATCCTAAATATTTAGGGCAGCTGAAAATGTCCTTTTCAGAAACACAGAGTAAATAGCTACGCATACAGAGGGATCAGTGCCATAGGAAGCCATGGTCTAATAAATAACATGGGAAATCGCATAGGCTGGCGTCTTGGTGGGTGTCAATACTACCATTACAACAGATCTAGCTTCGTTTCCATAATAACCGAACTAGGTGAGGTTTGTTTATTTATTGTTTTGATGTTCATTTCTCGTATGTACATTTTAAGTTTATGCTAATTCCTCCCTGGGTGTATTTCTCTCTTCTGTGTCAGTAAAGCTTTCACTGTGTGTGTGTCAATTACTTGTTATTGTACTGTGTCGTTTATTGGATATTGTAGTTAGGAAGAATGGAGACAAAAGCCTGATTCTGCAGCTATAAGTCTCAAGGAAATAAACCAACCAACCAAGTTTATGCTACAATGTCAACAGATATGTTTGTTTTAATTCTGGAATAAATAGGGTCAGGACTGCTGTAGCACAAGCTTCAAATATACTATAAAGCAGAGAGATTTTTGATTTAAGTACATCCCCATCCGTTACCTGTTTATTTACTCTGTTTCTTTCTCTACGATTTGAAAGGCCATTTGTATTTCTAATTAAAAGCTAAGTATCCTTTATATATTTTTAGCACAAATGTTTTAAATTAACAATTAAAAAGAACCGTAATTTATGAAAGCCATTTGTGAATTATAAAACTTTGGTAAAGATGTAGAATCCGGAGCATGTTTGTCGCCAAATCAATCAAGATGGCGTCCAAAGCCAGTATGTTCATTAAAAAAAAACGTGGACTTTCCTACGAGAAAAACCTTTTGCATAGGGTTACCATAAAGCTAAATCAAACCACCAAGGTTACCATGTTTGGCGATAAATCGCTAGTACCCCGGATTCGACATCTCCACCTAAAATTTTAATAATGCGCGAACTTGTTTCTTCAATTTGAGTTGATTCTTTTTAAGTGAATGCTTTTTAAAAATACAAAAATATTCCAAAACAAGCGCTTTCGATTTATTATTTAGAAGATTGTTGATCTCTGTAGTCTGAAAAATTATTTGAACAAAAAAACATTAGAATTCTTTTATTCACACATAATCAGGTATTTAGTCTGCGATCAGGTACATCATCCATTTTTGAACAAATTATACAAATTGAAAAAGGAACAGAAATGAAGTATTCTATTGGAGCGCACAATTTTAGTTTAATTTAATTTATTTCTTTTAAATCCTTTGCACATACTTTTATGATTAGGCTCAGCGAATGAGCTTGAATCAGAACAAGAGTTCTGCTTTCTGAACGATATTTTTTCTTTGTTTGGATTCCTGCAATTGGATGCTAAAAAAGAAACGGCGTTGATTTTGTAACCGGGATAAAATTCATTCGCTCTCGGCTCCTAGAAAAATGCACACGCCACTCGCCTTGGATGCAGCTAAAAGGACTTCTGTTTTGACATTTGTGCACTGCTAGGGATGGGGGGAAAAGAACAACCTGTTCTTTTCACCTGTTCTTCAAAAAGAATGGGAACAGCCTGTTCTCACTTTTCACTAAAACCTGTTCTCCGTTCTTTTTGTAAAAAGAAACATTGCAAATTTTTTTTCTTCAATTTTTGGGAATTTTGCAAAGAAAAAAGTTTCTCTTTTCTCGAATTTGCCGAATTCGTTAAAAATTTTCATATTTTCTAAATTATGTTAAGTCCAAAAAACAGCTGTTCATCCTACAGTTCTTGACTCACTCTGTTTCCTATTGATTCATTCATCCGTTCTCTGTCCATAAACTACTCCCTACTTTGAGACTACTTCCTGTTTGAGAGCAGGAATCAATTCCTTCGGTAATCGATTCCTGCTCTCAAGCTGTTCCGACCCTGTTTTTGTTACAATAAATTTTTAATAACTGCAGAAATTATCTTATCTCTTTTAATAATTATTTATTACTTTAAAAATGATTATTTTATTTATACATAAGAAATTAAAATTGGAAAACATATTAAAAAGAACACTTGCTTTGACAATAAAATACGACTACTAATTTTGTAAACAGAGCTCGAACATAAAAAAAATAGTAGAGTTTAGTTGTATCTCTTATTTCCATTAGACAAAAAATATAACAATATATTTTTCAACACTCTCCCTTATTGTCCATTTTTTCTTCTTCACAAACAAGGATTACTCCAATCCGATATTTGCATTCAGGGTATTAAGCTTTGGCTTGTGTAGTGGTTTTGTGAGTCCATCTGCTAGTTGATTTTCAGTGCTAATCTTTGAAACTTCTATTTCTCCTTGCACCTTTTCCCTGACAAAAAAGTGGCGCACCTTTATGTGTTTGGTTCTCCTCCGGATGGAACTCCGGATTCTTTACAAGTCTTATTGCTGCTTCATTGTCTATCCAAAGAATTGGTGTTCCTTCAACACCAGTCATTTCTTTCAACAATCTACTAAGCCATACCAAATCCTTTGTTGCTTCACTTGCAACTATTTCTGCTTCTGTTGTTGAGAGTGCAACTGAAGATTGTCTTTGGCTTGTCCACAATATTGCTCCACCTGCATACAGGCAAACAATACCAGTTGTTGAACGTCCGGTTTTATCATCTCCAGCATAGTCGGCATTGCTAAATACTTCTAAATGTCCTTGGTTAAAGTTGGATTTGTAAATACCTTTTTCTTGTGTTCCCTTTAAATATCTGAATATCCTCTTGGTTTTTACAATATCTGCACTGGTAGGATTTTCAACACTTCTTGCTAAATAGTTAACGGAAAATGCTATATCTGGTCTTGATCCAGTTGCTAAATATAGTAGAGTTCCTATAGCTGATCTAAAGGGAAAATTCCCTTTTATATCAGTATTATCTTGAGAATTATCATTAGTAATTGGTGTTGAAACTGCTCTGCAATTTTCCATTCCAAAATCTTCCAACATTTTCTTAATGTAACTAGATTGGGTGATCTTTATTGAACATCATTTCTTTGTTCAATCTCAATGCCCAAAAAAAATGAAGCAGGTTTGAAGGTAATCTTAAATTCTGTTTTCAATTCATTTAAGAATTTATTTATTTCATCTTGGTTTGTTGATGCAACTAAACCACCATCCACATAGAGTGCAAGTATAATCTTAAGATCATTTCTATTTCTGATAAATAAACAAGGATCAGATGCACTTCTAGTGAAACCGAGCTTGGCGAGAAAACTTCCAAATCTTTCATTCCAACATCTAGGAGCTTGTTTAAGTCCATATAAGCTACGGTTTAGCCTACACATCTTATTTGTTCCATCACTAAAGCCTTCAGGTTGAGACATATAGATTTCTTCAGAAAGTTCTCCATACAAAAAAGCTGTTGAAACATCAAATTGCATTAAGTGCATATTTTCACTAGCTGCTATGCTATTAAGGTACGGACAGTATTTTTATTTGTTACTGGACAAAATGTCTCTTCATAGTTAACTCCCTTACGTTGGGAAAAACCTTTTGCTACTAATCTTGCCTTGTATTTATCTACTGAGCCATCCGGGTTAATTTTAAGTTTAAAAACTCATTTGTTTGCAATCGGCTTAAATCCAGGTGGTAAATCAACTACTTCCCAAGTTTGGTTTTCCTTTAGAGATTTTAATTCACTGTCCGCAGCATGTAGCCACTTATCTTTTTGTTTAGTCCTTATTGCTTCATCATAGGTTTCTGGTTTATCCATATTTTCCAATACTGAGTGCAAACTATAATCATCATATCTTGAAGGTTTCTTAATTCTAGATCTATCCCTAAGTTGTCTTTGATCTGCTGTGTCCTGCTGTTTTACCATTATCTTGTGTGTGTCAGTTTCCCTTTGTTCACTTAAATGATCTTTAGATTTATTTTCAATATCTTCATCTCTAGTTTCTTCTGATTCTACAGTCACTGGTAGAGGATTTGAAAACTCTTCCTTTTGGAATATTACATCTCGACATCGAAATACCGAATCATTTTTTTCATCATAAATTCTGTAGCTATCATCACCATCATAGCCTATTAGAATTCCAGATCTTGCCTTTGGATCCATCTTGTTTCTCTTTTGATCAGGAATCCATCCACTACATGCAATTCCAATCACTCGTAGATGCTTAAGTCTTGGTTTCTTGTCATACCATATTTCATAGGGCGACTTTCCATCAATCGAGGACTTCGCAGTTCTGTTTAGTATATATGCTGCTGTATTGATTAGCTCTGCCCAAAACTTTTGTGGAAAGATGTGGTTCTATTCTCCCGTTCGACACATCCATTTTGCTGTGGAGTATATGGTGTTGTAAACAGCTGTCTCACACCATATTTCTTTAGTAACATTCTCATTTGTTTATTATCAAATTCTCCACTATTGTCACTGCGGAATTCTTTGATAGGATGACCTTGAATTTTTGCTTCTTCAAGCACTTGATTTAACTTTTCCAGAGCTTCTGACTATTCTTTGAGAAAGTGAACAAAGCGCATTCGAGAAAAATCATCTTTAAAGCAAACAAAGTAACGAAAGCCTGAATTTGATGGAACTTGAAATGGTCCACAAATATCTCTATGCAGTGTCTCTCCCTGCTTGGTTGCTCGTGGTCGGTTTCCAAATTTCTGCCGATGCATTTTTCCTTTTATACATCCTGTACAATGTTCATCGATGTTTGTCCTTATGTTCAATTCTCTCTCAATAAGATCTTTAATATGTCTTTTATCTTGATGACCCATTCTTTCATGATAAAGCTGCAAAATATTTTGATCTATGAAATTTGCTTCTGTCGACTGTGATGATTTTGCTTTCATTTCCACTTTAAACAGTCCTCCATTCTCTTTACGATAGCCATTAAAATATGTTTTCTTGTTTACCTTTAGGCTACATCTATTTGGTCCTGAGACAAATTCACTGTTGGGTAGTTTATCGTGAGTTTGCAGAATTGAAAAAAGATTTTTCTTAATATCAGGAACATACCATACATTTTCAAGAGCTAAATGAAGAATATTTCCATCCACATATGATTCAACTTCAATTGTTCCTTGACCCAAAACTTTAGCTTCTTGACCATTTGCTGAACTTACTTTGACAGAGTGCTCAAATTCACTATAAGTTTTGAAAAATTGATTTTGGTTAGTAATATGTCTTGTGGCACCATTATCAAAGTACCAGTTTTCTTTGTCATCACTTTCTGTAACAAATGCATGATCATCTATTGATAGCATGACGGCATTTGCTTCCCTTGAGGTTCCTGTTCTTGTATTATTTTTATAATTCTTTGTTTTTGTTTCTTCCTTTTTTGGTCTTCCATCAGCAATCCATTTATAACAATCATTAATCCAATGGCCTTTCTTTTTACAATAATTGCATGGATATGTGTACTTCTTGTCTTTGCTGTTACCTTTCTCATTTACTCTATCTTTGACAATTTTCTTGACTGTTAAGGTTTCCTGATCAACACTTTCTGAATTAGAGGTTAACTTGCTTGCTTCTGTGCAGAGCCAGTTGATGAAATTGTCCACATTCCTTTCTTTATCTTTATGAATCATAAGCCAAGTTGTTTGAAAATTTGAATAATCTCTGGGTAGAATTTAAAATATTTTACATATAAGAAAAATTGGTGGCAATTTTCCATTATTGCTGTTTTGACATTTTCCTATTTCTTCTTGAAGATTGTTCCAAAGCTGCCTAATTGAAGACAAGTTTCCAGCCATATCTAGACTTTCTTTCCATTTACAACCAAAAAAACTCCAAACAAATTTCAAAGGCTTTATTTTCTTCTACACCAGCAAGGGGCCGCGGTGGCCCGGTTGGAAGAGTAACGAACTTGCAACCGAAGGGTTGCGAGTTCGAATCCAGCCAAACACCGTCGTGTACAAAGGGGGCTGGTGCACGTTAAATCTGTCGTGGCCTCAAATGTCCTCACGTTGGCGTGGTGTGGAAGTTTGGAGAGTGGGGTGCCAGCTCAGGTGTTGCCTCGTCATCTGACCGTGGTTCAAAATTACGTGGTGTTGTCCTCGGATCTTTCCCTTTGGGATTGATCCCGGACCGTCACCAATAGCCCATTGTGTAGCTCCAGTGTGACGTTAATTGAAATACCCCCCCCCAAATGTCCTCACGTTGGCGTGGTGTGGAAGTTTGGAGAGTGGGGTGCCAGCTCAGGTGTTGCCTCGTCATCTGACCGTGGTTCAAAATTACGTGGTGTTGTCCTCGGATCTTTCCCTTTGGGATTGATCCCGGACCGTCACCAATAGCCCATTGTGTTGCTCCAGTGTGACGTTAATTGAAATACCCCCCCCCCCTCTACACCAGCAAAAAGATTGTGGAGTTCTGTCCAAACCTCATCTGGGCTTAAAAGATTTCTTATTTGAGCTCTAACCCAGAGAGAATTTAAACGTTTAGATTCACAACTTTTTCAAATTTACGGATATATTTTAATTTTCTTTACTTAATTACTGTTAGTTTGACTCAGCTTGGACAGACTTGCCCCGTGATCCATAAAAAATCAATCGATTAGAAATTCGAAGACTCCAAATTATTTTATCTTTCGTTTTCTTCCTGTCAAAGCTAGAGAAAATCTCACCAATAAAAAAGCTAGCAGAAGAGTCATTTGTATTTTGTTTACATATGCATGCCTACAAAGTTCCAACAAAGATGATATATCAACAAAATAAGGTCCCCGTCTCTATCGCGAAAACTGCTGGCGCCATAGTCTAGGAGGAGGAACAGGGAGTCATTTGACAGCAGATTAAATAACAGTTCTTTTAAAAAGAGCGGAACAGCGAAGAACCGTTCGCCGAAAAGAACAGTACTTCCCATCCCTATGCAGGGCACATGAATGCCTTTTAAGTAACTTTATAAAATTCGTTGTTATTGTTTTGACATGAGTTTATCCTTTCTCCCACCAACCAACATATTTGTATCCGGAGCTAATCAGAATGTTGAATATCGTTTGCAGTTGAGTATAAAGAAAAAGTAATAAATTACTCTTTTCCGCTGCTAGGCGCCACAGTTTCTCCGCGCGCAGGCGATTTCCTTCTCTTATGTAATCACTTTCATTTTAAGGTCGATGTATTACTCTAACAAGGGTAGTACTCAGTATTAGAGATGGTACAAAGAGTGATTTCACAGTAACAGTTCCAACTGTGACTGCTACTGAAGAATATCTGTGATTCTAAACTGTGATTGTGATTCTAAACTGGGACTGAATCTGATCGGTTGATTGTAAAGTATCTCTTAGCCACTCGTAGCAACGGAATGCTCGTATTGATGTTTTAAAATCCTTTAGTAGATACCTTAGTAAGCGTTATGCACAGCTCGGTTAGTAGCGTCGCGGCTTATAACGTCAAGGAACCCTGTTCGAATCTAGGTTTTTCTTTTCATCCAGAACAAACGAAATATCGTTTAATTTTTTAAAATTTAATCCAACACATTACCACTCAATAAACCTACAATTTAAACAGAAAAAAACATTTTCCGCCGATGAGCCGTATTTTATATTAAGCCCGTTATTTCGTTCTCTAAAGATACTCTTTCCCCTCAATAAACTATTTCACACAACATTTTTTTTCTTCCTGACAATGATGGATCGTTATTTTGAGCTATTATGCGCAGGTAACTTAGAAGCCCCTTGCTCATAACTGGTTTTTGCAGATTAAAATATATCGATATTTTTATTTCATATAAATTAAATTAAATTTCATAATTAATCAAACATTAAAATCAAGATATATGCATTAGAATACTTGATGAATTTGCTTCTAATTGAATGTAAATTATTAAATAATTCGCATACCTATATTTTTCTTTTAAAAACATTTAAATTAATCACTCTTATCTAAAATATTGGTTAGTTGAAGAAAAAAATTTTACACCGTATGTGTAAGACAATTTCCTTACATTTGATAATCTGGAGGAGGTACTGAAATATTCACACACACAAGGAGTAACTGTTTCAAAACATTAAGTAAATTTTCTAAATCTCTGGTAGCATCCGAATCCATTTGTGTTTATAAAACTCAAATCTAAAATTAACTATTTTCTTTTGCCAAAGCAAATATTGCTTTCTATAATTTTTATAAATTCATATGCATAAAATATGTATAAGGGATTGTCTTCATATTAAATTGCATACAAAAACCCAATTTTTGTGAAAAATTTAGAATTTATATCAAAATTTAGCCTCGAATGCCATATTTCAAGTCATTTAATTTATATTTAAGTTTTTAAAATTATTATGATTGCATTTCAATCACATTACTTTTACACACTTTTAAAACTCTTTCTTTTCTTTGTTAATACCCATAATTCATCTTTGAATTCTAAAGCATGGCTGCATGTAGGTAAAACTGAAGAGAGTGAAATTGTCTTACAGAATAAAAGAAATTTCTCAGTGTAAAAAATCAGCATGCAGCCATGTTCTTATTCTATTCACTAGCGAAATCAAATAATCATCTTCTGGCTCTCTGATTTAGACTCATTCAATGTATAAAGTCTTTCAGAAGCACCTACTTTTACACACATTATTTATTTTTTTAGAATTAAAAACAATTTACAAGTGGTTGAAAAGAAAATTTTTATGTTTTAACAAAACCAAAAAAATAGAAAAAAATTTCTAGCTCATGTGTTCTTTATAAAAATCCAACTTAATAAATAATCAAAGTTGAAGAACAATAATTAATTTGCCATTTAAAATAGCGAATTTTAAAAACGCTATTTTCTTTAAACTGTTGAGCTTATTTATGTAGCCAAATGCGCGGCAACCTGGTGTGTCATAAAGCCTCCTTTAGCATCCGGTTGAAAATTCTAATCCTCTAAAGAAACCCGAATCCGTCACAGAGCCCCACCCCACGGCCCACACTCCATCGAGGGACTCACCGATAAACCAGCTGTCACCCTTACCAAATCACCGATACTAAGTCACAGTTTTCACTGATACCGAATCACAGATCCCGGTCGCAGTCGCAGTAGCAGCAAAGCGATCAGCCAAGATATCACCGATACTCTCAATCACTGTTCCTAAATCACTGCTACCAAATCATGTTATTTTGATATTCCAGTAACAGGTAAGAACTGTGATTCAAAATATCTGTGATTGAGTAGCAGTTCTGTGATTCGCTTAATATCCCTACTCAGTATGTAGGGCAATGAAATTGCCTGGTCATTTTTGTAGTCTCCAGCTAACTTATAAATATATTAATGTTTTAATGTCAATAAATTCTTTTATTCGAACCTTGAGAAACCTCTGCCACAACACAGGCCACTGGGAAGGATAGTACGGAACATAAACTTTAGCTTGCAAATGTCTGGCACTCTGATGTAGGAAGAGAGCGAACACGACACGTTAAGACATCAATGCATCCTGTTGATTTAGTCTGGCAGTTTTTCCACTGAAATTCGGCAGACAATAGCATCTATAGTTGGCCACCAACCGAGTTGCTCCATTTTCACATGGCTCAAGCATCTGGCACTCTCGAACATAAGCGTTCCCTGCATCAGATAACAAATTATACAATAACGTCACAAAAGGAAAACGTTTATCAGATCTTGACATATACATAACAAAATACAAATGTATATAAATTAAATGTGCGATAAAATTTTTATTATTTTTGAATTCTTAATCTTCAAATGTGTAATGCATCTAATATTTTTACTTTACATTTGACCAACATACGACCAAATGCTGGCACAAAATACATCTGTGCAGACATTTATGTTCTTGATGGCTTGAGAAAAATGAAGTTCAAGTTCTTAGAAGAAAAAAATTCAGGTTCTTAGCAAAGTTCTGAACTACAAATACTCCATGAATGTATAAAGCATTACAATTTTTCACACAAATCTTTATAATTGCATTTATAAAATAGGTTATAATTCAGAAAAAGATCAATTTTAATTACGTACATAAAAACAGTATGTAAATAATGTAATCACCAACGAACAGCACAAAGTAAAATATATTAAGCAGAGCACAGTTGTACAGAATTCTGAATACCACATTTTTCGTAAGTTCAATTACGATCGATTTTAATTAAATAAAAATGCACAAATTAACACTGAAAGATTGTTAACAAAAATCAATAATCTTGGGCGAATGTCTTAACACCAAATAAAACTATTTCATTTTTACTTCTATCAAATAATTGGGATTTAAAATATTAGCGTAATTCATTGAACTTGATTGTAAAACGATTTTTAAAATGACACAAAATTTCACATCAGTGGTTTGTAATTTATGAATATATTTTATGAAAAACTAAAAAGAAACTTACCTTTCAAGAGAAGCGGGAACATTCATTAACGGAAGTCTCCTTTTGCATCAGCAACAAAATGGCTACTGCTCTAAGTGGAACATGTCAAACTCCACCCACAATTAGGGACATCGGACCCGCACCGAGGGCGCTGTAAATCATATCTTCAGTGAAGCCTCTGTATCTTTTACTCTGTGGTCCTGATTTTCCTCTTCATATAGTACACTACCTGACATTGAAAATGCAACATCCAGAAGGAGTGCGCAGAACTGGATGAAATTTACAGGGTAGACGCAGCTCACCGAGATATGTAAATGATACAAACTGCGCAGCTGTCCCGCGCACGGCGAGTGAAAAACCAGGGAAGGAACCTGCAAAAGTGGTCAGTTTCGCGCCGCTCTGTTTGCCAGGTAAATCAAATTGCAATTTGTTTTTGTGTCTCAGAGGAAACGTCTAATAGCGGAGAATGCCAGGACGCCGCCAATCAAGACAGTTCCAGCAAACAGACGACTTCACGAGGGGTATGGTGATTGGCCTCAGAAGGGCAGGTTGGTCCATACGTCAAATCTCAGCAGATACCCACCTACACGCGTCCACGGTGCACCGGTTGTGGCACAGATGGTTGGACCAAGGGAATGTGGCACGTTTGAGCACGCGTGGACCGACGCATCTGCCGGCAAGCATCGGCGGCCCCGCAAGCCACGTCTGTCGCCCTTTTGCAGCATGTGCAGGACACCCTTGATGCTCCCATATCGTCCAGGACCATTAGCCGCCGATTGATCGCTGGCGGCCTGCACTCATGGCACCCGTTGAGACGACTACCATTGACCCAACAGCACAGACGTCTCCGTTTGCAATGGTGTCGGGATAGAGCCACGTGGACGGCGGAATGGCACAGGGTGGTGTTCTCACACGATTCACGCTTCTGTTTTAGCAATGACAGTCGCCGTGTACGAGTCTGGCGCCGATGTGGTGACAGGGCCAATCCGGCCGCATCTGTGGAACGCCATACCGCGAGACAACGCGGTATAATGGTTTGGGTCGCGATCACCTACGATAGCAGGTCACCTCTGATCCGTATTCAGGGCACTATGACGGCCCAACGATACGTGGATGACGTGCTGCAGCCGGTGACACTACCTTTCCTTCAGGGGTGCCCAATGCCATTTTCCAGCAGGATAACGCCCGGCCGCACACGGCACGCATCAGCTAACATGCCCTGCAAGGTACCCAGGTGCTTCTGGGCAATTTTTCGTGATTTTAGACTCATTAAATATTCTATACGTCTCTCTCTGGACCTAACTGTCCAATCATACTGAACGAGAGCTTATTTTGTAGAAAAATGTACAATCTTTCTAATGACGTATCATATGACCTTTCCAGTTTCAAGGTCATTTAATTTGACCTTTGACTACAATTACAAAAAAGTGTATTTTTTTATCTAAAAAATATATGTTAAAGGAACACTTTTTATCTTTACTTTCTGAAAGTTTCATAGTGAGACACGCATGGGTTCATAGTTAAAAATATTTGAAGTTAATAGAAGTATGTAATCAGTATCCATAAACACCTGTATCTTTTGACCTGTTTGTGCAACCAAGATGAAAGAGGGCTTATTTTTTATAGAAAAACGTATAACCTTTCTATATTTTATAGAAAAAAGAATAACTTCTATAAAAGCCCTCTTTCATCTAGATTGGACCAATAGGTCAAATGATACAGGTGTTTATGGATACTGATTACATACTTCTATTTGCTTCGAATATTTTTATCTATCGTGTCCCACTATGAAACTTTCAGAAAGCAAAGATAAATAGTGTATTTTTAATGTATATTTTTTACAAAAAATAAAATATATACTTTTTGTAATTGTATGTTAAAGGTCAAATTGAATGACCTTGAAACTGAAAAGGTCATATGATAGGTCATTAGAAAGATTGTACATTTTTCTACAAAATAAGCTCTCGTTCAGTATGATTGGACAGTTAGGTCCAGAGAGAGACGTATAGAATATTTAGCGAGTCTAAAATCACGAAAAATTGCCCAATTTTTCAAACTTAAAATTAATATACATAAAAATTATTGCAAGTTGGGAGCTAAAAATTTCCATAATTTCTTATATATGGCTGGAAAACAAATCAGCAGAGTTTTAAAAATATCAGAGGGGCTCGGATTGTGGACTGTGCGGTTTGATATGGAACTATTCTATTTTAAACATTATTTCGGATATACATTGATTATAAAGCTCGGAAATGTTTTAATATAGAACTAGAAATGTTCACAAGTATATTAATTCCAAAATCATGAAATTTTCTTTTATTATTCCAGCAAATATTAAAAGACGCTTTATTATATATATACTAGCAGTACCCGCACGGCGTCACCCGTGACATCATTCTTATTATGCCCTCACTGATTCTAAAAACATTAAAAAGAAAAATAATAATTTTAAGAATGAGTCCCACCACCATCCGACATGACACGGCCATGTCGCCTCATTCCTTCCACCTTACTGATTCTTGCTTAGAGAGCTTCATGATACATTATGTTGAATGTTCTTCCATATAGTATGTCCAGTTCGGTATGCGGCATGTCCAGTCATGATGGTGGGTTCAATAATATTCGGCATCAGTTTCTTGGTAGAGTCTTGTTCTATTGCAGTGAAGGTGGATGCAGATTTGTGAGAAGCATAATCGGTGCCCCAATCTTCAGCTCTAATATGTGCGAGGGTACTCCAGATGGCTCCAATGTGTTCAAAAACTCTGTTGTGCCTCATCTGTGTCACATGTAGTGTCTATAGTTTTGTATTATACAAATACAGAAATTATACAAATTCAAAAGTAAGTTATGAAAAAACCACTACAATGTCAGCGAAATCAAAGCCAAATTAAACAGGAATAAACAAAATTGCATAAATGATACAGATTCAAATGTAAGTTATGAAATAACCACTGCTGAAATAAAATGTGATTCCATCTTCTCTACTATTATAAAAGGAAGTGTTTGTGGGTCTTTCTGAGGTGTCCAGACGAATCTATAGCACTTACAGTCATGAAATTTGGCACACAAGTAGTACTAAAGGTGACTGAATGTTCCTCGAAGCCCGAATTTTAAAATTTAATCTAGAAAATTTTTTAATTAATATTTTGTGCTGCGTGCGTAACCCCTCCTCCACTATTACTTACGTATATGCGCAGATTGATCGGACAAAGATACTTATCACGCAATAATAGTAGATAAAGGAATGCTTTTTAAACAAATGTAATTCGCTCACATGTGTCACCGCTTCACTAAAACGTGACATTTCCACATTTAATGAATGTGGAATTAAATCCATATGCACAGCAGGATAGAATCATTTGAGCTTTCACTTTAAATGCATTTGTTTTTCACGTTGGAGGGGTGTGGATGTTTGGAAAGTGGAGTGCCAACTCACACACACACACACAGGTGTGATCTCGTCATCTGACCGTAGTTCAAATAACGAGTGTTGTCCTCGGATCTTTCCCTTCGGGACTGATCCCGGATTTCCGCCAACAGCTCGTTGTGTTGCTCCAGTACTACATTAATTCAACTACCTACCTTCAATGTATTTGCTATAAATGGAGAGATGAGCGTGAGAAAGGGGAGGGGGAGAGAGAGCGAATCTAAGATGCCTTTACTACTAGTTTTGTTCACATGATCCTGGGCACATCAGAAGAACCATTACTCACCCTACTTTTATGTTTCCTCTCTCTACTTGTATAAAGGGGGGACATTTAGGCTGATTTAAATATTTACCTTATAATCATATTCTATGAACTTTACAAGACCCCCATTTTGAACATGTTTATGGGTTTTTGTCCCATTGTGCAGTGCCAAATGTTCTTACACGATACATACTTGGGGATTGATCCCGTACCGTCGCCAATAGCTCGTGTGTTACTCCAGAGCGACGTTAATTAATCACCACATGTACCGAAAATATACGTTTAACGATTTCTTTTCGTTGTCGAATGCGTTTTGTATAGCTGTCACGCTTATTGTTATTGTTTGATTTATTTATACACTACCTGACATTGAAAATGCAACACCAAGAAGGAGTTGGCAGAAAGCGATGAAATTTGGCAAACAGACAGGGACAGCAACGAGCAATAAGTGATCTTTATTGCAACATTATACACCTTGCCACTGAGCAGCAAGAACATCTGATCAGTAGGTTGTAGGACCACCGCGAGCGACGATACAGGCAGCAACACGTCTAGGTACGTCTAGCGTGCGGATGGTGTCCTGAGGGATGGCTGCCCATTCCCTGTCAACTATTTGCCAGAGTTCGTCTTCTGAACGTGCCGGTGTTTTTCAAACTTAAAATTAATATACATAAAAAATTATTGCAAGTTAGAACCTAAAAATTTCGAAAATTTCTTATATATGGCTGGAAAACAAATTAGCCCAGTTAAAATCTCCAGACTGTGTGATCTCCAGACTTTGGCAGAGGTTTCGAACCACTGGAGATGTTACCCGACGACCAGTACCAGGTCGGTCAAGGGTAACAACCGCTCGGAAGAACGATATTTGGCGATAACTGCGCGACGTCATAGGAACCATTCTGCCAGACAACTGTGTTCAGCCCTGATAGCCGCGACAGGATTCATAGTTTCGAGACAAACTGTTTACAAGGGACTCATACACGTTGGTCTCTATGCCAGAAGACCAGCAGTTTGCATCACCCTGACGTCTGCACAGAAATGCGCTCGTTTACTGTGGAGGCATGGAGTGGAACATGGGCAGTGGAGTTTACTGTGGAACATGGGCAGTGGAGTCAAAATCAATGGGACAACGTAATGTTCAGTGACGAGTCCAGATTTAGTCTGCAAACTGATTCTCGTCGTACCACGATCTGGAGAGAACGTGGAACGCATTTTCACCGGGAAACATAACGGAAAGACATCGTCTTCCTTCAGAGGGAGTCATCGTCTCGGCAGGCGGCATCATGCTGGACGGCCGAGCAGACTTCCACATCTTTGACACGTTACCGGTCAAAGATGCAGAGACAAAGTCCTTGAGCCTACCGTTCGCTTGTTTCGAGGTGCTGTCGGTCCTGGTTTCATATTCATAGATGATAACGCGCCTCCTCACCGTGCAGCCCTGCTCGACGCCTTCCTTCAAAGTGAAGATACCCACCGCATGCAATGATCTGCCAACTCTCCTGATCTGAATCCTATAGAGCATGTGGGGGATATGCTCGGGAGACATATTGCAGCCCTCCGTCATCCACCAAGCTCCGTTCCGGAATTGAAAACTGCTCTCCGTGAGTCTTGGAAATCTTTGAGCACACAACTCATACATACTCTCATCGAAAGTATGGGAAATCGTTGTGCAGCATGCGTGGCTATCAGAGGTTCCTACACACGGTATTAAACTTCAGTATCACATTGTTTTAATTATTCTGTTTCACTAAAGTTGACACTCGTATTGTGAACCTTTTTCAACCCTTTTCTTTGGATAATAAAAGTCATTGTTATCCTTGTTTTGCATTGTTTTCTTCTTCTATAACACACCCACATACCGCGTTTCCTTCCATTCCGATGTAGATTTTCGGAAATATTCACATAAACAGCAATTATACTTCACTTTTGGACATGAATGTATATAAATGCGAAACATTCATAAGCTCCTTAGATAACTTTTTGGAATGATTTAAATATGTCTGAAATATCTTTTATTTTAATTTTATAGAACTATTGTTTTGTTGAAAGGGCTTCTCTCTTTTCTTTGTGCAACTTTCAATTGAAAAATATTAAAAAATTTAAATATCTCGCTTTTAGTGGAGCAAATAGTGGAGCAGTATTACCTAGCTATTTTAAAGTATTTATTCTTCTACACATGAAACTTAGCAAGTGTCCAACAAAAAGAGAAAATGCAAATTATTTTTGAAATAGCATAAAAATAGAGAACGAAATAACATCCGGTCACTCTCGCAAGAGTGCATCCGTGATATTGAAACCCTTCCTTGGCCAGAGATACTATCAGATCTGTCTTCCGTTAAGTATGTCTTGATATGCAAGACGTCATTTTCACTGCTGTCAATATGCTGTATATTGCTTGGCATAATTTACCTCAGGCTAGTATAAAGGTTTTGTTTGACCCTATTCCACGCCACAAATCAGCATATACATATAGCCGCCAGAGGGGGATTTACAACTTACTAGTTTTTAATCTTTCTGATGCAATTTTACAATAATAAAGAGCCCTCTAGATTTGATATAGCAATTATTTCTTTATTTCTTCATGTACACCACATGCTAAGTTTCATTCCGATCGAACACTGTCTTCGGGATGTTTCGATTTGTTCTCCAAATTCGGATAACCTCCCTACGTTTGCATCACATTTTTTCAAAATTATAAAATAAATTCAAATTAGACAATTTAAGAATTAAACTGTCACTAGAAAACCTTAAAAGAAAATGTTAGCTAATATGTATATTTACTTTTCCCTCATACAATCACTTTCAAAAGTAGACAAGGAGACCCTTTCTCCGAAATTGAATTTCATTAAACTTCCTAAGAGACAACGGCATAAAATGAAGTTACACCAAAATTAGACTACTTATTCTCGATACTGAGGAAGTGAAACGATATATTCTTGACAGTTGTGTGCTTATACATCTAGCATAAGAAATCCGTGTTCATGTTTATGACGTTTGGATGCTGAAAGATGTCTTGACTGTGAAAGAAATTGTAATATACACTGCTGGCCACCCAAATTGCAACACCAAGAAAGACAAGAGATATCACAACAAAATTTATTTTGTAGATAACATGTTGACCAAGTATCAAATGATTAAATTTATAGACTTCTGTGAAGTGTGGTTCCTGCCAAAATCAGTAGCCAGAGTAGCCGCCATTGTTGGAGATCACCGCTGCCACACGCCTCGGCATTGATTCAAAGAGACTTTGGATGTGTTCTTGGGGTACAGCAGACCAAGCAGCTTCCACACGTTGCCAAAGTTGATCTGGTGTGGCAGCTGGGGATGTATTCTGGGTCAATCGTTGAGCAACCATGGACCACATGTTTTCTATCGGCGAAAGATCCGGAGAGCGAGCTGGCCAGGGAAGCAATTCAATCTGGCGATTGACGAAGAACCCTTGGACAATGCGTGCCACGTGTGGTCGCGCATTATCCTGTTGAAATATGGCTGTGGGCTAGCCCTGAAGGTAAGGAAGGACAACTGGCTCCAACACCTCGGAGATGTAGCGCTGGCTGTTTAAAGTACCGGAAATGCGTACTAGAGGATTGCGAGAGTGATATCCAATACCACCCCATACCATAATACCCGGTGCAGGACCAGTGTGGCGGTGCATAACGCAGCTGTTCAGCATCCTCTCTCCACGGTGTCTCCAGACTCGAATCCGACCATCGTGGTGTTGCAGACAGAAGCGTGACTCGTCAGTAAAGACAATTTCATTCCATTCTGCCGTCCACATCATTCTTTCATCGCACCATTGGCGGCGGAAACGTCTGTGGTTCTGCGTCAAGGGTAGACGAAGCAATGGACGTCTTGCGGACAGGCCACTCTGCTGTAAACGGCGTCGAATGGTACGCGCAGACACTGGATGATGCGGTACAGACTGAATGTGCTGTGCTATGGTTCGTGATGTGGCTGAGCGATCCGTCACTGCCATACGCACAATATGCCTGTCATCACGTGAAGTGGTGCACTGAGGTGGATGCGATCGAACACGTCGGTCCGTCGTACCCTCCTGCATCCAACGATCACATATCCGCATTACAGTTGTTTGGTTTCGTCCAACACGACTACCGATTTCCCTGAAAGATAATCCACAATCTCGGTAGGCCACTATCCTTCCTCTGTCGAACTCGGATACTTGATCAAAAGAGGATCGCTGTTTTCTACGAGGCATAATTGATCGTTTTTTTGAAAAAACCACAAGAAAAACACAATTGCCGTACTTGAAATCGTCGAAATCTCCAAGCCTTAAATAGCGCTTTGAAGTGGCGCCACATGCGCGCGTGATGTGCGTCTGCGCTGAAATTCTAATCATTTGCATATCTCACCTCCGCTAATGCATGTTGTAAATTTCATATTATTTGCATGCTTCCTTCAGGGTGTTGCATTTACGGTGGCCAGCAGTGTACTTAAATAATGCTGTTCCCAAAATTAAATGATACGAAATTATCAACATGCGCAATACAATACATGATATACTGATTTCCATAAATTAAGGAACAAGTAAAAATCGCGGCAACTTTATATGCAGAAACATATACAGTTGACTTCATACGGCAAAATAACCAATGATGTGATTGGTCATTTCACATTTCACATACATCGTATGTAAATTTATTTGAGTGACGTGATTTCAGCTACATAAAAAAGCGCATTTGAATGGAGATCGGTATTTCGTGCAGTGACAAGAAACAAAATTCGAAAAAGTCGTTTCATTAATGTGATCTGATCTATGATCTCATTTAACCACAGAATTTCGATACACAGCTAACGCCATACTCGAGGCATGACAAAGTGAGACTGATATCGCAAGATGAATGTAAGGCCGTTCTGTCGTCCATACTATTCACAGATGAGTCCAGATGGTCTTTACAGTGATTCTCGAAGCATTTTCATCTGGAGAGAATCTGTTACACGTTATTCCACTCTCTCGTGTCTACGAAAGGGACAGGTATAGCAGTGGCAGCGTACTAATCTGGAGAGACATCTCTTTAGGTGAAGTGACCTCTATGTGGATGCTTTCCTCTATAGAAATGAAGTTGTAGACCCCATTGTTCATCCGTATGCAGGTATAATCGGTGGTATATTTATTCTGCAAGCTGATAACGCCCGTCCATGCTCAGTACCTTGAAAATGAGACTATCGTTAGTATGTATTGAGCAGCATACTCGCCTGACCTAAATCCAATTGAGCATGTATGGGACGCTCTTTGGAGACATGTTGCTGCTCTTAATCCACCTCCCTGCATGGGCTACGAAGTGCCTTGCAAGAATAGCGAAGTTGCTGCCAACAAACCTCGTAGACAACCTCATTAAGAGCATGGAACTTGTCGTTCATGTATTGCAATCCTGGAAAATCACACCCCTTATTGAGTTATCTTTCCCCATTTAATTTGTTCTGTGTATTTATGACTTGTTCTTTGTATATCTCAGACAAAATGTACATGATTTCCCTAATATGTTCTTGTTTCCTGTAGCATAAAATATGATTAATATTTTCACCATACTTCATTCAAATGGTTGAACACTTTTTGAGATATACCAATTTTCCTATTTGTTCCTTAATTTATGGAAACCAGTATATATGGGCCATCCTATGTAAACATCAACATATACCACTTGATTTTTCAAATGATGTTAATGTTATCAATTTTGCGATTTGTTGAAGCAAAACTAACATAAGTTGACGAAAATTGTAAAATTACATTTGGCAACACTTTATATAACTTATAGCATGACCCTTAAAAACAAAAACATATCTTCTGTTGTGATGGTGTGAGAGCAGCGATTTTGATTTCTCACACAGATTATTTTGATTCTCCGGTTGTAAAAATTTTTATTTTCTCGGAAATTAAGCTTTTACGTTATCTTTTGTTCGCCAGTTTGCGTGTCGCGATCCATCGCACTCAGTAATTACTAGACAGTTACCTAATTAAAACTTATTTTAAATAATTTATTTACTTCAATTCATTTATCGAATGCACTTGAATTAATTGAAGCATCCAACATTAAATAGAAGGCGTTAAAATGATTATATTGTAATTGCCATATGGGTTAAAGAAGAAAAATAGGAATTAAAATCTTCTCTGTCCCGTTCGATCACATGGAATGACCCGTATACGCTGGTGAGACTAATTGTATGGCTGTATACAAAAGATGAATTTATATCGTTCAGAGGGGAGGATTACAGGGGCAAGAAGGAAAGAGGGGAGGGTTGCAGGTTGAACATGCCGTTTTGCAAGAATGTCTTGAAACAATTTACACGATTTACAAGTACAAAAATACTACATTTAATAATTTTTTTGTTTAAACTCTTTCAATATTCAACAAAGAATTATTTAATTCATAAGTCTTATTCAAGAGTGAGTTCTTTGTAGGTTAGAATGGAATCTTTGACAGAGAATACTATCCCTAGTGTCCTGATATATTTAGAAGAGGGAGGTACTTCATCTTAGTCATTTGATTTTTAGATGTTTTAGCCTTCATAATTTGCTTTTCAAGGATAACCCGCATGTTGTTTTTATTTATCTCATCTCTTATATAACATTTTTTATATTTTAAACTGCATTACATTATGTACTTTCTTATTCAACATTCTCATCAAAGAATTTAAATTTTACTTTTTACATTGCTGACAACATAGTAATGTTTACTTTTTCATACTTTTAGATTGAAGTTTCAATTAATTTTCCTGTTTTTACTTATGTGTTATCATTTCTTCAATGTTGGTCAGGTGGTTTTCTGATGTTTCTAAAATCTATATTTTTAAAAATTTTGTAATCATCTTGCGCTGGCGCAGCTCATTCATCTTTGGATTTTGTGCCACAAAATGCACACCGCCACCATAAGCTATCGTTGAAAGTATGAGAGGAATCTGCCACAAAGTAATTTAATAATATTTTCCCTCTCAAAATAAAACTTGTATCCTTTTTACAATTTCAGCCCTGTCACCAATAATCTCTCTGCTCGGCACTTATTGAAAGGACAACAGGATGCGGACACATTTGTGAACAGTATTTAACTTACTGACTGAAAGAAAAAGAAATATGTTGTTTTCTAAAATAATTAATAAGAAATTTAACAGAATAAAATTGTTATCATGGTTAATGTATTTTACTAATGATCTAATTTGAATGATAGGATTTTTAATTTATTTATAACTCTTACGTGAATTTAAACATCATGTCTTATGAATTGGAGTTAAGAGTTAGTATGATCCTTGAATTATTTAAGGCAACATACTTTCCTTTAGAGCGTGGCTATGAAATTCATGTTCAGGAATATAACATCTTGGCAACAGACAGAAATGGGTACACGAAGAGTCTGGACATCTGGTAGTGTGAATATACGAAAGCTCTTTCAGGGGCAATAGGTTGGTTGCGTTCTATGGCACAATGGCCATATTTTGCCAAGCTGCGTCATACACAGGACAATCAACACGGCATGTAATGAACACACACGCAAGGAAAGGTTCACTGATATAGAAGAGAGAAATAAACCCAGAATAAGTTACAGAAATAGAACCTACACCTACAATTCGCAGGTTGCTATCGCAGTAGCAAATTTTCTGAGCCACGGTTGTCTTCTGGGATAGTGAGACTTTTGACGTTCTGACCCACCACTTCTGAAAGAGTTAAGGCGCGATGAGTCCTCGTAATTTTTTTACTAAACAAATTTTTGGTTTAGTTCTCAAAGGTTTAATACAGTGGCACTGCCATCAACTCTGGTACCACCATTTAGCACACTATATTAAATACAGAGGGCACACAAATTATGCAAGTGTTTCTATACAACATTCGCCTCTTTTTAGGTCTTGTTTCTTCTATTTAGCACTTAATGTTGTCGATAGTTAAATTGCGTAGATCAAACTAAATCAAGTAAATTTGTACGCATCCATAAGCACGCATTTTCGCTGTATTGCTTTCTGAAATTGTATTACATCAGTCGGAGCACAAATGTTTAATCCTGTAGTACAATTAAGCAGAATTGGTAAGGTTAATGTAATTCAACACATTTTAAGTGTTTGCTCCAACTAGGTTACAATTTTTTTCTTCAGTTATTTTTATCAAGTAAAGAGAATGCAATTTCATGTATTGAAATTTATAGCTTTGCTTTCCTTCATAGCGGTCATTCATCAAACACCTTTTTCCAGGTGACTGAGCAGAGCACTTTCAATTAGATATAAGTAGTTTATTTAGTATACGACAGAGCTTATAAATTTAATTACATAAATGCTCGAAAATTTCATTCATCGTCGAAGGTTTTAATCCAAATTCTTTCATTCTTTTAAGCGACAGAAAAAGTTTTAATAAAAAATATTGGGGAAAAGCAATTACAAACCTCATTTATTCAAATTTTTGCGTTAACTTTTAATGATAGATATGGATTGATTATACTATAATACGTTCCCAATTTAAGTTTTGTAAGATTTACGTAATGAAAAAAAGTTAAAACCACATTCGTGCTTTTATTAGATTTTAAATTAACCCCATTAAAAACTAAAAGAATCAACGGTTCAAAAATAACCTCTGATAATAAATTTCGATTGTTTTCGTTTTTCATCCCATCGTGCATTTTATGGCATTTCAATACGCGTTGGGGTGTTTTAAATTAATAGTTTTCTAAAAGTTCACCTTTATTTAGACTACGCTCACTTCTCCGAAAATGTTACTTGGAGAGATACGAATAGTTGTATTGTGAGATGCTTTTTCTGTAAAGCTAACTGTAGATGACGTTAGTGTTGTTGGGGTAGAACATCCTTCCTGTACTTATATTCTGGACATGACATCATCTTGGTTGTTGGCCCAACTTGTTTTTAGAATACGATTTCAGCACGTCATCAATAAAAATTCCATCCTGTAAGTATGAGAGACAGAAGAAACAGACAAATCAGAAGGAAGACGGAGATTTCACTTCCTAATGCCCTAATATTCTAGCATAACAACTATCGTTAAAACTTTAGAATGTAGTTTATCACCGTTTTGGCTGCTTTGCAGTATAACCTATATAATTGGCGTTGACCAATTCACTATCATATAACAAATTTGGAATTCTTTCTTTGGAATTTTCATTATCAAATTCTTTTCATATCCTTATCGTTCCATGTATTAGGTAAGTTACCAGTTCAATAAAGAAAAATACAAAAAGATTACATTGCAAAAATACATTAAGATTAAAAATAAATTCTGTTGATGACATGATGAAATAGTATTCCAGAAAGTAAATAGCATTAACTAGTAATTGAAATAGTACTTCAATAGCAAACAAGCCAAGTGACGTCACGTCCGGATTAGTACAAGAAGCATATTCCACCACAAAAACACTACCACCACATACATTTATATTGACAGAAAAAGCCTCTTATTCGCATTGGGTAAAGGAAAATAAAAGCCTCATCTTCAGGGTGGTTTATTTATTTGTACTGAAAATGCTCCCCTCATTATATAAAATAAATTCATATAATTACTCTGGATAATGAAGCATTCATAATTTTAAGATTTTAGTTGTAATTAACATTCTCAGACTAGTAATCAATGGCGCCAACAGGGGGAGGGGTGAACGAGTAAGATCCCAGTTGTTTCTTTTATGCATGCGTATGTTTTGGAACTATTCACTTGTGCATTTCACTACCTATATGACATATGTATTTGTAATATTTATCCTTCTTGTCCGGGGAAACTAAGACACGTTCAGGCCCCTAAGTGTTTTCACTCCTGTTTCCTGAGGTAGTGAGACCTATAAAGCATAGTCGAGTGACCTTGAAGAAAGGGAAAAGTTCCTTTGAGATTTATTTTGATGACTCATGGACGAAAAGTAATAAATAAAACATGTAATTTGAAAATAAGAATTTATTATTTAGTATTTTTCACATGATGTGCGAAAATTTAGATCAGAAAATGTGAGCCATATGTAGTTCACAGGAATATTCTCTTTTCATGAGGCATTCCAATACCTTTTTTTAGTGTTCCCTGGGATATTAAGGCACTTTCCGCTCGAATATTCACTTTCAACTGCTGCAAATTTGTGTCTGTTCGCGTACAGTTTTTACTTAAAGAAGCCCTTCAGAAAGAAGTCTGATGCACTCAAATCTGGTGAACGAATTGATGAATATCGACCTTCATCTGGTCGATGTTTTGGGGTTTATAGCAGCATTTTCTCTTTCTAGCGCTATATTTCCGATCAATTGGCGATTTGATTAAAATCCCATAGTTATTTCTGAAGAATAAAATAAATGAAAATTGGAAAAATTGGAAAAATATTACAATTTTTAAAATAATAAAAGGAATTTTGTCCCCCACTCATGAGTGTAGCATATGGGCCCACATTTACTCGATCTAATTTTTTCGCGCATTTTACTATAAACAATTAATAAACTTCTTTTCAACCTATTTATTACGTTTCGTTCATAAGTTATATCGTCCCCTTAATGCAAGAACTAAGTAACTCAAATTTTTGATTTTTGAAATAATGGGAAAAACAGTTTCCACAGTAATGCTGTTTCGTATATACCTATATTTTTCATTCATAGATAGAGCTTAAGTGATCAAAAGAGTTACATAGTTCTTGCATCAAATTCTATATGATCTAATAAGTAATTTAAGTACAACTCAAATTTTTGATTTTTGAAATAATGGGAAAAACAGTTTCCACAGTAATGCTGTTTCGTATATACCTATATTTTTCATTCATAGATAGAGCTTAAGTGATCAAAAGAGTTACATAGTTCTTGCATCAAATTCTATATGATCTAATAAGTAATTTAAGTACAACTCAAATTTTTGATTTTTGAAATAATGGGAAAAACAGTTTCCACAGTAATGCTGTTTCGTATATACCTATATTTTTCATTCATAGATAGAGCTTAAGTGATCAAAAGAGTTACATAGTTCTTGCATCAAATTCTATATGATCTAATAAGTAATTTAAGTACAACTCAAATTTTTGATTTTTGAAATAATGGGAAAAACAGTTTCCACAGTAATGCTGTTTCGTATATACCTATATTTTTCATTCATAGATAGAGCTCAAGTGATCAAAAGAGTTACATAGTTCTTGCATCAAATTCTATATGATCTAATAAGTAATTTAAGTACAACTCAAATTTTTGATTTTTGAAATAATGGGAAAAACAGTTTCCACAGTAATGCTGTTTCGTATATACCTATATTTTTCATTCATAGATAGAGCTTAAGTGATCAAAAGAGTTACATAGTTCTTGCATCAAATTCTATATGATCTAATAAGTAATTTAAGTACAACTCAAATTTTTGATTTTTGAAATAATGGGAAAAACAGTTTCCACAGTAATGCTGTTTCGTATATACCTATATTTTTCATTCATAGATAGAGCTTAAGTGATCAAAAGAGTTACATAGTTCTTGCATCAAATTCTATATGATCTAATAAGTAATTTAAGTACAACTCAAATTTTTGATTTTTGAAATAATGGGAAAAACAGTTTCCACAGTAATGCTGTTTCGTATATACCTATATTTTTCATTCATAGATAGAGCTTAAGTGATCAAAAGAGTTACATAGTTCTTGCATCAAATTCTATATGATCTAATAAGTAATTTAAGTACAACTCAAATTTTTGATTTTTGAAATAATGGGAAAAACAGTTTCCACAGTAATGCTGTTTCGTATATACCTATATTTTTCATTCATAGATAGAGCTCAAGTGATCAAAAGAGTTACATAGTTCTTGCATCAAATTCTATATGATCTAATAAGTAATTTAAGTACAACTCAAAATACTAATTTTTCGGATTACCTAGTTCAGGTGATAATAGTTAAATTAAGTCTTAAAGGGATTTTTACTGCATCTTGTATACTTAGTACCCATATTACATGTATACTTCTAATATTCCCTCCCGTTTCGAGAGGATATGCTTCTACCATAGAAATATTGGGGATGGAAGGCAAAGGATTTGGGCCCTTAGTAGGTAGCGCCTCTGTACGACCTGTTGAGTCTAGGCAAGCGATCTTATATATTCGTCTACTCATATTATCCACAAACTTGCAATATTTATCTCTTGTCTCAGGAGGTGAGGATCAAGCATAAAAATATTGTGTATGAATAAAGGGAATTTCTAGAAACAAGGGTTTGAACATTTGCTTAACCCTCTGAGGGGTACACTCGCATTCTGAAACATGCAATCTTCCCTGTATGATTTGTAATCGGTTTCGACCTTATTAACCAATAGAATCTTTACTAGGATTCTTTCAACCAACAGGTGTGGATATTTAGTCATGTGCTATGAGGAAAGCAATACAACACTACTCGGAAATTTCGTGACGTTGAGAGGGTTAAAGCTGTTTAATATTATTTATTCTGTAAATATTTGTGCAATGACCATTACAGTGCCATCATCCAAGATCAACCAAGATGTGTCACTTTGGATGCTTACATTAATTCTTTTAAGGTCATATTAACTGATAACCAAAGACGACATAAAAATGCATTTTTAAAAATGTAATAAAATCCTGACTGCAAAAAAATGTCTTTTTGAATTTTGAGCACCTTCGGGAATAAAATCCCTGGCCCAGTAAATAAGACAATAAAATATCTTACCTACATTGTTTGTAAAAGGGTTTGAAACCATGGGGCTTCAAAAATAACTCTGAAAGGGATAAAAAAGAACATTTACCTGGAACAGTTTAAAAAATTCCAAGTAGGTTCTTGATAAAAAGAAAGGGATTACATCATTACCTTCTTGCCATAGCCACTCTGAGTGTCACCTCCTTCAACAGCATCATATAGCGCGGACATCTCCCGTGCATTTTGCATGACTCAATTACCATTCTCCCGAATACATTAGTTAACTCTATCAAATCATAGGGAATAATAAATGAAAATATCTGCTGCCAGAAATTCTGAGCCATAATCGAATTCCCTGTCCCGAGACTAGCTGCCTCGCGATTCCCAGAGCTGATAAAAAGACAAAATAGAATTCCGTCGGAACTAAAGCGTGAAGTTCCCGTCCTTGCTCTCTCAATATCTATCCTAAAAGCCTTAATGCATTACATAAAGAACCCTCCAGTCTGCCCGGGATGAAATAATAGTGATTGGCAGCAAATGCATTTCGCCGCCTTCAATATGTAAAGGGGAAGAAAGTAAATGGGGATCGCTCAAGCTTGGGCTGTAATGTGTTTTATTCCCCGGGCGACGTTGGTTCTCAGACAAATCTCCGGATTGACTTGGGGCGACACAAAATTAATACTTTGTGTCGCGAGCTGCTCGACGTACTCCTTGTTGCAAAACCCACGACACCGTAAATAAATGACTAATAGTGTCAAGGCGGTTTGACACCTTTCCCAACGAGGCGTGGAGTATACCATGAATATAAATGCACGAAAACGTCACGGGTTTTAATGTGTGAGAAGACATTTTCTATACTTATAACTAATATGAAAATAGTAAGTGTAGATAGTATACTTACCTCTGCACTAAGATAGCATTGTGCGTAGAATACAATGATTTTATTTCTTGAATCGATCGCACTAAGAAAAAATGCTAATATCTGAATGAATACTAATTGATCCAATTATATCGTGGCATTTAGAGCATAAACTCATTAACTGACATTTTTTCGAAGACACTAAATGCTTATCTTCATGATGATAAGCACATGATTATATTGTAACTTGTTAAAAAGATATGTAATACTATCGAAATACTAATAATTTTTACTTTCTGACTTAAAAACTAATAATTAGTTTAACTAAAAAAACTAATTATTAAAACTAATAATTAGTTTTTAAATAGCTGTGCAGTAAAAAATTATCTTTGACAGTTAATGAGTTTTTACTCTAAGTCAACGATATGATCTAGTGATATAATCATGGTCCCCACATAGGGAGATGTTGCTGGTACCATGGCACACCAGGAATCGAGATATACGGAGACACAAGATAATACGAAAAATATTTCTTGGAAAATATACAATCTGTTTTAGGTTCAGAAGTTAAAGCTTTTCATTGTTTTCATAATAATCAAGACAGACCAATCTGAGACCCGTTGTCAGCATGCAGTACTGCATAAAATTTTATGTGACCCACTAAGTCTTATAAAAAGCCATGAAAAATAAAGTAAATAGGAACAAATGTAGAGAAATATAAGAACTATGGTATAAATCACACACACCACATACACATCTACCACGACATTTTAAGACATGCAAAACCGAGATACGGAAATCGGAATTAAGTAACTTCTATTTTAACTTACTTATATTTTTACCTACGTACAAGCACAGAAAGAAAAATGTTCTTTTATCAGAATAACAGTTTTAGTTTGAAGCATTAGATGTTTAATAACGGGGATATTTCACAAAATACTGTGTGTGCGAGAAAATACTCTGTGAACGAAACAGGAAATTCACTGAGATCGGAAGGTATGCCTATTTTTCTGTTATAAAATTTTGTTCTAAAATTGTCAGGATTTGTGACTTTTTAATTTTTAAAATAAATTCAAGAGAAAGGAGAAAGTTTATGGAGAAAACAAACGACTCAATGGTTACTGAAGTGGACTAAAAGTCAGAGGTCTCAAAGAAAAGAAAACCTTTACTAATAAATTTACACTTAAGACGCATGAATAAACAATTTTTTAAATTAATTTTTAAAACTATTTATTAACTATGCAGCCCGTTGGCAAATTGCATTTCACCAAAGCGGCTAGCAGAATAATTTTGGGGTAGTCAAGCCTGATAAAAGTATGTTGTATAAAGCAAACGAAGAGAAATATATTTACATTTCTGCAAATTATACATTGAGTAATTATTTTTATTCATGAGAGTCCCGTCATCTAAATTTACTGGGACTCGTCATTTTGGCACTGGGGCTCGAACTAAAGACGTAGAACCGAGAATGTAACAAGACTTAAATAACTTCAGTTACTGCGGGATCTAAGGGCCGAAGGATTTGAGTAGTATGAAAAGATTTTTATTCATTTTAATCTAAAATCTTTATACCCAACGTTCAAATTTTAACTACCTTAGCTTTGTGTGTATCAGTTAACTTTTAGCTGAATAGAATGAGGCTGAATATAAAAGTAAAATATGGGTTGTAGATACATAAATGTGATGTGAGATGGATGAGAGATGTGAAAACAGGAAACCCAAAAGGGCAGTCAACCAAGCAGAAGTGAGATTCGAATTCACAACTTAGTGCTTCGGTTTACTAACCTTAAGTGGCGCTTATGTAGTGGGCATCGGTCATGAACAGGCAAAACAAAAGAACTACAACAAAGATTAGAAAGTAGCTGTAACAATGATTACCCGTTCTAAATGAGGAATAACAAAAATGTATTAGGCCGAATCGAATACTTGGAATGCATATTTGGAATTCATTTGTTGCTCATCCGACCTGCTACTAGGGCTTAGAAGAAATATGTGGGACCTGCCATCGTAGTAATAAAGTTCGAAGTATTAACTCCTTCATGGTTGTTGGGATGTGTAATATTATACTTGTCTCACTGCAGGAGGAGTTTTAGGGGTGGTCATCGCTCATCACATTTATGTGCCATTAGATAGGAAATAGGAAAACCGAAAGTCAACGAACTGGATCCAAGAAGAGGTGAGATTCGACCTCACAACTTTTAACGCTACGGTTTACCAATCCTAAGGAAGTGGTGCTTATGTTACTGATGGCCATACATTATGGTCAGTGGAAAGCGAAAGAACTAGCGTAAAGATGAGAAAGAAACGAAACCACTCACAAATGTTCAAAATTATCTTTCTCGCAATCAGCGAGGTATCTCTGATAATAACAAAAGTTACTCAGAAACTTAGTTATATTACAAAATACTACTTAGTTGGTTTTCGAGTGGAATGGATTTTGGTAAAATTATTAAGGAATTTTATAAACATCATTTAAGTAAAAAAGCAAAGCATGTTTTAGGCGAGTGATTAGCATATTTAAGTGTAACATTCTACAAAGAGAGAATACTTCGGACCGAAAGATTTTACAGGCACATACTCTGCATGTGCAAGAGTTTTGGAAAGTCTGAACGGGGGAAGTGAAATTTTTGTACAGATGGTGCAAAATTTCATGCCTATCCAAGTTGAAAAAAAGCAAGATGGATACAGAGATCCAAGTGCATATACTGTACCACGAGAAACTTATAACTTACAGCCATATGTCATCGCACATTATCATTGTCCCAAAAGCACTGAGTGCATCGGCATATTGGCTGACACCTGGGTAACAGTGGAGGCGTGGATTGGGGAAAAGGCACGGAAACGACTGATGTGCCAACACAGGAGGGACGTCTGGGGGTGGGCACATGATATAGAATACTGCTTTTCTTTTATCTCTCTCGCTCGAGTTGGTAATATCCAACTTTCATCTTCCAGCTTCTCTGGGACGGAAGCGCTCACGGCAAACAACGGAAGTGCGGGAAGAAGCCGCGGTCTCGTTGCCTAGCAACGGCTCAGGAGATAGTGGCATTTTGTCCGGCCTGCTTACCTCTCGATCCGCACACATGGAAGGCAGAATAATCTACACACGGCTACAAGATTTCTATTTGAATTCGCAAAGGTGTCAAAATGCATGTTTTTCCCTTCCCCCACTCGGTCTGTCCTGCTCGGTTTCTGCATTCATGGGATCCGTGGAGAGTTGTGTGTAGATATATGGTTTGATGTAGGTCAGCCGCAGTCATTTTAAGGCTATTCTTCTTCGGTGTCTCTTTTTTCGCTGATGCCTTTTTGTGGGTTGGTGATAGATGCGGAATAAGACATGGAATACAAATTGGAATTCGTTCCCGCTTTAGTCCCTTCTGAGGGAATACAAGAGGGGAATTCGGTGACTGAAAAACATCCTGAAGTTTTAGAAAAAGAAAGTGCTTTCTGTGACTGTATACCAGCTTCCACACTAGTAAGATATTTCATGCTTGTCCTGTTTAAAGACAGCAAAAAAGAGGACAGACTGCAGGGTTATTTAAATATGATTATTTTTACTGTAAGCATACAATATGTATAAGCTTATATGAGTTGTGTTTTGTAGTTCCATACCACACAAATTAAGAATTCAATGGACAGTAAGTGATAGAGGTTTTTGTTTTTGCAATTTAAGAACTATAACCGCTAAGGTTATGAAAACCATGATTTTCCTAACAAAGCATATTATTCTTGATTTTGTTTTAGACATTTACGTTATAAGGCCATAAATGCTCGTATGATAATAAAGATCACCAGCTTAAGTAAGAAGCATGATATCAGTGATTTTCCTTTTGGCACTTAAACTTTGTATTATACATTAAGCACCTAAGGTAATATTAATTACTTACCAACTTCCGAACGAATCATGGTATTAGTGATTGCGGTTTTGGCATTTAAGCCCTATAAATGCACCTAAGGTAATAAAGAGCTCTAGCTTTAAAAATTATTGTGGTTTTTGGATTTTTGGTGGTGGATTTGTTTATTTGGAATTTAAGCCAAATAAACAAAATTCCCTAATATAAATGGATCGAAGATAATAAAGACCACATCTTCCGAGAGAAGCATGGCATTCGTGACATGAGTGTTGTGAATCTCGTATCCTGAACAGACGAGACTTCATTTAACGTGTATATACTCTTCCCAATCCCAGTCGGTTTAGTGGATTATCAGACTAAATTTAGAGCATTGATTTCTTTAGATCATTATCACTGTTAATAGAGTTTAAAATAAGAAAACGGAGTTTATTGGTAAGAGTGGAAATTTGTACATGCAAAAGCAACCATGAAATTAGTCAATTCAGGAGTTATAATACTTTCTAAATTCCTCTTAATCTTGTCATTTGAAACGAGCAGAGCATGTACTTAGATTTTTAATAGAGAAAAAAATCAATTATTTTATAAAAAACGATTTGAATTACGTATGTATAATTTTTGCACAAGCATTTCCTGAATAGCATTGGTCAACACCATATCGTCGGCTTAGAGCAGAAACTTATTAACTGACATTTTTCGGAATTGCATTTTTTTAACATTAAATTATTGTTTTCATGATGATGAGAAATACATTGATGTATTGTAATGTGTTTGAACAAAAATATAATACTATCGAAATGCTTATAATTTTTATTTTTGATCTAAAATCTAATAGTGAGTCTGAGCAGCTGTGTAAAAT
Source organism: Meta bourneti (assembly GCA_933210815.1). Classification (NCBI taxonomy): domain Eukaryota; kingdom Metazoa; phylum Arthropoda; class Arachnida; order Araneae; family Tetragnathidae; genus Meta; species Meta bourneti. The sequence goes on along the minus strand of OW119923.1, from coordinate 30,493,256 downwards.
TTATTATTCTTGTCAGTTAATGCTCTAAGTTATCTGCTCTATGCCGACAAAATATGCTTCATTAAAAAACAAGAAAATCTCTATATTTATGACACAAAAATTTACTCTCAAGATCTTTACTAAGTTGTGATATATCTGGATCTTTGTTTCGTATGAGAAGTAAAGGTTAACTCATATTTTAGTAACATATCTGGCCTAAAATCTTGCAGCGAGAACTTTTTCCCTCAAAGGGCAATAGCTGCTTCCATGAATATAGATTGAGGTGCAGATTGTTTCATGTTTTCAGTAAATCTTTTTTACAAAAGTTGTTAGATATGGAAAGATGTTTCTTTTCTGTCACTAGTCTTTTCTGGCAAAGAATTTATAGTCTGAATATCTCCATTTTGTTCTATGATGTTAATTAATCATATTTTTTGCACTTCACTTCTACAGTAAATAGTTTAGACTTAAAAAAACTTTTAAAGCTGGAAAGATGTCCTTTCCTATTTTAAAGGAATGTTGAATGCAGAAAAATGTTGTTTAGTGTACTCTTATAAGTGAATTGGAATTCATAGTGCACAACTCATACATCTTAATCGAGGCAGAATTTCTTCTGTCAAGTTCTTTCTCTGTTCAATCTTCTTCAGGATTCAATTTTTATAATTAACTTCTAAATACCAATTTAGGTACATTTCAGTTTTATACTTTTAGTACGTTTACGAATAACTCAGCTAATAAAATTTCTGATTCCGATAAATTTAGATACCAAATTCACGATGACCATTGCTCAAATCGATTGTTATCCATATAGGCATTAGACAACATCTAAGAATAGTTTTTATCGTTTCATGGCAGTCTAATTAGCTCTCGTGTTGCTAAATGTGACCGCGTAGAGCAACCAACAAAACCATATAAAATTACTTCTTGATGTTACGAGAACTTACTTATCTACATTACTCCTTTTTGTGGGGAGAGTGAGACAATTGCCCTGTTGATTTTGAAGAAAAAAGTGGAGGTAAAGTGTACTAGCACTAGAAAAGATCCTTGCTGGTCAGAGACATTCAGAGCAGAAATTAGCTTAAGTAGTCTTCTGGTCTATTTTAAATGGAAGGATTGATAATAATTGACATACATACTACCGTTTTATGTTTCGATTCAAATTTAAGATAAGAATGCATGAAATGGTTGGCTCTCGAGTCTTCTCAGGGATATAACCCTAACAGGGCAATAATAATTGACCATTTTAGAGTCCTTAGGAATGACAGCGGATAAATTTGGAAGTAATTTAGTTTTTCGAGTCCCCACAACAGTAAATGCATAAGGTGGCTGATTATTAGGATAGAATCCAGTTCTTGAACAGTTCCAGTTCTTATTAAAGTGATCCATAAATATTTTGAGGAACACCCATATTTTATATCACCTGCCTTTTTTGAACTCAAACTTTAAATTTTAATCGACTTTGACAAAAATGTATTTCTTTTTTATTGTTTTATTATAGTGCAGTACACATTGTAATTTTTTACTTTTTTGAAGCATTTTAAAGCTGTTATAAATACATATTTCTTGAAAGTTTGTCTTTAAGCGCATATTTCAGAACAGTTGTTTTGATAAGTCAATTATCGTTTTAAGAACTGTTAACTGTTGTATTAAGTAAATTTTCATTGCGAAAATCTTGTTATGCTGTAGTAGTACCACTCAGACAACAGAAATGAGTCAACGTCTCTTCAGGATTGCTACTTATTATTAATAAAAATGTTGAATAACTTGATAATGATCTCTATACACATCCGTCAATAATTGTAGTGCACAATCTTTTCAGGTTTGTGCATTCAAAAGTATTGTTTTGATAATATTTTTGAATTCTCATAAATTTCAATACATGGTTTGTGGATAGTTTGAACATTAATTATATGTTCCGTTGTTTGTTTTTCCTTACCATACAAACCTGTTAAGTTTCGTGCAATTTTAGTGATTATTTATGAGATATTCATAACATATTTGCTATATGCATAGTTTTTGGATAACATGCGGTATTACAAAATGAAAATAATGATATATGTATAATGTATGAATTGTAAATTCCAAATGTTTTAAGAAAATATACATATCTTACTTAATTATTAGTTATAGCTTCTATAAAAATCAAGCGTCACGGAATTTCTAGTTATGGGAATTTCTTTAGCCCCCCAAAGCAAAAATCTACAATTTACTACTGCTAAAGAAAAAACCTACAAAATTTAAAATTAGGGTTTTGGAACACAACTAAACAACTCTACTCTTTAAATTAACTTTAGTTGCTCAAAAAAAATCATTGCGTCATTCTTGAAAAGAGAAAAAATAATTAAAAAGATCCTACAGTAATTATTAATTCTATCTTGAAGGTGAAAGCAAATGAAGCAAATAAAAATAAACATGTTTTTTTGTGGCTCGAGGTCATGATTTTGTAATTACCTCATATTCATTTTTCATTTAAATTTAACTTCGCAATCTTTAAAACTTTTTTCTACTAATTAATTGCTAGTTCTTTCGTTATATAACTCAATAAATCATGGACCTAATTTCTTTTATTTTTCCAGCGGAAAGTCTCGTATTTCAAAGGTTGGTTTTAATTCTCTATCTGCAAAATAAATTAAGGGCTTTCACTTACAATAAGGACATTCCAAGGGGAGTAAAATAATAAATAACAATTGTTCATCCTTAACCCACCTTTGTCATTAGAACAATTCGTTATTTATTCAGGTTAAATGTTAAGAAAGATCGAGATCTTATAGGAGCGATGTAATGATTAAAAGGCTTCTATTTTATCAGTTGTGTTCACTATGAAAGATTTGTTAATGAGCAAAACACTAAAAAGGTGTTTCTGTATTTTATTTGTATAATCAAGAGTCCGACCACTTTATAAAGATTTAAAGCTTAATCGGGACTGATTAAATAAATAGCAATATATTCAGTTATTAATTTAAGTGATATTTAAGCCAACTTAGCTTCAACAAAGGTACGAGGTGTGACAATTTAATTACTGGAAAGGTCACATTATGTCGCCCGTGTGGTGATTTGGTTAGAATCCTGAGAGTAATCTTGCTTGTACATGTTTTAACAATGCGGCGTAAATTTAAGCTAATAGACATTTGTTAGTAGGCTATTTCGAAAACAATTGAATTTGCAGTAAAAATGAGTGATCGAAATTTTGTAAGCTAGTAAAACTTTGAAGTAAAAATGAGTGATCGAAACTTTGTAAGAAAGTAAAACTTTGAAGTAAAAATGAGTGATCGAAATGTAGAGCAGCGTGGTTAACAACAAATTTTGTATGAAAATCGGCAAAAATACTACTGGAAAGTTGGAACTATTGGAAATGGCATATGTGGTGTGTGGATGCTCTAAGAAAGTCAATGCACTTGAGTAGCATAAAAGATTCATAGAGGGGCGACAAGATGTGAACAAAGACATCCGAAGTGAAGTAGCCAAAACAAAAATAACGGATGCACATGTGAACAGATTATACAGGTGTGTTTCTTCGACCACAAGGAGATAGTCCATTATAAATTTATTGCAGTACAGACGGTCAACCAGCAATACTATTCAGAGGTGCTGAAAAGATCACGAGATTATGTTCGGAGGAAAAGACCTGAATTGTAACCTGACAAGTGGATCATCCATCATGACAATGCTCAAAGTTGTATGCTCATAGTGTATTCTGAGAGGAGTTTCAGGCCTGTTTCCGGCAATGGAAACACCATCTCAACAAGTATATAGAAGCTTACCTCGAAGGCGACAGTAACCATTAAAGTAGTTCCAAACATGTTTTTTTTCAGGTGCATTCTGGGAATTAAGTTATTACACCTTGTATTTAAGGATTTTTAACCTCTGCAATCCTATTTTCAAATATTTTCAAGTGCAGGAATTGGTTATTCGTTGGAAAACTAAGAATAAAAGTTCCTACTGGACAATTAGGAATGTTCTTATTTGGTAAATTAAATTATTTGAATCAGTATTTGCTAGGTTTAGCTCAAATCAAGATATCCATATTATTATTTATGTTTACAACTAGTTCATCAGTGTGTTACCGATCCCCATTGAGATATTTCTAAGAGCATGTGACCGTGAAGTCGATATTGTAATGTTTTTGTGAATTTGATTTTCCAAAGGCTATTGATGTAGAAATTCTAAGTGCTAAATAATTCTAAGCTTCTGAATTTCAAAGTCATTGGAATATTAAATTAAAACAGGGCCTAAGCATCGTGAAAAATTCGAGTGTTTCTTGGTTACAGCAATTAACTCATGAAGTGTAAGCGTTTAGATATCAGTCTTTTTCTTATGAATTGACGTAGGTAGATATTTTAATTAACTTCCCATTGGAGTAACACAGCGGGTTATTGGCGACGGTCCGGGATCTAACCCGAAGGGAAAGATCCGAGGACAACACCACGTAATTTTGAATCACTCAATTGATGTAGGAACTCAGGTTTAATTCTCAGAATATTCACTATCATATATAAATTAGAAATTCATTCTTAGAAATTTCCATCAGTGACGTGCTGAAAAAGTATTTGAAAAACAAGTCAAGTGGCGTCATGTCTGGAATCCGTCCAGGAACATATTTCCACCAGAAAACACCCTTTCCACCACCTAAATTTAACTTGACCGAAAAAGCCTATCATATTATTAGAAGGTGGTAGGTAAATATGGGTTCTATTCTTGTATGTTATATATTTTCAAGAGTTAGATTTCAAAGAATTCTATTTTGTGTTTAATATTGTTAAAAATCTTTATTTCTTGTCGGCTTGTGAATATGTTTTCAACTTTTATCAAAAGTGCATAATTTAACTCGGGCCGAGGTAGCCCAGTTGGAAGAGTAACGGATTAGTGGGGCTGGTGTACATTAAATTTGTCACGTCATCAAATGTCCTCGTGTTGGAGCGGTGTGGCAAGAGTTTAGAGTAAGGTGGCAGCTCAAGTGATGACCTCGTCATCTGACCGTGGTTCAAAATGACGAGGTGTTATCCTTAGATCTTTCCCTTCGAGATTGATCCCGGACCGTCGCCAATAATTAATTACCTAATTTACCCCTTAATTTTATTCGTGGTTGTAGAATTACATTTTATGAAAAATAAAATATACAACTCAAGACCTTGAATAAAAATACAGTTACAAATATAAAATAAAATATATAGTGCAAAACACTGAAAATCTCACTCATAGACAAGTAACATCCTCACTCATTCTGAACAGGTACTTGGTTTCCACTCAGAAACTGAATCTCTGAATTGGAAAAAAGTTCTATAAGATATCGATGTGAAATTGCATGTAAGGGAGATAAAAATTTAAATAAAACTTTGTCTATCTTGGAAGAATAATGTTAGAAAATATCCACTCAGACTAGGAAAATTAAAAATTCTTTCTCTTAAGGATGGTCAAGGTTGCCTCCATTGAAGCTATTCTAAAGTAACTTATATTTCCTATTAAAAGTTTGTTGAAAACAGTGATTTAAAAAATGCTCTCAAATCGATTAACTATTTTTTTGATAAATGATAATCGGTTAACTTTGCTTTGTGCGGAAGACATTTCATTTTAAAACTAGTTCCATGTTATTTCAGGCATCATTAAATGGAATTTTCAGGAAAAATTGTATTCACTTTAAAAATTAGTCACAAATATCGTATCAAATTAATTTGTTACGCTTTCTTTAATGATGATGACATTTGGAGGTATCGCATCATTGATGTAAGAGAGCCTCAAGCCAAAAATATATTGATAGGAAATTCAATGCAAAAGTATTCGTCGCACATTTGTCCTTTTCAGTTATGGCAATTTTACAGGAAGCGAACTTCAAGGGCATTCATAATCACTCCAAAACTCAAAACCTATTTCTGTAGTCAATTTAGAATAACTTTTTCTAGTTTTGTCTTTCAATAAGGCTGTGATGTATATGAAATGGATTATATGCATATGAATGTATATTATTTACGTCCAAAATAAATGGCAGAAATTATAACAATTACGAAACGATGTTTAAAAAATAATTTTCCCGAAACTTAAATAATTGAAATTTTGTACGAGAGAGAAGTGATTGTTCCTGTCACTTTGTTCTATATACAGTTAACTAATTCAATTTGAGTAACGCCGCATAATTCTGCTAGTATTGAATGATTGTAATAAAATTATCATTAAAATCGAGAGAATGTAACGGTTCTTTCAAACGGGTCGTTTTGTACAAGTTGTGATTTAGTAAATTTTCAATGTTGAGTGTCAAGTATGCTTACGTAAGTTAATTTTGAACATTCGCTTTTCAAATGACGAACATGCAATGAAATTTAACGACCTACATTTGGCTTGATTAAGATTGCTTGCAATTTGATTTATTAACACTGCCAAGATTTCTTGTTCTGCCAAGATCGAGGAATGAGTGACAAATTAAATTTTGATATTACAATAGCAGTTGTGAATGCTGGTTCATATTAAAGTTCCCATTTTTCAAATGCATAAAAGTTCATTTAACAATTGTGAATGCACATATTTAAGTACATGAGCATGAAAAAGGATAAATATCTACTTACGAATATAGGTAATTCAGCATAGAAATGTGCTTCCTTTTTAATTTCAAAAATATTTTCATTTACAAATGCTAATTCATTTCTTAATTCAGCCCGGAAAAAGAATTATTTTATTAGAATTCTTCAAAATTAAAATTCCAAGATTTAGTTTAATGTCAAACGATCAATAAAGTCATTTCCAAAGGGATAACACAAAACGTAGTTAGAAAACGATAATGAAAAATAAATTAAGTACACAAAATTCAAAGCTGTGATTGAAGTTCAATAACAATCATTAAACAAGCTAATATTTAAAATTAAGCAAGAAAAGGAAATGAATGTAGAACACCAGAAAAGCATTCAAAGTTTATTCTTTTTCCTATATACAAACAGTAAAAGACAAACGTTGTTAGAAGGAAGACATTCAGTGCTTAGATTGTGATCAGACAGAAACACAAATGTGGAGCTTTTCATGAGATACACACTTGATTGTCTTTTCATTACAAAAGCAAAACATGTCATCGAAAAAATTTCGTAGACAACAAAATGTCGACTGCGAGAAATTATTCCACGTGCTCTGAAAACACACACCAATTATAACAGTCGAATGTAGGACACATTTTCTCTTGAAGACAAAAATCTTTGTAATTTTTGATGGGGAAAGATTAGCAACGTACTTGTACAATATTAGGAAATATTTAAATATTTCATCTATGTTATAAATAATTTTATGTACATTTGAGTAGCTTCCTGATGGATTATCCTTCACTTCAAGAACTCTCAAATTTAACTGAAGCTTATGGGCTTCTAAGGAATACTTATGGGTGGATATTTTTCAAAAAAGTCTAATTAGATGAGTGGTACTTTGATTCCCCAAACAGTAAATAATTAATATCACTGCTTTATATCTTTATACTTCTGATGCTTTTACTCTTTAAGCCAAGATTAATTGATAGCCTTAGCAAAGGGAAATCCATTAAATATGATCTTATAAAAATTATACAAGGACCTATGATCGAATATAATTTTGGTCCATCGATTCGTATAATAAACGGAATCAATCCTTCGTGCTAATTCAGAAACTCATTTACATCATATAACACTTAATAAACCCTAACTATGTACAGTATTGCGCTCATGCGAATTCTGCACAAGATGCTGAAACTCACAATATAGCTCTTAAAATAAGATACAAGATTATTTTTTACTAAATAAAAAGAAAATAATATCTTGATTTTATTATTTAAACAGTACAGCAGTTTCATTGGTTGTTAAAACTTATAAAATACTCCAAGTGTGAGCGGGAAGCTGTAAAAGGGGTTATTTTTTAAACAGTACATTCATTTGAATATTAAGAATGAATTGCTTCGAAGGTAAAATTGAATAAACCATATTCTCAGTTTCATGAATCGCAATAAAAGTACGGATAAGTATACTAATTGTTTTTATCACCCATTTTGAAGATTCATGTCTGCCTCATACATCAATAGCGGATAGGAGTAAAAAAGGAAGTTTGCTCTGTTTTGACTGAAAATTTGACACATTCTGGCAAATGACTGTTGAAGACTTGTTTTTGCTTTATTGAACAAATCGTCGGACACAAACTGATTAGTCCACCAAATGTTTGTAGTCAATAATTGTAGCATCGAAACACATACATCGAAAAGAAATGGTTTTGTGCAAGTGATAATATTCTTGATAGTACGGAATCCCTGATAGTTCTAAAGGTTCCCTGATAATTTAACTCCAAGAATGGTAATACGCTATCTGTAGGAAAGAAATCTTTCCACAAACTTAGAGCTTGTGTATGTAAAGCAGTCTTGTTTTAAAGATAGTTTCAGTCATTAACAGTTACTATTGCGAAAATCTCTCCTTCAATATTCGTTATTAAAACTTTTAACCTATATTAACACCACAGTGAACATTATATGTGCGCATGATAGTTTATCAAGTTGTTTCCACTGGTGGGTTCAGCAGAATTGAATCGTTTTGATTGATCCACATCAAAGACGTTTGAAACTATACTTAATAGCGTATAAAGCTAGATCTTAGGTTAATTAGTGAATTTATTTCGGGGTTAAGACAGAAATATAAGAGTAATGGCTGCAAACGTGACCAACATTAGAACTGGGCTTGTGTAATGGTGAGTGTTAGATGCAGAGACGCACACGAGTTGGTCGTTGGGTATCTCAGCCAATGGCATGCTCTGGTAATCTTCTGGTGTCTCGCACTTCGTCTCTTGGGGCAGCTTGATTATGTTAGCACCTTTGTTCTGTATCCATTCTCTTAACCATGCGATCTTGCAATCACAGTGGACAGGATTATCTGCAATAAGAGGATTTTATAGATAAGAAATATCATTTTAGGAGATAACAAATCATCCAGACCCAACCTTTATATAGTTACTGGTTTAAATATCCCTAATCGTCAATAATTCTCTATATGAAAATGAAAGAACTATTTATTTTTATTATGTTGGGAATTTATCCAGTACCGAAATAATTAAATTTCAATAAATAATACATATAGCAGTGCAGCGGATCTCAACCGTAAGGAATATTTCCGATTGAAGTTGCACTGTCTTTTCACTCTCTCTACAAATGGTAAACATGGACGATGGAAATATCTGTGTCAGAGCAAAAAGGGTAAGTCTGAATTTTGTTGGGTCCAAAGGAATCAAGTGCATCATTAATTAAAAAAATAATACAATATGCTTGCAATCGCGTACAGACATACATATGCAAACAAATCTAAATTACAATTCTTTATATAATGGCGTGCTTCATTTTCTTTCTAAATATTTGTGAGAAAGAATGAAATATTCAACTTAAGATTTTGAGAAGTAGCCATTTTGGCTTAACCCTTTTGCCCTGACACGGAAGATATATTTTCATGTTTTCACCGAAATTCGATTTCGATCAGAACGCTAGTAGCAGTTCCGTTACAATTTGTTCTGAATTGGAATTTCAACTTTCTTTCCAATACGAATGTTATTTTCGTGTGATAAAAATATGTTCATCAAGGTATAAATTATTTATAGAGCTACTACAAGGTTGTATTCTGGGGATGTACCCTTTCGTTTTATTCGATAGATATTATTTCTTTCTTTGATTATCTATATAATCAGAATTGGCTTCTGTCTGTCGTCTATACAATTCTACACCGTTTGACCAATCCCCACCAAATTCGGTACACTTACTCTTTAGAACCCAGCGACAAACATATTAACCTCATTTGATTTGTCCAGGTTGGAAAAAGTACAAAATTATCATTGAGAGTTGTTACGATAGCTGTTGTAAACAGATTGTTTTACCAGTACTGCTGGAAAAGAAAATTTTCCTGAAATTATTTTTCCAGAATTTAAATTCTAATAATTGCTTGAACTTATTTTTGTTCATTTCCAAAAGAAAAAGGATTTCCGAATATTTGTGACAGGTGATAAAAAGGGACATAAAAGTAGTGTTTACACTTCTACTAAAACACAGAAACTTCCATTTTGTACATAATTTTTTAAGGAAACGAGCCTTAATTTTATTCGAAAAGCAATCAAATTTCATTGATAACGAAAGCGTAATTTTACTACTCGGTATCTAGCAATGCCAGAATTCATGTTTATTCTACTTAAAATTCAAATTGGAATATCTCCGACTTTATGTTATCAGATTGAGACAGTGATACGATGCTGTAATTTAGGAGTATTAATTGTCTTGTGTTCTTTTTGTGAATGAATTTTATTATCGAATTTTTCCGAGTAATTTTGCAATTACTGTTCTCAGCAGATTCGATATCAAAATTCGACGTTATGCTGACATCCTTTGCTTATCGATATTCTTTTTTTCAAGGATCGGAAGTTCAATTCTGTTTGGTAAGTTGTTGCTGCAGTATGTTCCGATACTTTAAGTTATAAATAAATTATTTAGAAGTTATATGTTAGCGAATTATTTATTTTGAGCAAAAAGTTGATATTTATCATTTGTAAAAATTATTAAAACATCAAAACAGCGTTAAAATGTTTTCCATAGTTAAATAATATCTGAATTTTTCAATAAGAGAAAAAGCATTTATTCCGATCACCTTTTGAATCCAATTCAACTCAAGCAACGCCGGGTAATCCTGCAAGCTTCCCATAAACAACCTCAATATGAATGTGAAGCTCTGCTACAGTTGTAATAGAATTATTAAGAGAATATTAGTCAATCGAATCAAAAGAATCTCAGTAAATACAAGAATGGTGCCGGTAAAAAATGCTGCATTTCCTAGTCATTTTGAGCTGATGGCTGTTAGCTCTGTAGCGCATATATAATTATCTAGTACTTCAGCACTAAACTAACAGCAGTTTCATACCTCGATAATTGACATATCGTTATGTGACTGTTGATTGAGTGTTATTGTTGTTTTCTGTCTATGAGGTATCAAACATTTTAGGCAGCATGTTAACAACCGTTAACTCTACAGGTTAACAGTTGTGCACACCCAAAATATCAACATGCAGAGGGTTATATTGAAATATATTTAATTTTTGTGGCTAAACATAAAACAAGTTTAGAATTATACAAGAATTTATAATTCTAACATAAAACAAGTTTAGAATTTGCAAGAATGATGCCGGTAAAAAATGCTGCATTTCCTAGTCATTTTGAGCTGATGGCTGTTAGCTCTGTAGCGCATATATAATTATCTAGTACTTCAACACTAAACTAACGGCAGTTTCATACCTCGATAATTGACATATCGTTATGTGACTGTTGATTGAGTGTTATTGTTGTTTTCTGTCTATGAGGTATCAAACATTTTAGGCAGCATGTTAACAATCGTTAACTCTAAAGGTTAACAGTTGTGCACACCTAAAATATCAACATGCAGAGGGCTATATTGAAATCTATTTAATTTTTTTTGGCTAAACATAAAACAAGTGTGGGTACACTCTGTTTTGTAGGGGAATATCATTTCAAATGATTAAATGATTAATACCGACCCTAGCAAACCATGAATATGGGTCTTGGTTGAGTAGAATAGTTTTAGAAAATTGATTACAGTGAAAAAAAATTTAAATAAAGAATAGTTTTGGAGCGTGCTACTAAAAGTCCTGACTTCTACAAGACTTATGGGAGATGTGTTGAAAGCGATAAATGTGGCTAAACTCTCTTATTTAAAAATATTTTTTTACAGTGCTTGCATTATTTCGTTCAAACTGTAACCCCTAAAACCTCCTTCAGTCCAACTCTTAAAACGAGATGGGGCACTATTGTAAGTAAGATAAAAATAATGAAGAAATATTTGTTGATTAAAGCAAGAAAAATTTTAAAGCGTCTTTATTCCCGATTTTTACAAAAATCAATGAATTGGATGAAGATATTTTTTCAAGTGTGGGAGGGACTTAAACCCATAGCCTCTTTTGTAACTACGTCTGAAATTTTTCTAACGATGAAGATCTCCAAGATGGCGCATTGGATCCATGTTAAAGTAGGTATAGTAGCTTACAGCGTTCTTATTGTACAATTTAAATTGTAGAATAATCAAATAATTGCATCTAACCGTGCTGTATTTTCATACAAAATTTAAGAGATATTTTAGAAAATTTCTTAAATCTTTTTACTTTATTTTCATGTATTAAAATTTTTATTGAGGTATCACTCAATTAAAAGAACTCAAATAAAGACCCACAATTGTGGTGAAAAACACTTACAAATTGGGAAATTACATTAATATCTGTTTGATAGTATCAAATATTAGCTAAAGTAAGAGTTTATCATTTTATAAAAATATTACTAGTTCTAAAATAACAAGTTTATAATAAAAATGCATTTGGGTAAATTTAGATGTAACAAATAGCTTTATTTTTTCATTTTCATTGTTCCGTTATTATTCTTGGCCAAAAGAGTAATACAAATGAGTGAAATTTTTTAAATTAACTTTTTGGTTTGAGTTCAGTCAACTGCACCATGTATATTTGTAGTACTTTACTCTACGGCATTTAAATGCAAGAAAATTAAGTGCAATGGCCGAGAATCTTGTTACTTTCCTGCAAATAATTACTTTGTTTTGTTTTAGTTGTAAACAGGGTGAATCCAAGTACCTAGATTGCTCGAAGATTTTGAAGACGACGATTCGAGATGGCCACTACTAGCCGTATGAGAACGGGGCCGAGTCCTCGGAAACTAAGCTCCAGTTGCCCCACTACGACAGATAGGGCGTGGCTCTCTCTGTTCGCTTTATCAGTTGACTCCAGCAGGTTTCAGGATTTCATCAACAAGTGATTGGACGAAAATCTCACAAGGGAAGTCTGTCGAGGATTGTTACGGCATGAACAAGGAACTAATGCGAATGGTTTCAGACACGTTTAACAACATCTGCATCGAAAAAACTATAGAACTATAAATATTCTATACACACGTGTGAAATGGGGACGAATTACGTCATTCGGATGTTCTAAATTGATGATGACATAAAGTGATCTTTGACCTACCTATCTTGACTACCGATTTTTGATTACCGATCTTTGACTTGCCAACTATTTTTAAAGACAATTGAAGGAACTCGGCATATTGATCTGATCACAAAATTGATGTACTCTTTTCCTATACAAGACTTCAAAAGAAATATGAGTTTCTTCTAAATCTATTCACACGAAAGCACCAATGTGTTACTAACAGGACCTTTGATATTCAGACTTTGCTATTTAATTTTAAACCTGCAATAGTAATTTTCTTGATTTCCAACCACCATCTTGTTTGCATTCTTTCAATTAGTAAACCAAGCTATTTTGCATACTTACATGTATTATTAACAAGGATTAATAAAGACACTTTTAGAAAGATATTTTTTTAGAATTGAGTGCTCTTGCTTAGATATCAGGCAGAATAATTAAAATTGGTTTATTTCCAGTTCTGTTCACAAACGCATGAGGCAGTGAAAGAGAAAGCAGATTTCACACGAGTTGATTCAGTGATATTTAAATTATCAGAGTCAAAGAGAAGCATGCAAAAGTAAATTGATAAATGTTGTTTGGACTGTTTTTAAAATACCCCAACATGAAAAAAAAAATAAACAATCCAAAGCCAGAGTTCGATAGGAATTAAACTTAGCATGTGATGCACAGGAAGAGATATAGAAATGATCACAATATCGAATCTAGAGAACTCTATTATTGTAAAATTACATCAGAAAGTTAGCGCTGAAAATGGAAGCGCTGGGCGGGTCTTCACGTGCAAATGCTGTGATCATCTGCCCCAAGACAGAAGTAGGATTCATCCCTAAACATGATAGGCTCTCATTCTAGGCCTGTCCACGACTCTTGGAAACGGAACCACTCCAGGCGCACGATGTTCGGAAGCCATTCTCGATTTATTAACAAGCAAATAACCAAATGTTTATAATAGGTTTCGAAAGATTACCCCTAAAATAAGGCATTAGTTACAAGTTAAAGATTTTTATATTTAAACATAACAGTGTGTAGCTGACCAACGTGAAATCAAATCACTTTGAATTGATTTAATCTTCTCAAAATATAATTAAGTAGTTAAAGCTTTATCCTTTACGATAAACTGTGTTGCTACTTACTTCTAAGTAAAATGTGCATGTAAAATTATTGGCTTACTTACCGTGTATATCGAAAACTTGGAGTGTATTCAGTACAGGAGTATATGTCTCGTAAGGGAAAGTATTTAGTTGGTTGGACTGCAGGTGTAACCACTCAAGGGAATCTAAGGACACCAATGCTATCGGATCAACAGACACCAACCTGAAATAAAAGAGAAATACAAAATAAGATGTTATTTCAGTACATATTCTGTTCAGCTTATAATTGAGAAATACTTTTTGCGATTTAGAAGTGTAATTACAGCAAAACTAATACTATTTTACTACAGGTACAACAATATACTGCCCGTGCTAGTCAAATAACTCCAAATTTGTCTATAAGGCTAATGATTGTTGAAACGCTGCAAGTATAAGTATCGGATGCCGCAGAACGCATGAAAAAAGTTAGAACGCACTCCATCAACAGTTGATTGAGTGATAATCAGTGAAATAGCGTCCATGGAAAATAAAATTAGGTGAAAAAAATTAAATTGACAAAACCTGAAACAGAACAGATGATTTCTTAAACGTAAATCTGAGTGAGGCGTCAGTTTCCATTTTAACGTAATTGATTTTCACCACAAAAGCCAACCAGGGATTGCTGATGCCCGATTCTCTCAGCCTCAAATGATTTCTTACTTGATTGGTTAATGGTGTTTGTTTTTCATGTGCAATGGTACCTTCATTATTCTCCCCTACCCCACACTTAAGGAGAGCATACAGTCCAGATAACATGAGCCGCGGTAGCCCGGTTGGAAGAGAAACGGACTAGCAATCGGAGTGTTGTTAGTTCGAATCCAACCGAAAGACCGTCGTGTACAAAGGGGGCTGGTGCACGCTAAATGTGTTGTGGCCACAAACATCCACTCCACGTTGGCGTGGTGTGTAAGTTTGGAGAGTGGGGTGCCAGCTCAGGTGTGACCTCGTCATCTGACCGTGATTCAAAATTACGTGGTGTTATCCTCGGATCTTTCCCTTCGGGTTTGATCCCGGATAGTCGCCAATAGCCCGTTGTGTTGTTCCAGTGTGACGTTAATTAAATACCTACCTACCTATCAGTCCAGATAACATGCGCAGTTGGTCCTTGCGCATGATCTATCATTCTCTCCTCATTTTGGCCTCCTTTGTAAAATGTCATCAAACTCTAAGACAGCGTTTGGATAATCCATACAGAATTTTCAAGTTTGGGCACGATTACTCCTTTTGGGCTCCCTTTCAGCTTAGAGATAAAAAATGATTTGTATTGCATTGTATTTGCGGAAAAGAAGCAATGTCACGGCATACCCAGTTATCAATGTTACGCTACGGTATTGTCGATCATGATGTTCATATAGTGTTGGCAAGTGTCAGGTTCTTATTTACGCAATTTGTAACGACCGTCAAGTAGAAAGATCCAAACATGAACGTTCTGTTATTTTGATTGACATGGCAGTATACATTATAACTACTTTTAAATTTATAAACAATTTTTCTTTGTATTTGTTGAGTTAAATTCAAAAATAACTGTCATGTTAATGATTTGTATTCAGGTAAATACAGAACCGAACACAAGATTATGCAATACATTATTCCCTTTTGATAAGACTTTTAGATCGCATTTAGAGATATTTAGACATTAGATGTTGACCATTCTCACTTTCTTGTAACCTTTATCCCGTGTCATATAGAACCTTTTTTTTACTTTTATTTTGATTAAATCTTAGTTTTTTAAAATTTCCAAATCAGTAACTTTCTTTAGTATTTTTTAACTATTTGAAAACGGAAATATTAGAAACGAGTTTGTTTTGGTATTTTATTTATTTGTATTTAAATTGAGGAATTTCTTTTGTTGTCAATAGGTCTTTTAAGTGACCTATATTAATTTTACAGTTGTTTGACACAAAAATTGCAGTGTGATAACCATCTCTATTCTTATAAAATATTTTTATAAGAATTTTGAACAACGGAAATATCCCCCAAAGAATTTCTTTAGTTAAAATAGACAGTAAAACAAACCAACCGAAGAAATTCAATGACCTACGTGAACATAGTGAAGATGAAAATATAAGGATAGATGATTCAAACTTTGTTTTATAGACTGGGAATCAGAAGATAAGTGATCATTTTTTTATCAACGGAATTTCGAAATCATTGGATGCAGATAAAGATGAACTTGCTCAACCATAATAGTCTCCAAACTGTCTGCATATACTAAGAGATTAAAAACAATAAATGTCTGCACCCCACCTCCCCTTTCATTCAAAAGAAGAAAATATAAAATCTATATAGTCGGCTTTTAGAGCAGAAACACATTAACTGACATTTTCTAAGACACTAGATATTTATTTTCATGATAACGAGAAATATAGTGTCACATTGTAATCTGCTTAAAAGATATGTAACACTATCACAAAAGGCTATTTTTTTATTTTTTGATACAAAACTAATGGTTAGGCTTTCAACAACTGTACTGTGCCGTTGTTGCCCAGCTGGTAGAGTCGCGAATCGACTTGAGCCGATTGGCTTTCGAAGGCAAGCGAGTGTTTTCCCACATGCTTCATCTATTTCATTAGAAGGTGGATGAGTGATGATGGAACTGACCTAGCAACTTCAAACATAGGCAATAGTGTTAAGACAGAAACCTCGCGTAGCGATGTAAGCAAAAACAGCAGTGATACCAACAGAAACACAAATACAGCTAGCTACATTACGGATAATTATTGACTCACCCACCAATTTCTTATGTGTAGCTTAAGAGTATGTAATAAAGGTAGATTCCGTAAGCCTATTTAAAATATTCCTTGATATGGGTCTTAACTGATACATTTACAAGGAACCTAATTCTAAAATGACACAATACAAAGATTAAAACTGCTTTATAAAGGCACTTCGATTTTGCACTCACCAGTTGTTTTGGAGGTAAATAAATTTCAAGTTTTTTCCGTAGGGTAGGAAGTCGTCTTCTCGAACTTTCGATATATTATTTCCCCTCAAATCCAACTGTCTGAGTCGACTCAGGTTCTTCAGGGATTGTACTGGAATATCCTCCAAGCGGTTCACTCCAAGCTTCAACCATTCCAAGGAATCTGTAATATTTACACATTGTAAAAGTTGTGATAAATTATTTCTGGGAATCAAGGATAATTCGTATTAAAGCGCCATCTAGAAAGGCTTTATTAATGATTACAATATGAACTGAATCTCTTCATCTTTCCAATTTACAATATAATTCCAAACGTTTACCTATTCATTGGTAAGTTACATTTTGATAATCTTTACGAGTAACTAGACTATTACTACTATTTTATTAGAGTAAAATTAATGCTAGGTGTTAAAAATATTGTTAGGCCCTTGTGATAACAGATAGAAACAAACTTTATTGATTACAACAAGAATACGAATTACAAAGACATAACAAATCAAAATTCCGTTGTGTGGAAATGAATCCTCGCTAACTATAGTCCGTAATGAAAAAATATCCTAGAGGATAAAAAGAAATTGTGATTGTTTGAATGGTTAATGAATGTTTAATGAGTTAATAATTGTTTGAATGAGTCAATGAATATTTAATGAGTTTTAATGATTGTTTGAATGAGCTTAATACTTGAAAGTTTAAGATAACATGACCTTTTGAACAGAGAATAAACAATTATAATTTTGGACTTTTTTAATCTTGAAAATTACTCTCCTGAAAAATTTGATAAGTGGCTTGCCTGAAGCCTTTAAAATGCTTTCTCTTTTATCCTTCTTCCAATAAAATGTATGCTTAGTAACATACAAATGGTTGTTACGTATGTTAGTATAAATGTTGCACAAGCACAATTAATCAATTTAATCCTCTGAATTGGAGTACATCGTTAACTAGATTTTCATAGATTATACGCCCAGTGACGTAGGCATAGAGAGCCTTGATAACAACCCTGATGTAAGTAAAATACTAGCTCGTCCTTATGCAAATAAAATACTATAAAGAGTGGTAATACAGGGTGGGCTACGAAAAAGCAGCCGTCTCGGTCTCGTTGCTGCACGTGGAATATCACACGAAATATAATTTAAAGGCCGTTCGGTATCTCCTCCTGCCTCTTACATAAGAGGTTGAAAATTATCTCCTTGAATATTAATGTACTTCTGAGCACGTCGCAGCATATTTTGAGACACTCATTGCGATTCACTGATAGCCATTTTCCCTATAGAAACCCGAATGTTTTCCCTTAGTTCATGTATTGTCTTGGATTGTTGTCAAACACTTTCCCATTTAAATTTACCCACAGGTAAAAATCATGCGTTGAAAGTTCCGGCGAACGAGCAGACCACAACCTTTTGCTCACAGTTAGTTCTTCAGTGAAGGTCTCATGGATTCGAGTTACGGATTCATCATGAGTGGCAGGTCGCTCCGTCCAGCTAGAAGCACTATTCCAGTTCCTCAGATTTTAGCTGAGCATACAGTACGAAGACAAAGTAATGAGGCCCAGACTGGCTGATTTTCCGTGACCCACCCTGTACTCTTTATATTTTTCAAGTACTAAAAGGATGCTTATTTTATTCTTAAAATAATTATAATTTATTGCAATATTCTTTCATACAGAAATGTATAAAAGCAACAAATGTGAATGATTTTCTACGTTGACTCAACCATCTAGTCACATATTCATATGTATATACGTATTGTATCGATTCCCAACATTGAGACTGATAAAAAAAGCAAAATGTTAATTTCCAAAAATAAGGTTTGAGCATTTGAATCAAAGTTGAGTCAAGTACACATATAGTCCAGCTCCGCGAGAAGGCAGTTAGGGCACTTGGCTAAGAATGAGTCTATTAGTTGAATTAGGGGACTGGTAGAAACGTAAACAAATCCTTCCTCAATTGGCATCTTTAGAACTGATTAAGCACTGAGTTTTTCGTTCGATTCCAAAGTTGGCAAGGGATAAACCATCTATGGCAATCATCTTACATGTTTCTTTGACTTCTGTGTATAGCAGCCCATATCCAAGACAACCTTTCACACCATTCAGAAATCAACTGAGTCAAGGTCGAACACCTTCTCGCGAGAGCCGCATAATAGATCAACCGATAGGCCACTATCTATACGCTTACAGTAATCCTTTTAAATTTCATAGTCCAGCAATCAAAAATGACATAAAAAGACCTTATGATAAATCTTAATTTGGCACAAAATCTTCATTTTTAACTTTGGGTCCCTCGGAAATAAAATACTATCACGCTACTGGTAATGATAACTTTAACATCTTATGGTTGCTTTCAGTACTATTTATCTTTAAAAAGATTGCATCAATTAATACAGTTAGATAAAAATATAAATTTTTTGTCACAAAATTACTAGTGCTCATTACTAGTGGGGTTTGTCAGAAGGGATGCTTCACCAGCTACGATCCACTCTTATATACGTAGAATTGCCAACCTCCTAATCCAACTTCCACAAAGAATCCAATATTACTTCTAAATGGATCCCTTCTCACATTGGATAAGCACCAATCAACCACTAGTGTGGTGAAGGCTGCTAAAATGTGAGCAATGTTTCACACATTTTAGAAGTCCTCACCACTAGGTGGCAGGAGTGGCGTCAGTGCAGTCCTTCCGGGGGAGCAGGTGACCCTCCTCGAGATGAAGGTGCAATTCTTGTTTTTATTTGTACGTTGTAAATACTTTTTTCATTTTAATTGGTGTATATTACTATTTTACAGATTACTGGTAACAATTTTAGATACGCAGTAAAATAATTGGCTTTTAGTTTTGTTCTTGTCCTGTTGATTGCTTGATGTGCAACTTTTTTTACTTTGCTATGTAATATAATAAATATTATGTCTCTAATCTTGATTGTCTAATTTTTATGTCTAATCTTGAGATTTTATTTCGTTTATAGCTAGCTTGATAAGTTTAAGCTTAAACGAAACCTGAATAAATTGCTTATACTTTAACGTTTGGATGCCATTATTCATTATTTTGCAAGACAGAAGTACTCTGATATTGACGTTATTAGTTTGATAATATTTAAAATAAAGAGAAAAATGCTTAGAGTATTAGTTTTGTTTACTAACTTTAAATTCAGCTTTTCAGTAAATATGGTAGTTTGTATGAATGATATTGTCTATTTTTAGCGAAATGAAAAATAAGGTAGAATTTATGTATGTTGGTATGTATCTTTTCGAAACTTTAAAACATTCTTTAGATATAAGTCATTCAATTACATTTCATTTTTCTCTACCAGTTAAAATACTTATAAAATTTTAAAAACCTAAAAAGGAAAACTAGTTTGAATTTGCAATTATTCCATATACTTATATTATAAAATTTTTTAAATACTAAACTTGCATAAAAGCTTAATTTTGAGTGGGGAAACCATATATCGTTTCCAAAACGTTCTTTCTTGAGACAATACTCTACAGTGAAAAGCATTTCATAGTAAATACTAAACAATTAAGTACATTAGTGTAGGAAATTTAACTATTTTTTACTCTAATCTCGAAATATAGATTTATCTATTTATTTATTGTAAATGAAATTGGGGAAAACAATACGTATTTAACAATGAAAAGAGTTTATTAATTTTCGTAACGCCAAATAAATGAATCATTTACAAAAAAGAAAAAAAGGCACTAAAGTGAAAATTCTCGAAAGATTTGTTATGCATACACTAAAGATTTATTTTACAGAATAAAGAATAACCAAAAAACTTTTTTTTTAATTCATGAAGCAACTATTTATTTTTATCGTGCTCTTAAAGAATTTAAAGTTGTGTTGTTCCATGCGACGTAAATTCATCTACCTATCTATCTCAAAGAGTTTAAAAGTTGTTTTATCCACCTACTCTTTAAAAGTATTTACAAAGTAAAGGCTATAAATTATATTGCTGCTCTATTCTAAAGATCAAGATCTTTGAAGTTTCTGAAAACGAGTTTTATGATCATAATTTTGCATAAAATCCGAAAATTGAAATGAAGGTTTTCACATTCTTTAATGTTTTGAAAGTATTTTTAGTGATCTCTTCAGTAAGAAAATCAAGTTAAAAATTTTATTACTCTTTGCGAAATTCTATTGAGCATGTTTATATGTTCTTATGAATTGTAAAAATGACATAGGTTTCTCTATCTCATCCATCTGCTCTTTTATGCTTGTTTGAAAAAAGAAATTAGTAAATTTTAAGTTAGTGAAATGTTTTTACTCTTTGAAAAGTTTTTTGTTTTTCGACGCATATATTGAAAAAATTTAAATAGCAGTAGAAACAATTTTAGAGTACTTTTAGTTAAAGTGTTTAATGATTGGATTTTAGATAGTTTGAAAAATAGGAAATTTGTTATCCAGCCAAAAAACAAATTCTTCTCATAGGAGCAATTAGACTCCTCGAGAGAAAAGTTTTCTATTCATAACTAATTATCTAGTACTATAAAACTATAATGTCTTGGGAAACATCAAAAAGTATTTAATGAATTATCTCTTAATTTTAAATCTCAGTGCAATTCGTTTTCTTGTTTTATGAGTAAGTAAACAGCGTAAGATTTTCAGCTAGCAAGAAATCATATGTTAACGAAAGAATAATTAAACTAGAGTGACTATAGATAAAAATGATTATTTATTGATTCATTGTTTAAAATGTTTCCATTCATTCATGTACTTCAGTGATTCTGTCATTTAAATTTTGTAACATTAATCCTTTTTCTTCCAATCAATGCAATATTCGAAGTAAAAATTGTCATAAAATTATATTACAATGCTAGTTTCTATTCATAAAAACGTTGTAACCGTTATTATTTTATAATGGTTTTGATAAATTGTTTAGGAGTACGTATAGTTGACTAATAAAAGGGAAAAAATTGTATATAATAAAAGACTAGGTTTTATCCTTTTAGATAATTAAAAGTAAGATTGAAGCATTTATCTACAGCTCTAATAAAGGCATGGTATTTCTAGTGTTCAAATCATCACTGAAAATGAATGACCTGATCACTGGAAAAATTTCTGATAGAATTTTTGGAAGAATTCAAATTTTTTTTAAAGTTGCAATACATAGAAGATAAAAATTCTAAATAATCGTCTAGTAAGTGAAATATTTGGAATGTTTCCATTTTGGATTCCAATTTGGACTTAGAAGAATGTTGGCTTTTCTGCTTTGTAGTTTTAATGCAACATAATTATAGTTCGATTCTATAATATTCGTTGTCTTGTGTTTCTCGTAGCTTGGCCAAATATGGCCCTTGCACCATAAGACTCAATCCCAACCAAACAATTAGAGTTAGCTTCCAAAACGTGTAAACATTTCAGAACGAAACTAATGATTGATATACCGATAGTTAATATTCTCTTTCCAAATTTTACTGACGCACTCAAAGAATTTTCGTTAGCGTATCTCGTCGTTTTTAAATCTTGAGTCATTAAACTCAATAAATCAACAATCAAAGAAACTTCGAGTGGTTAGAATCTAGATAATTCGTATGGGATATGTGGGATGACTTCAGATACATCATCTCTTTTTAGGACACAAAGATTTTCATCTCAGCTAATTTATAATTTGGATTTCATCTTTGCTACAGATATGGGCAAAAAGAATTTTCAAAAATAAGGTTTTTGCTGGCATTGCAAAGTTAAGCATGAATCCTTACATAAGTTGACTAACTTCAAAACTAACATTGTAGAATTGGAAACAAAAAGGAGAGATTAAAATTTATTTCCTGAGCGATTGGGATACAGTATAACCTTGATTATCCTGGTTATCGAGTGCCCATGTTATCCGAATTGAATTTAACACCTAGTTTATTTAAAGCATTTAATACATCACGACTGTGCGCACTTTTAAAGAGGCGAAAAAGTATTGCTAAACAGAAGACCGTTAAGGACTTTTTGAAGAGGGTTCAAAAGGTATGTATAACTTACATCCAGATTTATTGTAAAATTATCACTATAAATAAAAATGACAAATCCGAATAAAGATTATTCTTAATCCTAGCTTTATGAATCTTCTAGTTGCAGTAATAGTAACACGTAGTACAGTAATTTTTCCGTACTTCGTATAGGCTGTTTTGTGTTACTATGTCGGTATTACCCCGTTCCTGGTTAATCCACATTACCTCGGATAATCAAGGTTCCACAGTATACTATTCCATACTGCAACTTGGAGTTTCATCTACATGGCTACGATGAAAGAAGATGCCGGTTATCGTCTTGATCAATAGAAAGTTTCCTAGAATTCTTTCAACCATAAGGCTTGACTATTTTACCATAAAATATGGCGATGAATAAAAACATACAGTAGACTAGCGTTATAATGACTCTGAGCGGATATTTACTCCAGGGACGTTATATCAAATGGTCGTTATATCAAGCACCCCTCTTCCGGGTCGGGGGGCGATAGAAAAAGGAATTTTCGGGAAGGGGGCGATAGAAAAAGGAATACCAGTTTTTTCACACTTTTTGCAATTTCTGAAGAAAAACATTTCTCCGCTTAAGAAACTATTTTTAACGAATAATAGTATGTTAACAGTATCAAATAAAATATGAACTATACTGTAGTAAAAATTTAAAAATGAATAACTAAAGTTAAACACTGAAGATAAAAAAATTAATTTATAATGTAACTCACTGCAGAAATGAAACAAAGCAAAAGATTATGAATATTAGTTGTTAGATTTTCCTGAAAAATTCTGTTGTTTGTGTCTGCTGTAAAATTTGTCTGGGGTATTCAAAGACGCCATTTTCTAAATGGATGATGCCCATGAATGTATTCGTCCTCATTTTCTTGACTTTAAATTTTCGTGATACAGCTTGAAACGAACTTCGCCAAATCGCGCTTAAAAATACCTTCAAAGAATCAGGAGACACTGCGAACGTCGTGTAACGAGATTTTTATTTTTTTTTTCGTGGGAATTATATATATCAATCATAAAATAGCACTACAGCTATAGGAGAACTATCTAGGTCTTCTCAATTGCTTGTTATACCGCAGTGAGTGTGGTTAAATGGTAGGTAGGCATTTAATTATCGTCGCACTGGAGTAACACAACGGACTATTGGCGATTGTTCGGCATCAAACCCAAAGGGAAAGATCCTAGGACACCTCTTAATCTTGAATCATGGTCAGATCACGGACACCTGAGCTGGTTCCAAACCTGCACATTACGTCAACGTGAGAACATTTGAGACCACGATAGATTTAATGTGCACCAGTCCCCATGTACACGACGGTCTTTGGTTGAATTCGAACTCGCAACCCTCCGGTTGCTAATCCGTTACTCTTCCAACCGGGCTACCTCGGCTCGTCGTTAAATGGAGGTTTGCAAGAAAGCGAGTCCACTGTAGTACTAGTCTCTCAGGAGTTTGAAAAAAATGACGTTTAGAGTTAAAAGTAAACATTGTAATGCAAATAAAATGCAACAACTATACTGGAGTGCAAAGCTTAGGAAACAGTAAGGTCTTCACCTGCTACTTTGCAATGAAGTGACCTGGATGTGGGAAAATGATGCAAAGGTACGTCGGTGTTACCGAACCGATGAGTAAAAACAAAACTATAACAAGAACAGAATAAACAATAAAATAGTCTTTAACATTGGTAACATGTTTCACTTTGTTTCATACGGTCTTAGGAAGGGTAACTGAAAATTTAAATAAAGAGAGGAGGCGGTCCTTAGTAAGTTCTATGACCCCTCGAACACTGATGCAGACTTTGCATACTGAGAATAAGGTTGTGGATGAGTTCCTGCAATAGCAGAACCAATTTCTCTGTCAGAGCTTCTGACGACATGATTCTAAAATTTGAATATGCATTAGCTTCCTGAGTATCCTCCGTTATGCAAATCACCATTGGTTGTTTTTAGTTTATTTAATTTAATTTTTTGATTGTAAACCACAATGAAAATAGTGTGTTCCTTAAGTTTTACACATCAGTATACATGCTGTGACACAAATCCGAGTATAGGTTATTCTTAATCCTAGCTTATGAATCTTTTAGTAGCAGTAACAGTAACACGTTGAACGGTACATTTTTTTCAGTATTTCGTATTGGTTGTTTTCTATGTCCGTATTTTCTGAGTTTCTGGTTAGTCCATATTACTCGTATAATCAAGGTTCCACTGTATATTATTCCATACCTCAACTCCGAGTTTCATCTCCATTCGGATACGATGAAAAAAGATGCTGGTTATCTTCTTGATCAATGGAAAATTTCTTAGAATTCTTTCAACCAAACGGCCTGACTATTTTACCATAAAATATAGTAATCTTCAAGGGATCTTGAAAAGCTAACGTTTAGAGAGTTAAAAATAAGCATTGGCAAATGAAATTCAAAGGCAAAAAAGACAAATAAAATGCACCAACTAAAAAGATCAATGCATTCAATCACGCAAAACATTGGGAAATGAAGTGCAACGGGGAAAAAAAGGCACCAACTAAAAAGAACAATTACCTTCAATGCCTTGGAAAGCATGAGTATCCATGACTGATATCAGATTCCGCTCCAAGTCCAAGGAGTTGAGAACCTGAAGAGACATAAATGCTCGAGGGGGAAGCATCTTGACTCTGTTGTTGGCCAAGTCCAAGACGTCCAGGGATTCACCGCCCATGGTTGCAAACTCTTCGGGAAGCAGAGCTTCGATGTGGTTCTCGTGGAGCTGCAGCCTCTGAAGCACGGTGAGGTTCCTCAGAGGTCGAGATGGAACTGCCGTGAGCTGGTTCGCGCCCAGGTTGATGCGGGTCAGGTTCCTTCCGATGCCGACGAAAGCTAGATTGTCTATGAATTTAATTCGGTTGCCGTACAGAGATAGGCGCAGCAAGGAATGGAGACCCTGGAAACAGCCATTTTCAAATTAAGTAGACTTATGTATCTATCTTAACCCTCCAGGTGGTTTATATTCGTGTCGAAAACTGCCCTGTAGTTCCCAGGTGCAAAATCCTGTTCCGAACTATCACCAGTTCTTGGCAAGGGCCAATTCGTTTTTCCTACTTGGATTTTCATCCCTCTTGAAGTAAGAGAGCAATTTTATCTTGATGAGATACCTCGTTCTTAGCAAAATTGACCACATCTTGGACGAGTTATCTCATCGAAACACTTGGAGAGTTAAGAGATATGGAACAAATTAAACGCACATAACAGAAAGTTCAAACAAGGCAGAAAAATTATTTGATCTTTGCAAAATGAAATGTCAATGAAAATTGACAAAAGAATAACGAAGCTATAAAATTTATGCAATGAAGTGTCTTAATTTTCTTTCAAGAGGCTCTAAAAACATCTGCCTTCAAATAGAATAAATGGCCAGATGGAAGTTTGTTCTCAATAAGAAGAAACGTGTAGAAAAGTATGAGAAAAGGTTTAGGATGCAAGGATTTAATTCCTCAAATACAATGAACTACAATAATACAAGCGATGCACAAGCAATGGAATAAGATTAGATTTAGAGTGAATTGAGATTGTTGCGTGTTGGTGTGGCGAAGTAAAATCAAAATTATCTATGGAGATCATCTCTCAGTACAATCCGAATTATATAATTCATTGAATTAATTTCGTCTTATACATGTTTGGTGAGGGGTGACTATAAATTGAATGAAAACTGAGTTACATCTGAATATATTCTTAACACTTTCTGTTTCATACGAAACTCAGCTGTATATTTTTATCCAAAACGTTTCGGCAAATTCTAAATCAGAAACTTGAATTTCCATAAAGATTCCAAATAATTTTTATTATAAAGTCTTTGCAACAATAAAACTTACCAGCTGCTTTATTTTATTCCTGAATTAAGTATATCAACATTAAAAAACCTTCTATATAGTTGCACTGATTCAATTTGTCTCTAATGTTAAAATTAAAATAGTTAAACTATTTCTGCCTAAGAAAGTTTTACAAACAAATCAAAGTATGTGATATTTGAAGTTTCTGACGGTAACTTAGAAATTGGAT
Source organism: Meta bourneti (assembly GCA_933210815.1). Lineage (NCBI taxonomy): Eukaryota > Metazoa > Arthropoda > Arachnida > Araneae > Tetragnathidae > Meta > Meta bourneti. The sequence continues at coordinate 30,466,286 of OW119923.1, read as the reverse complement.
TACATTTATATTATGTCTATTATGATTTGTATTTTTCATTTATTAAGTTTGATGTTTTATTGTGAACCACATTTGTTGAAGTTGTGAATGATAAATTCAAAAGTTTTGGTAACTGCTCACACCGAGTATATTGTGCGTCTTTTTCATAGTATGAATCTTTCATTAAAGAATTTCGAAGACACTCTTACCTTAAATGCCTCTGCGTGGAGAATCTCCAATCTATTATAATTGAGATTCAGCGACACCAGAGCCTCCAGGCTCTCCAAACACTGACTAGGGACCCTCTCGAACGCATTCTGGGCAAAGTCCAGCGTCTCCAGCTTCTTGGCGATGTCATTGAACGCGAATTCGTCCACGGACGAGAGATTGCTGTGCAGGACGATGAGGTGCCGGACATCCAGGTCAAGGAGGATGTGGGAGGGCAGGTTGACCAGTCGGTTGTTCCGCAGCTTCAGGTACCAGATGGCCTGCTTGGTTTGCGCGACGCTCGCCAGGGCTTCCCGAAGCTGCTCGACCCTCGCGTTTTCGCAGGATATGTCGAGGCCTCGGGTCTTCTCCTGGCACAGGCAGGGCTTTATCTGGACTCGGGTGGGACAACCGAATCGACCACCGTGGCATACGTCGAGGGTTAGGATGAGGATGAGGATGGAGATTCGAAGCAGCATATTGCTTGGAACGTTCTGTGGATCTGAAAAACGAGTTTAAGTTCGATGTTTATTGAAAATCAAACATTCCCGACTTGATTTTTACAAAGATAGAACTAAAGAAAAAGACTGCAAAATCCTTGATAAGGTCTCTTTTGAGCCACACTGTAACCGAACCTTTTGAAACGAAATGCGAACCAACACCAAAACTATTCGAACTGTGAGTTTGGGCAGATTATCCTGATTCCGATTGTCGAGTCTGCCTTGATTAATGTCTTCTTTAATTTGGTCTCTTAACCGTTGTATATTTGGCTCAATAAATCTATTTAAATATTAATCGAATGTTTATTTTCGATATGTTTTATAAAACTGTGACATATTTAACGAAAACCAGGATTTCTGCCAGAAAAGAAATATTCTTCAACAACAGGAACTCAGAAAGTATTGGAATACAGGAAGTGCAAGGCAAAGAAGGCCTTTCTTTACCTTCATTTGTTTTGAATTTGTATTTTGATATTACAATCTCAGTTGCCACAAGATCTACCAAGAGCTATAGGAGTAGCTTGTTTTCATGTTTTACTGAACAGATTCGCCATATTTCCTCTGTGTGGAATTTATGACATGACAAGAACCCATCTAATAGTTGTCCTGATTTCACTCACATCGCAGTGAATAATATTTCATCTCGTTTCTCTTTAAAGACTATTGGACTTCCAGACTTATGGCTAAAAGTCTGAGGTTTCGCATAGGATAAGAAAAGGGCAATTGGTAGCTCGTCAAAATATTTAATCTTTGTTTCATTGAGACAGTTAAAAACGCTTTTTTAGTTGACGGACACAGGAAAAAAAAGCGTCCAAAAATACGAAAAATGCGATAGTTGAATCAAAACCTTGTACTTTGACGGCAGTTTCACAAGGTCAAACCGCAAGAGGAGATATACCGATACTATTACAGTTTTAAGGCGAAAAGGTAAATGTGTACAGGGAAAGAACCAGCACAATCCAATTCAAACCGCTTAAGAACTAACAGAGTTCACGTATCCGCATGCACATACAAGCTTTGTTCTGAAGCAGAGAATATCGATATTCAAAAAATTAATTTTGCATTAATATATATCTTAATTTTTGCATAAATATGTTATTCAATACAGTGATTTGAATTTTAACTTACTTTTTGAAATATTCATAAAATCGTATTATTTTGTTATGTAAAAGATCACCTATAGAAGAAAAAACATCAGAGTCCAGTTAATATTTTTATATTATTAGTTAATATCGGATGCCGTTAAAAATATGTATAAGACAACACCAAGTGTGGTTGGTTGTACCAAAAGGGATTTAAAAAATTTTACGATATAGAAACTACCTCTTGTGTTATGAGATCTGAGCTTGTAAATTTTGAAATCGAGTAATTTAGTTTTGGACTCTATTGGTTTATCCTCCACGTGCTAAGTTTTCATTGAAACTATACACAACTAAAATTTTACTATTTGGTTGTAACCAGGTAAAAATTACAACGATTGTAGGAGAAATCAAATTAAAAGTTTAGTTAGCAACCATTATCTAATATACATTCATATCCAAAAGTTAAAGCATAATTGCTGTTTATGTGAATATTTCAGAAAATCTACATCGGAAGGGAAGGAAACGCGGTATGCGGGTATAATAGGGTTATGGAAGAAAACAATGCAAAACAAGGATAATAATGACTTATTATCCAAAGAATAGGGTTGAAAAAGAAAAAGGTTCACAATACGAGTATCAACTTTAGTGAAACGCAATGATTAAAACAATGTGATGCTGAAGTTTAATACGGTGTGGGAACCTATGGTAGCCTTGCATGCTGCACAACGATTTCCCATACTTTCGATGAGGGTATGGATGAGTTGTGAGCTCAAAGAGTTCCAAGCCTCACTGAAAGCAGTTTTCAATTCCGGAACGGAGCTTGGTGAGTGGAGGTGGGTTCAATATGTCTCCCGAGCATATCCCACACATGCTCTATAGGATTCAGATCAGGAGAGTTGGCAGGCCACTGCATGAGGTGGATATCTTCACTTTGAAGGAAGGCGTCGACCAGGGTTGCACGGCGAGGAGGCGCTTTATCATCCATGAATATGAAACTAGAACCGACAGCACCTCGAAACAGCGGAACGGTAGGCTCAAGGACTTCGTCTCTGTATCTTTGACCGATAACAGACCCCGTGTCAAAGATGTGGGGGTCTGTGTGGCCGTCCAGCATGCCTGCCCAGACCATGACTCCCCCTCAAGGAAAACGATATCTTTCCGCGATGTTCCCGGATGAAAACGCATTCCACGTTCTCTTCAGATCGTGGTAAGATGAGAATCAGTTTGCAGACTAAATATTTGTGACATTTTTCGTCCCTATTGATTGTTAACAAGACTCCGTACCACAGCAATTACGAAATTTCTCTCTAAACTAGCCATGCCGCTCGAGGCCGTTTTATACTCGTTCCGACGTGAGTCGGTGCTTTGCTCATGTCGACATCGACTGAGCAAAGCACAATGTTGCATATGCACAATTGCATATGCACAATGTTTTACCTTCGTCCCACGATTCTCCACAAGTGATTTTGAACCGTTGTATCCATATTTACGATTTTTTCGCATTGTACGTATCATGCTTAACTTTTTGGACATGAGTGTATTAAAAGTGATACATAAATAAATCGCGCTACTTAGAAAAGAAATAAAAAAATAATTGAGGACTAAAACTTATGAGATTTTAAACACTAAAAATTGAAGTCGTAAGAAATTAAAATTCTTGTCATCATTCATTTTAAATGATTGTTGTAAGAGAGATTTTTTTTGTGGAATAACAGCATTCTTGTAAATTTAAACTCTCTTATAAGATGCATCCAGAAAAAACATTGATTTAATGGAAAAGATTTCTATATCCTAATTGGATTCTAAGCAGAAAGTATCCAAACTGTAACGTCTATCCGAAAGATTAAATTTGATTAACTTCAAATAGGTTGAAAACATTGTTATTTCATACATTTGAAGCCTATTTTATTAACCAAGGTTTTTCCACGAATATATTTATCTAGCATTTTAAAATTTTATGTGATGCATATATAGAACTACCGTACACTGTATTGAAATAATCCTGTATTTAAAGAGTAATACACTATTAATAAAAGTTGTATAGCTGTAGTGGTACTATGAAATGATATCGGATTTCATAAGATAAACTTGAGAACAAAACAATGATAAATAACTTTTAGAATTTGTTAGAATTGAAAATTTTTATTTCTACTATACGTTTCTACAGTATTTTCACTCATAGTAAAATGTAAACGAAATAAAATGTGACATTTTTCATGTAAGTTTAGTATACATAGCATAGTCCTTAGTTCCTTAAAAACTAGATTTTACTAATAAATTAAACAGTCAAATATGCTGCGTTGTAATTTAAAAGCCAGTTCACACAGAATTAATGTGATTAATTTATGAAAGCACCATTTTCTAGAATGATACAATTCGTTAAAACCATTGCAATATCTAATAATGGTTTCCATTCAGGAAATGGTCTCGCAACTTAAATTAGGAGGGTGAATAATAATTAGATGGTTTTATTTTATTATTTTAATTTTACATTAACTTCAGCAATCATTTCTTGTGTGGAAGTTTAATATACATAGCATAGTTTGTATCCGTAGGAACTAGACCTTTTTAAACTAAAGTCAAACGTTCTATGTGATATGATTTAAAAACACGGTTCACACAGAATTAATATGATTAATTTATGAAAGCATAATTTTTATAGAATGATACAATTCGAAAAAACCATTACAGCATTTAACATAATGGTTTCCAACCAGGAAATGGTCTCAAATTAGGACCATGCTAAGTAATCAGGTGATTTTATTTTATTATTTAAGTTCGTACCAGCTTCAGCAATTATTCATGAACTTTTAGAAATGCATCAAGAATTCAATACACTAGGACTGCTGTAGTTAAAGAATTAGAAAAAAACCCTATGATGTAAGATAGAAGCAGGAAACCAATTATCAAAACTGTGGCCAATAGTATTTCAAGACAAATCTATTCAAAGGTAGCATTATCTAAAATACAAAAAGTATTTAAATTCGATTTACCTTATTTTTTACTGTATTTAGAGGAAGCCAAGTCGGAATATTCCACAGAACGTGCTGTCGAATCACATGTTACTCGCCACGGGCGAGAAGCTTCAAAACAGTGACGGCATCTTCCTGATTAAGTTGAAACGCTGTGTAAGTGGATAATAGAAAATTTGGCAGTGGGCCCAAATAACGGAGAGTGTAGAGGGCAATTATTTCGTGAAATGGTTTATCAACACACAAATATGTATTCCGAAACTTCATTTATATAATTTTATTGAAAACATCTGGTTTGGCTCAAAGCACGCGTGGTATGGAATAGGGTTACATTCGGACGTGAGTGATGACATTTTTACTGAGGCTATTTTACAGGAATCTTTGTGGAAACGAAATGAGCGTTTGTTTTTTAAACGAGAGAACTCGGAAATAGTTTCTAAGAGTAGATGAAATTTTTTAAAACTATTGTCACACCGAAAAGCTGTAATGTGATAGAAATGAGTAGAACGGAGTTTAATTAGCTGTTTAACAAGCAAATTGCATCATATTGTTAAAATTGTTCATAGCAGGATACGAAGAAGCTAAGAAACAGAATTTAAAAAACAAATTCAAAATCATGTCACAGATGATGTGAGATAAGGCATTTGCGCAACACAGCTGTATTATTAATAGAATTATAATAGTTGTATTATTAATAGAACAAGCAACAACAAAGTGAATAATTGACATATTTGCGTAGGGTGGCATTTCAACATCGATGGCCAATACTGAGCAAAGAACCTCCCTCCTTATTACCCTAACAGTAAAATCACTCTTTTTCTCACTTCATTGAGAATGATACGATTTTGGTTTATTATGCTTTGCTTAAGGTAATATGGATAATGTGATAGTGTCTACTATTTTAAAATAACTGAGTTTCAAAACATTTTGATGTTCCCTGCTGTAGCAAAGGCAACCTAAGCACCGCTCTTGTATAAATGCATAACTGCCTATTTTGACATGCTGATACACGTAAGCTGATACTTAAGAGCCACTAATACCTATTTTCTTTTCAATTCCAATTATTTTAAATTGCATGTGTTTATAGCAGTAAACAAGTCATTATTTTAGGTTGCAATAGTTGATTTATTATGATCACCTATCACATAAAAGTAACACAGAAAAGTTTAGGAACTGATTCAGCAGATTTTGAGCAATATCCACATCATCCAGTAATAATCTTTTTCTGTAGCGCCTCTATCTTCCCTATAGCAACGCAAAATCGTCTTTGAGAGAAAATTCTTCCATCTACGCATTTTATTTCGAACAGAACTACACAGGTGGCAAGCAGAAAGTGCCAAAGGCAACGACAACTATTCAATAAAAGGATATAAAATCTTCGTCTTTCAATAACTCGGATGCTCAGGGAACTCAAAAAGCGTTGTAAGGAACATTCACGACAAAAAACATTTCTTCTCGATTCTTAAGTCTGATCATGTTGAAAGCCTCAAAATACTTTCACGGTAACAAAATCTTATTCTTTTTTCTGTAAGTCGTTTTTATCTGTCGAAGAAAAGAATTCCATTTTGTATGAATCGTTCGGTAATGCAGAAAGTGTATTGAAGAATCTCCTGCTGTAACATTTACAGTAACTTCAATATTTCATAGAAATGTATTGATGTAGAAAATAGACTGTTGTAAATTTTAATTGGACAAAGATGATAAAAATAATATGGATGGAAAGGATAATAAGATGCTACGTCACGCTTCACACTTAGCATAAGCTTAATTCTGGGAAAGAGCCAAATTAGAAAACTCATTTTTGACACTTTATTATATTCCACACGCGTTTTTAGAGCCAACGATACACTTTTGTGTTTATATTTTAAATAGGTTATAAAGTAGTAAGGGTTCTTTAAAAACTATTGTTAATAATGTTTACCACCCAGCCATGATAAGAAGTGCAAGGATTACAACTTCTAAAAGTACCTTACCGAATTGCTCTGCCTTATTTCTTTCAGACAGATTTATTTATAACACAATTCGAAAGTGTCAAGCTAGAATTATAAAGTTGGATTTTTTCTTAGCTACAATTTTATCTATTCCATTTGAAATGAAGAAATTCAAATTATCTGAAAATTTGTTTCATAATACAGCGATTTTTAGACAACTTACATTATTATGCAATATTATAAATTATTAATTTTTCTCTGTGTTGGTGCTTTCTCTCTAAATCTACTTCCATATCCAATAAACAAATATAGACACAAAGAAAGGTTAAAATACAAAGTTAAGTTGAATCCAAGAGAACATAAATTTATTTAGATGAGTCATCGTTATAAACCAATTTCTGCACTTCCAAATATCATCAGATGGCGTGAAGTAATGTAAACATCAGTTCAATTAGTATAATTTACCATACTTTAGCGTTTTATTTCATTTTCTTAGTGTAATTGTATATTAGGAACTTTTATGTGGTACAAAGATGCGAGGTTAATTGTTTATGAAAGGTACCCATTCTCCAGATTTGGATTATCATATCAACTAGTGCTTCTGTGAGTTAGAGGGAATGCTTTTTTCTTAATTGGGGGAACAGTCTCTACTACTGGGGAACACTACTCTGACTAATTTAAGTCACTTGGATATTGGGAGTCTCCAAGAACCCCTACAGTAATCGCTTTCCACAGGGTGTGAAAACCTGTCTCCAGCCGATCATGTCGACGTGGCGTACTTCTCTCCAATATGATCTTACTTGGTGCTGATGGATCGCCAAATTCCACTTTCGAGGAGGACAGTAAGCGAATTTTAGGTCGCTTGGTATCGTCTTTCTTTATTTTTAACCCTTCCGGTGGTTGTTTCGACGAGGTATTTCATTATTAAGAAAACTGATAAATCTTGATTTCTTCATCATAAAAAATCGGTAATATCTTGACGAGATATCTCGTCATTGCAAATTGGTCAGAGCTTGATAGATGAGATAACTCTTCGAGACCACTTGGAGGGTTAAGTTAGCCTGAAAGTTGTTCTGAATCGAACCCAGTTGTAGGATCTAGGTATTTTTTAGCAGAGATCGAGTTAAGAATTTATCTACCTTCATTTTATTAGATTATAGTCTTGGTGTAGCTTAAGCCTGCAGGGCTTTTGTTTGAAATTTCTATTACACTGCTATCCGAGACAGGAGACGACTTATGTTTTTTACGGGCCATGGCCCTTATCAATAGTACCTTTTCCGTTTCTGGGAAAGTGAAACAGATCTCTGTACTTGTGGATCGGTGAGATCCCCTCTCCATTAGGCCACCCCGATGTCCCCTCACCACCAAATTTCACGTGCGTTGTCGTAATAGTGGGCCGGCCAGCGCTTGGAGAAAAATTGTATTTGGCCACAAAGAGGCAAAGAAACAAATCTGTGGATTAATCCATCTCCTGCTGAAGTATCACTATGAAATAGCAGCAGTAATTTAGTCTCTTTATAAATAAACTTTTTCTTATCTTTCACCTATTGTTTAGGTACTCAAAATGTTATGGCAAGTTAGTTCTAGTGGGTATCCTCTCTGCTAAAGGGATTATAGACTCACCTCCTCCTAACTCACCGAAAGGTTAGTTAGGAGGAGGTGAGGGGATTGTAATACTACAGTAGTGAAAACGTTTTATATCCCCATTTTGTAATCTAAATTGTTTTTTTCTGCTTAACAAAGTACTCAGGAATGCCCATCAAATTGATAAGTCCCATAAAAGGACAGACTTGGGCCACTTCTAGTAGTTGTCTGGTTACACAAGCATCTACGCCTTATTTAAGTGTAGAGAGAACACCATTGTATTATGCCTTAGAATCTCTCATCGCAAGCTCATACCATTTTCAGTAGATCTTTACTTTCAACACTGATCTTTAGATGGCTGAACCTAGAACTAAAACACAAGAAGTAAAACACAACACAAGGAAAGTTATAGACACCCTTGCATCGAGTTACCGACTTTCATAGCAATTGCTAAGCACAGCTCCCAAATAACCATCAATCACCTCCTATCTCAAGAAATTTCAGTAGTAATTCTGTGCTGGTCAGAAATGGAACAACCTTTATAGGAAGGAGATCAGTAAACAGGTAAATTTTTACAATATGCACGGGGTGTCCCCTGGCGGAATTTTTAAGAAAAGTAAAATAATCAAAAGGCTCAACTTAGATCAATATTTTAGGTAGAAATGCAGTTAATGTTTAGATCTTTGAACCACACCTTATTTAAATATCTTTCAGATGTGTAGTAGGCACAGGGTTCATATTTATTCTCCTTTTAAAACTACATATAACTGATGGATGATTTACTACTTGGTAAACAAACCATTAATCTGTAATGGCCATTTAGTTTACTCCATGGTAAACAATTCCATAGTCCGTAATGGGCAGTTAGATTACTTGTATAATGAATCCTATAAGTAGAATATATTAACACGATGTATCAAAGAGGTTAATTGCATTACTTAATTTCAGATAAATCCACAGGTCCATAATCTATAGAAAAGGGACTTATTCTTTTGAGGTCTTCGGACAATATAATCTTATGAGAATGAGTTCATACGAGTCTTGCATGTCTGCGATAATTACCTTCTTTATTAACCACAATTCATTCTTGAATTTGCACATTTAATACAATAAAATGCTTTATTTATTTGATTTTTGATATCTAAGATTATTATCATACAAACAACAGTTTCGTGATCACTTTTAATAATTAGTTTAAGAAATATTTTGAAAAGTAATAAGCTTAACATTTGACCCATGCACTTTTGAGTGGAAAACTTATGAGGGACAATAATTTGGTCCAAGTTTACGAGACGGCTTGAGTTCAAAGGTGAAAGGGGTGGCAATTTATATTGACCACTTAGATAGGGAGACAAAGACTGTGAGAAAAGGTTACTCCGCTAAGGGACTTATATGTAGTGAGAATTGTATTTAGTTTATATATATAATAAACAATCAACCTTACAAAATATTAAAAATTAAACATAAAAAACATTGAAACGTAAAGTAACAGAAATGCAGACCAGCAAAACGCCAAAATACCGGGGTATAAAAATAGTCAAACAGGAGCCAGAAAGCAGAACTATCCATGCATGCGCGCTGAAGCTGCAGACATAGCATTAATAGCAATATAATTCAATATTACAAAACAAAACAAAGAGAAATTTAGGAATTTAAACTTAAGAATACCAAGAAAATTTCGAAAAAAATGAAGAAGTGTTGGTGGATCAGGGCATTATCAGGGAGGAGCCTGACCCAGTCAAACAATATGGTGTTTTCTGCGTGTGGGCTGCAGTTCACCAAAAGTAGCCCCCACACCCCTCCAAACACCATAAGCAGAAAGGCGAAATTAGAAAATCAAAACCGGGGACATCCAAGGACACACATCAAAGATAAGTACAACACAAAACTGTAGAAGAGAATACAAATTTACTCACATTAATAAACCTCAGCTCTACAACAACCCGCCGCAACATATATGAAGACCGCCAGCAAATGCCATTCATAGCGCCCAAAAATCATATACATCACAGTTGAGAATTCGGATCTGGAATTCCGACTCGGAATTCTGAATCGGTTTATCGGAACCGGAAACCGAAAAGATAGTGTTCAAATCCAGTCTTTTAATAAATTAACAGTCCTATTATAATTAGTATATCAAATAGAATTGATATATATATTATGTATACAGGGTGAGTCTAAATTGTTTTTACAAAATAAGAGGGGTGATAGTACCCATCCAGACGAGCAATAATTACCATGGAACATAGGGTCACATTCCACTCTGAGAGGCAGAAAAGAGAAATCGAAACGCGTCGAGCATGAACAAGTCATCGCCTCTGACGTCGTTTTGTACCTGCCTACGTAGATCACTTCTGGAATGCCACATATCCCGCACGGTGGATCGGACGTGCGGACCTGTGGCTTGGCCTCCTCGCTCACGGGAACTCAACCCACTGGACTTTTTCTTCTGGAGGCACATGAAATCTTTAGTGTACCAGACGCCTGTGGACTCGGCTGAAGATCTCGTAGCGAGAATCGGTGTTGCCGCAGACAAAATTAACACAACACCAGGAATCTTCGAGAGGGTGCGCCAGTCATTCCTTCGCCGGTGTGAACTGTGCAACGACACTCGTGGCCGCCACTTTGAGCACTTGCTGTGAGTTTTTCTCTGATCAATAAATCAGATTGTGCAACTTTTGGTATCGTTCATTCGCTTTCCCAACATTGTTGTAAGTTCATGTTGAAATTCTAATTTTACTCTTTTCTGCCTCTCAGAGTGGAATGCGATCCTGTGTTCCATGGCAATTATTGCTCGTCTGGATGGGTACTATCACCCCTCTTATTTTGTAAAAACAATTTAGACTCACCCTGTATATTATATATATATATATATATTTGAATTTATGAATAATTTTATGAATTTGTGTGAAATGATACATAACATAATAACACATAAATACAAAGGAAAAATGTAAGGCACTGTATATGATATAAAACGGTAGCATGAAAAAGTAAAAATGGTAATAATATGTGACAAGGAAAGTTCAGAAAAAAAGAATAACTCAGAAAAAAAAATTAAGGCTTAAGAATTTATTATGAAATGTGATCTCCCCTGACATGTACACACATCAGGGGAGATCACATTCCACACAACGTGTTTTAATGCTGGCAATAATGTTGTTAACCACAGTTTGGGGAATTAAGTTCCACTCCTCCAACAATGCGGTCTTCAGGGCATTTATATCTCTAGGAGGAGGATGTCTCCGTGTAACTGCTTTTCCAAGGTAGTCCCTTAAGTTCTCTATCGGGTTCAGATGAGGAGATTTTGCTGGCTACGGTATTCGCACAATGGATTCACTTTCAAGGAATTCATCAACGAGGTTTGCTCAATATGGACGAGCATTATCGTCCATAAATAAAAAGTCAGAGTTCTAAGACTTCATCCCGATATCTCTGACCGGTCACAGATCCGCTGTGGAAAACGTGTAGGGGTGTACGTCCATCGATCATTATTTTCCTCCCCCATACCGTCACACATGCACTACCGATTCTGTCACGTTCCATAAAGTTCGAAGGAAGATTTCGCGTTTCTGACTACCTCCAGATGTAAACACGTTTAGAATCAGATGTTAAACTAAACCTCGACTCATCAGTAAAGAGAACATGGGTCCATTGGTGTTCACCCCAGTTCTGATGTTTTTTGCACCAATTAAAGCGATCCCTCTTTTGTTGTGAAGACAGTGAAACACATACCCTTGGTTTTATGGCATAAAGGCCTTTTTCATTAAGCCTTCTATATACAGTTTGCCGTGATACAACAATTCCAGTGGCGGCTGCAACCTCCGAACTCAACTGACGAGCAGTAGACTTCCTGTTACGACGGGCAGTTATTGCCAGATATCGATCTTGAGAAACAGTTGTTATTCGTTTACGACCTTGTCCAGGCCTCCTTACAACAGTTCCAGAGTTCTGAAATTGTTTCCATAGCGTAGAGACGGTCTGTCTTGATATATTCACACATCTCGCTGCTTCCATGATTGTCTGTCCTGCTTCTAAACGGCCGATAGTTCGCCACTTCACAGATTCTTCCAAATGATACTCCGGAGCCATAACAAACCGTTTTGAGTCCTTACACACTGAAATCAAAGCTGTATTGCAGAAATTCACTCAGATATTCACTTTGCGCAAAGCGCTTGATTCACCGTCGGATGACGTAACGCCTTGATTTTCATATCAGAAACCGTTTGATCACTTTTGATTGAATAATGCTAATTAGGCTGGTCATGCACACATTCTTTGCAAAGATGGATTACATCGATTGAATATTTCATGGAAAATCATTATTTTTGGGTATGTAAAGATAAATTTGGACATGAGTGTATATATATATATATATATATATATATATATATATATATATATATATATATATATATATATATATATATATATATATATATATATATATATATATATATTTATGCATGAAATTATACAACTCTCCCTTAAAAGAAATGTGATTTGATGTAGTTCACATCCTTGGACATAAGGGTTCAATTCATATGGAATGGAAGTCTTAGACTATGATGTTTTGAAAATCTGAAAAGCCAAAACAGAATGGTGCACAATTTGAGTAGCATGAAAACAAATAATTGTGTTTGTTGCATGTGTCCAAATATAATGCATCTTAACTTAAAAACTAAAGAAAGCATAAGATATAGTTCATACAAAACTATATTTGAAGAAATTACTTTTTCTTGGATTATTTGATATGCTGTAATTTTTTTTCATTCGTTCCGTATAATTGTTTCCATAAAGAAAAGCCCATTTTCGTACCGAAATTATTGTAATCTATAAAACCTTAGGTAGAAAACTATTTTTATTTAGTACCACCAATTTGTATTATCGTAGCTTTTCTTTTTTAAATGTATTATGATTACACATACTACGAAATCAATTCTGGAAGTATTTGATGAGTTTATAACTTTGTCTTCTGAAAAGTTATTTCTTTTTTTAAGAAAACAATTTCATTTCTTAAACTTCAATTACAGAAAGATTATTTTCAACAGAGTTAATTAACCAAAGTTCCTCGAAGGGATTTTTTGTTCAAAAGAATTCGTTTGAGATAATAAAAAACCGGAGTTTGTATATATGAAATGGAAAAAAGTAACATCTTTTGGGAATATCCAGGAAAATCAAAGTAATAAAGAACATACGTTTAGATGTTAATCCTCGAAACGTAAAAGGTTTACATACAGTTCATTGAAGATTAATTTTTATCTACAAAGCACTATAACTGTCATACATTTTTGACACTTGGGCTCGGATTCTGAAGAGAAAAAATGTCCGGAACTCGCTTTTTGTTTAAGTCACGAATCGATGACTTACGACGATAAATAAAAATCGTAATCCCTTTTAATTGAAGATGCGACCTTTTTGAGACTTTCTTTCAGATAAACTTTATTTATTAGTTGCTGTTATTTTTTATTCCAAAGAAATGTTTTTGTTTCGACGCAAATAATTTTTTGCTAGTTTTCTTGAAGGATACTTTCACTTCTGAATAAAAGCAAAACAAAAAGGGGATCAGGATTTGATTATTATCGTGAAACTGTCCGAAAATTTTTGTTTTGAAGATGGGAAGAATATTTTCGTAGCTGTCGTGCAGTTTTTTCTCAGCATTGATTGTTGGTTTATTCTGTTTCGCATGTTAGTAAAGAATCTAAATAAAGTTAAAATCGAGTTTTCGGGAATTGCGTGTTCTTATACTTGGATGTGAATTTCTTACACTATTGGGGGCAGATGAAATTAGGTGTGTTGAATTTGAATTCTAGGCCCTGATTAAGTTATAATATTTAATTTTTTACAATTTGAGAGAGATTAGGCGATGATTATTGAAAGAATGTAAACCCTTTTTTTATTAGTATAAGTATACTGCCAACTAGTTGGTCTAATGGTCAGGGTGCTGGCTTCAGGATCAAAACTTGATTTGAATTTGGGATAAGTCATGGATGTTTGTTCACCTGGAATGAATGTGTGGCCTATCTATAAAACGAGTTACGCATAGAATGTGTGATATGTATGCGAGTTACAACGTGAATGTATCCCTTGTGGTACATCAGGATAACGTAGAATGGTTCACAAATCCATCCTTGTAGAGCCATAATAAGAAATGTTCTATTGATTGGGTATTAGGAAAAACAATAGTATTCTGTTTTAAGTACTTATTTCAAAATGCATTAGAATATATGCAAGATTTAAAAGAAGTAGTAAATAGGTACTTAAATATGACTTATTTAGATATATATGGTAGAGAAAATTTGCTAAAACATATTGCAAATATTTCTGAGTTATATGAAATCTAAAATTAGAAGAGAAAATGTAGTGGTGACGCGACAAAAGGCATGAGAATGTTGATGGTTTATCATGTCTTCTGATACAGACTACATTGATGTTAAATTAATAACAAGTATATGCCTGGGAACTCGAACGAGAAATGAAAAGCTATTAACAATACACGGTGTTAAAAAGTGTTTATTTTTTCCCTTTAAAATTAGAGGTTCTTCAGTATGAACTTCACAATTTATTCTGTACCTTTCCTAGACTTAAAACTTCTGTCTGTAGACATGATTCAACAACTGGATTCAACATGGTTGCACAATTTTGCTAATATCTCTAATGCTTGTAGGTATGAGCCATGCTATTCGTAAAACATTAAAAAAACTTGCTCAGTGTTAGATCTGTAATTTACTAATGCCAAATGATCTTGTATGGGTACTCTATAAATAATCACTACCAGAAAGACTTCAAATCTTCATTTTTCTTCAAAAAATTATACTTAAAATGTGGGTAGCTTTTTGCAATGTCTCGTAATTTTTTTTTTTTGGTCTCTAATGAGGAAATTAAATTCTGAAACTTATCCTCTTCTATCAAATTTTCATCTTCAGGGATGAGATCAAATTTTCACCAAAAAGCGACCTATAGTATAATATTATATTGCTTAAAAATTAATTTAAGGAGGCTAAAATTATCAGACAAAATTATAATCTCTGAAGATTAAATGTGATCTTGACGGTTAAAATTCAGTTCGTAAATAATATCATTTCTGTCAATATATCTCTATATAATTTTGCTATATCCTATTCTTCATCATAAAATATATAACCTTTAATCTCTTCTTCAACTTCAATTAGATGTTGAGCTTTTTCTACAATTTTGTGTTGTTTTTAAAAGTGCTGGACATTAGATCTCATTCCATTAGTCCACCAGCGCTTCAATACTTCTGAATGATCGAACCAAAACCTCTAAATGCAGTCACGTGCATAAGTTTGAATTTATTATGCTGGATATAAATATTCTTACCTTCAGAATCGGTGTTTTTATAGACGTTCCAGTAAGAATAGAATATTAAACATCTCAGCAGCGAATGTTAGTTATTTCAATTTTCGGTTTGTGAACACTTTTTTTCCAAAGTTCAGCTTGCTTCTCCATACCCTTAAATTTCCAAGAAAATCTCACACCGAAATTAAAAGAAGCAGTTTAACTCACAGCTTAAAGATCAATTGCCGTGTTTCATAAAATTCTGAATTCAATTGTCATGAAAATTGCGAAGAACGATTCAAAGACTTCATTATTTTGCTACGTGAAGTTAAATTCAATCGTATTACAAAAATTATTTGTTTACAGAACGCATATGTTACCGTCAATGTGTGAAATTAGGCATTGTATATAATGCCTAGGAAATTTATAGAATGCCATAAATGGGATGTCAAAGTATGAAACGCTTAATATTTCACATATTTCTGAGGCATTCTATACAATGGGAAAAGGCAAACTGGCAAAATATGAATTGCTCCTGCCAATGAAGTATCAACAAGTAGGTCAATACTAATCCCTTTCTCGTGCTTTTTAGCAAGAAAAAAATCCTATACTTTACTTTGTATTTCTTTATTCATTTTCATATACGTCTTTTCAATAAACGCTTTTTCGACTTTATATAGATTGCTTAAATATTCCTCTCCGTTCTCTATAATGTCTAGGTATTATATGCAATGCCAAGTACATTAAAAATACAGACCTTTCATGCTTCGCCTAAAAACGTCAGGCATTAAATATAATGCATGTATTATAAACATTACTTGTAATATTAAAGTTAAGTGTGCATACAAAAATCGTAACATACCATTAGCATATTATATTCTAAAGAATTCTAAAGCTAAACAAATTCTAAATTCAAATATTATTCCCATTTTCATCATTTGTCTAAGTGCAGTTAACTATTATAAAATAATAAATGCAAACCGTCCAAGTTAAAATAAATACTTACAGTAAGCTAAATAGAATACAAAAGAATAGCTAAACAATACTACGTAAAGCTGTATTTCAAATGGAACCGTTGCCTCCCATAGGATAGCAACTTCCGTTATTTGTCATCATTAACCTTGCATTATCTTTTAAACATGATTTAGTTATAGTCACTGGGGTCTGATTTGTCCTCCCCTAAGTTCAACTTCCGAGGATGTTGATTTCCTAATGTCTTGTTTATTGGAGAGTATGCCTGGATTGCATTAGGTCAGATGAAGAGGAGAGGAGAGCATTTATTCTAATTACAGCTTGGAATTATTTGAATACAGCTTAGACGTAATCCTTTTGCAGAGTTGAAAGCGTTTTTCGTCGGTGAAAAAGTTCCATCAAATGTATTCGTTTTTGGTTTTAATTAAATGTTTGAATGCTTAACTCTAAAAGATTTATTTAAAGTTTATATATTATTTTATTCTGAAATTGTTAATGAATGTTCTTTTTCCAGAGGCAAGGCTATACTTCAAAATCATAGAGATTTATGTGATAAATTTAAACAGTATCCCTTAAAAGGTTCTTATTTTTTCCTGGGGATGAAAAATTTGATTACCTGGGCCAGAAAGATAATTAATAAATTAAAATAATTGATTTTTCAAATGAAATACAAATAAGCATAACGATTTATGTATATTCTAGTATTTTATTTGGCCAAGATGATTCTTGGAATTTAGAAGTACATATATTATAACGCGTATGTTTCCTTTGAAAAAAAACTCACTTATAAATGAAATTATAAATACTATTTTATTAACTCATATTTTAGGTTTTTTTTGCACATAAAGGATCATTTTGCTTGAAAACAGTTCTCTCACTAGAAATAAGTTTTAGGATCTTGGAAATAACTCCTGCTGGAATATATTATTTAGTTGTAGAGGGAAATATTTCAGTCCATTCCCTACACCAATTGATCAATTTATTCAATTTATAATCCAATGAAAATAAGGACAATGTTTTTGTCTCAATTATAATTATTCATATGTATCAATATTAAAGGAGCAAACATTAGCTAAACATTGAATTATAATGAAATGTATGCTCAGAAATGAAAACAGCCGAGATAGAACAACGTTTTAAAAACACTGAAACTTTCGAGATACAAAATAACTATAAAAAGTTTGCCCACAGGGGCACATCTTTTTTAGGTGTGTACGGGCATCACAATCCCTAGGTACCCAATAATCTCTTCTCCCTTCTGTTTTACCCTGGTCTACATTTCTACTTTTTGCTTCTTTTTCCTCCCTAGTTGTCTTGTGCTTGGGGCAGCTTGGCCAAATATGGTTATTCTGCCAAAAAACCCCAAAACCAACCAACCGATACACCCATTGTGCATTGGAGGGGCAACGAAATTAAATCCAAGTTCTTTGGAACAAATTCTAATAGCGAATAAAGTCTGATAGACCACCTTAAGGGAGCACTTTTCTTTTTTAAAATTAAATATCTCAATGAAGGTGTTCCGTGGTAGCCCAGTTGGTAGAGTCATGAATTCGCAACTGGAGAGTTGCGAGTTCGAGACCTGATCTAACCAGACTGTCGGGTAAATCAATTGGTGCAAATTAAATCTGTCGTGGCCTCAAATGTTCTCTCATTAGCGTGGTGTTGAAGTTGGGAGAGTGGGGTGCGAGTTCAGGTATTGACCTCGTCATCTGACCTTAGTCCAAAATTTAAGAGGCTTTGTCCTCGAATCTTTTAATTCGGGATAGATCCCGGACTATCACCAATAGTCCCTTTTGTTGCTCCAGTGTGACATAAATGAAATATCTACCTACCTAATGAGAACACCAGTACTTGAAATTTTCGAATTCCGGCCTTAGGCTTTTGCACAAGACAACATCCGAAATCCTTGTAGTCAGTGGATTTGTTTTCACTGGGGAATGGTAAAGTGAATCAACAGAACGTTTTTCATTGAGTGACCTAAAAGAATGACCATTTATACGAAAATTGGGCAAATCTTGGTTTTAATATTGGACGAGAATTTGAGCTTCTAAAGTTTTCTATGAGTTTTTATTAATATAAACCATTCTTTAGGTTCATTTTAACATTGCTCATGTGAAAAATCTTTTGGTTGTATAGATTTCGAACCGTTCCACACGGAAAAGCCTACACTCTAGATTCGAGAATTTTAATCCTCATTAAGATTCAACCTTCATTAAGATATTTTTTGAAAATAAATATGTTCTTCTAGGGTGAATGGTCAAATGTATTGAATTCGAATTTCTTCCCGACTAATTTCGATTTTTTCGAACCACCCTATGCGGTGGGTGCTTGGTGTCTAAAAATGCAAAGACTGATATTTATGGAACGTCCATCAGGATGTTAAAGTAAGAATAAAAGTCAAACTGAGGAAATATATCTTAAACAAATTGCAAGCACTGAAATCAGTTTTATTACAAATCACAATATCATGACCAATCTTGAGTATCTAGAATTAGCGCTGTAGCATTTACATATTGCAGCCAGCCGTTACATTATTCAATAGTCATTGGAAGGCTACAATTGATGGGCAATCATGATTTAGTCTAAACTAACATATTTCATACACACATACTTGCTGGTAGTAAAAAATATTTACTATAACTTTCTAAACGAAAAAGTAGTCATCGCTGTTTATTTCTCTAAAAAATGCTCTGAAATCTGTTGAAATTTTAAAATAGATTTAGAAGTTTATGTACAGCAGGCGGAAAAAAATTCGAATTACTCCCCTTAATCACTGATCGTTCATAGAAGAGTAAATTTAAAGGTACCATTAAATAGGGAATAACGTTATATATGCATTTATATACATTAAATTTTATATCAAAAAGTGGCTAAATTTTATAATTTTCAATAACAACAGATTTTGACACAATCCATATAAAAATTTAACCCCAAATATTAAATTTCCAATCATTTGGTCCAGCCGTTTCTACATTATGATTATGGAAAACATGGAGCATTTAATGTTAGAGTAGCTTCATAGACTTTTATTCACAACTTTCAAATGACATTCATATCTCACACAGAATATTTTTATTATGTTACTTGTAAAGAACCTAATCAATATCTATGTAATGTTTCTTGGTAATTTTCAATATTCGATATTATTTATGAAATATCTGAAAACATTATTGATATGAACGTTCATATGTTCTGAAGGAAATTGATTTAGAACTTTTATGCGGTAATGCTGAATTCCAGCTCTTCAGATGATATTTACAACTTAGTCATAATAATCTAATTATAAAAAAACACTTTTACAAAACGAATTTTATAGCTTAAATTAGATAAAAAATAAAGCTGGCAGATGAATTTCGGCTGTTCTATACATATGAGACGAACGTGCAGTAGGAGGATTTCACGGGATTGAATCTAAATGTTTTTCTTATTTTCACCGACGCTTACGTCTCTGTCATGTCGGTTCCTCTCACATATAAATCAATTTATGCTCGGAGTGATCCATACTTTAAGGCATTATTTTAAATTAATTCTGCCATCTAGGACCGGACTTGGAATTGATTTCCTGCACGAAACAAGGGAGTTTATGACTTACAGCGATGAAAGGCACTTAAGGAATATTGGAGTTTAGTCTCTCGTGATACCTAGAGGTGCTCGAGGAAACTTTTTAAAAAGCTTTTAAGAGATATCGCAGTGATAATGGCCGAGCTTTTGACAGATATTGACTTGCTGAGTGTTTATGTGGTTTTCACGCAAGTGGAGTCGTTGTCATCTTTCATCTCGAGGAACACAGAACGTAGAGAGAGAAATTTGAGCAGGCGTCGAACTTTACTTTGTTCAATTTTAACTTTGCCTTCAATATTAAGTTTCGAGGATGATTGTATAAACCAGGAGAGAGAGAGAGAGAGAGAGCAACCTGTTTTTCGAATAAATTCAGCACAACTTGTAAACACTGAGAATTCGTGTTTATCGAACATTCAAAGCGCACCACTTGAACTACCAAGTTTAATTAAAGCATGGATACTCCGTTAGAGCTGCCTGAGATCCATATAAGGAATACTGTTTGAACAGAAAATATAAGACAGCTGAATAACAATCCTCTGGCCCAACTAATTGCAGAAACATATCTGAACTCAATGTACGTCTAAGTTTAGCCTCCATATTTAGTATATCAGTAATTCCATATCTGTATTTTAACCAGATGAATTTTTATCATTGCGTAGAGCATAGTTCCCAAAATGGCGCTGAATGAATTTTAGGAAGCAATGCTGGACCGAAGGGAAATAAGAGGAGGGGTTGGGCAGCTAAAGTGGGCAATAAGAGGATGCTAAAAATGTTTGGATGAAATATTCACACACTTGACCATACATACTTCAGTGATGTATTGTCATTGATTCTTTTAACTAAAAGGGGAACGGGTTATAAATTGTTGACTGAAGATTTAAGGATGCTACTGACAAAATAGAGCCTAATAGACAAATTGGTAGAACTCCAGGCTCATTCTTCTCATTAGTGATTATTTTTTTACATTAAATACAAATTATAGTGAATTTATATGCAATTTATTTTTTATTTCAGTTTAACAGCCTATAATTTCAGTTCTAAATTGTTTTATACCAAACTAGGTTTTAAAATTCTAAAATTAAACTCACAGCTGCATAAATATTCTGATTGAAATTAAAAAATTATAGACAAATCTAAACTTTAAATTCATTTTTAGTTGAGATAGAGTTAACCAGTGAGGCGCCAAAAAATTGTTCTTCAAAAGGCGGCTTTGAGCCAAAAATGTTGGATGAACTATGGCGTAGAAAATCATCTTCGCTTTTGAAATACTCAAATTCAAATCCACTTGTGATGATTGAAGACAAAGTAGTCTACCTTTCGTGCATAAGTTACTATTTAATATAATAGAACTTTCACTCTAGGATTATTCTTTATTTTTCAAATTTTAACACATTATTCTGAATGTGTGATACCAATAGAATTAAATTTTTTCCGTCATTGTCTCACTAAACCTGATTTAACGGAAGAAGTTCGAGACACATTAATTTCATATATCTGTTTCAAATATTTTTTCGGTCTCCACGATAATAATTTTATTTGTAGAATGTAGTAAGTCCTCATTTTCTATTTTAGCAATATGCTTAGCATCGGATCAAGCTACTGAATCTATGACTTCGAGCTGTTTATATACGATCCATTCAATTGATTAAGCGTATGTTTCCCTTCAATATTTGCAGCTTCTTGTAAACATTGACCTATCTGGATGTACGTGTCATATGTTGATTACATGCTTCAGTGATACGACTGAGATTTAATCCGGACTTGATGCTGAAACTGTATGAATGAATTTCAATCGATTCAAAGTTAAATGGGAGTTCTTTGGTTGGTTCTAAAATAATTCAATTGCCAATTTAATTGAAAAGTTGTTTTATGTAAAACAGTTTTGTAACATGATTGAACACAGAAATAACAGAAATCCTAGCATCTTTATGGATGGAACTTTATATGCAATTAGATTCGAGGAATATAGAAACCTTCTTCCCATTAAATCTTTTTCAATCTTGACTCAGGTACTATTCCAGTTCATATCGACTTCAACTAATTTAAATGTGACGATCATCAAATGTTTTCAAATTTATTTCCATGTCATTACTCAATGAGAAAAGCATCCTCTATTTAATCCTTTTTATACTAACGTGGATCAAGTCATATTGATTCTTGAATTTGAAACTTGATTCCTTTTTAACTAATTATTTCAGAGATTCTTTATCAGTTATGCAAACCCTCGAAACAAAGACTCTTGTCATCACTTTCATTCTTTCTTCTGTGATTCAATTGGAATATAGCCTTATAATGAAATAGATAGACTAAGTATGCGAAACCATGCTATTTTTGTTGGTATCTCGGTCTGAAGATCTGTCACGTGGTTGTTGAGAAAAGTATGAATCCTAATGTGGGACAAATTATTCATTGGTTGAAAGGATTTTTCAGCGTGATTAAACTCCTGGTGGTTGTCTCAACGACGTATCTTGTCATTAACAAAACTGACCAGATCTTGATGGACGAGATACCTCGTCATTAGAAAAACTGCCCAGATCTTGATATCATCATCACAAAAATTCGGCAGTATTTTGATGACGAGATATCTCGTCTAAGCAAAATTGATCGATCTTGATGGACAAGGTATCTTGTTGAAACCACTTGGAGGGTTGAAAGCATTTTGTGTGTTGATAGCCAATCGTCCCAAGTCGATTAGTAAACCCAATTGACTTACCCTTCTGAGATCTTCCAACAGCGATTCCGCCCGCATGCTCAATCTGTTTCATTAGAAGGTCAAGGAATTGAAAAGAAATACTTCTCTCTCTCTCTCTCTCTCTCTCTTTTTGTGCGTCAACCAAAAAAAATTTATCCCTAAATATTGTAAACATTATATAATGTTTACAATATTTAGGGGAGAGGGTGAAAAGTACTATTAAGCCCCTTGACAGAATAGGCATATTGTTGGTCTAAGAGCTGGTTAATATCGTCAATAACATTACTCGAAGCATGAACGTAACTCAGGGAGTTACATAATAATTATATGTTAAACAGCAGTCAGTAACTCTGCATAACACAGGCTCCGATAAACATAGTCCGGACCTGCGAGTTGTAGGCGGAGCAGATTCGATTTCTCCCTGGGTGTTTTTTCTCTTCTGTGTCAGTAAAACTTTCTTTGTGTTTGCGTATATCCATTACTTGACGTTGTCTGTCGTATTTGGAACATGGCCTAGTATGACCCTTGCACCATATAATCCAACCAATCAACCGATATGATCTGGCTCTGACGAGTTGGCATTTGAGTCATATTCTATTTGTTAAATTAGGGAACAGGTTAAACGCAAACAATGCATCCTTAGCACCCAATTCTGGATCTGAGTTTTTCGTTCCGTGCAGGAAGCGAGAGTAATGATTATTATCTGGCGAAACAGATGATCCCCTATGATGGTCACCATACATCTTTTGCGTATGGAAGCTTTAAGCCCAAGCAAGCTTACTGCCCTTCAACAAAGACCAGAGATAGGCACATGTGAGAATCGAACTCAGCGAGCAATTGCAAAAACAATTAACCCTCCGAGTGTCACGAGAATTCCGAGGTGTAGTATTGCTTCTCCCACAGTTCATAATGACTAAATGTCCACAACTGTTGGCTGAAAGAATCCATGAAAAGATTCTAGCAGCCAAGAAAGTCAAAACTGGTTACAAGGCATGCAGTGAAGACTAGATTGCAGAAGGCGTATGAATCCCTCAGAGGGGTTAAATTAATTCTGGATTTAATGACTTAATCGGGGGCAGGGTGGGGAATATTCGTCTATAATAAAAATCTGAATACTCGTCTCAAATTTTTCTTAACCCTCCAAGTGGTTTTGACGAGATATCTCGCCAATCAAGGTCTCACCAATTTTGATAATGAAGAGATATCTCGTCATCAGTATATTGCCGAATTTTCGCCGATTGTCCCATACAAATCATAAGCAACCTCCTGTCTCGGATCGCAGTGTGATAGAAATTTCAACCAAAAGCCCGGCAGGTTCAAACCATCGGTAATAAACCGAGAGAATGAAGTTAGAAAGATTCACAACTCGATCCCCGTGAAAAATACCGAGATCCTACTCCTGAGTTCGATTTAGAACGACTTGAAGGCTACTTTAACCCCCCAAGTGGTTTCGACGAGTTATCTCATCCATCAAGATCTGCCCAATTTGCTAATAACGAGATATCTCGACTGATTTTTTGATGATGACGAGATCAAGATCTGGTCAGTTTTCTTCTGATGACAGGATATCTCGTCGATCAAAATCGGTCAGTTTTGCTAATGACAAGATACCTCGTCGAGACAACCACCAGGAGGTCAAAATTTTTAAATCATGTAATCTATCTTGCCGATTATTGCAAAATATAGATAAACATGAATTACATTTATATTAACTTAGAAGACATTATTTCAGCTCTTTATTATTATAAGAAAAAATCTGTGAAAAAAACTAGGGATTTCTGATGTAATGGTGCAGCCAGATATTCTACGATGATGTAATATTCTATCTTATGCGTCATTAGATTTCCAAATGTAGTATGCTTTTACCTCATAACATTAACACAATGACTATATAGGCAATATATTGGTTCAAAGAATCCTTAGAAAGATTGCATTGGTCAAGAATGTCAAAACAGGTTATAAGTCATGTAGGGAAGACGGCGGATTGCAGAACGGATATGTGAGGATTATGTTTGGTTCCCTTAGAGGGTTAAGTAATTCGGAACAAAAGTTCCACTAAAAGTGTCTGAAAGATGGGCTGCGGCATCGCAAGAAACTTATACTAAATTCTACGCCAACGAATCATTCCATTTCAAAGCTGAGCCACAAATGTTATTTTGATAATGCTATTTTGATTTATGCGGTGGTGCAGAGGGAGAAAGCCATTTTATCCGTATCGGAATAATCCGTATTAGAGAGCGTAAGACTTGAAAACGTATTCTCAACACCATCGGTTGATGGATCGCAGACTTCCATATATCAGACTAATGCGGCCGCATCTCGCCGTGATTAATAGTTGTTCTTTTGACGAGCATTTCAAATGCTTTTCGCCCAAATCCTTTAGTGACAGAATCTGTTAATGCTTCGACTGAGATTAAATAGGAGCTCATAAAATAAACGACTTTGGGGCCGACTCTTCTTTTTCTTCTTCCTACCTTCTTGTTCGTTTATCTTTTTGTCCTCTTCTTTTCGACCGACCTTTTCAAACTGTGTTTGGTATTGCGCTGAAGAAGTGGAAAGAATTAGCGTCTTGTTTTCGGGACTGTTACTTTTTTACTTTTTCTAATGTGACAAGATTTATGGTTTGGGAAATTAGCCTTTTCGAGAAGTGTATGTATTTACGCGGATTTCTTTTGCTATTGAGGTTCCTGTTGGTATTTCTTGAAGTTTGAAATAAATTGCTCATTATGAGCAAATGACGAGAAGTGATGTGTAAAGTAGAGGTGAGAAAATTATAATTTCATCAGGTGTGCATTACAAGAAAACATTAATATTTATCTAATCTTACAAAGTTATTTTAATGGGAACCGAATCAAAAAGTTATTAAATAAAATAAAGTGTATTGGATATATAAATGTCTTTAAATGTATTTTTGTATTGCTTTATGACTATCTTAGTGAAAAAACTGCATTATTTCAGAAACAATAATGTAAAGTTTTAATGTTTGGATGGATGAGTTTATATAGCACAAGAGCCTGGCTTGCCCACATATCAAGGCATTGGCGGCTTGGAATTGAATTAAATTCAGAGATTATTCAACCTGAATGTTAGAACACATAATGGATGTTGCTTAGAACAACGAAAGGAAAATTATAGTATTGATATTGTATACAGTATGAAATTAGTATTTTATTATCAACTTAATCATCACTCATTAATTTTTCTGAATGGTTTAAATGTGTTAAAGACTATTTAATTCTTTAAATGACTCAGAAACGAACCAAATATGTTTATTATCTTTATTTTAAATGATGCTTGTACTTTAATGTTTCATATCAGACAACTTTAGTTTTACTTCAATTAAATGCTTTTAAGCTCACGATAACTAATGCTTCTCAAGCATTATTTACAACCAAAAATCATTATTTGCCAATATTTATTTATGTAAAATACGAAATGAGCATAAAAATGATGCACCATTCATGTTAGAAAGCTTAATAAATACTTGTATGTACTTATTCATGTGAGCGCCACGAAATTTCCAAGGAGTGTAGTATTGTTTTCACATCACAACACATGTAATGACTGAATAGCCATATCTATTGGATGAAAGAATCTTAGAATAGATTCAATTGGTCAAGGTTACAATTGGTTAGAAGTCAGAATAGAGCAAGTTGCAAAACGGATATAAGTGTTTGAATCCCTCAGAGCTTTAATTATTGAAAAATATGGGGAATATTGTGTGATGCCTTTTGCAAAGAGAAATATTAAAGTTCCATGTCAATTTCGGCACAGTGATACAAGGAGAAGATAAAAGTTTTGTATGGGCTAATGCTTTAGCATGTGAGGCTATGTCGATAAAAAGTATTTTACTGTTATTTTTTATTATAAAATTAGTGAAACATATCATTAATGATTTTAGGTGTAGAGATAGGTGACTGAAACTTAAACAGAAGTACAGAAGAACGTCGATTATTGGAACTAATTCGGAGACATGTTTATAAAACAGCATAATACGAAATTAGAAGTTTATGTACACATAAAATGAAAATATCGTTTCCTTTGTTTATATATATATAGGAAAAGAGTACATATTTTACTGCATACAATACTACATATGTGTTCTACAGTATGTTTTAAATAGTTTTCTTGGCTTTAAAGCATCTATGTGTTTATATACGACTAAACGGTTGGTTGTTTTTGTGTTTTGTTGAAAATAAAGAGGTATTGGGAAACAGTCAGAGTAGACTCTGAATCACGGATTTTAATTGAATGGCATAGCTTTAATACTGGGGCTTCAAACTATAACAGGAATTTGTCATAACCCCCTTAGAGCACGCGTGATTCCACCTTGCAAGCAGCAGTCTTCATTGCATGACTTCTAACCAGTTCTGACCTTCTTGATTAGCAGAATCTTTTCAAAGGATTCTACTTTAAGGAACTGCCAATAGAATTTTTCCAAATAATTCTATGCTAAGCAAAGGACCAATATAATCCTTCCATAGGTTGAAAGAATCCATGGATTCCTTCAACAAATAGATGTGGTTATTTTGTCATTATTTGTGTTACTGGGTAACTATAGGGTTAACAGGTGAATGAGTTGGTACAGAAGCTGTTCGGACATTTTTTAAACGACTTTAATGGATTGAAGCTAAATTTTTTACATGAAATTTTTGTGTTTTAAATATTTCATTTGATAGCTCTTATTGTTAACCTTCTACACCTTAATTTCCATGATAATAATGACTTTTGTAATGTGACATTGGTATTTTGCCCCATTCTTGCTCCACAGTTTTCCAGTCCTTGAATGGTTTTCGGTCGACGTTTCGATAATGCCCTTTTTAAAAGTCCAAAAGCACAAAAGTCCATGGGTGAAACATCTGGAGATTTAGCAGGAATATCAGTAAAGGGTATTGACTTGATACCAGTTTCTTGTTCCATTTTTTCCAAGAATTTAATAGTCGATTTAGATGTGTAGCTGCTTGCTTTACCCTGATGCAGTTCTACTGATTGTTGACACTGTGGGTAAAGATATGGTATTTCTTTTTTGAATATTGGGGATAAAATATGGTCTTGATAATATGTGGGAGTTGATTTTTACATTTCCCCCCTCTTTTTACTTTTAATTTTCCATTATATGCAAAACCGGCAACAATCATAAATCTCTTAGAGAAAGTTCTCACGTTAAAGTTACAAAGTTGAACCACGTTTTAAGATTTTTCTCCTCTTTTATGATAATAAATTGTTCTTTTTATTGCAATCTTTTAAATACACCCACGCCTCGTCTATTGTCACAACATTTTTCCATCTTTCTCCAGCTAAATGTTTCTCATACAGAATTTTGCAGCTAATTCTGCTTTCTGCAATATGCCGTAGAGATAGACGATGAACATTGTATTTTTTGGCCTTTTTAAGATTCAAATCACTGTTAATTATTTTATTTACAGTTGAAACTGAACTTTTAATGACTTTGTAATAGTCCTTTGACTTGGAGGATTCTCTTTTAAAATTAAAGATCTTACCTTACAAATATTCTCAGAATTTTTTTCTTTTTTGGAAGTATTTTTCCACTTTTGCGTTTTTTTCCTTTCTCATTAATAATATTACTTATCATACCTTTAGATATCGAAAAACCATGACTTTTACAGCGTTTTTGAATAATTGAATAAGCATAATTCTCTTCGGAAAGAGAGGAAACATAGCCTTCCATCCATTGCTTACTTAAAAGCGCCATTTTTAAAGTAAACAGAACTTTGAGTTAGCAGACGATAAGTTATACTTTAACTATTTAACTCTTGTGAAAATAAAATTCTTTCTTAGGCATACAATTTTTTACAGCTCATCCAAATCGTTCAAAAAATGTCCGAACAGCATCTGTATCTCCGGATTAGATCCCTCATTTAACGCAGACTGATTATCTGTCAGATGTGAAGGTTTTTGAGATGATACAGTTTCATCTTCTATTGTTCAGTTCATCTACAATCATGGCTGGTAGGATAGCCGGATGTTCACTTAACCAACATTCTGATAATCGACGTTCTATTGTACTTTGGTTTTTATTTGATTTTTTTCGTTCTACGATTATTTTTACAAGATGGGCTGGTCAGACCGGAACCCTAATGTATTAATTCGAACCGCTTCGAACATCCAGGATTTTAACTCAGGCATGTTGAATTGAAAGCCATTTGGTCTTTCGTGTTATGTATTTCTTGTTTCACCTCAATAATGGAATAAACAAGAAAAAATTCTTCAATTCAGAGAATGAAATTACGAATTGAAAACTCAAGTGACAGCGAACTAAATATTTTTTACCTAAAAAGCATATGAGCTTTGCATTTGGAACCTTTCAAGATACATCTGCTTGATACAGCAAATAAACAAAAGTCCCGAATGGCTTTTGAACTTCGCCAGTCAGATACCTTTCAAGTACATCTACCTGGTATTTTTTCACCTTCACGAAGAGAATACAGCTCACTTTCCGTTCGAGGAAAAATTTTCATCTCCCTTCCCCAGAAACCTTTTGATTAATGATTGCAACTTGCGCCAGTGATGGATAATCTCCACGAATTGGAAAGTTTCGATCGGCGTAAAATATGTGAGTGAAAAAAAAGCGAAAACTCTTTCAAATCCATCCATTCAAGAGCTGTACTTGTTACTGATTCCAGGCCTCCGCAACTAAATGAGACGAGTGTCTCAAAAATGGCTCGTTTGGGCACCACCTGAAGTCATTAGGGAAGAAAACAGGGAAAAATTAAAATACCATTGCCGTTTTCGGAATTCGAATGCAAATGCTGCAAACTAGGTCATCCTTTCCCTACCCCCTTGATGGCCAAATAATAAGAAACGGGCGGCGGGGCTTTCCTCTGTGGGGCAACGGAAGGGAAATTCTCGGGGATTTAGGAGTGTTTGCCGATCGATGGCCTTCCGTGTGGAAGCAAACAAAGGTTCGGGATTTTCTCTGGTTTGCAATCGGGCTTATTGACATTGCAAGTGGTATGTTTGGTCTGGGGACAATGATAGTAGGACACTACAGATGATCTGGTTTGGAAAAGGCTTCTGGAGGATTGGGAGACCGCTGACAAACCAAGAACTAGTAGGAAGGGGGATCTCTTGTTGTCTCTCATTGGATAGTATATTTTGAAAAAAATCTCCAAATTTAAAGATTAGTTGATCATTCGGGAATCTCAAGGGCAGTGAGTCATTGGGTCATGTGTGCTCAAATGTAAGTACAAGAAAAGTTAATTGAAGAGCTCCAGGCAACATGTTGTTAATGAAAAATGAATGACAAAAGGAAAAATTCTGCAATGAAAAAAATATTTAAACAAAATATTCAAGAGAATCAAAGAAATTTTTAATTTGGAAGGAGTTTTGATCATCAAAGGAAATTTAACTGTTTGAAACAAAGGTTCGAGATCTCTAGTTTGCAATCGGACTTATTGACATTGCAAGTTGTATGTTTGGTCTGGGGACAACGATAGTAGGCCACTATAGATGATCTGGTTTGGAAAAGGTTTCTGGAGGATTGGTGCCGCTAAGAAACAGAAAACTACTAGGAAGGGGATATCTTGTAGTTGTCTCTTATTGGGTAGTATACTCTTTGAAAAGTCTCCAAATTTAAAGATTAGTTGATCATTCGGGAATCTCAAGGGCAGTGATGGGGACAGGCAGTCAAGGGTCATGTATTCAAATGTACATAGGTACACGGAAAGTTAATTAAAGGGCTCCGGGCTACACATTGTTAATCTTCCAAGTGGTTTCAACGGGATGTATCGTCCATCATTTGTGACGACGAGATCAAGATATGGTAAGTTTTTTCTAATGACGAAATATCTCGTTCATAAAAATCTGCTCACTTTTTCTAATGACGCGATGCCTCGTCGAAACAATCACCAGGAGGGTTAAGTCTCAGAATGAAAATTCTGAAATGAAAATATTAAAAACAAAATATTCAAAAGAATCCAAGGAATTTTTGATTTCTTGAATGAATGCCTAATAGATGAAAGTTTAAGATAACACGAATTCTTGAATAGTGGATACACTATCAAAATTTTTGGAATGTTTTATAACTTGAAAATTGCTAGCTTGAAAAATTTCAAAAGTGGCTTTCACTATGTTGTCAC
Source organism: Meta bourneti (assembly GCA_933210815.1). NCBI lineage: Eukaryota > Metazoa > Arthropoda > Arachnida > Araneae > Tetragnathidae > Meta > Meta bourneti. The sequence continues at coordinate 30,435,408 of OW119923.1, read as the reverse complement.
GATCCCTTCAATTTAATTGCCAAATGAGAATTAAAATGATGGTTGGTTGGACTCGGAGCAAGGGCCAGGTCTGATTAAGATGTGCCAAGCAATGTTTTTGAATTAAATTGACATATACACACAAGGAAAGATTTTACTAATACAGACGATAAAATATACCCAGGGTATTACAGAAATCGAACCTGCGCCGCCTACAGTTCGTAGGCTGGTAGTGCAGATTGTAAAAATAGAGAAGATTGTTTTATCTTATTCCATGAATCGCTCCAATATTTGAGTTTTCCTCCATTACGAGCATATAAATGGAATTATATGCTCATATTCGAGATTAATCCCGGATCGTTGCCAATAGCCTGCATTGCTCTAGGGTAACGTAAATTCAACTACCTACCCACATTGGAGGGAATTTGGTTTGGAAAAACTCCAATATATACCTCACACATAACTTGCTAAGCAATCATGACTAACTGTAAGTCTAAAACTAGAAACAGCTTTCCTGTAGAATGCATTCACAATATCCACTTTGAGGTCTAACTATTTTTATAAATTTCAGTTGTAGTCCTATACAATTTATAGAATTTGACGAAGTGTTACTGAGCTCTTAATTCATTAAAGACCAGGCGAAATGATTACAATTCCTTCTGACAAATTCACTCACTTCCCCACCACCACCCTTTGTATACACAGGTACATAAAATAATAACTCTTTAATCTCATTTGAAGGTAGGTAGGTAGGCATTTAGTTGAATTAACATCGCATTGGAGCTACGCAACGTGCTATTTTAATTTCATTTGAAAGTACTACTAAAAAATAAGTTCAAGACTAAAAGTCCTCAAAAATAACGGGACGCAGTAGCCCAGTATTAAAGGCTATGGTAGCCTGTGGTAGTAGTAACAAATTCGACCCAACTGAAGACCGTCGGGTACTTGGGGATCATGTGCGTTTAATCTATCATGGCCTCAAATGTCATCACATTGTCGTGGTGTGGAAGTTTGGTGAATGTGGCCAGCTCAAGTGTTGACCTCGTCATCTAACCGTAGTTCAAAATTACGAGGGGTTGTCTTCGGATCTTTCCCTTCGAGATTGATCCTGGACAGTCATCAATAGCCCGTTGTGTTGCTTCAGTGGACATAAATTAAACTACTACCCTCCTACCCAAAAATAATAGTGATATGCAATTTAAATTTGAATCTAGGGAATATAACAACGGAAAAACAAAATTAATATAAACTTGCATTCCCACATTTGTGTGTGTGTGATTGCACATTCTCATATCATTACGAGCCGAACTTACCTTCCGGATCGAAGTAAACAGTTTTAAAATGTCCTTTAATACTTGAAATTCGCATCCGCTGCAGAAAGAAGAAAGAATTTCGAAACTTCATGCTCGGAATGTCCGTTATTTAAATTTTAAGCGAAGCAATTACGGGAAATTCCCTTTTGTGAAGCAAACGTTCCTCACAAAATGCAACGTGAATTTTTGAAAAACCAAGTGTTACATAGGAATAGTTAACAGCAGGAAAACGAAATGTTTATTCACCTACGAGTGCTAAGAATTTCATGCATATAATGGAGTGATGAATTTTTCTAAAAGATTTGCGCTTGGAAATCAATAACAGGATGTTATCCGACAACCTGTGTTTAAGGAAAGCGTATGCGATATTTAACTGGAGGTTTAGTGATTTGTATAACTTTTTGTTAGAATAAAAACAAACAAGGAAACAGCAATACAGTAATCCTATCTCTTAAGAATAGATGAATACTCAATCAATAGATGAATACTCAATACAGTCTTTTATTCAGAGCAAAATTTCATTCATCAACCAGTGTTGTGTGAATCGTGCGTTTTTAATCTGCTTCTAGTGTAGAGAACTCATACTCAATTTGAAAGGTAAAAAATATCTTGAAAGGAAAGGCATGTATGTTACTTTATAATCATAAATTGTAATTTTTTTATATGAATTCAGATGGTATGATACTATTTATATTTATTTCAATTTGTATTCAAATATTTGTTTCATAATAATTTTTGTATAAATATTTCTTATTTCATATAATGGTTTATTAATACCGTTATTTAGAATAATTGCTTTAAGTTAAACTTTTAAGAAGCTAACAAGGAACAAATTGATCCCTATTGCTCTGAAAATAGTGGAAACGACGTCAGAAGGATCTGGTATGGTCAACGTACGAAGAATAATATAATTATCTGGCTTACATTAGAAATTACTGTTTTTAATCCAGTCATATTTCGGGTCTCAATTTTATCCGAACTCTATATTTTACTTTAGACAGTATTGACTAGACTAAACTGAAATAATTTTAAGTAATTACTTTCATTTTATTTGTCTAGTATGATAGGAAAAAATACTCCTGTCTTAAGCTGCTTTTTATGACTTTATTTTTCCCAGTTAAATTGTTCAATGTTTTTAAATAGTAAATTTTGTAGTCGCCAGGCACCAATTTTAGGCCAAAATTGCTTACACAGGTTGTATAGGTAGATTAATGTAAATAATTTGAAATTTAAAAAGTTCCAAGATTATTTTTGTTCGAAGAACAATACCTGATATAGAAATTTTCTCAGAAAAAGATTTCGGTGAAGCCTCATTAAAAATTGTCGGAGACTTATCTTAATTAAAATAGGCATTGTTACCGAAGTATTGCAGATTATAATGGATGACCTTAGAAAGCGAAGAAAAGGATATTATTCTTTTTTGTTAACTTTCATCATTTTTTAGCCTCTCAAAATAAATTCTTTTTACAGTTTTCTGTATCATAATCAAGCAGAAAGGATGAAAATGTATTTAAAAACACCATCTGGGTTTGATGCAACATAGCATGTATGGTTCTTACGCCATCATTTCTTAACCAATCAACAGACAAATCAGAAACAAAGTAAAGAATCTCTTAAACAGATTCATTTACCAGTTTTATCACAGCATACATGCTCAATTTGTTAGCGTAACAAAATGCAATAAATATGGGACTTAAAGAAGGAACAGTAGTTAGAAAAGATACCCGACACTATCGATGAGGAAGGAACACAATTGAATGACATGTAATGCTGAGTTACGTACTTGACATCAACAAAAGCATCCCCATTTCTTATACCAAACATTCAACAGTCTACAGGGAAATTCGAATACATATAGATGGGCTGAAGGCGCATTGAAGGTTCCATGTTCTTAGGAAAAATTGGTTCTCACATCAGTGTATCCTTTTAAAAGAATGCAATTGTGTAGTTTCATGGCTACGGGGCTGAACGTGATTGGTTTGGTATTTTTTATGGCACAAGGGCCACATTTGACCAAGATGAACCAGAACACAAGACAGAAAACTTCAAGTAATGAACATATGCACACAAGGAAAGTTTTTCTGGCACTGAAGAGAGAAATACATCCAGGGTAAGTTACCGGATTCGAACCTTCTCCGCTTACAACTCGCAGGTTGCTAGCGGAGTAACCCACTGACGCCTCCCGGGTCGGACGAATCGATTAATGAATAGTGTAATTCTTGACCAGTGATGAATTTTGCTTCTTTCTGAATGCGTGGTGAAGCCTGGCTGAGAATCTGGAGACGATGCGGTCCGATGGTTAATTATGTTGCTTAATGGCCATTGTATAACTCGCTAGCATAGAGCAGTGATATGGGGTGCCAAAAGCATTAACCGTCCTCCACCTCTGAAAACTCATAACGAGTGTGATGACTTCAATTAGCCCTTGCAGCATGTCATGTTATCATATATTTAGAGTATGACTAAATGCTATTTTAAGTACATTGACACATGACTGCACACAGCAGACACTCTTTAGAAATGCAATGGCTCTTTTCGCAGCGTATCAGGGAGATCTCTTATTGTTTGAAAAACTGGAACGCTATATTTCGTTAAACGAATGCTTATATTCTACGGCTTTTAAATGAAGTTGAACTGCGAACCTTAGAAAATACCTTAAGGTCGTCCATTTTTCTATTCGAGGACAAATAGACTTCATGCAACTTTGTGCTGCAGAATGTACAGATTGGTATAGTGACCGTATTAAAAATATTACTAAAATAATGATCATTTGTAAAAATGTTACTAAAATCATGGTCATTTGTAAAAATGTTATTAAAATCATGGTCATTTGTAAAAATATTACTAAAATCCTGTAAAAATATTACTAAAGTAATTGTCATTTGATATCCCGTTTCAACTACAATGTTGTTTCAGTAGTCGTAACTATTATAAATGAGATTGCATTAAAATTAATTCTCTATTGAAACATGCTATTTAAATTTTAGATAGACATTTCAGTACCCCCTTAATAAAGCCTTTTGATAACATCATTATAAAAAACATCTTTTAATTTGACTCCGTGTAAAAAGTAGAGTACATTTTTAAGACCTATTTACGGGCATCTCAAAAGACAAACTACAGCCACTGCTAACTCTAAACGCATCTGAATTCCTTGATGATTACTTCTAACCCCTTAATTTTAAGGTTGTGAAACCTATTTACTAAAGAGAGGATTAAGTAAAACGAAATGTCTTAAACAAGTAACATTGTAACAAAAGAGAACGTCTCGGGAGATGTCAACTGACAGCTCGCTCCCTTCCGGACATGAATTTACAAACCCAACAATTGTTATTTTCCAGTCCTTTGTTCCATCCCAAACAGAAAACAATGGCGTCTAAATGCGAGAACACTTTTGTCGTCTCTTTCAGTCATTCTTTTGTAATTCATCCGAGCTCTCTTTGCTTTTGTTGTGGAGGATATCAGATCTTCGGGGAATGAATGTTTTCTTGGGTACTTCCAAAAGCTCTCTTAATGTGGTAAATTGTGACTGAAAGGTGGAAAGGAATACCGTCTTTTCTTTCATTGAAACGGGAATTTCGGTAATTATGCGACTTTGGAACAATTGTTTGAGTCTGAAGCATTTCAGAATAATAAGTAGTGTAATAGTTTAAAATATTGAATGACAATGGCCAATCCTGTAACGCAACACATCTCTAAAAGACTTCAGCATAAACAATATTTTGATAAAAATAGTTTAAAAATATATTATAAGAAAGCAAAATTTGGAATACAAGATGGCGCATTTTCAAGAAAACGAGCTTCTGTGAATACAGGAAGCAAAATATCCAAAACTGTTTTCTTTTAATTTTAAAGTACATTAATTTAGAGAATACATAAATGATGTTTGATGAAAATACAACAGTCCAAAACAATTTAATGGTCATTGTGCCATCTATAACTTAAAGTTAGGGATTAGTTGGAGCACGTTTTGAAAAATCGTATTATAAGAAAATTACAGAAATTTCAATAAAATTCTATATAAAATCTGAAAGATTTAATTTCTTAATGTCCTGTTCTTACTGTTTTGCTTTTACAATTATAGTAATCAGACCTGAATAGAGTTTAACTCTTTTGTGCAGCCTTAACTTACAATCTGCGCATTTGCACCGATGACATTTCTGTAAAAGAACTATAATCTTCCTAACAGTCTACACATCGTTCGATTGCAAACGAGGAGCGTAGCTATTACCAAAAATGTGTTTTACATCAAATTTAACGAAGGAACATTTTTACATGTATACAAAGTTTAAATTAACGGTGTTACATAAGCAAAATATCATTAAGTCAATTCCGCTATAGCACTTGGATGAGTACTTGGAGTTATTTGAGTACAATGAAGTTTAATGATTCAAGTAGTACTTGGTACTTGACTACCACATGATACATTCCGACAGGGAAGATCCCATGCATATTCTTCTAAGAATTATACGGCTATGGTCTACCTTGGGAGTTGATCAGTTTAATGCTTTCCTTAATTACTTGCTGTGATTTCTTGGACATCTGATGATTATTTGGGAGTTGTGTTTTATGTTTTCGCTATTAAGTCTCTGAAACAGGGGCCAGTGTATAAATCGTTCTGTATATTTTCTATTTGTACCCACGTGTTTCAGTTCTTGGTTCAGCCATCCTGAGAAGGGTATTGGCAGTACTTCTGCAGAGTACGTATAAAAGCGAAGATAAGAAAGTATGTTAGTACGTTGTTTGACATTCTGAAAGATCCGTGCGCATGAACAGAGTATGGATCTCTATTAGTGATAGAAGAATACTTTTGTGATGCAATATCTTTAAAGACACCTCCGACGATTTGACTAAATTTGTACTGAAGAAACAAGTTCACCCTTCGTAAACATCTTATAACGTTGCATTGAGTATTATGCTATTTTATGTTTAAGATAGGTAGGTAGTTGAATTTAAGTCGCACTGGAACATTAGGATATTGGCGAAGGTCCAGGATTAACCCCGAAGGGAAAAAAATCCGAGGACACCTTGTAATTTTAACTAAGGTCAGATGACGAGGGGTCAACACCTGGGCTGGCACTCTTGATTTCCAACATTTGAGGTGGCACTCACTATTTTCAACTCCACTCTTCAAAGTTCCACACCAACGTGAGGACATTTAAGGCCCCAACAGATTTAACGTGTACCAACCCCGATGTACAATATTATCCTCGTTTGGATCGAGCTTCGAACTCACAGCCAGTTATGTTTACGAATTCAGATTTATTTAATTATTAATATTAAGTTAATGGTTTATGTAGTAAATCATGCTATACGAAAATAACTTCCAAAGTTAGACTTAAGAAAATAACTTCCAAAGTTAGACTTAAGAAAATAAGGAGGGACGATTTCCTATGTGAAAAAGGAGGACGAAGGTAGAGTTTTAAAACCACTATTGTACCTAATTAGCATTGATAAAACACTATTTTTAACTTTTGTGTACCTTAGTATTTAATAACGTATTAATTAGCACACTTAAGTGACAGCGCTAAATTTAACCCATGTGAGAATTTGCTCCTTAATTTGAGATAATGGAAATCGTATGATCAGGAAATTATACACGTCAAATTTGGTTGAATTTGGATCAATGCTTTTTCTCAAAGGAGAGCCTTAAGCATCTCCTATCGAATTACAACCACCCAGCATGATTTAGCTTTCTGAGGGATTCGCAGGTATATATCTGTTCTGCAATCTAGTCTTCCTTGCATGAGACTTCTAACAAGTTTTTGGCCCTCAGGGGCAAATCTCTTTTAGGTGTGTACGGGCTTCAAGGACCCGAGGTATTCTACTGATCTTTTTCCCCCATGGAGTTTAGTGTCTTTAGTAAACACGGGGGGGGGGGGGGCTCTCCCTGGATACTCAAGCAATCATCCCATTACTCTGTTCCCCAATAACTCCTTTCCCCCTTTCCCGACATTTTTACTAGATGTTGTCTTGTGTTTGGCACAGCTTGGCCTAGTATGACCCTTGCGCCATAAAACCACAAACCACACAAACAACCAACCATCTAACCAGTTTTAAACTTCTGACCAATATAATCTTTCATATGTTTTTACAAACATAGGAAAGATTATATTGGTCAGAAGTCACACATTAATAGCCAATAAAAGCGGTTATTTAGCTATATGTGTGCTAAGGGGTTTAAGTAACACTACGATGCTTAAAAACCTTGCGATGCTTAGATGGTTAAAACTAGAAAAAAATAAATTACTTTATTACTTTCTAAGACACATACGAAACAGGGAGCTTAAGTGCATGCTGAATGTGCTTTAATACAAGTTTGAATTTCCGCAAGTCAAAATGTCAAATAACTACTATTTTACAAATAAAAACAGCCAAACTTGAGCAATATCTTTGTTTTAAGTTGAAGTTAAGGTAGAAAAGAATTGCAAGGAATGGAATTTCAGCTCAAAGGAAGTAACTCAATACATTAAATTCAATTTTATGGAAACAAATTCCCTTTTCTCCGAAATACATAAACTATGTTTAAGTATTTGCAACCTCATAAAAAGATAGAAATCCAATTTCTGTTTCCTTAAAAAAGTTAGAATGTTTCTAATAGATTTTGAGAGCTCGTGAACATTCTTTTTCTTTAGCAGAGCGACAGCGTTAATCTCCATTTTGAGCTGTTTTTCCTCCGCTGAACTTCACACGCTTTCCGAGCGGTTCTTTTGTTTGGCCTGTGTGTGTTCAGTGTTTAATTGGAAATAAATATACCCTGTCAACTTTCCTAAACTAATTATTCTATTAGTCCATGCATTTCAAGGTAAACGGTAAAGAACGGCGTTTGTATACCGTTCCCTTTTTCAATGCGTTTTATTTTTCTTTTCGCGTCGTACTGTTTGGAGAACAGTCGTGTTATTCGAAAATGGAATCGCTCAATTTCAGATATTTTAAATTGAATGAATTAGCGAGGTATTGATTACTAAATCCTTATACAGGAGAAAATGTGGTAATAAAGTTTGAAGTTCAAAAGAAAAAGGTCGTATTCCTAAATTGAGAATAGAAATTAAGATAAACGGTATTTAGCCCTATTCGAATTTATGCCAGGAAAAAGGGTAAAGTATCTGTAATTCCAATAAACTAAATAAAATTTAGTCGAAAATGAGAAGTTTTTCAATGTAAATAAACCACCGAAAGACGAATACTTTACTTCCTGTTATTCAATATTCTCGCTCGGTAGATAACGGAGTTACCTTAAAATGTAGCCATAAGGTTACTTTGTATAGGAAGCCTATAGCACAAAAACACTTGCGCCATTTACATTTAGCTTTGCAAAAAAAGCCTTTCATAGTGTTTAAATACGAGAATGGAATTATAAAATTGTTTATTTGTAACTATTTCTTTATTTATGTATTTACAAATAAATTGTATTAATTTATAAGATAAACTAGTTGTCTAATAAATTTTATCTACTAAAAATAGAGAATACGTTATTATTACACACCCATTTACAGAAAATAAGTTTATTTTATCCATATATCTATAATCTGTGAGTTTTTCTTCGGATATAATTGATTTTACTAGTTATTTGTTTATATATTTCAAAATCAAGCTTTCTTCTATATACGATCATCTAAAAACTCCGTAAATAATCTTTAATAAATATAATAACTATCTTGAGTAATCTATTTTAATCTTGTTCAACGCAGACTAGGAGGCAATTGTAAAAGAAATTATGGACATACTTAATATGCCTAATTGTTTTATTTATGATAGAATCAGTTCGAATCAGAACACGTTAAGTACAACATTTGATACAAAAACACATGACCAGTTGAAGCTTAGTTTATTTAATATTTATGACAGCGCTAATGTGTTATAATTCAACCATAATCATGGATTTGAATGAAGGTTAACAAATCCTTTTGATTGGAAATTTTTAAATAAAAACGTAAAATAGGAAGTTAATTACACTATTAACACTGAACTTACCATGTGGGTCTTATGACTTGTTTTAAACTTATTACTTAAAATAACTTTAAGTTTTATTGTTTTTCCTTGTGTGATTTTACATTTTCTGATTTGTTTATAAAATTAATTTAGTAGTACAGTGGCTCCCAAAAGTGTTCGTACGCTTTAAAAATTTGTAGAAAAAGCGCTGTAGTCTGGAATTGAATTCGAATATTGAAGTCCAATATTTTTTCATATCATCTCCATGTGATTCTGAATAAAACCTAACATTCTTTAAAAAATATTGACTCATTTTCTTTTTATAAAAATGAAAATGCAAGGTGGCAGAGAAAGAACAAAAGTGATCGAACACCGAAACATTTTCTGATAAATTCATAAATAAAATTATCGTTTACAGCTTTTTTATTTTTGCATTGTGGTAACATTTGAAAGATAGTTTGGTTTTAATCTTTGCTTTCTTACTTCGTAATATTCTATTATTATTTAAACATGGCTCGTTGTCGTAAGGAAACAACGAACAGCATTCGAAAATTGATTATTTTTCATCATAATAGTGGTAAATCAGTTCGGAATATATCTAAATTAGTAAATTTATCCCATTCTACGGTGCAGTATGTGATAAAACGTTTTTAAGAAGAAAATCGGATCGAAAACAAGGTAAGGAAAGGTCGTCCGGCAAAGTTAACTCAGCGTTGATCAGAGATTTATAGTTTGAAAATTTGTGAAAAATCCACATTTGAGTGTTGTAAAAATTTCTACAGAATCTACTGAAACATTTTCTACTTCAATTTCATCTGAAACTGTTCAACGAGTGCTCAGATCAGCTGGATTAAATGGGCGTTCTGCCCGAAGAAAATTTTTTGCAAGTGCGAAAAATAGAAAGCTTAGTCTTTTCTTCGCAAAATCAATTATAAATAAGCCCGAAACGTATTGGAATCATGTCTTATTTGTAGATGAAAGCAAATTTAACATGTTTGGTTCCGATGGGCGTGTAATTGTATGGAGAAGAAAAAGGAGGAACAATCCCAAGAACTTATTGGAACTGTAAAGCATGGCGGTGGAGGTGTCCTTGTGTGGGGGTGCATGTCAGCATCAGGACTAGGTAATTTGGTATTTATTGATGGCATAATTAATCATGCTCTTTATTTAAATATTTAAAGGAAAATTTAAAATTATCAGTCCAAAATTTGGGTATTGGAAACAACTTTGTTTTTTATATCAAGATAACGGTCCTAAGTACACGGCTCTCAACGTTCGTCTCTGGTGTCTCTATAATTGTCTACAAGTTCTGAAAACACCACCTCAGTCGCAGGATTTAAACCCAATAGAACAAACACATTTGGAGAGAACTGGAGGCTAGAGTACAAAGACACGACATTAAAACGAAAAGCGAACTAAAACAGTAATGATTGAAGGAGGAACATTGATGCAGAAATTACAAAAAAACTAGTGAATTCTATTCCCAGACGTTTAAAAGCTGTTGTGGATGCTATAGGATATCCTATTAAGTACTCATTTACCGAAATATTACAATATTTACTAATATGTAGAGAATTTTTTAAAGTGTACTAAGACTTGTGAGGTAACTCTTTTGTTACTTTTTGATTATTGATTTTCCAAAAAAAAGTTTTACTATGTTTTAAAAATATTTTATGTAGTTTTGTTAAAAACAAATTTTAGATGTTATTAAAAAATTCCCATTCTGAAATATTAATTTTTGTTAATGGATAGAGCAGTATTTCATTGAAATTCGTAAGTGTACGAACACTTTTGGGAGCCACTGTATATATTTCTCACCACCCCTCCCTGAATATGCTCTACGTATGAAGCATGCCTCTTTTTACCATGACGAGTATATTGACTGGTTTAATATTTCATGTGTTTTTACAACGTTGTCATCTCTAAAACCATTCCATATATACAGCTGTGTAAAATAATAAGCATCCACTACTTCGTATGGATACAGTTTAATCTATTATTTTGCATAGAAGTGTATGCCAAAACCATAAGGCATCACCATCTCAATTCTAAAAATACATTGGGTATTCCCCGTTGTAATTTTCTATTAGAATAATTGGCTGAATATATCGTAATTACAGCAGTTACTGTAGATCATCACAGTAATTAATTACTTCGTAGTGAGTTCAATTACAATTATACTTTTCATTAAGAAAATTTGAATGTTGAAAGTGCCATTTTAGAGTAAGAAGTAGTGAAGAAACTTATAACATCAGTATTTAGTTATATATGTATTTTAGTTTATTCACTATTTACTATTGTAAGGTAGTCCAGAATTTTGAAAAACAAGAAGTTATTGGATTGGTATTGGAATTGGTATATTTAATTAACGTCACACTAGAAGTTATTTTAAGAAATAAATAATATAAGTGAAGAATGTTCTCAAATTGATAAAGATGAAATTGAGAACATTTTGAGTGAAGACTACTTATTCGAAAATGATGGTCAATTTAACAGTGAATATAAAAATGACTCGTCAAACACTGACTGAACACTAGCTCTGAACACTTTTTACATGCGTACGGGACAAAAGAGATGCGGCAAATGAATTCATAGATTTCATTACCGAATATTCAAAAAAGTGAAACTACCGAATAAAAACACAAAATAATATCTTACTTATGATTATTGAATTTTTTATATTTTGTTTATAATTATTAAATTATAATTTAAAGATAATTTTGTGTATTATTTCAAGCACTAATTTCACTTTTACATGCATTTAAATGGAAAATGGGTCATTTAACCCATTTCGGTAAACAGTAGTTACAAATGGTAGGTAAATTTAGTATTAAATTTAATAGTTATTGCTTATTTTGATAAATGCCACTAAACTCCTATTTTTCATTTTATTTTATTGTTATTTAATGTCTAAATACATGTGTGCATTTTTCTATGTATAATGTATACATAATGTTTATTCACAATAACGTTACCTTTTTTAAACAATTGTTTAAATTCCATCGACTTCCATTACGAATGCTGGATTTGCTTCCAATTGTTGGCAGCATATTTTTATCTATAATTACACTCGCTGAAAACACAGTACTCTCTCTTTGGTTGTGAATTATCTGAAATTTTTAAATATTTTCATATTTTCTCGAATTATTTTCATATGGTATAGTTAATTTTGTACACTTGCAATTTCTTTAATCTGTAGCAATTTAAGCTTAGTATGACTGGCAATAAACTTAGCTTATAAATTAATTTCCAATTTTTATTGTGCATATATGTAAATTGATTAATATTATTTAGATGTAAAATACTTATATATGTAACATTTTAAACAAAATTCAAAATACTTACTAAATATTACAAGAACAGCTCCTTTTCTGTACACTTTTGGGAAAGAAAAAAAGAAAATTTCATTGTTTTCTTCTTCATACTAATTTGACCCTCACATTGTCATGACCAGGTCTTCAAAAGAGGAGTACTTAAATTCGGTATGTACAGTCGCGGAAAAAAACGAACCACCCCCCTTCTTATTCGAGCAATTTTAACAGTAGAGAAAATTCACAGATTGTGTTTGACAGGAACTAACGTCTTCTATAAGTTTAAATGCATAAAATTTGCATAAGGGATCGTCTTCATATTAAATTGAGCACCAACTTCATAATTTCCAATGGAAATCCCTATTTCGACACAGCACTTAGAATCTATATCAAAATTTGACTTCAGATACCAAATTTCATGTCATTAGGTCTTACCGTTTCGAAGTTATGAGTACAGAAAGATTGCAGCTCCTAATGTTAAATCAGTTTCTTGGACTTTTATGGATATCTTCCTAAATAATATTTCTGTAGCGCTGATATTTTGTACCATGTTACTGTTAAGCAACCCAAACAAAATCAATCCACCTAATATTTTCTTTACAAAATAGTTTTTAGTATGCAATAATAATTATTAAATTAATATTTGAAAAAATTATGAATTGCAACTTACTATATTTTGATGGGAACCGATTCAAAATGACTTCTAATATGGCCATTCAAAATTTCAACTAACTCCAATTGTTAGTTTTTGAGTTAGATTAAATTTTCCTCGTTATTGCGATTTTAGGGGTAACCAAAAGTTCAAAAAATGTCTGACAAACCTAGATAATAATTCTCGGATCGTTTGCGCATGTAATTCTCCAATCGTTTTCACTTGCATAGTGCATATTAAATGTAATAATTCTCGGATCGTTTGCACGCGCTGACAAATACGTTTGAAATAGTGTTCAAATTTGAAATTCCGGTAACTATAACCAATTAAGGGGGCACAGTACCTTTAAGCATACAAATCAGCAGATAAAATAGACTAATTTCGGTAAACTGTATCACCAAAAGTTTTATGTGTATCATAATGAAATTTTTTGCAGGGTTTATTTATACTTTATACTACGCAATGCAGAAAAATTGGTTTGATTTTAAAAAATAAAATAAAATTTTACCAGAATTTACCATAAGGTCATTTTTTAACATACTTTTTTACAAGCATAACTTGTGCGCAACATTCTGAGTCATCTTGTCCATTTTCTATAAAACTAATGGCTGATATGAGTAAAACAATGCTTTTATTTTAAATTAAAATAAAAAATAGTAGTTAAGTAACATATAAATACAACATAATCAATTAATATTTCACTTCATTAATTTTTCCAAATTTTCACTCATACTATATCAAAATTTTTTAATATATTTTTAGCTTTTGAGTAAAATTTTGGTTTCATTTTGAAGCCCTTTTGATAATCTATTTTCTTTCAAAATTTCAGGAGTCTACGTTCATTAGTTGCAGAGTTATAGTGCGCGCAAGCTTGAAAATTACCATTCTGAGATAAATGCAATTAAAATTGAAATAGTTATTTTTAGCATTCACGTGCGTTCAAATAAACAAATAGATTTGTGAAATGAAAGAGTTGAGTAGTCTGCTTATATTTGTTACAGTAAAAATATTATTAAAACTTTCGAAAAAAATAAATAGCATAATTTCAAAAATTAATAGCATAATTCCAAACCAAAACTAAGAAACGTAAACAAACGAACAGCTGAAAATACAAATAGGTGTGTTCGAAAAATCCTCATTACGAACGAACGAATGCGAATTTTTTCATGCGTTTTTTTTACCAGAATTAGAACATTTCAAACTATCTAAATAGATCAAAATTGGAAAATCGATTTTTTAAGGTTTTAAAGGTACTGTGTCCCCTTAATCTCGATCTACGAATTTGTAGAGGACATTATTCCCTATTGAATGATATCTTTGAATTTGCTCTGCTATGAATAGTGCTCGAAATAAAGGCGGTAGTTCGTTTTTTCCGTGACTGTACAATAGACATACATAAAAGGAAAGCTTTTTCTGACACAAAAGAGAAAAATGCACCCATGGTAGTACAGACATTAAATATGCTCCCCATACAGTTCACAAGCTGCTATTGTAAAAGACATTATTAGGTTGATTTGGGTTTTATGGTGCAAGGGGGCATATTTGGCCATGCTGCACCAAACACAAGGCAAGCAACGTCAAGTAATGCGCACAAAGAAAGTTTTACTAACATAGAAGAGAATAATACACCCAAGGTAAAATATGTAATAGGAATTTGTATTGTTTGACTATAACAGTAAGTTTTATTTTTAGGTACTTATCTTAAGAACGTGATTATTTTCTTTTATGTTGAAAACATACAAATATAGTGAACTAATGGTACATTTTCTTTTCCAGTTGGATGGTTTATTTAAAACACTTAAAAATCCTCAGGTATAGGAATTGAATTATCAAGGTAGCAGCTGGATCTCAAGTAGGCAAATATAAATCTATGGTTATATCGCATACATTTTCTCAGTAAGGATAAAAAGGTTAATATTAAGCAATTACAGTTGCATAATTTGGGTTGAATTCTGTTTTAAGATAGCATGAGTGCATCAGTATTCAAAATTTGATTTTATGTACCTTCTAAAAACTAAGGCTTATGAAGCCCTTCAGGCTTTATTTAGTGAGTTGGCAAAAATTTCACACCTCTTTTCCAATGCTGCATTTTGCTTTTGGGGAATTTCCACGCTTTAAGTAGCTCATTAAAATAAGGCTTACTTTCAGCTAGGAACTTTAATGGAAAACACGTTGTCTTTTATATTCATCATATACCCTAATTATCTTCACATTCTCGAAAAAATTTTTAGAGGAAGACAAAAATAGCCATATTCTTGTAAACAGTTATTAATATTTTAAAAAAGTGCTGATATTATGCATATAAGACCCAAACTTTAAACAACGGGAGTGAGCCTGTCACATAATTATGATCTCTCATACTCGCTTAGTAAAAATTGTGGTGAAAGATTGTTAACTTAGTACCCTTATTTATATCTTATCTACTTTTATATCTAATCCTTAGTTGATGTAGTAGTTATATTATGTGAGAGTAGTGTTTAGTAGCTGTTTAAATTAAAAGATACCATACTATAGTATAAAAATATACTACAGTATACATACTATAATATATTATACTAAATATATTAAATACTATAATATACTGAACCCGCAATACGCCCTGGACTGTCATTGCATTTTAACCCTCCAAGTGGTTTCTACTAGATTTCTCGTCCATCAAGATCTGACCGATTTTGCTAATGGCGAGATATCTCATCATCAAGATACTGCCGAATTTTCAACGCCGATGACGAGATCAAGATCTGGTCAGTTTTGTTCTAATGATCGTGATCGTATTTTCTTATATTGACGAGATATCTCGTCTAACAAGATCTGCTCAGTTTTACTAATGACGGGATACCTCTTCGAAACGACCACCAGGAGGTTTAAAGGTCCAGGACTGCACCAGACCGCCATAAGTATCAGAAGGTATACAACACAAGATATATGACATGAGATGAGTTAAGAACTTTCCACCTTGTCCATGCTCTCCAACCCCAGTGATTCCTTCCCATATTTTAGATTATACCTGTGTCTCTGTGAGACAGCTCCTGGATGAACCGGAGTTGGTAGCAATACAACTTGTAAAACGTGTTCTTTTGGACATGGTATAGGTTATATCTTGACCAAGGAGATTAGTAACACCAACATATAAAATACTGTCGATACATTTTAAACATAACCAGAAGGCAGTTTGCCAATAACGGTCCCTTATCAGAAAGGGATACATTGTCGAGTAAAACACACAATACTCTATAAATGTAAAATTACTTTATCTGAAAAGTAAACAGCGACATAATAATACTTACGAACATACAGAAAAAGAAAAACCCATAAACATTTCATAGGAAAGTACAGGGCATTCAAGGGTGTTAACATAATTGTTCAACCTATCATTCTTTAAGACATGGTTGGCTGGTTGGGTTTTATGACGCAAGGGCCAAATTTCTCCAAGCTGCGTCTAGCACATGATAGAAATTATCAAGTAATGGAAATATCAAGGAATGGTAAAGATCAAGGGGGGATGCGATTGATTTCCGTTTCTTTTGTTCAGTTTCTGCGTTTTATTGTACAGAAGTGAGTGTAAAATAATTTTGCATTTTGTTGTTACATTAATTGATTACAGGAGGTTGTCAAAGATTAAACACCGATGATTCTGAACTTGATGAATCGGGAACTCAAATTTCGGCGGGAAGGTTGGTTTGGGCTTAACTCTCTTGGTGGACGAGGTATCTCATTATAAGCAAAACTTACCAGATCTTGACGGACCAGATATCTCGTCATTAGAAGAAAACTAACCAGATCTTGATCTCGTCATCATAAAAATATCGGCAATATACTGATGACGAGATATCTGATCGTTAGATAGGATCCTGGTGGACAAGATATTGGGCCATTAGCAAAATTGGTTAGATGTTGATGGAAGAGTCATCTGGTCGAAGCCACCAGGAGAGTTAAATAGCGCAAGCGTCACATTTGACAAAGCTGCCCCCAAAACAAGACAGACAAAGCCAAGTTTATTCTTAACGAGAAGGAAATTTGAAACAGATTCATTTCAAAAATATATTTAAAAAATTATTTCGGAAATCTGTATTCATTTCAAGCTTATTTCAGAAGTGAACGGTTAATGATTAGAGAACGGGTACCAATGAATTAGTGAGAAATGTTTGCATCTATAAACGAATAGAGATGATTTGATTTTGATATTACATGCAAGGTCTTTTAAATTGAATGCCCCTCTGATTCCATAAAAATTTTGACCTTTTCCTTCTTCAACTTTGCCTCACGCCTATATTTTTCTCAAATCAATTGGACATTACACATATGCACAAACAATCGTACTTAAGAATAAGAAAATATATGATGATATATCTACATTATACTCAATTTATGCTGCTTTAAAATCCTTTAATCAGTGCCTATTTATTGATATAATAAAGTGTTAACTTGAAAAAGCAGCAAATCTAAATTGAAAACAGTTATGTATTCCACATAAATTTGCCACTTAGATATGCTACTTTTGTACTGCTTTAGAAGATCTGTCCAAAAGTTTCTCGAAATCACTGGAATCCAAAGTAAATAAATCGTAATGAAAAATCTAGTCGGATTCCTATACTAAAGTTGTAGAATAACTATTGAAGTGAACACATACTCTAACTATTAGGATATGGTATATAGGATAATATTTTGCGTCTCTTATGGAAAAAGTAAAAGGAATGACGATAACAATGTCAGTTTCAATGTATATATTATAGGGAAGAAAAAGTTTCATGAAGTTAGTGTTTCAAATAAAAATATCTGTTCAGAAATTTCATCAACATTTTTATCATCAGATAAGCGCATTCCAAAAGTATTAGAAACAACTTTTCATAATACAATTTTTAAATTCAAGTTTCAAGGAAAATATAGTGTTGAGTATTTTGTGAAAATTAAGAATGAAACATTATTTTTAAAAGAGAGGAATATTTTCAGAGCTTTTTGTCTTAAAATTAAAAACTTCGTCAAGAAATTATTTTATCCTATTAAAGATATACTTTCTTATATATAAGTGCTTTTTAAATTCTATATTATAAGTATTAGAATTAATTAATGTATATTGAAATAGTATTTGAACTAATGTAACACTTTTTTTAAGAAATTATTTTGAAACGTTTACTTTAAATGTCTACTCTGGGTCTGATTAGATCTCGTGTAGCAAAATATGACTTGTAGAGGGACAAACCAAACCTTCTCTTTGCCAATACAATATAAAATATTCATTCCATGTACAGGTAGTATACACCAGGAAAACAATTTATTTCCTTTTACAATACACAAATATTAATTATAAGTATGCAATCTAAATCAAAATTGTTAATTAAATTTATTAGTGTTTTATCAAAATTGTACTTCTCATGATAAAATCTTTTAATAACCATTAGCGTTGCCTACGTTTCACAGCGTCCTTTAATTAGTGCTTAATTTAGTAAAATTAAAAAAAGCATGTCTAAGTCACATTTAAAATCATACTACTAAAATTATATGTTTTCATATATATACACTATGTAATGTGGTATGGAGTTTGTTCATGCAGACTCCCCACATTAAAACGAACTATAAAGCGATGAAATATTTAATAGTTTGTTGCCTGCCGATCCAATTAGTGTCGAATTTGAGCGGTGCGTGAACTTGAATACCGAAGCACTTCAATCGAATACTCCTTCACAGTATGTTAACGGTTATAAGCCAAGAACGCAATTCCTGGCTTTGTTTGACGAGAATAATAACGGATTGAAGTTATCTATTTTAAATGACTGACTATGTGTGTGGGAAATGATTTTCGACTGACCATCGCCACAGGGCAGAACACGTAGACCACCGCTTCCATTGGAACTTTTCTGGTATAAGTCAAGCTTTTGGTATTCAAAAGCCTGCAATTATCTTTTGTAAAGTTTTCATGTAAATTACGTTTTTAAACCGTCCATAGTTGTAAATTAAATATGATTTTCTTGTCTAAAAATTGTCTAAAGGTTATTTGAACCACTTGTACCCAAAGTAAAAGTTGTTTTCATAAACCCTCTGTGGGTTTCACACGTATATAACCCAGGCTGCAGCTCGTAACTCCTAACCAGTCTCATTCTTCTTGACCAATAGACTATTTCCTAGATTTCTTTCAACTAATAGTAGTTATTTAGTCATTATGTATGGTATGGGGTAAAAACAATGCAATGTAGGAAAAAAATTAAGATTTCACACATTAAAATTACGCTAAATACACATTTCTGTAAAAATTTGACCTTAATATTCGGAAATATAAGAGAAAATCGTTTGGGATCCATCTCAATATGCAACATTTTCACCAAATAAATTAAAATTTTCATTTTAGGACGATCCTCAATACAAGTCAAAATGGTAGTTTTAAATAAAGGCTTAAAGTGGGTTAAAAGAAAAAAGCAAAGTGCAAGAAGATATTTTCAGGATAAATGTCTTTTGACTCGCCGATACACTGTTTAAAATAAACTTAAAATTTTGCGAAGTTTTATGGGGAGAGGAAAGAAAGCTAAAATTTTCGTTTCCAAGGCCAATAGATTAAAGTGTAGTGATTACCTAAATCATCTCTTCAATTGATTCCAGTGTAATATAAAAAAAGTTAAAATGTTCTACGGATTATAAAAATATAAAAATTATCAAGGTTCAATGAACACACCTCTTCGTATAAAAATAAATAACTCAATTACATCAGCATTTTAGGTTTTTTTCGAACACCGAATTGTAACTAAATTTCAAACGAATTAATGTCGTAGCTTTTCACTTAGTTGATTTAAGTAAACTGATCACATTATTTACTGTAATTTTTAGATTTTTCAGACATCCTATCCTTAGTCATACTACACGCAGAAAAAACGTTGGTACAGCTTGGCGAAATCTGGCTCTTACAATATAAAAACCAACCAGCCTTATACTGCGTACAACTTTGAGTAGATGTCTAACTCGCATGTTTCTGAAAAGTAAAATGTAGAGTGTTATTTTGTGGAAGAACGTGTTTACTGTACGTATTCCGGAAGTGGGTTCATTTGACTATATTTTAAGGTAACTTCATTACCTACCAAGTGAGAGCATTGAATAACCGGAAGTTAAATACTTGTCTTCCAGTGGTTTTCTTACATTGAAAATCCTTCTCATTGTGCGGAGGTAGGTAGATAGTTGAATTAATTCCTCCCTGGAGCAGCACAACGTACTATTGGCGACAACGGTCCAGGATCAATCCCGAAGGGAAGAATCCAACGTTGTGAAAGGATATATTAAGATTTCATGAAATTTTGAGTGTTAAAAGTAATTTGAACTTCAATGTATGATTGAAATAAATTGTAGCAGAGTTGATTATGCTATATTCATTTTGCTTATTCGTTTCAAAAGATTATTCGTGAAATGTGAATATTACGATTTGTTAACACAAACATTGATAGGTAGGTAGTTAATTAACGTTACACTGGAGCAACATAACGGACTATTAACACAAAATTGTATTTGCCTTCTCACGGTTATGAACATTAAATATTTTTTTCCCAGTGTGGAATTTCTGAACTTCGTTAACTCATATTCTTCAGATAAAGCCACGCAAAATCAGCTAAGGTATCGAAGTATGTTATGATTTAAATACATAAATATTACATGCATGGACCTAGTCTCTGAAGGATGTTCTAAAATACTGGATTTATGGTCTAGACAAAAATGAAAAAACGATCCATAATGGCAAAATAAAAAAATGGTGGCGTAAGGCCTTAATTTCGAAGAAGTTTTGATAAACTTTGAATATGTCCCTATCTAAACCTTATTTTAATTAATTATGTCTGTCTTGTTAAAAGTTGAGTAGCCTGAGTTCTTTCACCCTCATTTCCAAAACATAAAGATTCTTCGGATAAAATTCGACAAGGGAACGACAACCAATAAGTGGAGAAATTTTAAAGTACCTAAAACCTTTTTTTTGCGGATTCATAGATTTTATTTTAGCACCTTAGTCATACAATTGAGGTTATTTGGTGTACCATTCAAGGTACGAGGGAAACACACTAGCTATAAATTTACGTTTTACTTTACAGACAAATAGTTCGGTATAAAATTTAATAAGCTAATTTTAGAACACAAGGTGTCGTTGAATCATCCCAGAAAAAAATTCTTCGTGGTAAGTTTTCATATCTCAAAAACCATTGAAACGGAGAACAGATTTAATACATTATGCTGATTTAAAGACCCCAAACCCCTTATATTTAGAATACCGATTTTACGATAAAACATTTCAATAGAGCATATAACGTCCAGGACACCTATGAAAACGAAAGCTGCAACGAAAACTTCTGCATTATAAGCATAGAATAGTTGCGTTTTACCCTACGGATAAATTGCTTAGAATAAAATTTAAGTAGCCCATTTTAGAAGATAAGGTGTCAGAGAGAATAACAATAGTTAAAAAAAAATCTTCGTAGACAGTTTTCACGTCGTAAGCACCGTTAAAACGAGAGACGGATTCGACACATTCTTGTTGATTCAACACACCCACAAACACCTTATATTTAGAATCCCGAATTTAACATTAAACATTCAAGAGAGCAAGTCAAGTCCAAGGACACTATTAAAAATAAAAATTGCAACGGAAACCCGCATTAAAAATGTAACATAAAAACGTGCATCAGAGATATAATAATATAACATAACATCAGGAGTGCCCCGTTTTCCTATCCTATTAAAGAATCGGCGAGATTCATGCCGTCCCTTGTGATTTTAAAAGAAAATGAAAAAAAAAAAGAGCAGTTAACGAAGCTGGCACTAATGGGGCTCACATTGGTATCACATTGGCATAAGAAGTATGTAATTGTTATTAGTTTGCCGTTAAAGGGTCCTAGAATAGCACACACTTCATGCAACGGTACTTAGTCCAGTGTTCCTCGAAATTGAACCCACTCAAACCCGAAGTCTTCAGGAGGTCCACCGAACATCTAACAAGTGCTTTCCTTAGCAAATTGCACGCGAGAAATGCCGGGCTGTTAAACGGCCTGTTGAATATCTCGCTTTTCCCAAACTGTTGTGTTCACTGCCTCCAGATATGGAAAGCATTTTAATGCCGATATATGGTCACGCTGCGCCCAGAGA
This sequence comes from Meta bourneti, assembly GCA_933210815.1. NCBI lineage: Eukaryota > Metazoa > Arthropoda > Arachnida > Araneae > Tetragnathidae > Meta > Meta bourneti. Next base: position 30,413,116 of record OW119923.1, on the reverse strand, counting down.
ATTCGGCGAATTTCCCTTCCGATTGTAAAACTGATGGAATAACAGCAGATGCGAATCGTAAAATCCGGGACGGGCTGTCGTTTTAAGTTCCCGATAAAGCATATTACGTTTTGTGGGCAAGTTTCAGAATTGTTGGTTCGAATTATTATAAGCAGTAATTCTCATTCGCCATCGGCAAGAAGTTGGTATGAGATGTTTGCTCGGAACTGAGTGGTTGGAGTATTATAAATTTGAAGGGCAGAGAGAAAATTTGCATTGAATAGTACTCTCACAAGTAATGGACAAGATGTTGGTAGTTGAGTCGAAATTAGTACGGTCATAATGCTCGAGTTGTTGCTTAATGTTGCAATCAACTTGGAGGATAGTGTTGCTGGGAATACTCTAAACTTTTTATCGGGGAATATTTGGTTGACTGTAAAAATAAAGGTACTGATAAAAATAGACGCGATGATTGGGAAATATTTTGATGATTTCAAAGGCAGATACGTTGAAACAAAATCAGACATACCTTAGTTTTCGTTTTTATCTTACGCTATGCTTAGAATCATCAGTTATTTTTACATTATGAAATTAAAAGTTTCTCAAACCAATTATTTCTATTTGCATGATAAAGATTGAGAAAAGGCGACATGGTAGATGCTAAATTCTTGAATATTTCATGGTTACAAAAGTACATGTAACTGTGTTTCTCTTTGGTAAAACCACTTTCATCTAAAGGAAAAACAATAAAAAAATCTCTGCTGGTATTCTATATCCTTTTTTCAACATAACACCATCTTCAATTATTCATTAATAAAGCGTAATGCAGCACAAACAAAAATTGACGTAGGATAACAACACAGAGAATAATCTTTAATAGACAATTATGTATACATAGAATATTTGAACCGTAAAAAGTATTCACACTTTTAAGGAAAATAAATTATCTACAATTCTGTCTTTCAGTAATCTTTCAGCACAAGAGGACAACTTATATATAAAGCAGAAATCTGTTTGCTTTAAACAGCAAAAACTCTCGAACGCTGCGATCTGGTATCATGATATTTGCACAGTTGATTTTGTCTGGTTTCTAGATCAAAGTAAATATTTTCAACGCGTTATGTACTTTCCAAAGAGCCATAGAAGTAAACCTTAGCATAGAACATTACGTCAAGAAGAGACCTATTTTTAATCAAACTCGAGCCAACACAAAATGATAAAAGCTGTCTCAAGCCTAGTAATTCGAAGAGAAAAAACACGAGAACGCGAAGCAGACAAAGAGGACTGTTCAACGACGCAACGAAACTACTGAGGAAACAAAGGCGAGTCCTGGTTTTTCTGAATCAACAAAAACTCTCAGCCGGTTGGAAAGCTAGTTATTAATAATTCTATATTTGAGGGAAATTAATGTTCTGAATTATGAATTGGTAAACCAAGCACTCAGAATTCTGTTCTACAGGTGTAATTGAAATGTAAGAACATCTGAATACTCTAAATCAGTATTGCTAAAGTGCTGGGCCGCGACCAGGTACTGAGCCCTGGCCTAATTTATACTGGGCCATGAAAGGTTCTCCTGGAATTTGAAATTTTTGTTTTATGAGTATTATTATGAATAAATATTTTTGGTTAAAATATTCTGAGAATATTGATTGTGTCGAAGCTCAGAACCAGAACGGCTAAATAATTCAGATGTAATTGCTAACTGTACATAAATATATTTAGTCCTTCAGATGTTCTCAGATGTTGTGTCCCTCTCCCAGTTATAATGTATTAACTCCCTAGATTCCCACAATTGGGGACTCGGCCTGGCCCGTAATCTTTTCTTCCTACGCTATTTTCCGAGCTATATGATTTCAAAGGATACAAAGTGGTTTCAATGGTTTTAGGATTGTTTTACTGGTGTTTGTTTATTCCGATGTGAATTTTAGATTACCGTGTCGTCTCAGCATTTGGGAGTACATTTTCCAGTTTATTTCCGTTTCATTTTGGATTCCATTACGCCGACGTTTATATTTTTAAAATGGAAAGAAACGTACCAAAATTAAGCAACGTTCCTCACTTACTAATCTAAAACGAGCCTCAACTAAAACAATAAAAATTTTAATTTACTGGTGTTTGGCTCTGACGAATGTCGCAAAAATCGAAATAATTTAAGAGAGTTTACTGGTTTCCCAACTGATTTTAAGCGAGATGCTGCCTGGGAACAAAAACTTTTAGAACTGAAAACGACTGAATTAATTATGATGTGTGAATCAATTTTACAAATTGACTGTGATCAGTTTACCAACACATGAAAAAAAATTAATAGATGCATGTCTTCAACCTGGTTTTGAGGAATTACAGAAATGTTACTTCAGACGTGATGGCACCGAAGTTTTCCGCTCACCGAAAGCGTTAGTGCCAAATGCTATGCGTCATAACCCTAGCGCATCAGCAGAACTGAGTAATAAACATACTCGTACATCAATCGCCGTTACAGCAAATCAGAATTTGCAAAGTGAAAGTGCTCGCCCCATTTCACCTGTTTTAAGCTGTCAAGGTCAGCACTTGAGTTCTGAAATGAATAATGTTTTATGGACCACTTCCTTGTTTATTCGCGAGATTGCTGATGGAATTCAATATTTTTCGGGCAATGGCTGTTTTAGTAAACCATTTTCTTGATAATATTATAGACGCTGCGGAATTACATAATTTAAATGATCTACAGACTCTCACGTTAACAAAAAATGCTTGAAAGGCCCAGCACTAAAATTAGTACAGACAATAAAATATTCGAATATTTGACAATTTAAAAGATGAACTACTTCATGAATTTCAAGATAGAGTAAATAGTGTAGATATTCATGGGCAGTTAACTACGCGTTACTCGCGAAAAAATGAAACTATTAGAATATACATATAATTGCTATGAGAGAAATTGCTAAGGCATAATTGATGAATTATCCCTTTGTGATTATATCATCAACGGAATTCCACATAAAAAATAGAATAAAACTGTTCTTTATGGTTCCAAAACTTGACATGAATTACGCGAAAACATTAAAATTTTTTAGAAGTTTTGCTATTGTGACAATTCAACTAAATCATTTCCCCAGAAGTTCGATAACAATTAACATGACTTTCGAAGATCAACAGGGAACGAACATACTGAAATATTGGAAAATAATCATAATAAACGTGAACCAAAACAAAATATTCGATGATGGTATTCCTGTGGAGTCAATCATTTGAGTAAGGACTGTCAGCTTAAGGACCGTGGTCCGCGTTGTTTTGCTTGCAATGGTTTTGGCCAAGAGTCCCAAAATTTGCAAATCTAAATCTTCTGTGAGTCTAATATCAACAATGTTACTGAAGTAAATATTCTTCAAAGTATGTACAAGACACTTGCGATTTTACATCAAAACTTCCAAGCACTTGTTGACACAGGTTCACAAGTCACGTTAATGAAGAAAGTGACTGGCAGAAGTTAGGTTCATCAAAACTGTCAACTATTGACGGTGTTCTTACAGGATTCGGATTTTCTCGTATTCCAGCCATCAGTTCATTTCAAACAACTATTGAAATAGATAAACACCTTTTTCCCGTGTTGTACCAAACGATTCAATGACTTTTTCTGTTATCATTGGATGTGACATTATTAAATTAGATCATGTAACGATTAGTTCTGATGGTGTAATTTTCGATAAATTTTCTGCAGATTATTCCCCTTCACAAGGCGCACAGATTGTGTTTTCTATTTATGATGAACAACCTCAGTCATCTTGTGTTAATTCAGAAGCTAAATCAAAAGTTGATAACTTAATTGGATGGTACAAACCAAATCTACTAATGTTGATATGTCCATAACTCTGAAAGACTTAAAACCTATTTTTCGAACTCCCCGACGTTTGCCTTTTTCTGAACGTACTATAGTAGAAAAGCAACTCCAGGAATGACTCGAAAATAGAATTATTGAACCCTGTTCTTTAGAATATGCCAGTTCGGTTGTTGTAGTCAAAAAGAAAGATGGTAGTCATCGAGTTTGCATTGATTATCGATCTTTAAACAGCATCATCGAAGAGGATCACTACCCTTTGCCTCATATTGACGACATACTCGACAAATTACAAGATGCTCGAATCTTTAGTACCATTGATCTGAAGAATGGACTTTTTCATGTGTCCGTTGACGAAAAAAGTCGTCTCTACACAGCTTTTGTCACTAACAGCGGCCAATATCAATTTTTACGTATGCCATTTGGTCTCTGCAAATCCCCTTCAGAATTTCAAAGATTTATAAATACTGTTTTTCGTGAATTGATTATACATCGTGAATTGATAAGGCTTTGTTTTGCAGTACATGGACGTACATCTTGTTTTAATTCAACAGATGAAACTGAAGGTATCGAGGTCTCAAACAATTTCTTAAGCTACCTAATGAATATGACCTAGAGATAAATTTTAAAAAATGTCAATTCTTGCAAAAGAAAATTGAATTTCTTGGACATATTATTAAAGATGGCAAACGTTACCCTTCTCCTTCGAAACCAGCTGCAGTTGTACATTACCCAGAACCAAACAATGCTAAAGAAGTGCATTGCTATTTGGGTTTAACAGAATATTTTCGAAAGTTTTTACCATGTTATTCCACTATTATTCGTCCCATTAGTGACCTTCTAAGTAAAGATGCCCTTTTCAATTTGGTGACAAAGAACGATTTACGTTTAATCACCTTAAAAATTACTTTGCCAAAACCCTGTTTTACAGATCTGCCGCCAAAATCTAGAAACTCAAATTCATACAGATGCCTCCATTGACGGACTAGCAGCTATTTTAATGCAGCGATCTATTACTGACAATGAGTTTCATCCAGTTTATTACATGTTCAGAAAAACTTCCGACCCTGAAAGAAAATACTCCAGTTATGAGTTCGAAGTATTCGCTGTCGTCGAAGCTCTAAAAAAATTCCGTATATATGTTCTTGGTTTTCCTTTCAAAATTATTATTGAATATGATACTTTTAAGAAAACTGACTAAGCGAGAACTCAGTACTAGAGTCGCCAGATGGGCTTTAATGTTAGAGGACTATGATTATGAAATAGAACATAGGTGTGGCTCTCTAATGTCACACGTAGATGCCCTCAGCCGTGTTCAAGTTGTCACCTTAACATCTCCTGATTATTGCTCAAATACAACGTGCACAAAACGAAGATTCTGAATTCCGTGCTATAAAAAAGTCCTTAAAAACCAATCATATAAAGACTTTCTTCAGCATGACATCCTTCATAAATTCATTAATGGTGAAAATCTACTTGTAATTCCATCTTCTATGCAGACAGAAATAATTAGGAATGCCCATGAGAAAGGACATTTCGCTGTGAAACGAACAGAAGAGCATATTAAGTCTCAGTTTTTCATTCCTAAGCTTACTCAGAAAGTGGAACAATATACTATTAAAAATTGTGTTACATGCACATTAGCTAACCGCAAGACTGGTAAACAAGGTGTCCTGCATCCTTTGCAGAAGGAATATACTCCTCTTCATACTTATCATTTAGATCATCTCGGCGTCCTAACCAGTTCAAATAAAAATTATAAACATATCCTTGCAGTCACAGATTCCTTCACTAAGTTTGTATGGCTTTATACGACGAAATCTACGACATCTAGTGAAGTAATAGCAAAGTTAGAACTCTAAAAAGCTATCTTTGGTAATCCGTCTCAAATCATCACCCACCGCGGTACAGCATTCACATCCGAAGAGTTCAGCAAATATTGCTCCGAAGATAATATTAAACTGCATCATGTGACTACCGGATTTCCACGAGCGAACAGACAAATTGAAACAACGAACAAAACGATTATTTCGGTTTCTTCCAAGCTATCTCAAGATGATCCTCATAAGTGGTATAAATTTGTCCCAAAGTTTCAACAGATCATCAGTTCTACTTTTCAGCGAAGTATAAACACGACGCCATTTGAATTCTTACTTGGTGTAACAATGAAGTCAAGATCTGATCAGAATATTCAGCAACTTCTTCAAGAGCACATTCAAGCCGAATTTAACAACGAGAAACTCTCCGAAAAGCAGCTAAAGCTCAAATCCGCAAAGTGCAAGATGAAAACCGACGTGCATACAATTTAAGAAGAAAGAAATCTCTGACATAAAATTAATGATCAAGTTGCCACCAAACTAATGCATTCTCTTGTTATGAAGTTGTTTTCCAAATTCGAAGCTTACCGTGTTACCAAAGTCAAGCCAAATGATACCTACGACGTGGAAAAACTTTCAACCGTTGATGGACCTAATAGAACTACAGTGGCTGCATTTATGAAGCCATGGACTTATACCTTTAACTAATTATTCTTCATTTTATTTCAGCGAATAAAATTTTTTTTTCAGATGGAACATTTATTTGTGTCATCATTTTACATTATACGATCGCATTTTTCATATATTCATTCTTTTATTTTGCATATCATTTAGTAAGAACATATCTTTAATGCTATCTATATCTTTCTATTGAAGTGTCTCATGATTGCATATATATATTGCTTTCTGCGATTTGTTTTATTATTTTTATTAATAACTTATTCATTGTTTTGAATTTGTGTTAATAATTTAATTTGCTTTGTTTTCATTTGTCGTATTGTTGACTCAACCTTAAATTTTACTGTACTTTTCAAATGTTTCTATTCCTTCCTTACTTTTATTCCAGAATGATAAAACTGATTGTACGTTTTTCTTTTTTGGTGTTTTCAGGATTGTAGCCAAATATTCTAGAGATATCTCCCAATATGTTCAAACGTATTTTTCAGTGATACATTTTAAATGTTTTTACTGATCTGCATATATCATTCATATTTTGCGTTTATTTAATTTGATTTTAAAATTGTATTTAAGTGTTGCATTACATTTAAGTGTATTTATATCAATTGATTACTGTTTGATTTAAGATGTAATTCTGATGTTAGATTTTATTGTGTTCATTTTTCTTGAGTGTCATGTCATATTTAGAACGACTGCTCTTCACATGCGAGGTCGCAACCGTGAAGGATGGCCGAGTTGTAGGATATTATCCTCTCAACCTATCAAAGCGGCACACACCAGCGCCCTATGTTGAGCGTAGTGACTAGCTTGTTTAGTTGTAAGACGTAGTCACTGATGTTAAGATGCTTTGTTCAGATGTAATTGCTAACTGTAAATAAATATAGATGTTCAGATGTTCTCAGATGTTGTATCCCTCTCTCAGTTATGATGTATTAACGCCCTAAACTCCCCACGCTCTTATAATCGTCAAATAGTCTTATTTCTAAATACAAGTCATTCTTCGATGAACCAGAGGCAAGACTTTCTCCAATATCCCTTTTCTTTTCCAAGCACTCTTAACGTAGGTACTTGTGCTTGAGCACATCGACGCTCTTATGATCTAAATAAGTGAAGAGTCTACTGGCTACATATAAACATATCTAGATGCATAGAAAAAGTTATTTTTATCCATGTTTGTAGAGCATTACACTAATCAAGAGGCATTCGTTCGATGTATCCCTTTGGCTCAATTGTTTATTTGCTTTCCAATTATAATGGAGTAGCATAAGAGGAGATTAGTTGAATGAAAGGGTCAGTTCCGTAAGGTTATTTGCTATTCTTATTTCAAAAACTGAAATTCGTAGTGATTGAAACTGCAAAACTCAGTCACAAATGCTAGTAATGAATAACGTGTGTATAGTTGACCTTTTTTCTGAACAGTCATTTTGTTAAAAAAATTATTACTGCTTCATGGCTTATAAAAATTGAATTTTACAACATCGACAGTAAAAGACTTCAATCAATAGTATAATAATTGAATATTTACAATTTTTTCTCCAATTCCCCCATAGCTTATGGAAGTATAGCTCTTCAAACTTTCCATTGGCGAGAACGTGGCAGTCTCAGTGTTTACTCGGACACCATGGGAAGATGATGTAACACCCACCGTGAACTGGGAGACGCATGCCTTCCTAGCCCTCCAAGTGGTTTAGACGAGATATCTCGTCCATCAGGATATGATTAATCTTGCTAATGTCCTCGTCAACAAGATATTGTCGATTTTTTTATGATAACGAAATCAGGATCTGGTTTTCTTCTATTGACGAGATATCTCGTCCATTAGATCTGGTTAGTTATGCTAATGAAGAGATACTTCGTCGGGATAACCACCAGTAGAGCTTCTTAGTTGGGGCACAGACCCTCCGCTTCGACTAGCTGAAGTCACTGCGGATGTAGGGAAGGCCGCAAAGACCACCAGTAGGGCTAGTGAACTACTGGGAAGCTGGCCCGTATTTGCATTTCGTCTTGTAAAAACCAGGAAACGTCAAACAGCCAACCAGACTTCGGTACATGCGAGATTCGAACTCGTAACCAAGCACTTCAATCTACCATTTTCTTACGAACGATGCTTTTATCCTGTCGGCCATGGGCGTGGCTATATTTACCATTTCAAATTCTATGTTCTTTAAAGTACAGCCTGTTATACTGTAGATTATTTGCAAAACAGGAATATTAAAAAAATAGTTAAAATATCACATAGAGAAAATAACTTACATTTATATTTCAAGAACTTATGTACTTGTTCGTGGATATTTAGGAAAGCATTTAAATTTTCTTGGGGAATGGAATTTTAATCTGTGAGATCTTTCCAAACATCGTGCTTATTTTCCAGAGTGCGCAAAATAATCTAAGACTACAACAATACAAAATAATATAATTGATTGGATGGGTTTAGTGACTCAAAGATAATACCTGGCCTAACTGCGCCAAACACAAGAGAGATAACGTCAAGTAATGGACATACAAACGATGAAAGTTTGATGATGGACGATGAAAGATTTTTACTGACACAGAAGAGAGATATACACCCAGGGTAAGTTACAGGAAACAAACCACGCTGCCTACAATTCGAAGGTTGCAAGAGTGGTAGGCAATCCCACTAAGCCATGGCAGCCCCTAAAATAAAATGGCTTTAAAACGTGGAAATTTTGTACACACGCGTAACGCATCAAACAACCATGAAGGAAAAAAATTTAAATTTTCAAAGAAAGTAAGATTAAAATTAATGGTGATGATAAAATATATAACAATGAACGAGTTAGATTTAATAGATGAGATTTAATTATGATTTCGAAACGGAGGGAAGAGAGTTTTAATTTAAACCAGCTCTTTTAAAATACATCTGATTTTTATCAACTTGATGGAATATTTATATCTCTCCCACCCCAGCCCGTAGCTGAAAAAAGGTTTTGTTTGCCCGCTCAAAAAATGCCTTTAGCTCAGTTAATTAAGTCCCGCGTGGTTTAATTCATTAACGCATTGTGCCCCTAGGAGCATGTGCTGAAGTTTAAAAACGAAATCCGATATCGTATCTCGAAAAGATACCAAAGAAAGCATTTCCTCCCAGGTTTTAAGAAAAAGAGAACATTCCACTCAACGAAGAGTTCCCTTTTGTTTCGTGAAAGACTCAAGCCTCTATCGAAAGCAGATTACATGATTCCAGGCAGTTAATGGACCTAACAGAGCAACAGAAAAATGAGTTTCATAATTCCCATATCTCCTAAAAAGTAAAATTTCTTATCACTCCACGGAGAGGAGTAGGAGGCTAAAAATAAAGAGGTTCTTCGTCTCCTGTTTTTGTTTTTATCCTCTCTACCCCGAAAACCTGTTTTTGTTCTGATATCATTGATATAATGTACCTACTTTTTATCTTCTATTTGTCAGAGACCGAAAACTCAATTTACTTTTCAATACTTTATCACCGGAAGATCCACTTAACCGTACATACCTTCCGTAGAAGTAATGTGTTGGTTTCGGCAGTTGCTTCCTACTCTTTTTTCCCCTTTTAATACCTAGGTGGGGTGAATTTCCTATCTCTTAAAAGGAAAAAATAGTTTCGGCCATTTTTTTGGGTAACTAGCGCGTCGATTAAAACCAAATAATAGTTTGGGTATGTGCATCGAAAAGAAATCTGATAAAAAAAAACCTGGAACACAAAATAAAAAAGAGCTCTCTTAATGGATAATTGACAAGATAATGGAGTTACTGTTTGCGAGGAATGATGTTTGTGTGTGTGTGTAAATTAAATGCACTTAAAGACGCACTTTTTTGTAGAAAAAACCCCATCGAGCCGAGACTATTACTTTTCTGATCCGATCCACCAAAATGTACTTCAGTTGCTTTTTAACAAGCTGCTTTAAAAAAAAACCTAGGGTTTAAAATAGCCTTAAATAATATGTTAGGGAATATTTGAAAACGGAGAAGGATAATTAAAGGGAATGAATATAGACGACACAAAAGAATAATCCGGTAGAGAATTCGCAATGTTTTTCAGTTCTACTGTAAACGATGCATCGTTACAGTGCATTTGAAAAAATAATCTTCATATAGCTACAGGGACTATGTACTATGTACATAAAAGCCAAAATTATGCGACTTTCAAATTCTGATGAAACGAATAAGGTATTTAACAATTATGTATGGAAACTGTAATAGCTTCTAACAGCTTTTTAAGATAATTTTAAATTATTCTTTTTAAAGACAATGAAATGTTTAACATCTATTTATAAACACAGGAATTTAGGGTATTGAAGTTTTTCTTACCTTTAATACCAATACGAAGACAATGTTTTACTTCAAAATGTAGATCAGTGTTTTAAATTCATGAAAATATTAAAAAAGTGGATCTAATTTCAATTTTAAAGAGGGCACAACCAAATGACATTCCCCTACTCAATTGTTAAAATTGGTAGTTCGGTTGAATTTACGTCACACTGGAGCAACACAACATGCTATAGGTGATAGTTCGTTAACAATTCCGAAGGAAAAGATAGGAGGACATCACGTCTTAATTTTTAGCACTGGTCAGATGACAAATTCAACACCTGAACTGGCACCCCACTCTCCAAACTTCCTCACACGCCAACGTGTTGAAATTTGAGGCCATCACAGATTCAACACGCACAATTCCCCACGTACACGACGGTTTTTGGTTGGATCAAGTTTTGAATTCCCAACCCTCCGGTTGCTAATCCGCGACTCTACCAATTGGGCTACAACGCCTTCGATAAGTAAGGTTAACTAGTTTTTGGTCCACATTTTCATGTTAATTCGACGACGAAAACAATAATATTAAGGATTTAAAAAACAAAGTGTTATACTTTTGAACATTTATACGCAATCAAAAGAATTTTGCAAATGAGAGATTTCAATATTCATTATCTATATTGTGTGTTTGTGGGGGTGTCCAGGATATTTTATCCAATAAAAACATTCTAAAATACATTTGTTTAAAACATATGTTCGTACATTTAGTATATAGCTATGATGTATATATAGAGGTACACAATTTTTAAATTCAAATTGAGTTTTACAGCCGTTTTGTATTGGTCTGATTCATAATTTATTCAACCATTTTTTTTCTAAAGGGAGACGAAACTTCTTCGTATTATATCAGCATATGTAAAACTTGATACCTTTGCTTTCGAAGAGATAACATACCATACAGTGGGAGATCAAATTATCAGAGCTGTATAATGCAAAAAAAATTGTTTTCGGAGTTTTTGGTTAAAAGTGGATGGCCGCTTTGAGAGGGATTTTCAGTGTAAGCAAACAAACTAGAAGGTCTGCGAAGATTTTCTTTCTGCTGTCCAAATACGCTAGCATGATACATATCGGGATTAACTCTTTGATGGGCGGGAATAACAGTACAAGTCAGTTGTGATGTGCACAATTTTCTTGATACGAACAGTACAAGTAACTTAATTTTGTCAGGGCCACATCCAAAATTTCTCCTTATTTCCCCTTTAAAGTTGTCAGACAAGGCGCAGAACTGATTTTATAAATTTTATTCATTCCCAATATGGAATATTAAATGTTTTTTGTTCTCCTAAAAATGTCATTTTTTGACTTGTACTGTTATTCCCGCCCATCAAAGAACTTAAAATGTAGTTTATCGCCACGTTTCGGCAACTTTCGGCTTTAATTTCAATCATTTCACCCTTGTGCCTGTTATTTGCATAATAAATATGGCTTTGATATCCCTTGTGCCTTATGTTATTTGTATAATAAATACGACTTTGATATCCCTTGCTCCCTACGTTATTTGTATAATAAATATGGCTTTGATATCTTTTTGTCCTTCATGGTGTTGCATTTCCGATGGCCAGCAGTGTAGTGATTTTTTGACTTCTAATATTTGATGGATAATTGTGTTAAGTTTCCAACGCTAATAAATTTCCTACAATATTGTCATTAAACGAATTGCCATCATAGCATTAGAATGAAAATGTAATTCTCAAATACGACTAGGCGTATTCATTCTGACCTGTCCGAGCCACATCATCTCATCTCCAAAATCCAAGCCAATCACCCCTAGAACTTAATCAAAGAAAGAGGTGACTTTAGGGAAGATTCGCCATTTCTTTTTTTTTGTCCAAAGAGGATTCCGTGCCCATCAGAATTATCTCCATTTTATTCAGACATCTGTGGTCCTGTCAGAACTGGGTGGTGGTACCCCGATCCGGGTGTGGTGGCGGCGGTGGTGGACAAGAACTCCGTTTTGGGTGTGTTCCGGGAAGTATCCGGAAATCTAATTAATTCCGAAGGGTTCCCGGAACGGCTACAGCGTTGTTCAATTTAAGTCGAAGTAGTTAGGCGCGCGACCTCAAGCACGATTTAAATTCCTCGCCACTGCGACGGTAATGGGGTGGAATACATCCGGAAAAGACGCATTAGGTGGACGCGCCGTTGTTATATTTCAACAACTCGGCGACACTTTGAATTACTGCGGGCGGGCGATAAGTATCCTCACATAACACTGGGACTGCTTGTTTGGAGTCCGCTTTTCCTGAGGAAAGGGGTGGAGTACTACGGTTGTGTTGGATGCAATCAGGGTGTCTGTACTTACGCGGTGCTGTGGACAGGGGAATTGTGTGAACAGCATTAGGGAAAACTCGGGGTGGGAGGCAAACGCGTGTAAGTCCACGATGGTTGTGGTGGTCGAAGATGCAGGTATGAATGAAAGCAGATGTTTTCTTTAACCCATAAGCAAAATTGACCAGAACTTGATGGACGAGATATTTCGTCCTTAGAAAAACCGTCTTGATCTTAATCTCCTCATCAAAAAACGGCTATATTTTCATAATTAGGAATTCAATCGGCATTCTTGATGATGACATATCTCGTCATTAGCAAAATTGATCAGATCTTGCTGGACGAGATTTCTTGTCGAAACACTTGGAGGGTTAATTCGTCGTGTATTTCAATTATTATTCCATGTTCAGTGATTTACGTGTTTTGTTGTTGCTCCTGATTATTCTAAACTATCTAACCGTGTGTGATTTTCTTTCATAAAACAATAGTTATGTTTCTTTAGACATAGGACAAGCTTATACATTTGTTGTGAGTGTTTTCTGGGGCAGTTTTTTAAGTTTAAACTTCTCCAACCATGTATGCTTTTAAAAGATCATTGGATTTCATATATCCTTACGATTATTGTCTTTCATATACCCTTGAGATAATTTTCTTTCATATATTCTTGAGATGATAAGCATCCTTACATAACATTGGGACTGCTTGTTTAGAGTTCGCTTTTCCTGTGGAAAGGAGTGGAGTACTACTGTTGTGTTCGATGCAATCTGGATGTCTGTACTTACATGGTGCTGTGGACAGAGGCATTGTGTGAACAGCATTACGCGAAAACTGGGGATGAGAAGCAAACGCTTATGATTACACGATGGTTGTGGTGAAAGATGCATGTAATGAATGAAAGCAAGCAGAAGGGATTCGTGTTTTCTTTATTTCGCAGTTTATTTTAGCTATAAAACCATGTACAGTAGAAGATAGTTGAATTAAGGTCACACTATTGATTGGCGACGGTCCCGGATCAATCCTGAAGGGAAAGATACAAGGACAGAAACTTGTTACTTTGAACCGCGGTCAGATGGAGACAACACCTGATCTGGCACACCACTCTCCAAACTTCCACACCACGCCAACATGAGGACATTTGAGGCCATGAAAGATTTAACGTGTACCAGCCCCCACGTACACGACGGTCTTTGGATGGATCAAGTTTCGAACTCGCAACCCTCCGGTTGTTAATCCGCTACTCTTCCAACCGGGCTTCCATGGCCCATGAATAATGATTTACGTGTTTTGTTTGTGCTGATTAAAATCGAAACTATCCAACCACGTATGATTTATTTTAAAGAGTTTTGTTTCTTGAGACGTAGATAACACTTACATAATTGACGTGCAGTATGGACAGTTTTTTAGTTTAAACTTCTCCAACCACGTATGCTTTTTAAAAGGCATTGTCTTTCATATATCCTTGAGATGTAGAGTACACTTTTACCCTTTCTATTGGCGAAGGTTTGGACCCCATATTCATATCCATGAAACGAAATGATTAAAACTAAGTATACAACTATTCTCTCTGAGTTATTAAGGCTACCCATATTTAAATATTACGAAGTTTGATATTTAAATGTTTCGGTTTGGTTTAGCTTGTCGCTCTATGATAATTTCTTGTTACACGAGGGATATTTAGACAGGGATCTAAGCTTAAAATGAACTCCAAACCATTACGAATATCCATGTCATGACCGGAAAGAACCCAGAGATGAATCAAGTGCCAGAACGCTAATCACTCGGTTATCAGGCTGGCTCTGACGTCAAGGAAACTTCTAAATGGGCAGTGAGACACGAGTCGAACAGCCGGTTTGAAACTAAGGAAATAAAATTTTGTTTTACACAAAGTGCATTCATATAAAGAGATAGATCTTCAATTATAAAATTATACAGTCTGCGCCAAAAAATCCGAACACACAGTTGAATGAAACCAGTTTTCGAAATGAAATGTTGTTGTTGTTTCTTATCCCCATGGTTCAGGATAAGCTTAAACCAGGTCTATAAGACAACGTCGCTCTAAAAGAAAGGCAACTTTCTCCTGATCAAGACAAGTTGGCCCATTGAAACACCGATGCAATGGATAAGGTGGGCAGGGGTTGCAAGGCTTGTGGAACAGGGACATCTGGATAAGACCTTAACGTCATCCTCGAATCTCAAGTCCTTAGTATGGCCACTTCTGAGTGTCGCTAGAGAAATCTAGAAAACTCTAGGCAACTTGCAATTTAGTGACACTCCGGGAAAGCTGGCCGAATACCATGCATGTGCAGGGGAGCATGCCAAGTCTCTTTGGTTTTAGTTTTGAAAGAAATTAAACTTAGCAGGTGTGATGTAAATGCAGATAAAAATGATCAATTGTTCAAATCTAGAGGACTTTATTATAGTAGAATATATTACTTCAGAAAAGTCACATCGATTAGTAATTTGTAAAGCCCCCTTTGGCGGCGGTACATTCCAATGTACGGCCTGAAATGAAGTCAAATGAAGTCCTTATGCTATCCTGTACCAAACTATACCAGGCATTCGTCAGCTCCAGATTTCTTATATTCCGGGGATGATGCGATTTATGGACTAACATATCCAGGACATGCTCAATGGATAAAAGATTTTGAGATTTCTCTGACCATTGAAGAGTTTCAACACTACGGAGACACTCTTTAGAGAGACGAGTAGTGTGTGACCGGCCTTATCATGCTGGTTAATAGCCCCTTTGATACGTCTCATGTAAAGTAAAACAACAGCTTTTATGATCTACTGGACGTATCGCTGTGCTGTCAAGCTATCCCGTACCACTATTAAAGGAAAGTACCTATCTGACTGTCGTAAGTGATGGCTCTCCGCACCATTTCACTACAATTATTTCGTTACAGCTGTACTCCACTGGATGGTAAATTAAGAATGTCTGCCAAACATCGGACGGATGCGTTTAAAGTGGTACCGAAAGTCGTGAACAGGTTTGGAGTGGAAGCTTATCATTTTAGTGACGAATCCTGCTTTTCTACCTTGGGGCAGATGATCTCCGCATTCGCATGTGATGAAATCCTGACCAAAGCTACCATTCTCAATCTACCGAGATGCGTACCGATGTAATTCCTAATGTAATAGAACGGGGAATCATAACTTACGGCAGTCGGTAACAGGTTATTAACCAGCTCGATAATAACCTGTTACACACTTTCGCCTCTCCCAGGAGTGCATCCTTGGAGTTGAATATCTTCCTTGACGAGCGAGATTTCCAGATTTGTTTTCCATTGTGCATGCCTGTAATATGCTAGACCATCAATTGTACCACGCCCGGAATATAAAATATCCGAAGCACAACTACTGAATGCTTGGCATAATTTACCACAGGATGACAAGGGTTTTGTTTGACTTCATGCCAAGCCGTATATTGGCATGCACCACCACCATATAGTGCTTTCCAATTTACTGTTTTATAACCTTTCTGATGTAATTCTACAATAAGAATTTTCTCATCTTTTCATATACATCACAAAGCTAAGTTTCATTCCGATTGAACACTGGCTTTGTTGTATTTCGATTTATTTTTGGCACAGAGTGATTGCATAGAATTGATTAAGCACATATTGCCTTTCAAAGGGTTAAAGAAGAATGTCTTACATGTAATCGACACCATCCCGAAGGAAGGAATCTGTAAAATTATTGATTCAAGAAAAACACGTTTGAAGTTCTGTCGCTTTAGAAAACAGTGAGTGATATTGGAAGCATAGCTCTATCCATTTGGCGTATTGGATTACTATTCAAAGTTCGTATTCGGCATAATAAAAAGCATCATAAATTCAAATATTCTAGTCCACTCACTTAGAAGAAAACTACAAAAAATGCAGATCCATGTCTGTTCTGTTACTGTTTATTCTAAGCTACACCAAGCGAATAAGACGTCTTAAAAATCATTTCATGTTTCTTGACGTACACAATCGTTGTACGTGTTTTGCGTTAGTTGTTGAATGTTCTAAACTATCCTAACCATATATGGATTCTTTCAGAAGAAAAATTTTTCGCACGTCTCTTGAGAACTTTGGAACAATTGAACATGTTTTGTGCAAGTTATTTTTCATTGAAAAACTGCTCCTAGTATACATAATGATGCATACCTTTAGAGAACAATATCCTTTATGTTACTTTGGACAGGCTTCACGTTTAAGCACTTTCGGAAAAGTGAATTTCATGTATAGGGAATATATCTAACACTTAAAACAAAACAAGTGTGGAGGATTGAAGACAGAGCACTCTCTAAGATTGATACCATTTTACGTTTTTTATCGTATGCCACAGACGAAATGTTATCCATTCATCATTTCTACTTGCCGTCAGGAGTGTGCAGTTCATTGGGTAGGAAAGGTAACCCCAGTAATAGTAGATTACTTCCCACAGCCTTTTAACCTTCCAAATGCTTCCGACGAGATACTAGCTCGTCCAAACAACCATCAGGAGGGTTAAGCGATCGGCCTTCATAAAGGATGCAGTGTCCTTTATGCAAATTTTATTTAGATGTGACTGCAAATAATCATATCATCAATATAAAATTCGATGTAAAGTCTATTCTTGAAATCGCTCTTAGAATTCGATTCATCCGCAATTGCTGCCAATATTTACCAGCAGCTTTTATCTATGTCCGCTATACATTTAAATGAAATGCATTGAATAACTCCACTTAACTTGTTGGTATGTTACAGGTTTCTCATCATGGGACATGGCACTGCTTTTTTCGTCAATTGGTTGACAGGTTCCTTTCCAGGGGTTCCGAAATGGTACGCAGTATTCCAGCCTTCTTTTTTAAGGTTATTTATCGGTCTTTTATTGTTATTGACTCTGCAGTTATCTCTAGGGCTGTAATTGTTTAAAGCTATTACTGCAGTTTGTGGTATTTGGTATTCAATTAACGTCGCAATGGAACAATATAACGGGCTATTGGCGACGGTCCGGGATCAAACCCGAAGGGAAAGATCCGATATTGTAGCCTGTGAGTCAGCGAGGAAAATAACTTGTTTTTTTGACGTGAGTACGTCTTTAAAATCAGACCACTACTAGAAAGTTGAGTGTTACGAAAAAATGGGCATAGAGTTCGGTCTAATAATTGCTATATTATCAACGCGAACCAAAACAACCTAGTGTCATTTGATAGCTGAGGGAACAGACTTGTTAGTGACCTTGAGTTCGCAGCTCTTTGGGGCCTTTCCTCTGCGCCACGGAAACTTCAAATCAGTACAACTCGGGACTGCAAAGCGCTATGACATCAAAATTAATCTCAAACGAAAGCTAACGCCGAAATCTGTTGATTTTGGACATTAAAAATGAAATTGAATACAGTGTTGGTTGTGAAACTTTGGACCGCTGTTGAGAAATATGAATTTTTTTTACAATCTCGTCATATAGTCGTAGAAAAGAAAAGCAAAAGTACATCGAAAGTAGTCTACGCGAAAGAGCAACTCGTCAGCTTACGATAAACACTGAATTTGTATTTCTTATATTTACGACACCCAAATAAATGCTATCTTGCACCATAAAGCCCTAATCAATCAACCCAAACAAATGCTATACGCTAACGAGACGTATTCACGTCAAACCTTACGGCCGTGCCCCTACACATACACAGCCTACTCGATTTTTTTTATCAGATTTCACTGTATTTAGGTTTTTAAAGTTTTTAATATTGTTGGTTTGTTAACAGTTTTTTGTATGACTGCTATTTTAGCATTAAAATATGTACCTCTTTTTACAAAAGAAACCCTTCAGAAAGACTTATGTATTTAGCACATACAATAAGTTTTTATGTACAATCTCGGAAAAAATAACGAACCACCCCTCTTCATTCAACATTAGAGCAAATTCAAAGGTGGCATTCGACACTGAATAATTTCTATAAATTCATATGCATAAATTCTGCATAAGGAGCCGTATTCATATTAAATTGAGCACCAAATTCATAATTTCCAATAGCAACCCCTATTTTGATACAAAATTACGAAACTATATCATAATTTAACTTCAGATACCAAGTTTCATGTCAGTCATGAATTCAGAAAGCTTGGAGCTCCTAATACCAGTTTCCCAGACTTTTATGGATAACTTCCTAAATAATATTCCTATAGCACTGATATTTTGTGGCACGTTGCCTATTAAGGTACCGAAACAAAATATACATAATATTTTAGTTTTGAAATAGTTTTTAGTTTGTAATATTAATTATTAAATCAATATTGGAAGAATTATGAATAGGAACCTTGATATATTTTAACAGAAATCGATTCAGAAAGACTTTTAATATGAACATAAAAAATTCCCCTCTTTCCACTGAATAGTTTTGCGCAACACAAATTTTCGTTTCAGTTATCAAATTCAAATTTTCAAATTTTTCAACAGTTATCATGATTTAAATTTTAAACAGTTATCATTAGCTGTTAAAAATTGAAGTTGACTGTGAAATCAAACAGTAAATATTTATTATCATTCTTTCTAAATTTATCGTTCATCAAGATGTGGTCAATTTTGCTAATAATGAAGTATCTTGTCGAGACAACCACCAGGAGGGTTAAGGTTCTTTGTAATCTTATTTTAGTCAGGCAAGAAATGAACAGTTCCTGATTAACTACAAATAATCGCGATCTAAGAGTAGCGACTTTCAATGTGGAGATGATCCCTGAAATGGATAGCTTTGACATTGAATATCTACGTATATAACGATAGTAAATTCACGAAATTTCATATTTAGACTAATTTGATGATGTACAATCTGAATAAGGTATCAAAACATGGTGTTGCCACAAGAAATTTTGTTGATTATGCAAAATTTGATATGAAGACGGCCCCTTATACAATGTTTTTGCATTTGAATTTGTTGAGGAAGTTATTCCCTATTGAATGATACCTTTGAATTTTTTTAAATATGAATAGTACTCGAAATAAAGGGGACGGTTCATTTCTTCCCGTGGCTGAACATATGCTACGAGTGTATATTATGTTTGAAGAACGCTTATAGATAGAACAGTATTTAGGATCTTTCTAGAAAATAGGTATTAGGGAAGTTTCAAAATTTTAATTGTATGTAGTTACAAACTTTAAAAACCCTATTTAAATTTGGAATAAAATCAAAATGATTGACCTATGAATGTGAAATTCATAAACATGCAAGATGAAAGGCAGGCAGTTTTGACTACCTTGTTACAATCACCACTGTACTGAAACAAGAAAGAAATCATGATGTAAAGTTAAAATACTTACTGAAATTAACTATGTGATACCTGTCAATAATTTTTATTGCAAAATTAGAAGAAAGCGATTTTCTGAATAATCATGTTCCGATAATAAAGTTCACTTTGGAGTGGTGTGAAGTTTGGAGAGTGGGGTGTCAGATCAGGTGTTGTCCTCGTCATCTGATCATGGTTGAAAATTACGAGGGTGTTGTCCTCGGATCTTTCTCTTTCGGGGTTGATCCCCTACCGACGTCAATAGCCCGTTGTGTTACTCCAGCTTGAGCTGGACCCCATTATATAAACTTCAGCACTATGCCGACATTACTGTAACTCTCAGGTTGCTAGATCAGTGGGCAAACCCACTGAACCACGCCGCACCAACTCGAAGTTTGCTAGCGCAGGGGTAAACTCAATGAACCACAATGACCCCTATTATAACACTGTTTACTTACAACATTTATGAACCGTACAAAACAGAAAGCCAAACCGCTTCGAAAATCCATTTAAGCATTAACCAGAAATGTTAGCATTTCCATTTAATATATAAAGATCTATCATTCACTACCTTAAGCTCATTTGAAATAACAACTTATTTCTGTCAATTTCCACCGTTTCGAAAATTCATTGCCATAAACGAGACATAACAAACTACAATACAGTAAGTGCATACAAAAATATATCCCGAATCACACGGTGAATCATCTGGAGCCGTTTCAATAAATATGTAATCATGAATCCCATTATTATTTAATGGGAAAGCTCCACCGTATCCCTGATCCAATCATCTCATCTCCCATTCGAACATCAATCATCTTTTTCGTTTTCATGAAGAACGATGGATGAAGATTGTTCTTTCTTCGAACGTCAGTTATCAGAGAAATGGAATAACTGTTTCGATTTAAGTTACGGCGGAAACGTTTATTGATTTGACGACATTTTAAGTAGGAATTTAAATCTTAATTACTATTGAACTGTCAATATAGGGATGCTCTTTAGCATTTTATGCAGAGTCGTCGATGCACATGATACCTAATCAAGGTTATCATCATAGAATGGCATTATGGGATATTAAAATATAATCCAGATTTGGCAAAGATAGAGCGCTTGAATTTTCTGAGAAAAACAGCTCCAATTCGCAATCAAAACTTTATTAGATGTGCAAGAGTTACTGGAGGTTTTGATTATTAATTTATTATCACTTTGGAAATTTCAGTTATGAGAATTTCTGTCCATTTAAATGTCGATGGTGGTAGTGTTTCCACTGCAGACGTGTAGTTAAATCTGTAGTGCCATCAAATGTCCTCATGTTGGCATGGTGTGGAAGTTTGGAGAGTGGGAGGCCAGTTGAGGTATTGACTTCGTCATCTTACCGTGGTTCAAAATTACGTGGTGTCCTCGGAATTGATCCTGGACCGTTGCCGTAATGTTGCTCCAGTATGGTTAATTAATAACCATTACAATTATCAAAGAGGGCCGCGGTGGCTCAATTGGAAGAGCAACGAATTAGCAACTGGAGAGTTATGAGTTGGTCCAGTCAAAGACCGCAACGTACACGGGGGCTGGAACAGGTTAAATCTGTCGTGGCCTCAAAAGTTCTCAAGTTGGCGTGGTGTGGAAATTTGGAGAATGGGGTGCCAGCTCAGGTGTTGCTTCAGGTGACAGTGGTTAAGAATTAAGTGTTGTTGTTCTTAGATCTTTCCTTTGGGGAATACAGAACAGTCGCCAATAACCCTTTCTATTGCTCCAGTGCGACGTTAATTAACTACCTGCCTGCCATTACCAAAGAATGAATTACGAGTTGACAGATGATTGGTAAATAGTAATCAGATTAAACGGCAAGACGGCGATAAACTACATTACGAGGTAACCCCAGTATGCATTATGTTAGATCATTTGCTTAGCAGGAAGAAAAATCTCCGTTTTCCGCCTGGTGTGCTTGTTTGCACTGCCAATCCCTGCTATACTGATTTCTGAAATATTCTGTCTCAAAACATTCAATGAGACATTTTAAATTTAGCTAAATTAGGTGGCGTTGTTTCTGCAGTTTATGTTTCATGTACGCAGTCTGAACGTGGAGTTGGCTTGTTTCTTGAATATACGATTCAGTCCTAAGTCAATAAAAAATAAATTCCAAAGAATGAATAGCGAATAGATATGATAGTTGATAGGACCCATTATATTAAATGCCGAATGTTGCCAAAACAGCGATAAACAACATTTTAAGATTACTATAATGTGTACCATGAGATAGCATTTGGGTATCGAAAGTAAAATCGTAATTTTCCGTCTGCTTTGTTTGATTTTACTGAAAATCTGTCGAGTCACTGTTTCCCGGCTGGAAGAGTAGCGGATTAACATCCGGAGGGTTGGAAGTTCGAAACTTGGATCCAACCAAAGACACGTTGGCGTGAGGATGGAGAGTGGGTTCCTGCTTAGGAGTTGCTCATCATCTGACCGCGGTTCAAAATTACGAGGTGTTGTCCTCGGATCTTTCCCTCCGAAATTGGTCCCGGACCCTCACCAATATCCCGTTGGTTGCTCCAGTGCGACTTTAATTCAATTACCTACCCGATGACCAAACCCATCAATTTTTTAAGTTAATCGCTAAGGTATTAATTTTTACTTGCCTCAATTTTCTCACCGCTTAATCGTTTTAAAACTCAGGTGCTTAACAAAATATGCAAGGCAATCAAAATTTGTATATTAGGTCTACCAAGTTACTTAATAGACGAAGTTAAATAGTTATTATTTATGTGTCGTTTAATTACTACACTCAAATTTATTTTTAATTGAGACATTTCTGCTATTTACACAGATGAATTGCTGTTTTAGCATTGATTAAATCTTTGGCGTAATTGTTTATGGTTCTTAAATGCAGGTCATTTGAAACATAACCTACTTTTAGTAATCATAATTCTCATTTTTCATATTCACGAAAAATAGTATTATATCCTTCTTATAGTCTACGAGTAAACATCCTTATTAAAAACTATCCAATATGAAGCTAAATATGATTAAAATTTCAAAATTTATATATTTTTAACATTATTGGCTCTACGATGCTATTGTCTATTTTTGTTAGTCAAATTTAGATATAATTAAACTACTTCAATCATTTTTCTGAAAATATTTAAAATTGCAGACGATTGAAGGTTTGTTCTATAAAATTGATAATTTATAAAAGGTTATGAAAATAAGATTATACACAAAACACACACACATCGCACCTGGAATGTATCGATATTTTTTTTGGATTCCAGATAAGTATGATAGTGTTCTTTTTAAGGATAAAATCATCACTTTAGTTCAACTTTTATAAAGAGGAGGATTTAAGCAGCAAATGTATTAATTATTTAAGACCTAGTCTCTTGAACAAAAGAAAAATTTTCAACCGGATGTTTCTTGTTGAATAAATCGTCTAAGACTCGTTTTTTAGTCTCCTATTTGGAAAAAAAGCTACATTCACATAAAACTGCTTTACAAAAAGATGCACAGTATATTTGAAGAAAGTGGTAATTAAAATAATTACAGGGAGAAAAAAATAAGCGAAAGCAGTTTCAAAATTATCCGTATCCCTCAGAGGTAATAATTAAAACATACTGCAAGAAGTTTTTTTTGAGGAAGAAGTTGCCAAATCTTCTTAAAACGGTAAAGATTTTTAAATCCTTGTTTTTTATAATGTATCCCTGTTAAAAAAATTCTAATGCTTTGGATTTCTTTTATATATTTAAGCTGTTTTACTTGTACAGTTATGAAATTTTGTACTTTTAGGTATTAGCATTAATATAAGGATCACGTTTAACGATACAATTTGATTCTGAATTGTGTTAACTAATTTAACATGCACACCCGACCCGATCCCTTAAAATACTTTTAATAGCTTCAGTAATTATTTTGTCCAATTAGACTCGTTTCGATACTTTGCTGAATGAAAATGACTGTTTGTGTCCCCAAAACTAACAAATTTGTTTTGCTAAAAAATGCTATGAAAGAAACAAGCCTGTTTCACTTTATTCCTGTATCATTCACGGAGCAAATTCAAAAATACAATAGGAATACCATTGAAATAAGCTGTTAAGTGGTTGGGGTTAGACGTCATGGTGCAGGAGGCCATATTTGGCCTATCTGTGCCAAACAACATCAAATAGGTTGATTTTTTATCATTATAAAATAGGAAATAAAATCTAAAGATTTATATGCATAATACTTACATACAAGATCCTCTACTTGTCAGACAAAGCACAGACTTCATATTTACCAATAGAAACACCCGATTTAGATTCCAAATTTCAAACCTATATCAAAATGTAATCTGTTTCAAGTCATTTCGTCCATACGGTTAATGATTTTAAATGTCCACGTAGTATGACCTCGAATAGAATTAAGATGTTCAGAGGGTATCTATGAATCGAATTTAGCATAGTTTAAGATATCAGGGTGAGGTTAGTGAGGTTTTTTTACATAAATGCCTTTATAAAAATATGCTGAAAATGAATTATTCCCGGGAAGTCATTCGTTTTCGTTTACTTCAGTTTTAATTACGGTTTCACTTTCGGAACCATCATTTAATAATTTTTGAGAATACCAATTGGTTATTGAAAAATTGAAAAGTTTCAATTCAATACAGTAGAAGCTTGATTATTCGAGGTAATATGGACCGAGGCACCCTCTCGGATAACCAGAAACTCGGATGACTTAAAATAGCCCATACGAAATGCAGAAACAATTACTGCATTACTTATTGCTATTGTTACCAAAAGAATCATAAAGCAAGGATTAAGAACAACTCATATACTCAGATTTGTGTCATAATATGTATTTATTGAGGTAACTTTACTATGAGTAACTTTCACGCTGTAACACACAGCATTCTACCCGTAAAACCATAACAGTCAAGAACAAAGTGTACACACTCGTGCTCTAAGCTTTGTTAAAAATCTCAATATCAAATTCGGCTTTGATAATATGAATTCTCGTTTAATCGGAGCTCGGATAATCAAAGTTCTATTGCACTTTTATACTACATGTAGTACAATATTATAAGCTATTTTAAAGAACATAAAAATCAATTAAAAATATCAGTTTTAAGTATTCTAAAGATTGAAACACAATAACTCATCAAAGTACATAAAAACCATAGAATGTATTCGTACATTGATTTCATTGATCTGGTTAAAAGATGTGAGCTAATAAAACAAATACTGACAAAATACTTAACCCTCCTGGTGTTTTATCTCGAGTCGAAAACCACCCTGTAGTGGTCAGTCTCTGATGCAAAAATCTGTTCCAAACTGTCACCAGCTCTAGGCAAGGAACAATTTGTTTTTATTACTTAGATCTTCATCCCCCTTGGAGTAATAGGGCAGTTTTGTCTCGGCGAGGTACCTCGTCATTAGCAAAACTGATCGGATCTTGATCAGTTTTGCTAATGACGAGGATCAGATTTTGATGGATGAAATATCTTGTCATTAGCAAACCACTGACCAGATATTGATGATCGAGATATCACGTCATTAACAAAACTGACGAAATCTTGATGCATGAGGTATCGTCATTGGCAAAACTGACCAGATCTTGATGGACGAAATATCTCGTCACTACCAACACTTACCAGATGATGCTTGAGATATCTTGTCATTAGTAAAACTGACCTGATTTTGATGCATTAGATATCTCGTCTTCAGCAAAATCGGCCAGATCTTGAATGAGAGATCTCATCAAAACCACTTGGAGGGTTAATTGATACTAACAACAAATCCCATACAGTTAATTTTCTTGTCAATAAATGTCTGTACAAAGTAGACACGACATTCTAAAGCAAGCTCGCAAACTTACAAAAGAACATTCTAAAGCAAGCTCGCAAACTTACAAAAGAACATTCGAGAAATCGAGTGGACTTAATTAAAGTGCACGCTCATAGGCAGACTAGCATGTCTTGCGTTCCTGGGAAACGTACTTCCGTGCTATTAATCACTAGTTAGACGTTACGAACGAGGCTACGTCTACAGAAAATACTCTACGGCATGCGATCTACGGCCGTAGTGGATTCTAGAGACGGATCGTAATGCGTGACCAGTGTGTTGGACTGCCCGTGTAGACAATGACACGCAATTCCCAAGTTTGATGTGCCATTCGTAGCGGATAGGAAACGAGAATCATTTGTTCTTTGATAATGTTGCAATTTTCGGTAGGTGCTTGGTTTTGATGAACTGTTAATTAACCGTAATGCTACACCTCGTATGCTGATATGAAACGCACGTGAAGAAAATATATTTACTTCTGGATATGTTTTTATCGCTTGTTAAGTGCGGTGCGAATTGGATTTTAAGATGTGTTTTGCGAAAAGTCTTGCATGTTGGAACTCATCATGACGTGTTTTGGATATTTTTATTTCTCAAAAAGTAGTCATTCTATACTATAAAACTTACTAAAAACTCTTTAAAACCACGAGATTTATATTTAGCTGCTGAGACACTGATATAAAGGGAAATAGGACCACATACATTTGGTATTGTAATTCAAAATTCAGTTGGATAGTTATTGTAATTGAAAAATTATTTTTATAAAAATAAAAGATGTAAAAATAAGATGCACGAAAAATATGTGGTTATGAAATTACAATTATAAAAGTGTTAACTATAATGAAGCAAAATTGAAATATGATAAATTATCAAAACTATAACAGATTAATTGAACTATTTTATGGGATTGATATGGACGATACAAAGTCGTTGGGTATGAGGTTAGAGAAATTTGGTGGGGGTAATTGTCTTGGACGTCAAGCATTGAATTATATTGTGGTTGTGTTTTCATCCTCGTTTTAAATAATGTTTCAATAAATTAGGCATTGTCAATACCATCTATGTGACTTTGCTGTTGATAGGATTGTTTTCTATTTAGATTTTAGGTAATACCAGCCCAAGTCCGGACGATTAGCCTTCCGATTAACTTATAAAAAGTCGTCTAAAGCATGCTGTTGAATGGGACCGCTACGTAATAAATGACAAATCTGTTGGTATTACGCCTGTCAGCTTGACATTTATAATCATTCATGGACTATGAACTAACTATTGTAAAAAGTTATGCATTACCTTCCTCTAATTATCAAAACTTCAGAAATGAAACGCAAGATAATTTTAACAAGAATAAGTTTAAGAAATTATAATTCCGTAATCCTTAAAAAATCTAAAACTTTTGTTTATTCAACTTTTACAAACATTAGTATTAAGGTTGTACCACTTAATACTACCTCATATTGCAGTTATTTCAAGAAAGTTCTGTGGGAACATGAAAAATAATTTTACTATAGTAAAATTATTTAATTTGAAGCAGTAACATTAGGAGGTATTTCTAAAATATGGTAGCTAATGGTGAATTAGCATTCACGTATACTTATATTCTAAAGAACAGACACGATTCCATGCTATTAATTGCCGTTAACGTAATTCTGGTTTGATTTGAATGTGGTTAATTTTAACTGTATTTATTTATATGCTGGCTATCACCCCTAGTGTAAAAAATACTTTTCTAAATTGCTTATAACCTAAAAGGATTATAAAACGTTGTATAAGTTATAGAGATTCGTATTGTATAAAGCGAATGCCTTTTTATTTTAAAAAATTCAACATTACTGAAAGGACTGCTTCCACATGCGATATTTGGTTTTAGAGACTGTTTCATAAAGAAATAGTATTTCTTTCTAACGGAAACATAGAAAAGCACTATCTGCAGCATTATTGAAAAGTTTGGAGAAGGAGACATAAAAATAACCTTCAAAGAACCATGACGTATCACAAGACACCGAAGACATTATCTTAGTAGAAATGCAAGCAATACTCACCATACGAGAAAAGAGTAGAAAGCGAAATATTTATACTTTGTATTTAAACTCAAGGATAAAATGTGGATGGAAGATGTATATTTCCCATTGAATGAACATTTTTTCATGATTTTCTGTATGGTGGTTTAGTGTTATACTCGATTTATATGCGTGAGGTGTTTCAAAATCGATCGAGATATTCAGATAATATTAAGTCTGTATCACTAAGTCTTATGATTACCGTACAAGTCTTGTGATTACTAGTTTTTAGTAATTACAAGATTACTAAAACATAGTTTGAAGTGTGTCATGTAATGTGTCATGAAATAATCGTAAAATGAAAAAATGCAATAATAACCTATTAAATTCAAATATTTTAAGTAACTGACATAATTAATATATTAATCACTTACTTCTAGTGCGCGCCATGTGTTTCTTGGATCTTTACTTCAAGGGACTTCGCTAAAGTTTTCTGCAATATTTTCCAATTCTGAGTTAAATGCTGATGATAAACAAGAGGTATTCAAAAGTAACGAATTCATCTTTTTCCCGTTGGAAAATTTGTATATTTTGTCACTGGATTCACCTGCAAGAAAACCCAATCAATCTTAAATTGAAATAAATTATGTTACCCATGATTTAAAATCTTTTTACAAGTTATTTTTAGTACCGAAAGTAGTAATATCTTAATAATGCTATAAAAATCAAAGTGCAATTTTTTGTTTGTCCTTACTTATTGGATAAGCCATTTCTCATCAGTATATCTCTGCAACTCCTTGAAAATAAATCTTTTTTAATAGCAGATGTAACATATATTGGTTTCATTCCTCGCTCATAGATGCCAGCACAAGCACCTTATCTTTAACTTACTTGACTTCTGTAAACAAAAACAGAAAACTAACGAAGGTCGCTAGCGTGCGGATGTATATGGCAACGCAGCGTCCGGGATGTCGGGAATCAAAATACTTCTGTAAACGTTTAGATTTGTTCTGTGTCCAGGTTGTTTTGTAAAATAATCCAATAAAGTGTTTGTGAGTAATTGCAATAAAGAAAATAGTTCCAAAGGAGTAAAGAGCTTTTAAAACTGAAGAAAGTTTACGTATGGTGTAGTTCAGGACAATTATAAACTTCTAAAAGGTGATCAAGTATCCCAATCAACTTATATTGCCGAAGAAGGATTTTTTTTATTGGGGCAGTCAAACAAGGCAGTCAAAGAACTAGGATTGGTTTGTTGGGTTTAATGGTGCAGGGCCATACTTCAGCAGCTGTTCCAAACACAAAACATAAATCGTCCAGTAATGGACATGCACACGCAAATAAAGTCTTACTGACACAGAATAGAGAAATACACTCAGATAAAGTACAAGATTCGAACCTGCACCTCCTACACAACTCGCAGGTTCTAGCAACTCATTGAGCAAATCCACTGAGCCACGGCGGCCCCAAGTCAAATGTGGGTATATACGATTCGAAAGAAATGACTGCTGATCATTGTAAACACAAAGAAATTGCTTATACATGAAGATATATAGACTTTAATTGATATATACGAGGCTACATATTATCCTCGACTCCCGGTAGTTCAAGAACAGATTATTGAGAATTTACGAAAAAAGCAAAATACTCCCACAAAAAATCCATAAAATCCTAAACCATCAAAATCACTTCAGTCATCTGATCCCAGTCTAGCACGGACTGCATATCTGTGGCTTTGTTAACTCCAGTACTTTCTATTTGATTGCCGGTATTATTCTTGTTACCAAAGTATTAGTCTACCAAACTATTCTCCAGGGGAAAAGAAAAGCAGAAAGCAAACCCCGTGGATAAAGAATAAAATACCAAGTGGCCTTTCAAGCCCTCAGACAATGTTCGAAGGAACGATTCAAGGGGAAGGGGTGAAGGTAGGAGCGAATCATCCTTCCTCAGGTCGCTTTCCTTTTTATCAACGTTTTCTTTGGGGAATCAGAGTCGTGTCCGGTTTTTTCGTCCGTCCAGCATTGACTAAGTTTATCAGGGTATGGATACAACATCCAAACGGGAGCGGACTTTGTGCACGTATTGATCATTCAGTTTGCTTTTGCGTGATATGATAAAGTTCGTTGGCTTTGTGGTGGTTATGTTTTCCTCTTTTCTTTCGCTGGTGATGAAGAACAAAGCACCCGGGGCGGTGTCTCTCTGCCCAGTGGTCAGTTCGTTCCGTGCCACTTGTTTGTTATTAATTCGGGGAGGGATGTTGGGACGAATACTGATATGTATTTTTTGTAGCGAGGGACATGCAATGCAATGATCACCTAGTAAGGACGTTACGAGGTTTGTTATGGTTTGCTATTACTGAAAGATGGATACGTTGAATATATATCAAGCGAAAGCCCGAAACATTTTAAATTAAAATTCTAGCAAAATTGCCCGACCTCACTCGGGTTGAATTGATTAACTGTATATTGAAAGTGACCAGAAAATAATCACTTTCCCCTTTCGTAGAAAAATGCCAAATCATTTAAGTATGAGTAAAATAATTTTTTAACGCCATTTCGACATTTTTATTTCTACTACCTACTTTGGACACAAATTCTATACATGAAAATCCATCCATGTAATACATTTCATGTAATATATCGCACCCCTGCTAAAGGTACAAATTAGTGAAATGTGAGACACTAAGGTAATTGCTACAAAAGACGATTTTGAGAGAGGATTAGGAATTACCTTTCTTAAGTTCTATTCCTGTCAAATTGATCAACTCAATTTGTAAAAATGACGAATCTACCCCGGATACTCTCTCACATAATTTACCTGCCAATACTTCTTTTATTTGTGGCACTCTTTTCGAATTTCGCTACCATTAAGGGAAAGATGACTAATTTGATAAGATATTTATCACTAAGTTTGTTTTAAAAGCGAATACGTTTTTCCTGATAATTCCGTTTCGTGGCACGTAATAAAAGAAGTTTTAAAATTTAATATCTTTAGTTAACATTTAATATCAAATTATTTAATTTTGATAAAATTATTAAATTTTAATCAAAATTTAATCATTTTGCTTTATCAGTAGTGATAAAGCAAAGGTAACGTATTACCATTTTTTAAATGGTAAATCAATTCGACAGATTTTCTTCTAAATAAAATCATTGTTTTAAACAAACTCTCCCTAAATAAGTTGCTTAAATATAACCTCAATTCATGAAGTAAGCCACCTTGGCCATCTGTCGCTATGGCAAAGAATTTGTAATATTTTGAATGTCCTCGTTCGGATTTCTTTAACATTAACGTTCTTCCAATAATGGCAAAAATCCACTAAAAATGTGCTTTATTCTAACTTTCATGCCGCTTTAAACAAAATACTTTGCAGTGGTGTTGCATGTGATGAAAAGCAATTACAATTTATTAAAATAATAAATATTTAAAATAGAAAACAGAAAACAGAATTAAAACAAAATAAAAGTTAGCGGGAAAAGTTCTAAAGATATAAATTCATAATTCTTTTTTATCTCTTGATTTCGCAAGTTGCCAGAACTTACAACCAAAAATTAGATAGAATTAAAAAATACGAATTTAATTCGGAGCGAAAAAAAATATCTCTGCGCGTGGCAAACGAACACGAGTTTCGTTTCTTGCAACCCGTTTGTTGCAAAATATCGTCTGTCCCAAATGTTCGGAAATAGTTTATATAGTGCAAAGATAATAAATAAGGCTCAAAACTAAAAGGATTTGAATTTAAACTCTGCAAAAATAGTTTTTTAAAAATAATTGATTTTTCAGCAGTACTGGTAAAACAATTTAAGTAATTGGCAATGCTCAATATGCATTCCAGCTTCTCCAAAACTATCAAATTATAGTTGATTTTTAAGTAGAGTTACTCAGATCTTGCTTAATCTTGCTTAAATACATAAGGAAAGGAGTTTAAAATAAAGATTCACTATACTAAAATATGGTACAGAGCCCAACGCGAAGATAAACGACAAGAGGCGACAAGGAGGACAAAGTGATGCTTTAACTGCTCATAAATTTCAATCTCTTACAGATGCATCCTCTCAACTTAAGTCCAAAAATGAGCTGACGCCCTAAAACGTTCTAAAATTTTCTGATTTTTAGTGGCGAATTCTGAGATTTTCTGAGGTTCTTACCCACCATCTCCAAAGTTCCACCATTTTGCATCTCACCTAAGATTTCACCTAGTTTCTTCATAACATGTTTGAAATAATTTCTCTGCAACACATGCCAAAAATATTTTTACAATTGACAGAGAAGTTTGGAACGAATTTAAGTATTAATGAATGTTTGCAGCTCTGGTAACCAAAGCTCCTGGTAACCAAAGCTCCTGGTAGCCAAAACCTGGTAAGCTGTTTGGCAGCTTTGAATCTGACCAACACATTTAACTAAAAATTACGTAATTTGAAATTGCCACACGCATGTATAAAATTAAATGAGATCCATTCATATATTCACCGTAGGACATATATGAGGGTATCATTAAAAGTAAACTAAAAGTGAGTAGATGAGTTTTTTGGTTGGGTTTGGGGTTTTATGAGGGCCATATTTAGCCATGCTACACCAGACACAAGACATACAACATCAAGTAATAGGCACGCCCATAATGAAAGTTTTACTGACACGGAAGAGAGAAATACACCCAAGGAGGAAGAGAAGTAGGTGGGTTTCAAACTGTTCTATTACATCAATGTGTTAACTAATGTCGGATTTAATGGATCTTTTAAAAAGTTTTAATTTATATTAAAATTTTGTACGCATTTGTCATTTAGTAGGAATGCTACGTGCTTATCAGTTAAACTGAAATATTTTTAGAATTTTATTTTATGAAAAAATTGATTTGCTACTAAGTATCCTATGGATCAATTGATGACCAAACATGCACATTTTTAATTCGACATTTCAGTCTTATATTTATGCTTTGTTTTCCTCATTATCTAGATCATTGTACATAATTGCATACACTATCACCCATAACGTGTAACTTTGATGATTTATTTTATGACCAAATAATTCATTTTTCAGTCCTTTACAATGGATTAAAAAAACTGTTCTGATAATTATTGAGGTAGATAAGTATTTTAATTAATGTCGCACTGGAGCAGCACAAACGGGCTATTGGTGACTGTCCGGAATCAACCCCCGAAGGGAAAGTTCGAGGACAACACCACGCAATTTTGAACCACGGTCAGATGACGAGGTCACACCTGAGCTGCCCCATACTCCAAACTTCCACACCACTCCAACGTGAGGAGATTTGGGTCCACTACAGATTTAACATGCACCAGCCCCTCTTTGTACACGACAGTCTTTGGTTGGATTCGAACTCCTGAGAATTATTGAATTTTTCTTGTATAGTTTCAAAGGCTTTTGGTTTAGAACTGATTGAATTCCAAACGAATTCCGTGTTCCAAAAGAATAAATAATATTTATTGTTCATCTGTGAAAATTAATTTATTTTTATTGATTTAATAATCGAATGAATGTTTCTGTCAGTCTTGCATTTTATCTTTTGAAAATGCCTTTGCAAGTTGAATTAAGTTTAACGAATTGATGCTGAGGTCAGTGTCAGGAACTTCTTTCTCTCGTATTGAATTAGTTAAAAGATTAACTAATTTCTAAAGAATGAACTAATGCTGAATTTGAAAGAATAATTGAAAAGCAATTAAGCATTTTACGGTGTTTGAAATAAGTTAATTAACTGAGTTATGTCTGAGTTATTATGTTATTGTGTTATGCCGCTATCTTAAAATGAAGTTTCCCAGTCACATCTTTACAAAAAGTATAGTCAACTCATTATATAAGTTCATTTGAAGAATTCTTTATAAAATAGTAGAATGGATTTAAGATTATACATTCCTACCCATAGATTAATTGATAATTTAATTAGAAAATAAATTTTAGGCATACACAAATTCGTTGAAACGGTTAGTACGCTATTAATTGAGGTTTTCACAGCAAGAGTGACCTAACCCACCAACATACCCAATGGAGATAAATGCGATTTTCTTGGTACCATTTTTTATACATTTTTATTTATCCACAATATGATTTCAAGAGGGTTATGAGTGATTAGATTTTATAGTTAATTTAAGTGATGCAACATGTATTTATGCGATATTATGCTCCTATACTGTGTTTTTTGGCATTAGAGTACTATACAAATATAATAAAACGTAAGTGCTATTTATCACAAAAACTGATGATGGGTGTAACGTTTTTACATCATCCGTGAAAGGTACTCATAACTTCCAAAGAGCATTTTCCAGTAAAATTACAATGCCCCTAACTTGCTAACTGCCACGCTACCGAATCCTCTGTCAAAATCAAGTGAAACATGCTGACCTATATCTTAATATAAATGGGCTTAAATTTAGCATTCATTCCTCCCTTCGAAGTATGTACAGGACGTTTGTATACATCCTGTATATTTTAATGCACTAATTGATTTTTCATTAGCTTTATGTGTAGTTTCTAGTTTTACAATTTTAGTACAATCTGTCATGTATTAAGGTAGAATATTTTAAGTGGTTTTAATTACATATTAATCATACGTTAGAACTACATCTATCCGGAACCCAATGATGCGTTAACTTCAATTATTCGGACAGCTCGTTAAATGTTGTAATTTTTTAATTTCTTCTTTTTCAGTTTGCAATAGCTTTTTATGTATATTAATTTTAAGTTTGAAAATTGGGCAATTTTTCATGATTTTAGACTCACCAAATCTCCCGTACATCTGGATCTAACTGTCCAATCATACAGAATTACCTTTTAATTTTAAGGTCATTCAATTTGACCTTTGACCTACAATAAGAAAAATGTGTATTTTTATTTTTTTCTAAAAAATGTGTTAAAGATACACTGTTTATCTTTGCTTTCTGAGAGTTTCATAGTGGGACATGCATGGGTTCATAGTTACAAAATATTCGAAGTAAATAGAAGTATGTAATCAGGATCTCTAAACACCTCTATCTTTTGACCTGTTTGTCCAACCAAGGTAAAATGTATAAAGGTTATAATTTTATAGAAAAAGTATAACCTTTCTAATGATATGTTATATGATACTATGAGTGACCTTTCTGACTTTAAGGTCACTCATACTATCATAATAAGCCCTCTTTCACCTTGATTGGACAAAGATACCAGGTGTTTATGGATACTGATCACAAACTTATATTTATTTTGAATATTTTGTAACTATGAACCCATATGTGTCCCACTATGAAACTTTCAGAAAGCAAAGATGAACAGTGTACTTTTAACATATATTTTTTAGAAAAATATAAAAATAAGCTCTTTTTGAAATTGTAGGTCAAAGGTCAAATTGAATTATCCTGAAATTAAAAAGGTAACTTAAAAGGTTATATAATACGTCATTAGAAAGGTTTTACATTTTTCTACAAAATAAGCTTTCATTCAATATGATTGGATAATTAGGTCAGGAGGTACGGGTGATTTAGTGAGTCTAATATGAAAATTTGTCCAATTTTTCAAACTTAAAATTAATATACATAAAAAGCTATTTCAAGTTGGAAGCTAAAAATTTCCAGAATTTCTTATATATGGCTGGGCAACAAATTAGCCGTTTAAAAATAATCGGAGGAGGCGGGTTGAAAATGACCCTTCTCTAAGCTGTTTCACATGGAATGACACATAATCCAACCAGAACACTCCACCACTGGACAAAAACAATAGTAGGCTTTTAGTTGGTGTTTCAAGTGAAAATTTAATTCTTTTTCTCGATATATGTATCATGAATTAAGGAAAATGTGACATTTTAGATTTGTTGTCTGCAAGTAAAGAATTTTGTAGATCAAGATTTGTTTTAAACGCTATAGGGGTATAGGGGTGTGTGTATTTTTTAGAATCGTATTAGAATTTTATTAAGACATGCGTAAATGGGATTGTAAAAGGAAAGGTAAGATGCATCGAGTCCAAAAATATGTCATTGAAATATCCTCTAAGGGAAAATGCCAAGAGATGTAGATGCCACTGTAGATGCCAAAAGTAATCATTGGTATTTTCGGGTTTTTGTGAGTTAGGCCACTCTTGCTCTGATAGCCTAAATTGCTATAAGATATACATACTTTTAATTGATTAGAAGTGCAGAATGTTGCAATACGGAAACATTGTCACATAAATTTGAATTTATTAACAAATAGAAAGAAAAAATTTACTAATTAAAGGAATTATTAAATCCCAATACTGTTAGGTACCATTAAATTGTTTATTTTATTCATATTTATAAAAGACGCTTTAAAAGATCAACCGCTCACATTATAAGAAAATAAGTTTAACTCGAATCGTCGGCACCACACCAAATCCACGATTTTTCTTCAAAATTGCAGATATGCAAAACACACACTTAAATGTTTGACTCTATAGAAAAACAGTTATGGTGAGAGTATGTAAAAATTTCAGTTGGTGCACAGATAATCAAACTGAATAAAATTTAAAGACCTCAAAATATGACCTATAAAGATTAAAACAGGTGAAAAATGGTCAAAAGCTATTCCGTGGAGCAAAACGTGCGCGATCATTTGGACAGAAAAATAGAAAATATTTATTAGTCATACTTTGATTGGTTTGGTTGGTTGGGTTTTTATGGCGCAAGGACCATATTTGGGCAAGCTGCTCCAAATACAAGACAGATGTCAAGTAATAGACACACACACAAGGAAAGTTATAGTTATTTTTAGTTATATTTGTTATATTTTGAAGTTCGTAAATTTTACTATCAATTTGAAATGTTTAGGCTATGAAATGGAACGTATGCTTTTGGGATAGCGCAAAATTATTAATTTGAATAATAGTCTAGGACAGCAACTATCAAACATTTTACTTCCAAACACTTTTCAAATTTACAAATTTAACCTGCACCCTTAATATTTTTAATGGGTTGGTTGGGTTTTATGACGCAAGGGTCATATTTGACCATACTGCGCCAAACACAAGACAGACGACAGTAATGGACATATTCACACACAAAGAAAATTTTGTTGACACAGAAGAGAGAAATACGCCCAGAGAGAATCAAACTGCGCCACCTACAACCCATAGGTTGCTAATGCAGTGGGAAAAATCACTGAGCCACGATGGCTCCCATTCCCAGAAAAACCATGAAATACATCTGAAATGGGACTTAATGTATAAGTAAATGACCGCGAAAGCAGCTTTGTATTAGAGGGAAAAGTGTTCTGTTTTCAGTCTCACGAAGAACTCAATAAAGTAGAAAACGTGACAAAATCATCAGCTTTTAAACTTATGCCCAAAGATATAATTTTTCTTATAAATATGGAAACAATAGCTCCAGAGAAGTAGAGTTGCATGGCTGCCTTATCATAAGTCTGTTTTCAAGCGATGATTTAATTCTTAAATGATAATTCTATGGATATAATACGTACTATTAGTTGGGTTTCGTATTTACATGTTTTTCAGAGGCAGTTTCTTTTACTTAAAAATAAGATTTTAAGGGTTTAATGCTTAACCCTCCAAATGGTATCGACGAGATATCTCGTCCACCAAGATCAGGTCAGTTACGCCAATGGCGATGAGATATCTCATCCATCACGATCTGGTCTATTTTACTAATGACGCGATACCTCGTCGAGGTAAAACTGAGGGAATGAAGATCCAAGTAGGAAAAACAAACCGTCCAATACCCGAATTGGTGATAATTTCGAACAGGTTTTTGCATCAGAGGGTAGCCACTATAGGGCAGTTTTCGAAACAAACATAAGTCGCCAGGAGGGTTAAAACATTGTCACTCCCTCTTAATAATCCTTTTGTGTTCCTCTGGTGAGCGCGCCTCACAGTTTGAGGATCGCTGGTATGGGAAAGGCATACGGGTACAGATACTCAGAAGTTTAGATTCATGTTTTGGTGTGGTGACGAAGGTTTCATCTTTACCCACGAAGGTGAGTTTTTCTGCAACAAGTAAAGTCACACGGAAAAAGTAGTTCTACAGAGATTTTCTATAAAATTTTCAGGTTTCGAATCAACGTCTTAAGTCAATAATGTTTATAATAATAACAACATTTGCAATTCCATCCCATAAATTCAGCATGTACCGAGACTTCTAGATTCCTATATTAGAAACTTGTTGCCAATTACAGTGTTTGGTATTCAATGTTCAATTGTGTTTTTCAGCATACAGAAAATGTTATTGGACTGTCATGCATCACTATATTAATAAGCGGCAGGTCTAGTTTGTCGAAATGTCCCTCCTCATTACTAGTTATTCGTTTACAAATTGCTCCTCAAATCTTGTATTAAATGCTTGCCATAAAATAAAAGTTTTAGATTGTATAGTGAGGTGTTTGGTTGGATGATTGTTTTGGTGTTTTATGGCGTAAGGACCATATTTGGCAAAGTTGCGCCCAAGACAAGACAAAGTCAAGTATAAAATGTCATGTAAAGGAAAAAAAAGAGGGATTGGGGAAGCGAGAAGTGGGATGAAGGAAGAAAAAGATCACTTGGATATCCCGGGAGCGCGAACTCCGTGTTTACTAAAGACACAGTAAACCTCATGTGAAAAGAAAAGATCACTATAGTACCTTGGGTATGTGAAGTCCGTGCACACCTAAAAGAGATTTGCACCCGAGGGCAGTGAGGCGTTTTGAGAAAGTAAAATTAAGAGTTTTTTAATGTGATTTTATTTTTAAAGGCGTAGAGTATTTAAGAAATTTGAAATTGTGAAGGTTGTATTTTAAGTTCGCTTGAATTTTCGACATATAGATCTAGTTAAGAACTTTTATAGTAGTAAGTAAATTTACCATATAACAATATCATCCGCTTAGTCTATTATAGTAACAGATTATTTGAATTCATAGATGAAAATGTTTCAAAATTTAGCTTAGCCAACATATTTATGAAGTTTTTATGCTTCCCTAAATTTTTTACATCCTTTTTTCTCTAACTTTGCCTTTACGCAAAACGATGGAATGGGAATTACCAAACATATCTAGTCTTACACAAAATATTTCGTGACAATCTAATTTGCATGCGATTGAAAGATCACAGTGCATACCTTTTTTGCTGTCAACAAGATTGATATAAATATATCTAGATAAAAGTGTATTGTGTAAAGTTAAACATAAAAATAGATGACTCGATGTTATCTAATATCACAAAAGGGGAGCTTTCATAAAATACTCAATCTTTAAAATGTTTACCATCAAGTTTTTCCCTGTTAAAACCTTTTCGCATGTTACTAATTGCACTTTTAAATGGAGTACTTCATTCTGCATCAAAAGTATAACTGAATCTTTTATGCTTAACCAGCAGGCAACCTTTACAGGCTTTTAAAAGATTGACTTTCTAAAAAGCAGTGAGAAAACGAATGGAGTCAAAGAAAGTCCATTTAAATGTGATCAAAGTAGAGAAAAAAATTCCCGTAGATCATCTATAAATTCTTTCCAAAACCACGTTCCCCTACAAAAGTTCGTTGGCTTAAAAGTTATTATGGTGGCGATGCAGACAGACTATAATGGTTTTGCAAATCCATTTTCGCCGCTTCCAGCGAGAACCTGAAAAATAGGATAAAATAAACACAGCAAAATATCTGAGAGTGCGCTCTTTATTTCGCCTCTTTAAATCCCTCAAGCTTTGAATCAGTTTTGTGGCGACTGTGGCAGGAAAAAGGCTTCTGCCCCAAATCTCTTTTTATACATCTTTTCTTTCGAGGAATATCTATCGAATCGGTGGAAACGAAAGCAGCAGCAAGAAAAACGATCGATAAATATCAAGAACCGACACATCGGCTCAACCACTGGCAGCAAGGTACTAAAACACTAAAATCTTCGCGAATGGTGACTGATTTTTAGTTTAGTAGATGCGATCTGGGACCTTCTGAGACGCGTAGGCCATAAAATAGGGTTACACCAACGCAGACGGGGGAGAGCCCCGGTGGTCTTTCTTTAGAAGGTCGCCGTTTCGTACGCCAAATCGCCAAATGAAGTTTATGCGGTAAGTTCTAACAAATATTTTTTAGGACTACGGTAGAGTTAACTTTTTAAAATTCTTTCAGGGGTAGTGACACTTCTGGAGTCTCACCTCTGAAACGGTTAACTCTAGATACATTTTTAGGTTTTAAGGTACATCAATATTCGAGGTATATTAAAGCCTACCGAGATATATAAACATTCTAGGTATACTTAAAAAATGCTAAGGTATTTACATATTCTCATATTTCATATTATTTTTTCTAGATGGGCTCTAAATATATGGTGATAAGGGTTTTAACACCCGTGTAAAAATACTATATTTTGTGTCCAAAATATATTAATATAAGGTGATTGATCTCCCAAGTATTTGGATAGGACAGACTACGATAGAAAATATTTGTAATGTTAACTCTCTGAGACGTCACGAGATTTCCGAGTAGTGTAGTAACACACATCATGACTAGATAACTACAATCATTTACTGCAAAATTCCTAGAAAAGATTTTATGAGCTAAGATCAAAACAGATTAAATGTCATTCAAGGAAACCTGCATGCTGCAGAACAGATACATGCGTGTGAACCACTTAGGGGTTACTAATTAAAACCTTTAAGATGATCAAAGAGAAAACATTTGAATCACTATTAATGAATAGGATGTATTTTTACGATTATAATAACACTATTAAGCATATAATCTGTAGGAAATTTTTAAACATTATTTTTAATTACATGAAAAGGCATAAGCTTTTAGAGAATACGCTTTCGAGGTTTTTACTTTAAGGCAATGATAAGGTAAAGGTTCGTAGAGACATACTCACCAAAAATTTGAAGTTTAATAAATTAATTTAATATTTAACTTTAAAGTAAAATGCCTATTTTATAACTTTAATAAAATATAACTTTTTAAATAACTTTAAAGTAAAATAAAGTAAATACTTTAAAGTAAAATGCATTGCATTTGAAAGTGAATAAAGCTAAAAGTAAAACAAGGAAAGTGTAACAGTAGGGAAAATAACAAAAACGAAGCAAGGATTATTGCTTGTTCTCTAAAAGGAGAAAATTGGTTTCAGGAAAAATTAAGACGGTAGAGATGAAGGGAAAAAGATAAGAAATAAAAGTGGAAATGCCACTAAGAGAAATCAAATAGACTGGTTGGAAAACACTGAGTGATTTAGAAGAGAAAACGAATGAGATTTGAGAATGATAGACAATTGCTGATACCTGAGAGATCACTACAAAGTGAAAGAAATGTAGGCATTTGATATATGAAGTGATTATGTGGAAGAATGGAACGATGGAATGAACATGTTCTTGGAAAAAGAGTGAAATGACATTAAGAAATATTGAGGCAAAGGTATAAATGGAAGCAGACCTGAAAGAGGGGAAAGTGAGTATGAAACGAAGAACAAGATAGTTACAAAACCGATGAAGAGTGTGAAGAAAATATGAAACGGAAGATAAGAGTTATAGAAAAACAATAAAGGTAGTGATTTGTATGAAACGGAAAACAAGATAATTAAATAAAATATGAAAATAGCGAGGTAAGTATAAAACGGAGAACAGGAATGTTGTAGAAAACAATAAAGAGTGTAGGGTAAGCTTGAAACGTCGAACAAAAGAGTTATAGAAAAACAAGGAAGAGAGTGAGATAAGTATGAAACTGAAAACAAGATAGTTAAAGAAAAACAACAATGAAGTGGTATAAGGTAATAAAAGCTAAGTATGAAACTAAGAACAAGATAGTTATAGAAAAACAATAGAAGGTAAGTACGAAACGGGAACAAGAGAGAAAAAATGAAGAGTAATGAAAAATCATCGGAAGGTTTCAGAAAATATAGAAAAAGAAAACTGATAATATATAAAAAAGTGAATAAGGCAAAGATTTAGAGAAAACATTAGTGATTAAAATACGGGAAATGAGGTAATAAAAACTAAAAATGAGAACTTTTAAGATAAAAATAGTTATTGTAACAGCATAAATTATACATAGACAACGAAAGAGAGAAAATAAGTGATTAAGTTAGTAATAAGTGAAAGAGGTTGTGTGTGTGTGTGTGTGTGACACAAACAAAAAGAATGGGAATAAAAGAGATAGATTCGTCAAGTAAAATGACACAAGTTAAAAGAAAATGTGATACGGTTTTAGTAATCGGGATGGATAGTTTTTGTGTACTAGTATATCACTGTACTTTTTAATCATATCTAAGATTTCAGAAATTCTACTATAGAACAATCTTGTACGATAAAATAAAAATTCGAAAAGTGTTACTCATATTGGAATGATACATATTCCCCTTTAACTCTCTTTTGAATTTATTAGGATGATGTTCTTTGTTTTTTAATCGTTAAAGGGTTCTTCAACAAAACAAATATTAGGTTTCAAAAAGCTATTTAAACAGTATTATTTTCATATTTTCTGTAGGGAAAAGTTTTAAATTAAATAAATTTCCGCTACACGCCCTATTTATCAATGTTGTCATATTTTTCATTTTCCAAAGCCCGCGGAAGCTAACAAGTCTAAATCATCTCCAAGAAATACCACCCACTAAGGATTATAAGTAGGTTTAGGCAAATGAAAAATTGACATCCTTTCTCAAAGAACCAGAAATTATAATAAATTTATGCCCATATTTCACTAGAAAGAGTTTACGTCGAATTTGTTCATAAATTCTACAGAAAAACAAATTAAGTTTAATTTCATTTGCTATTACATAGCTACGAAATGTATTGGAGACGGTAAATTTTAAAATCATAAAAGAAATACTTGAAATGAGGTATTTGGAAAATAGAATAACGATAAAAAGTTCTCGAGTTTATTGGAAGACACCCGTCTTTGTCACGAATTTCGGGTAAGATTTTAATTTTTAATAAGCTTCTGTGTTAGTATTTCAGACTAAGCAATTTTTCATTACTGGTTGGCATCACTCGAATGAAAGACATAAAGCAAAGTAAAGGGATAAGAAGTTCAATTAGTCCCCTTAGAATATTTTTCTTCCAAAGAAAACTGCGAAGATTTGTTTGAAATATTCAGAAGAAAAACTTGAATGCATAGTGAATCATAATTGAATTTTAAATAAACTGCAGAAACTCAACAGTGGTAATTAAAAATGCTATAGTTTTCTTTTGGGGAGGAAAAACTTAGTGCATTAATTATATAATACTCTTTTTGAAAGAACATAATTTCCCAGATTTATATTTTTAGTGTATTAGGTAAAGAAGTGTGTGTGTTAGCTCCTTTAAAGAAATTTCAGATTTGCAGAAAAGAAAGTGAATTTTTCTGTTTCACGATTAGGCGGGAGTATTTTTAAATTTAAAAAGTATTTCACAAAGAAAAGTTTTCAAAAGTGATTTGGCATTTTGTGTAATTTAAAGTAAAAAGTTCCAATTTTTTCTAAAGGACGGTCGAAAATTAGTAACATATCTAATAAAACATTAAAACTAAAAGGGAGGCTTCTTTGTGATCTCGTTAATTATATTTTTTAGGCGTCAACATAAACAAAGTAAAAGGCCTTTTAATCAAAATATTTCTTATAGGTATGTTAATGAATTTTTTTACATTTTCCTTACTTGCCGTACATAAATTTATATTTCACGGATAGGAAATTATTTTGAACAATAGGAAGGGGATCGATGGGATACTTAAAAAACACCTTGTATAAAAATCTAATATAAAAGGCACATTTGAAACGCTTTTTTTGTCAAACGAATACTATTTAAAAACTGGTGGTGAAAAACCAAATGGTGATAT
This sequence comes from Meta bourneti, assembly GCA_933210815.1. Classification (NCBI taxonomy): domain Eukaryota; kingdom Metazoa; phylum Arthropoda; class Arachnida; order Araneae; family Tetragnathidae; genus Meta; species Meta bourneti. The sequence goes on along the minus strand of OW119923.1, from coordinate 30,369,501 downwards.
GACCAAATGGTGAAAAGGGAAATCTCCCATGTAGAAATGGACGAAAGTACGATTTTTGTGACGGCAAATGCCTTTGAATTTTATCTACAATTTTCTTTCTGTGAAGATAGTGGTAGGTATTTTAATTAACGTCGTATTGGCGACGGTCCGGGATCAAACCCGAAGGGAAAGATCCAAGGACAATACCACGTAAGTTTGAACCACTGTCAGATGACGAGATCAACACCTCAGCTGGCACCTCACTCCGCAAACTTCCATACTATACCAACGTAAAGACATTTGAGGCCATGACAGATTTAACGTACACCAGCCCCCAAGTGCACGCCGGTCTTAGGTTGGATTCGAACTCGCAACCCTCCGATTGCTAATCCGTTACTTTTCCAATCTGGTTACCACGGCCTTTTTTCTGAGATGGAAACCATACAACAGTGGATTTAACGCTATGTGTTATAAAGTCTGTACAGCTTATTTCTTGCGTAAGACAATTCTTATAAATCGAATTTCAATTATAACTTTTTACAAAAAAATATGAGAGAAATTGAGATCTGATTAAGCCCGACTAACTGTCTAATTTAGAACTGCCCATCCTTTTATACCAAGTGGGCCGCGAGAGTACTACGACACAGAACACAGTTTCAAAATAAATTTGCTCTAGTCAAAATTCAATCTAAAATAATCCAAATCAAACTAACAAACATTCTTATTTACCGCAAGGACGTTTGGACTCATGTTGACGAAACGACGACTTGATAGATAGGTAGTTAATTAAGTCACGTTGGAGCAACACAACATGCTATTGGTGACGATCAGGGATCAATCCTTAAGGGAAAGATTCAAGGACAACGCCTCGTATTTTTGTCAGATCACGAGGTCAATACCTGAACTGGCACCCCACTCTCCAAACCTCCACACCACGCCGAAGTGAGAACATTTGAGGTCAGAACAGATTTAATGTGCACCAGCCCCTACATACACGACGCTCATTGGCTGGAGCGGGTTTTGAACTTGCAACCCTCCAGTTGCTAATCCGTTGGTCTTTCAATTGGGCTACCGCGGTCCAAAACGACGAAGTGTAATTTCATACTTTGGATATGAGAGGCTTTTTCTGTGAAGTTCAATATAGGTGGTGGTAGTGTTTCTGCATCAGAATGTGTTTATTGTACGTATTCCCAACGTGGCGTCATTTGGCTTGTTTTTCGAATACAATTTCAGCACTTTGCAAATAAAATTTGCAAAAATTGAATTCCAAATAATTACATGATAGTAGATTGATCAACGCCAATTAGATTAAACGCCAAACAGTGCTAAAACTGCGATGAACCACAGTTTAAGGTAACCTATATGTATCACGCGAGAGCATTTCAATGGAGGAAGTAAAATCTCCGCCTTCCGTCTTGGTTTGTTTTTTCGCACTGATGAATCCCTCACTTATTGAACAATTTCTAAAATTAGATACGTCTACTATCATAACTTTTGCATCCATTGTCATTGTAGGTATTGCCTTTGGTATTGTTCACAGAAAACGCATAACTAAACTTTCACAAAAAGGGCAGAGCTAGCTATAGAAGCAAGCATGTCCTTGGTACAAGGATCGTTTAAGCTTGATTAATGAAGTAAAGATTGATTGCTTTGCTATCAACAAAGTAGTTATCTAATGATGAATAAATTATCATTATTATGCTTAGTTTGTAATGACAAGCTGGTTGTCTTAGAATACTTCGTTTGAGATAGTTTGAGATATACACATACTTCATTGAAAAACAAATTAACTTTTGATCTTTTATTACATTGTAACAAATTACCCTTTTTTTTACTAAAAAGAGTTGTACCAGTAAAAATATTATTTTTCATTCGTTTAATGAAATACAAAAATTTCAAACTAATTATATTTTTACATTTAACTTGATTTACATGAACTATATACTTATCACTGTCATGAGAAGGATTTACTAAATCATAACACGTTACTTTAAAGCTATTACCATTAAAATATATGCCGAATAACTACGAGAAGAACGTGACATCAGTTCGCTTGTTTTTCAAATGTGATTTCAAAACTTCTCAATAAAACTTCCAACGAATAAATTTCGAATTGACAAATGATGGTTGAATGGTCAATACCAATTAAATGAAGTGCCAAACGTTGCCAAAACGCCGATGTACATTTTAAGGTAACCCCGAAATAGATCACGTGACAACATTTGGGCAGCAGAAGTGAAATTTTCTCCTCTCAAGCCGTCTGTTCTTTTTACTCTCCAAATCCCTCTCATAGTCCGTCTCAAGTGAAAACAGCATTACCGAATAAGAATTTTGTAAGCGTCGGCAGAGGAAATAGTTCCATTTCTTTTTTACTTATTAAACGTGAATTTAATTTTGAAAAGTAGAGGCAAAAATTTGAAAATTTTATTCAAGATACCAGAAATACTTCTCAGAAATTATACGTACATTTCCACGTGAATACGTCATTAAAATCGGAACAGTATTGGGGTCATGCATGAAAAGTCGAGCGTTGCAAAAAAGCATTACAGTTGTTCTGTCTTAGGATTTCAGAATTAGAAGAAACATCCAGAAGATAAATATAGCATCGTGTAAACAAAGGATGTCCGTACCTGACATGACTTTCTGAATGCTCAGGCGCACTTAGCGAGAGGAGGGTTCTCAAAAATGTCGAAATTCTACGTTACTGGGCGAGCTTCGGTCCAGTGTAACTTTGGATTGCTTGGAAGGACGATTGCTCAAGTAGTGTTATTCAAAGGCTACCGAACTGCTATAATCAATATTGGACAACAACAATCTCTCAACAATTAATATCAAACTACACTTTAATCGTTCAAACTGTAAATTAATTATTGAATATTCACGCAATTAATAATCGTTCAAACTTCTTATGTCTGCTTCATTCATTCCAGAATCCCACATCAGGCCCGAGTATTTACGTTAAAACTACAGTTTATGTCCTTGACACAACCTACCAATTTATGGTAACATTTTCTCTTTCTGTTATCTTTGAAATGAAGTTTCAAGTCCACATTTGGCATTTTTATGATAAAATCTGTATTAATTGCCGATCGACAACTTTGAGGATTGTACTGCGATAAAAGTGGACGCTTGGCAAGATGCAATGGAACATTTTTGTGACAACGAAAGTTATCAAAAATTTAGAATCGCAAAATCACTCTTGAAAATCATAAAAACAAAATATGCAAAATACGAATGTTTTCACATATTTCGTTACTTTTAAATAGCTAATAAACTGTACTTAATAGAATGTTAAGCAGTGGTAAGTTTTGTATCTTGGAATGCGGTTAAAGAAGTTGCCAGATATCACCATAGTATGACAAGTTGAAAAGAAACAGACAATACGAAATGGAACGACTTACAGCATAGTGAATTGGGAGGGATCAAGCAGCCAGTGATTGGATATGGAATGAGTGGGCTTGCTGGCATTGATTAGAGCATTGGGTATGAAATTGGATTTTATTGAGGATGGAGTACAGAACTGGAAATCTCTTAGAAGAACACCAGATATCTGAAAATTGCTGAGTGGATGACCGAAAAAGAACGAGCTCCTCGATAAATCAAAGTGAAAGCTAAAAAGCGATTCCTGGCCACGTTGCTTCGTCATCATCTCAGCGTGCCTTCATCAACGACACCCAGCGCCCAATGCCAAAGACCAGTCGGTCTGTATGACTTTCTTGAACTTCCCATCTACACATATTTGACCCCTCACCATTACTGTATATAATCATGATGCTACCTCCACACCAATACTACATATTGCATAAAATGTTCACGTACTTAGTACTTTTATAATCTGTGAAACTCGAACTAGATTTGTATGCATCATCTTTATTAGATGTAATGGCAATCTTCTGTGCATATATGTATATGAAATTACAAATGATTAAATAAATTAACGTTTAAATTTACAACACGTATTGTACGCCTCTATAAGAACAGAAAATCTATGAATAAAAAGGTCAGAATCAACAAGAAATAAAATTAATTGAGTTCAGATAGCAGCCATGGTTATTGTATAAAAATGTTCATTACACGACATAATATTGTCTTCTCAACTTCAGATAGACTATTGTGTAATATATTTTCACTTGCTACCTTTATATTTTCACTTGATGTTTTTACAAAGTAGTGAACATTTAGAAGCCATAGATCTTTGGAGGAACAGATTTGCTAATGATGATACGACACTTTTATTCTTACCATTATTATCAACTGAACATAAATGCTCATCTCGTCGTAGAACAATAGCCGTCTAATTCCACTTAAAGCCGGATTCGATTTATCGTAATTACTGTGGTATGAGCTCCAACAATTCCTTGTATTCTAGTTTGAGAATTATTATGCATATATTATACGGTTCCAGGATTAGATATAGTCAGATTCTGCATTCTGAATTAAATGCAATTTATGTGATTCAATGAATTTTTAATTTGCTCAATTTAAGACTATCTATAATTCGTTTATGCACGGCATTTAGTTGGTTGGATAATTAATGATGGATTTATTTATTGATAGGTGATTTAATGTATTGAGATCTGTTTGTCCATATACAGGGTGTTTTTTATGTAAGTGAATCACTTTGTTTGGGAATCATTTTTAAATGGAACATTTTTAATTATTTTTTGCATAAGGTTACTCAATTAATAACAATCAATTATTGTTTCTGGAATGACATCGGTCAAATGATCGTCTGTGGATATGAAAATATGGTGGACTTTCACGACTAAGCGATTTGTTCATATTTATTACTCCATTTTGCTTTGCTACCATTTTTCTCATAAGATTTTGCCGTCGGTCGTGATTTGATTGCCGTTTATGCCACCATGTTAGACAACTGAAACAACCACGCGAATTAAAAATGATGTATTTCATGGCTGAATAATGTCAAAATCTGGTATTGTCAATTGGCCCCTCTTTTCCCTAATTTGACCACATCAAATTTTTCCATCGACCTTAAAATGAAATAGACGGAGCATGTACCCGCAGCTTCATGTTATTTCTTCCAGTTGCTCGGTTTGAAGATCTGTCACTTGGTTGTGGGTAAAAGAATGAATCCTAAATTATTGATTGATTAAAGTGATTATCCACCGTGATCAAAAACCCTAGCCTGCCCATCCATAGCCAATCGGATAAGTCGATTTGTGATTTACCCTTCAGAGATCTTCCGACAGCGACTCCGCCCACATGATCCGACTATTTCATTTTAAGGTCGATGATTTTTTGTATGGGACTACTTAAAAGAATGAAGCCGTGGTCAAATAGGAAACGCAGACCAATCAGAGGTTCCGGAAAAACCCTCTGATTGGTCTGCGTGTGTTGTTTAGCACCTTGCTCTTCTTATCTGACCACGGCCTTAGTCTAAGCTAACAAGCAGAAAGTGATTCAACAGCTTCAGCAAAATTTTCTGCGAATACATTGAACAAATAACCCCGGAAATGTGCTCAAACGTAATGAAAAATATGATCGGGAGATTCAGTATTGTGCAATAGTAGTGCGGCAAGAGGGGGTCATTTAGCCGATGTCATAATCCATAAACAATGTCATTAATTGAGTAAACAACATGTAAAAATCAAATTTAACACATTTTATTTAAAAACTAGCTGTATGGCCCCGCGTTGCGGAGGACGTGTTAGTAAATACCTCCCTCTTGGATTTTTTACTCCTTTTCTTCATGCCTTCTTATAGATTCACTGTTATATAATTCTATAAATTTATCATTACTATTATTCGGATTTAAAAGATTTATGGTTTAATGTGTCACGGGATAACTGATTGTTAGTAAACAACATATTAGATTTTTCGCCGTCTCATTGCAAGTCTTCATGTAAATTTCCCAATTTCACCCTGACGTTCAGCTTCGACCAGTCTTCTATTAGTAGCTTGTTCCTTAGATTCATTGTGACGTCTTTCACGCAGTTTATATCTAGCTGAATTGCTTGTTATGGAACGTTTATTTTTGGCATGTTAAAAAGAGTAATTACAACGCAAAAAAAGCTATAAAAATGGCAGCAGTAAACAATTTGAAATTCCAAATTACGATGGATTTAAGAGTTGAGTTGTACAGGTTTGCTGTATTGGATGTGAAATAATTATAAAAAATAATGCTTATTTAAAGAAGGAAAATTTAAGGCTCGAAAAAGTAGTGTATTAAATGTTTATTTAAAGCAGGTAAAATGTAAGACACAAAAAAGTACTGTATATTGAATTTTGAACATTTTCTGTTTCTTTTCTCGAATTTAACACGAATATTTAAGTCAAGTCTGACAAAAAACATAATAAAAAAAGTTGGGGCAAAAACCGCTACGGAAGCGTTACGGAATCAGCCATTGACGTCACGGCACTCTGCCCAATCAGGTAATTTTTTGAACATTTTATGTTAAAATTTAAATTTTTTAAAATTTTAAAGGGGCGGAATAACTTTCTCAGTTTATTCTGCGTATTTTGACACCTCTTTCAGATCTCTACGTGCTGTGGTTGAGACGAAGATAGATTTTAAACAAACTATCACACATTAATAGTGCAGATTGTTCTAAAACAAAATGGTTTGGATTGACACCATTTATTTGCTGGTTTCGATTGACGATAATTTTTTACTACATGAAGCCTAATTAGACCGAGTTGTACGAGTAAAGGGTTTTCCCAACCAACGTGAGAATATATACTCAGAGTGGTTTGGTTTGTCACTCTACGGTCACTTATACGATGGCTAATTTCGTCGGGATCTATGTTTAAAATAAATTTCAAATCATCACGAGCATTCGTACGCAGGCATTTGGTTTGTATCTCAACGGTCCCTTTTTGACAGACGAAGGCTAATTACATCGGGATCTACACTTATGGCCGTATTCACAAATCGAGTTAAGTCGCGGATCAACGATGATCGCCCGATTATCAAAGAAACTGTATTCACAATGCCTGATCCGAGGTTTAAATTCCCGCCTCGCTGTTAAAATTTGATCCTCCGAAATCGGTTGTTTAACACTAGGTTGAAGGTTAACGCATGTGCAGTATTAGCTTTTTGTGAAGGAAGCGACGCTGTCCATCAACAAAACAAAATGGACAACACATTTCATTCTGTGCTAAATTATGGAATTCTGACTAAGGATTCTCAAATATCAGGTATGGTAGCTGAGATAGGTACCGAATTTATGAAATTTATTTGTGTGATAAAACTTTGATGTTATCAGCTTTGGAATAGCTAGGAATAGTTCTGAATGTAGTTGATTCGTAAACATGCAGCTGCGTTGACCGCGGCAGATACAAATTTCGTCGCAGAAAATGCTTTTGTTGATTTATTATGTATAAAAGTTAAATGACAATGCTAGTCACTTCACTTTGTATCAACACACCAATACTGACAGAAAAAGTAATCGGAATTCAATTCTGACGACGAAGTATCTGGTTAATATGGAATGTTTTTCGATCTGGCTTCGTACGATACGTAAACAACAGCACGTGATCGAGAGAGAGGACTGTAGCCAATCACAGCGAGCTTATCGGTTTAATCAATGGATCAGTAGATTAATTCGTGTTTAGTGAATACGGTTTGGATAATCCCTGGTTTAACTTTTGGTCCGCGGATTTGTAATCCACGGATTAACTCGAGACTTGTGAATACGGCCGTTAAAGTGCTTTCCAAATCAGCATGGGCATTTGTACACAGAATGATATGATTTTTAACTCTACGGTCGCATTTTGTTACACGAGGACTAATTATACTTGGATCTATGCTTATCCATCCGAGAGGTTTACTCGCATAAATCCGTTTTGAGATCTAGTCTTTTTTGCATGACTTTTAACCAGTTTTGACCTTCTTGACAAATAGAAAAAACTTAGGGTCTTATAAACCGAATAGATATTGTTATTTAGTCATTGTATGTGATATAGGGCGAAAGCAATACTGCACTTATTGGAAATCTCATGAATAAAGTTGTTTCCAAGCCAGTACGAACATACTTAAGCAGACTAGTTTGGTTTGTCACTACGCTCGCTCTACACTGGTATCTTCGCTTAGTGGTATTTGTTGACTGAATTGATGTCAAATACAATGCCGACCATTCAGTCTAGTGGTCAGGGTGAGCTTCTCCCTGGAGCAACACAATGGGCATTGGCGAAGATCTGGGATCAATGCTCAAGGGAAAGATCCGAGGACACCACGTAATTTTGAACCACGGTCAGATGACGTGGGCAAAACCTGAGTTGGTACCCCACTCTCCAAACTTCCACGTCCCGCCAACGTGCTACGCCACACCTCGTAACATTTGAGGCCACGACAGATTTAATTTGCGCCAGCTCCCTATACACGACGATCTTTTGTTTGGACCGAGTTTCGAACTCGCAACCCTCCGGTTCTTAATCCGGGACTCTACGAACTGGGCTATAGAGGCCCCTTCTTGGGAGAGAAATGCCATGGTTATTGTTCTGATGAATATCCAATTGGCATGTTAAATCTATCGTCCAGATATTTACCAGTATCTGGACATTTGAAGCCACGAGAAATTTAAAGTGCACCAGTCCCGCGTACGCGACGGTCTTTAGATGGATCGAGTTTCGAACTCGCAACCCTCCGATTGCTAATCCGTTGCAACTGGGATACCACGGCCCCAAGTCTCCCTGGGCTTGTTTAACAGAATATAGTTTTGCAAAGTATGCCAATCCAATGGAAGCAGTCGCCAAAGTTGCCATCAAGCCACTCGAAACGGTGGGAATTGTTTCCAATATGAGAGAGAGCGAAAGCGGAGAGAGAGAGAGCTGGCTCTTTTTATTCCGTTTATTTTAATGAATAGTCAGTTGGCGATCAGAGCCCGTGAAGGCTGGGGGAAATGTTCTGGGAACAAGAGCAAACATCTGTCGAACGTGAGGAAGACCATTCATTATACATTCTGCGGCGACTGCGAAGGAAGTGGGAAAGTTTTCTTTCGGGGATACACGACGTGTATTCATTTTCAAATATTGCGAATACTTTGAGTTTTCAAACCGAGAAAAGAATTCAAGAGTTGCATTTATTCCGCTGGAAGTTTGGCTGTCAGGTATTTTCCCTGAAACGGTTTCGTTATTTTTTTGTAGCCATAAGATGGTAATAAATAGGTTGGAGTCCTGGTGAATAATCATTCACAAGGATAGTTAACTATTAACTATTCTTAGGATACATTGGGATAATTAACTATTCTGCATCAAAAGCAGTAACAAGAGTATTGCAGTTTTACTCTAAAGCGACGCAAAAATAATTTACTTCAGCCAAGCAAGATATCATTGCTTGGAATAAAATAGGTAAGTAGTTAATTAACGTCGCACTGGAGCATAATATCGGGCTATTGGTGACTGCCCGGGATAAATCCCGAAGGGAAAGATTCAAGCACAACGCCTAATAATTTCGAACCACGGTCAGATGACGAGTTCAAAGCCTAAGCTGGCACCACACTCTCCAATCACCCACACTACGCCAACGTGAGGACATTTGAGGCCACAACAGATTTAACGTGCGCCAGTCCCAGCGTACATGACGGTCTTTGAATGAACTGAGTTTCGAACTCGCAACCCTCCGGTTACTAATCCGTTGCTCTTCCAACTTGCTACTGCGGCCTTGGAATGTAACAGCAGACGTCCTTGGAAAGTCTGTAAACAGCATGATCCACGATTAAGTGTCTCGATACCCTCCGTTCTCACATTGAAAACAGCCGTACAAGCAAGGAACAATCCAATTTTGGAACTAAGATCATATAAAATCAAATATGGCTCTTCCAACCAAACGATTCTCCCTCCCCCTCCCGGTGCAATTGAGCTTGAAAAAACTCATTTTGAACCGAATTCTCAACTAATACAATTCATCAATGGGTATGGAGTATATATACTAATGGAAAGATGGGATATATAGCCAAGCAATCTTTTTCTGCTTTCATCCCACACCTATTCTCCAATTTCTGTACTTTTCCTTTTCACATTTTTTTACTTGGCTGTGTGGGTCTTTGTCGCAACTTTTCCAAAAATATGGTCCTTGCCCCATAAAACCCCAAACAACCAGTTGCTGAAAACAGCTAAATATACTAATTGTAAATAATAACATTCGTTTATTATCCACCTCGAAAGGGGAATACATCCCTGAGTAATATCCTATTGAAAGATAGCATACCATGCCACTTTGCCAGGCTAGTAATTCCTAAGTTTTGTTCTCACAATCTATGGAAACGAGTCCTGCCTCGAGATCTCTTTGAGGAATTTCAAAAAAACCTGTAGTCACTTCGATTACTTGGTTCAGGAGGTCTGTGCCTTTAATAAAGAAGTTTTACAGATGCCTCCACATGTTTGGATTGTCTTCAAGTGACCAGTGTAGGTAGGTGTGACCACGGCAAAGAAGACATAACCCATATGCTCGTTGACTGCTTGAACCCTCTTTCAGCAAAGACCTCTACTTAAAACAATTGACATCTTTTCCCATTCTTTAGCCCTCAGTCCCTTTGGACTTGGTTACATAAAAGGAGTCCTTAGTCGCGTTCTGTAAATTTGTATATAATTCTTATACATATCATCTTTTGTTTTTGTTATACTGAAATTCTAATTTTACATTTAATTCTATATGGGTACTAAGCTCCGCGTACGCAGGGAGGATTGTTATTTGTAGATAAAAATATTACCGATTTGGTTGCACTTTATTTTCGTTCGTCTATATTTATTCAATTCGATCTAATGCGATATATATTTAAAAGATGCAGTCCTATTGAGCATGATGGTTAAGGGGAACACATTACCCTTTCAACTATTTTTGAATTTACATTAGCAAAAGGTTTTAGTGTACCTTACATACATATAAAATATACATACAAAAGAAATAATTTTTACGTAAACAATAATTAAAAAATGTAATTAAAATATTTCAATATTAAAAAAACTTTACCCCTTCAAATTAAGATGTAAAATTTTATATTTCAAATATTTGTTTCTTTTGTTTTTTTCTTGAACTGTTTTCTAAAATTTTGTGCATGGATTTGCGTTTATAGCTTAAAGATCAATCGTTTTGCTCATGCCTTTCGATGGAAAAGTTTTTATAATTTGATAAATAATCTAGTTACAGTTATGAAATTTTGCATACACGTTCTTTAAAGCTGTATAATTAATTAATGTAAGAAACGAGAATAATTCGACATCTTTTGTCATTTTTAGAGTAGTGTCCACTTAAAGATTTAAAAGTTTCATTATTTTGTAAAGTCCAGAGCTTGATGAATTTTAAAGCCAGAAGATACCGAGCACCCTGAAATCCACAGCCACAGGGAGAGAAATATGTGGATGCACATTTTCGCGCGAGCCTTGAATGTAGCAAGTGCCTTGAAAGATAAAATTTAAAATTTTGTCAGACAGGAATGCATGGGGTGTAATAACGAATAATAAATGTTTGCCTGAAACAATGAATAGGGATTATCAATAGTATGTATTAAAGAGATGCATTTCGGAATTCCTGTCACATGCATTCAATATTTGTTTTAAAATACTCCCTCTCATAAAATGATTGATTTTGTCACATACATTAAACTAGTGTCCCTTGAAATAATATTTATTGTAAAATATTAATGTGCATATATATTTTCTGTGAAAAGTAATAAATAAACAAGAATTCATAAAATGTAGCCAGTATCATAAAAAAATTGTATTATTTGTGAAGGTTGATTTTTAGAAAAAAATGACAACAAAATCAATACTAGAATATGACATAAAGGAGCGTTGACATCTCAAAGAATATTATCTTTAGAAACATGATGAAACTGCAACAGTTTTTTTTTGTTTTATGGCACAAGGACCGTATTTGACCAAGCTTTACCAAACACGAGACAGGCAGCGTCACAAGTAATTGACATGAGCACAAGGAAGGTGTAACTGCAATAGGAGGATATAAATACACCCAGGGTAAGTTATGGGTCTTGAATCTGTGCCACCTACAACTCGAATTTGGGTAGTGCTGTGGGTATACTCAATGGTTTACGGCTGCCCGGAAAATGAAACTACCCAAATAATATCTGTAATCCAAACAACTTTTGTTATTGCATTTGACCTTTTGTATTATTATGAGGCATCTGCAAAATAGACTGAGGCAAAACCTTTCAATTGGATTGCTGAATATTATCCCCAGTAATATTTTATATGATCAGAAATGTTTCGCATATATAAAATGTTGAGAACTCTCTGAAAACTGAAGATAACTAATAATAAGAATTAATTAGGCTTTTCACTTATGGAGTCCTAGGCTCATTTAGTTAGACACTTAAGTAAAGCAGTATGATCAGAGCAATGGGTTACAGAAATGAAATGAAAATAAAATGCTCTATACCAGCGATTTCCAAAGTGGGAGGCGCGGACTAGTGCAAAGGGAGACGCGAAAAGTTTAACAGAAATGTAATTTTCATAACATAACATATATAAATAAACTTTCATAACGTAACATTAAATTTTATAACCTATTTTTTAAAGCATTTACCGCCACCTATCTCACTCTAACTCCGATATAAACATGAAATAAACATTTATTTGGAAAAAATATTACATTTCGCTGAAATGGATTGATGAATTGTGATTGGTATGATGTAATATATATAACTTAGTGCGTACTATTTATGACATATATAGGTAGATTGCATAGTATTAGCTGTATAGTTGAAATATGGTTTTTGTAACTAAAGTAAAGATTATTTTTTTACTGGAAATTCCTTGTTTTGGAAATTGGATGACACCACTTGTTTTTCAGTTTGCAAGTGCATAGTTTATAAAGCGGCCGCTAGAACTGCTAGTCTCAAGAATTATCAAAACAATACCCTCAAATTCAAACTTCACTCGTAGCTAAAGTGTCAACAGAAGCATTTCAGCGGTGTGCGATTGTGTTTTTATTGTTTTTGGTGTGGTTACTTACTGATAATAATCATTAGTAATTTAGAAGTTATATTTTTCAAGAATATAAATTTAATCCAAATATTTTTAGACGAATGGATAAAATTTTGACTGGTTACAAGAGAAAATCCACTAATAATGAAGATACCGATGCTGATACAAGTAAAGGTAGTGGGAATACAAGAAACATGGAACAAGGAGGTAGAATTCCCAAGACAAGAAAATACGATTCAACCTATTTATCATTAGGATTCACAAGTATTATTATAGATGGCTTGGAAAAACCAATGTGTTTGTTTCGTACGAAAGTTTTGGCTGCAGATAATGAGACCAGGCAACCTGTATTAAGAACTAATTCTTAAATTATAGAGTCTATAGTTTAAAAATTAGTTTTCAATATAGGTGACGTGTTAAAACATTAATTTAATTTATTATTAAAATACTTTACTCGTTTAGATTTGTTCAGCTATGCGGAAAAGCTTACTCACTTTAAACGAGATTTTAATGACATATCTGCCTAAAGAGCTCGTTTAAAATATGCTTAGATTAATTAAATGAATGTAATGCAATGTTCACGCTTTTATTCATCATTTTACTTAAAAGATTTCGTAGAATGATATGGAAATTCTTATGATTGACGAAGTTTCGTCATCTCTTTTAATGTTAAGCAAAACAATTCAAGTTTATAATTGTCTCTGTGTACATTTGTAAATGTTATCTTATTTACTTTAATAACTAAAGTAAGAATTTTACTTTATTTTGTGTAGAAAAGCATTTCACTCATTAACAGAGAATTAACACAAGGAAATGCGTAAATTTAATTTCAAAGAATTTTACAGAAACAAGACGAGTGTTTCATTTCCACACAAATGCTTGCATCTACAATTCTTCCTGGACGGAATTTTTTTGTGATCCTGTTGAATTCTCACTTAAATACCTCTACATTTATTAAATATTTATAGGATACTACCATTACTTTAATTTACACGTGAATCTTTTGTATCAACTTCGATACCTCAACTCTTTTTAAACCATTAGCTGAAAACCCTGTTTTATTTCGTTCTTCTTTTAACTTATTTAATGTTATTTCGAGAAAACAGATCATGAAATGCATACGGTAAAGCTGTAGGACTAAAAATTCTAATATAGGTCTACTTTCTTTCCTATTATTTATGGCAATACAAGCGTTGAATAAGGTATAACTGGACGACTTTTACACGAGTTTTAAATGCTATACCATATTTATTATTACAGTTTGATTCCAGTAGATGTGGAGTGTTTAGCTGCTAAAATTAATATGATTTATCACTATACGATCATTATTAGCTACAAGATTGCTAATCGGACAGTAACCTAAGTCTTAAAGTACATTCCAAATCACGACTAGCATGCAAGCCAAGACAGATTCGGCCCCAAAACTCATTGAATCGAAAGCCAGAGGATATAATTTGAAAGTATACAGTAATTGGAATTATGAATAAAATTATCAAATTTTTTCGATTTTGATTACGTTCATTATTCTTTGAAATCAATGTTAAAAAGTTATCTTAGAGCACTGATTTTTGCCGCAAGACAAATCTTTGATACAAAGTCTGTCAGAAAAAGAACGTCCCTTGTGGTTTAGAGAATGACGGCAGATTTGAAAGGAGATGTCAACGTTATTACTTCTAATATTTAACAAAGGACTGGACTCGAATTGAGTCGCTTTTGCTGACGTTTGGTTCACTGAAAAATGAGCTATCCAGAGGTACCAACGTAAAGGAATCAGAAACATCAGTTAGCTAAATTGTCAAACGCAATAGGCCGTTCCTTTGTTAGCAACTACCCTCTCTAGGTGTCTGGGTAGGGGCAGGAGAGATACTCGATCACTTTGGTGTACTTTATGGAGAAAGACTGGAATGAATCGCCATCTTTTTCAATTCCAGTGTGAGCCTACTGACCTTAATTATTTCGAAAAAATCTCTAGAGAAGTTGCCATTTTTTCTGTTAAAGCCAGAATATGCCACATGGTAATTCAGACCTACTTAAATCTTCACATGGCTGACTCCAAGAAATGCCATCTTTGGCTTGATGAGGAAGAGACAGTGGAGCATATCTTGCACCGGAGAGAACATTTTTAGAATTATCTTAAGGAAAATTTATGATTTATCGTCTTTTCGTACTGTTTTTCCTTATGTTCATTTTATGAAGGTTTATAGAATATATCGTGAAATCGACTTTAAATACGCCGGACTCATGTATCAAGATGTAAGATGTATGTAATTATTCCTTGAAATATATAAAAGCAAATCCTTGCCTAGAAATAAGAGCGATTTTGTAAGATTTGAGGTTATTTTGCTCCAAAAATTTATTTATTATTATCCGTCACAGTAAATAATCCTAAATATAAAGTAGAAAATATGTTTGTCTAAAGAAAAAAAACTAATGAGTGCTCTAGAGTCATGAAATTTGCTGAGCTTATTTTGTCTGGAATTTCTTGATCAACGCAACTGTTTTCAGCTCTTCACGTTGTTCCCTTAGAACCATAAAAGTAAAATTAGATAAAGAACATTACACAAGAATAGGCCACTCTACACAAAACATGAAAAGCTGTTAAGAGCCGAGCAATCGGAAGAGGAAAGAACACAAGCATGTGAAGCCGACGAAGTTCATAAAGATATTTGACGACGCAACGAAACTGCCGGGGAAACAGACGCGACTTCGTTTGTCTGAAGCAGCAAAAACCTTCGAGAGAAGCCGAGTAGTAAAGCTAAGTAATTTATAATTTTAGTGTATGAATTATTGCTGAAATAGAATCACAGTTAACAAAGACGCAGGAAAACATCAGTGGTAGTGACTCTTTAGTATTGGTATTTTTTGTGAACGAGCTTTAAAAAATGCTGACAATCCCTTGTTGCCATAATCATTAACTTTTCATAATATAAAGCCGCAAGATTCCCGATAGTTTCGTCAGCGCTATTCGTCCAATTTGTTGGAAAGATAATATTGAAGTTTTTTGTTACTATCTATATTCCATCCAATTCATCTTTAGAAATTTATTTGGCAGGACGTTTTTAAGAAACCGCTTCGTTTCGTAGAAACGTTTCCGCCGGCGATATATTGGTTTTATTTTCCGAACACAATGCAAACCTCAGTGTTTTCTTGACAAGTAATCTTGTTTTGATTTCGGCTCTCGAAAAGAAATATTTGAGAAACAGGCACGTGTGTGTTTCGCTAATGCATACACAAATGCAAGAATGAACGCATTGCTAATTTTCTTTGTAGGATGTGTGGAACACCTGCGAGTAATTGATTGTACTTATATCAGGAATCGAGATATTTTGATATCCCCGTTAGGAAAATATCGAGAAAATCCTTTGCCTCACAGTGTATAATAAGAGAGTTTATTCATAATTATCTTTCTGCATCTACGTTTTTAAAAATGCTGACTTAGGTAAATTTAAAAATAGAGAAATGCGCTTCTTTAGAAATTTTGTTAATATAAATCTTAAAAAAGTGCTATTCATGAATTCACAATGAACATAATATTTTTAAGAAAATCGTCGATTCATTAAATTTTGAATTCTCAACAAAACTAGGTTGTATGAGTTTTTATCCTGGTACACTTTGTTTGGTTTGTCGTTCGAAGATCGGCAATTCTTTGTTGCACAAGCGCTAACTAGAACAAGATCTGAGGCTTAAAGTGGATTCCGATCTACAACAAAAAATGTCTATTCATACCAGGATCCGAACCCAGAACCTGTTAAGTCGAGAGTCAGTGTTAATCACACAGGTATAAACATTTGATTTTTTCGTTCTTTATCCCGGAGAATTTTTTTTAAATGCAGCGGCGCCGTAAGGGACATTACATCCCTGAGCCCGAAAAATCCAAGCATTGATAAAATACAATTGTTGAAACAAGAAAATAGACGAGATTAGAATCAATCATAAATTATTAAAGAATGATGTAGACAAATTAAACAATCTCTTGCTTCACAATAACGGTGAAAAACAAGTTTGTCCGATAGGGCAGAGCAGTAAAGGAGATGGTTGGCATCCTTAATCACGGAGCTACCCAGAATTCTTATATGATGCAAGTGGGTTACCAAGTCAATCATAGCCAGTAGTCATCCTGAAAGCGGCAACGGTATTTGCTCTCGAATAGTCAGGGAGCCCAACAAAATCTCCTTTCCAATGTTTCTCTTTAATACGTTCGTTGAGGTTGGAAATTTATCCATCCAAGTGGTTTCAACGAGATAACTCGTCGAGACAGCCACCAATAGGGTTAAATTTTTTGCTGCACAAGTGCTAACTAAACCATAAATTGGGACTTAGAGCGGAATCCGATCCACAGCATAAAATGTCTATCCATACTGGAATTAGAACACAGGGCTGCTAATCCAAGCGCCAGTGCCAATCACTCAGGTTGTCATGATGAGAAACAGTGGAATAGTTCAAGAATGATTACCCTTCTGACTTAACAGTTTCTCTACATTTTACTTTCAAAGTTTTTAAGTGCACTAAACACAACCAAATGGAGTTCAGAAAATGGTCGAAATCACCAAAGATGCATAAAGGATGTCCAATGCAAAGTTGGTGGTCCTATAATTAATCTGGTAGACTCGGAAATCAACTTGGATCAAGATCAAGTTTCACAGGTTCACTTTTACGTGTCGACCATGTCAACCCCAAACGGAATAGGTCAACCCTAATAGCACATGACACCAGCGAATTTCAACCTGTGTGTCGTGTCACACTGGTGTGCCACAAGAATGGCAATGGCGTGCCCTAGAGATGGTGCAACGGTTTAAATTATGTAAAATTTGTTTCATTTTAACGGTTTAGTTTTGAGATTTCGACACGTGTGTTCACAAATAATTTTATGTAATACTCGCATTTGTAACACCCGTATAAATTATTATGAGCATTATTTTTTTATTACACAAAATCATAAATTGTTTCAAAAAAGTTTTTAAAAAGCCACTTTGGAGCAAAAAGGGTAGGTAATTAATATTTTTTTGCAAAATTTTTTTAATTATGCCTATTTTTTGCCAGATCAGCAAAAAATATAGTATAGCATTCGAGCCACATTATCCAATAGCATTATTTTTGGGGTGCCGTAGAATTTTAGTAATTAGTTTATGTGTGCAGGGGAATAAAAGGTTGAAAATTTCTGGTCTAAGCCAATAAGATATTACAATGCATTATGAGGTTGGTGACTAAGTTTCTTAAACGAATCAAATAAAATTAATTATATCATGATAATTTAAATTTTTACTGGTTTCTAACTAAATGAAATATACTTGGTTGTTTTTAAACAGTTCTTATTTTTCCTAAGTACATTCAAAATTCTGGAAATGTTCAGGTAAAAGGCTTGTTATTGACAGTCGTACATTTGAACTTAACTTCCCCTAAATAATGTTCCCCTCAGAAATATCTGTCCCATCCTAACGAGACCGGAACACGTATTTGTCGAATAGTTTGTATTGATTTATTTGTCCGGAGTCCCCACTTTCAAGGTAATTTTCCCAATTTTATAACGATAGGAAAGAAACGTTTCAACATACTATCATGTCGTAAAAGTATCATCCTGATTCCGATGATTGTTTTTTAGAAGATTGCCGTTCTCTTTATTTTCCATTACAGCGGACATTTTCAGCGCGAAGATATAAAAAGAGCCGCATCAGCACTTCCACACATTTTCTTCCTTTACCAGAACAAATATTGTTCCTTTTTTGTTTTTGGGGTTTTTACTTTCGCCCTTTTTCTCTATCGAATTTTTACTTCCGTAATCGAAGAGGTTGGGGAAGCACTTGGGAAAACAAATATTTATCACTTTTACCACTGGACTGTCTTTTATTTTCAAATTTAGTTGGGATTAGCGGCTGCTGCTGTTGTTGGAGAGTGAGTGCATTTGGTTTGGATAAAATGAGCGGTTTGAAAAACTGTGTACATTGATTTGTTTTGTTTCCTTGAGTTTTTCTTGGTGCTGATGTAGAAAAAAATACGTTCTATTAGTTTAATTAGTTTTATATATTCTTTGAGCTTTTAAATTCATTTGAGTGATTAAACCACTTATTGATAATATCTTCCAGAGCATTTCTATAATTTCAATTAGCCAGTTGATCAGCAAGAGTTGTTTAAAACTTGAGGAGTTTAATAAGGAATAAAAACGCAACTTTACTGTTATTTAAATTTTAATGTTAAGTTTAATTTTAAATAGCATAAAAATGCAAAAGCATACGTAAGTTCTGTCTAATCACAATCCTCAAAATTCAATTTACATGTTCAAAAAATCTACTAAATATTTCCGACTGGTAGAGGATGTACTAGATACTGGGACTAAAAATCACTCAGAATAAAACAAAAGTCCTCAGAATTAACAAAAATCTAGCACCCCATCAAGGTGCAAAATAACTCAATAGAAGATGTAACCACCTTTTCATATCTGGGAGCAACAATAAACAAAAATGGTGGTACTGATGAAGATATTGATCTTAGAATTTCAAAAGCTCGAAACTGTTTTAAGCTCGCAACTCTTTTAAGAATCTTAATAAATTGTGGAGACCAACTAATATACATGCAAAACACAAATTAAATCTGTGCAAATCACTAGTACTTTCAGTTCTTTTATACGATTCTGAAACATGGAAAATTACCAAAACACGTGAAATAAACTAAATGTTTTTCAAAATAAATGTTTAAGAACTATCTTAAAGATTTTTTGGTCTACCTTTCAAATGAAGAATTATTAAATAAAGCAAAATTTAATGAAATAGGAAATGAAATCAAATTTATACGTTGGAAGTTTACAGGACACATTTTAAGAATGAGCAGGGACAGTATTCCGAATATAACATTGACCTGGCCCCTGATGGAAAGAGAAAGCGTGAACGTCCCCGTTTAACCTGACGATGTATGATGGAGAAGTGAGGCTGGATGGGTGAGATGGTATGAGCTTGACTTGCTGCATCGGACAGGAAACTTTGGCGATCTAGATTGAAGGCCTTACGTGTCCCTAGGCACTAAAGAATTTATGATGATGATGAGAGGATGTAGGAGTATATTTTTCTCTAGATAATCATTTAAAATTTTTGACGCACGTGGAAAGCATCTTTTGGACAGAAGTATCTTAGCTAATCAAATTTTCTGAAGACAAAGGAACGTTCAATATTATTCCCATAGTTTATCTTATTCAGATACAGACGTAACATGTGATGTTTACATACGCAACACTTTTTTTACGATTTCATGCACATTTTTTTCTGCATAATATTTCTATCATTGCTTTTGTAGAGTTTTTTCAGTCCAGAGGAAATTTAGGAAATTACGGGGATATTGATATTTTAAATTGCATATTAATAAAGACCCATAAAAAGAAGATTATTATGAATATGTATATCCTTGCATGCAATTATTCTCTTCGCAATAGAACAGGAAAGCGTTATAAAAGTTAAAACTTTTTATTTAAGGACAATTCCACGAAGCATGGGACATGCATGTAAAAAAAATGTTTTTAGAAAATCAACTAAAACTTTCTTAAGTTCTTTTCTAGATAGTTTAAAGTATTTAAAGTTGAATTTTGCAACAACTTGCGTATTTATTTTATCAGTACATGGTCATCTATTCTAAAACCATAGATGTGAAGATTTTTTTTACAGTGAACTTGGCCACATAATTAAATTTAGTTATGAAACTTAGGAAATTAAAATGTTAATTTAAATTACTTTCAAAACACTAAATTTGTACAGTAAAAAGAATAATTATGGTTTGATAAAAAACATCAATGAGAATTTTTATTTTTGAATAAATGTGGTTTGGTAAAATATATTCCTGACATTTGTTCATAACAAATCGACACGCAATTTGGAATACTCTATCAAAGCATAGAAATAAAAGAAATCCTAATTAAAATTAAACTGAAAATTCACATGGAGAAAAATCGAACGACATTTCTCTCACTGATAGCTAAAAATTCTAATTCATTTTTTGACCCAAAACTTTCATGTAGAATATATGAACAATACGGTATAAAGTATTTGCTGTGGGATTATCCAATGGAGATGATTTGGGCAGGGATATTACTAAAATAATAACGATGGTATATTGTGTGAAATAGATACAACATTAATGTAATCAAAATGGTAGTATTAACTGATTTCTTAATTTTGGAAAAAGTGTGCCCGGAAGACATTTGTTGTGTCACGAAAGGCAGACGTATCAAGCATTTGTTAATGTCTAAATATTTTCCCTACACCTTAAAAGATGCCAGCTCAGGTGTGACCTCGTCATCTGACCGTGGTTCAAATTACATGATGTTGTCCTCGGATCTTTCCTTTCGGGGGTTGATCCCGGACCGTCGCCAATGCCCGTTGTGATGCTTCAGTGCGACGTTAATTAAATACCTACCTACCCTACACCTTATAGATAACTATGTTCCCTCATATTTTCCCGCTAGATTTAGTAAAACATTAAAGTTCGAAGAGATGTAGTCTCACCCTGGATATTAAATAAACTATAAATGAAATTGTTAGATAGTCTAAAAATATGATCGTGTAATTCTGTGCACAACCAAGACCATTTTTCTTTTAAATTATTAAGCATATTTGAAATAAATTTAACACTTCTAGCAATAATGTTATCATTAGAACTTATCTCCTTACACTTTCCCAAGCCTTCCGATATTGGAATCTATATGGTATTCCCATTCGAATCAACAAAGAACTAGTTGATACTATAATCCATACGACACTCGCATCCGATTCAATGAGAAGCTATATGGTATTAGAATCCATATGATATTCCTAATTGAATCAACGAAGCTATTTGGTGTTAGAATCCATGTGATACTCTCATTAGAGTCAGAATAAAAAGAAACTATTTTTGTTGGAATCCATATGGTAATCCTCCAATCCATCTTCCCAATCGAATCAACGAGAATCTATATTGGAATTCACATGGTATATTCCCATTAGAATCAATGAGAAGCTATTTGGTGTTAGAGTCCATATAGGTCTGACTCAACAAGGAGTTATGATATTAGAATCCATATGGTAATCCTCCAATCCATCCTCTCAATTGAATCAACGTAAGTTATTTGGTATTGGAATCTACAATGGTACTCAATGAGAAGCTGTACCGTGTTATAATCCATATGGTGTTCTCAATCGTATGAACGAGGAGCTATTTGGTATAGGAATCCATATAATACGTGTGCATTCGACTCAAGAGAATGGGATGGTGAATTATGTTTGAATCCATATGGTATTTCCGATAGAATCAACTAGAAGATATTTGGTGTTGAAATATACATGGTATTCCCATTCAAATGAAATAGGGCACAGTACTTATTTGATCAACCCAGTGTCTGGTTAACTCCTAATCCAAATAAATTCTCCCTTAACCGCTTTCTTAAATAATTAAAGTTCACATTTTATAAAGTAGTTTTGAGTTCATTCTAAAAATACACAACAAAAGCACTTCCAAAATAAAACTGGAATTCAACTTTGGAGTCTTCGAAATTCCACGTCTAACGAATCCTCCAGTTTTCCTTCCAGTACTTTTTTTTACCTCATTGTAGTATTTATTTCAATTTCAAGGAACAGCAAGTACACGGGAATGAAATATTTATATATTTTAAGCGTTAGTCTCTTCCGAAATGTTTAGCAAGTGCTCAGCAGCAAACGGAAGAGATTTTTCTGCTCATTTGCTTTAAAGTCTCGAACAGCGTGGTGCCGTTTAATTGCAGAGTTTCTTAATTATCTCTCGGATCCCTGAGGAGCCCAAAAATAAGTTTCCCCAGGAATGCTCCCAGTAACTCGTCTACGTGTCCCCAAACTACTTTCTAAGAAGCCGTCTCACAGGAGTAGGTAAAGCATGTGACTAACCAAGCAAATGAATTGAAGAGTTCTAACCTATCATACATGGTGTAATGGTGCTGGTTAAAAAATCAGAAGCTACGTCATTACTAGAAGATTCTATTCTTGTCTACTACAGACTTATTCTGCTTCATTAGATTTTCGGTAATATGATTTGCTGTAATGTTTTACACGGAGTTTTCTCAGGGTACTCTCCTGTTCTAGTATTTGGAATATTCTAGTAATAATGTATTTTCTCCTATGTAATACTTGAAGAATGTGACTAGAAAAGTAAATGTATTGCACATGGTTCTTACCTACCATACAGGTTGTAATATTGCTGGTTAAAAATCAAAGGCCACTTCGTCATTAAAAGATGCGATTCTTGTCTTACTTCAGACTTATTCTGACTCATTAGTTTTTCGGTAGTATGATTTACTGTAATGTTTTAAGCGGGGTTTTCTCGTAGTACTCTACGCTTTTCTTGTATCATTGCTTAATTGTGCCTATTTTCTAAGTTAAAAGTATTCTGCTACAAAATTTTTGCGAATGCCTAATTTTTGTGTTCTTTGATTTCCATGATTTGAATGCAGCGGCAAATAACTTGCTATATTAGAAACAACCACACTTGAAAAATAATTAGTTTTTATAATTTTCATGCGAATTGAGAATGAGGAAGCTATTTACTATATTCAATCGAAGTTCAAATTAACATTTAATCGTAATCGTAAGTGACGTCATCATCCAGTTCGAAAATAAAAAAGTACATTTAAATTAAGAGAACGATTACATATTGCTCCAGAACACTTAGACAGTTAGGTGAGTTGATTGGATATCTTTTTATAGTGCAAGGGGCCATATTTGGCCAACTGCGTTAAATGCTAGACGGAAGACGTCGAGTAAATGGTCATATACACAAGAAAAGAGAAACAGAAGATACACCCAGTGTAAGTTATACACACAGTTAGGTGATATTGAGTTTTATTTTATGTTGATTAAAGTATAGTGAAATAGAAGCAATGCTGGGTTTGGATACTATTTTAATATATTTTGTTGATAAAAACGCTTTTAAGCTAAGAGGTAGTCTATAAGTTGATAGAAAAACTAGGATTCACTATACTACGAATGCAAGAAAAACAGAGATTCATATACATGAGAGAAAATTTCAAAAATAACTCTTCCTCTCTTATTGTATTCTTTATACAATTACATAATTCTAGGCATTATTTCTTTCATAATTATTTTTCATGAACACAGGTATTTACCACATTGTAATTTTAACATCTTTGCAGAGTTATATTAATCAATTATCTTAATTTTAAACATTTCTTCTATTGGTATGTCCATAATGAAGAATATATAAATATTTTTTTTAATTGGTAGAATGCTATTATTATATTTAAAAAATAAAGTATCACCCTTAAAGTATCCGTAATGCATTAGATATACACATAGTATTTCAATAGATTTTGGGGGATTTTTAACGAAAAATTTAATTTTAATTCCCTTGTTTGCTATTCAGACTGAATTTTAGAAAAATAAAAAGTACTTACAAGCTACATCTCTATAACTTTTTCTAATAAAAATACACTACATGTATCGTAAATATGAAGCTATAGATATAGCTTCTGTTTCATATGTATATTCAAAAATTCCGCTAATATTCAAGTAGTTTCATACATCTCCTCAGAGGTTCTTCCGATTCTACCTGATAAGATCGAGAAAGATACTTTCCTTTCTATATTTAAAAAAATTAACAGCATTTATGTCATTCGATTATTGACAGCTTTGATTTCATGTCACGATTTGAGTACATCATGCTCACCGATAGATACATTTTTATAGGCATTCTATATTTATTTAGCACATACATGTCGATTGAACTGACTTAAATCGTTGAAAATAAAAAAACATCCTTATTTCTGTCATAACCCATACCATGCAATTCATGGTGGAAGTGAATATAGATTTTAGACATTGTGCGTTGTGAAAGACACCTGCTCCCAAAACCATCTGCACTGCAAAGAATGCGCCATAAAGACTCATAGGCAGACATTTTATTATGTAATATAAAAATCTGTCTATTCTTATTCGAATAGCTGAACTTGTATATATCTATCATAAAGAAATATTGTTAGTTTCTCGTAAAATAGAAAAGTGAAAATCAAAAATTTAGAATTTTTACAGCACAGAAAAATACGTATATATAACGTTTTATGTAGAGCTGTTTTGCGAGATTATAATGAAAAAGGAGTAGTATTAATAAAATTTGTCATGTTATAATTTGAAACTGTGTTTTCTTAGATGCTAAAACTGTAATAGTTGATCTGATTTGTCATACGGTCATTTTTTGCTACATAAGGGCTAGTTACACAGTGATCTACGCTTGCTTAAAGTGATTTCCGAACCAGCACGAACATACACACGCAGACTGCTTTTTTTGTCGCTCTACTATAATCTTTGGCTACACGAGGGCTAATTATGCCGTGATCTACATTTAAAGTAGTTTCCGAACTTGCATTATGAACCACACGAAGAATGATTTGGGTTTTTCTTCTATTGTTATTCTACACGGGGGCGAATTACTTCGGATTCTACGCTTATATTGGTTTCCGGACCACCATCAGGATTCATATGCAGATTGGTTTGGTTCTTCGCTCTACGGTCACTACATGAGGGCTAATTACTCTAGGATTTACGCTTAAAATGGCTTTCGAAAAAGCAAGAGCGATCTGTACGGAGGCTGCTTTGATTTGTCTCTAATACAAAATAGAAAGTACATCATGACGTCACGTGATCCAATACAAAACAGAAGGATTTAAGTCATAATGTCACGTGATTCAATACAAAATAGGAGGACTTATGTCACCGTGCCTATAAGAAATTGGGAGGTTTAAACAACCACAGTAATTGATTATGGGATGAGTGGACTTGCTGGAATTGGTCAAAGCATTGATTATAAACTGTGTTTTATTCAGATGGAGCCGGCAAGAAGAGAATTAAAATTTTTCGGGGGAACGGGGCAGATCTTGTGGACACCGGGATTACATGACCTGTAGCACACGTGCTCATTGATGATACAAAAAGTTAAACCATCCCTTTCTGAGACCCTGGACATCGTTCCTGGAACATTGCAGCAGGGATCGATGTCACTTCAGTGCCCTAATACCAGAGATCAAAGCCTGTGAATACCAATCTTCTAGCAACTTGTCATCAATTCACCCACCTTTGACCCCTTATAACCCATATCTATCTCTATGACATTCCTATTGTTCAATCAATGATAAATAATATAGATTGTTGTTGAACTGAATGCTTAACCCTCCTAGTAGTTGTCTCGACAAGTTATCAAGTCATTATCAAAAGTGATCAATCTTAATGGACGAGATATCACGTCATTAGAAAAAAAAATGACCAGATCTTGATCTCCTTACCATGAAAAAAATCGGCAATATCTTGATGACGAGATATCTCGTCATTAGCAAAACTGGTCAGATCTTGATGGACTAGATGTCGAAACCACTTGGATGGTAAAAAAGATCACTGTTTAGAGTTCTCTTGAACATAAATTATTACACAAGACATTTTCCTTAACCCTCCAAGTGGTTTTGACGAGATATCTCGTCCAAGATCAACTCAATCTTGTTTTTGACGAGATATCTCATCTTTCAAGAACTGGCCACTTTTGCTAATGACAAGATACCTCGCAGGGATAAAACTGCCCTATTATTTCAAAGGAGAATGAAAATACAAGTAGGAAAAACAAATTGTCCCTTGCCTAGAACTGGTTACAGGAACTAAAATTAACCTTTAACTCTTTACAACGTCTGAACGCTTCTATAACTCCTTATAAACCCAATTGATCGCAAAAAAATGTTTTCGAGTACGGTTGCTGGAAACTGCCTCTTCTAGTTTATTTCGTGGCCTATCACATTTCATAAAGTGTACGATTGATAGCGAAAATATACTTCGACAATTCCTTCCGCATAATCCACTCAGAAAATATCATCCATCGTCAACTTTTCTTTCAAACCCAGCGTTTCCCTCTTCCCAAAACAAACGCAGTCCATCCATTGAGCTCTAAAATACATTCCAGGAATACAAAAATAACAGGTAAGACCCAGAATTTAATTCTGCGGCACGTGGACAATTTTCGGAGACGAATTTCCGGAGACGAAGGATAAAATAGAAAAAATAGCGTCAAATATTGACACTGTCGCGAGGAAAAATCGCAAACAGTGCCCTTTTCCCGGTTTTTCCCTTGGTAGGACTGGAGAATAAATGTTTCCCGTTCTCCTTTTCTCTCGTCTCATCAAAGACAAACTCTGTAGGCATCGCCGGGAAACGGAGACGAAATAATGAAGTCGCATTTCGTACAAATAAGGAAACCGGGAACAAAAACGGGAGAGGCTAATTCTCTTACACTGGAAGGATTGTTGAGGACGGTGTTTTGCTCCTTTTTAACAAACGTCAACAAGGCTCCGAAGATCATTTATTTCTCAAGCTCGCTGGGTTCGTTATCTATTAGTGCATTCGGTGTGCGTGTAAATCTTGGCTTTCGCTGTTTTGGGATTTTTCTGAAATGATTTCGAGAATGCAGAATGTCGTTGAATGCTTTTAATGGTTTTAGTCGTAGAACCTTGAAATGGTGTGTATTTTTCTTACCTGATACACCGTACAAGTTTAGGAGCTGTGACGTACGGGGCTTAGTGATTTGACAAGAAGTACACAAACAAAATAAACTTAAAGAAATTAGTAAATATAAAAAATCCCCCTTTTAACACTTAAGGGGATTTTTTACGGCGAAAAAAATCAATTTTGTATTTTTCACATATATTTATTTTGGGAGTCTTAAGAACATGTATGCTAAATTTCAAATAGAAATTCACAAACTTGGCCCTAAACTGGGCTCTAAGGGAATTGAACCTATTTTAGGCTACAAATTATCTCTTTACTGGTATAAAAATACTACAGTTTATAAAGATTTACAAAACAATATAATCAAGGATATAGTCTATATTAAAAAAATTAATTTTTATAAGTTCTATACTGCTTCTTCTATGCTGTTGTTTCGCATAATTAATTTTAATGTACACAGTAAATGTTTTCACCCTATGTCTATTTTAACAGGCCTTTTGATTCTTTGGTTCATTTTTCGGCCTTGATAGTCACGAAGAGTATAAAATTGTTGATTCATGAAATTAAAACTAATCAGATGAACAATCCCTAAAATCTTATTTTACATTAGTCTCCAACGTATCGTTTAACTTAAGCTGACATGCCAAACTTATTTCTCTGTTCAAAAATAGCCTACTCGGTTGAAATTCTCCATTCCAAACTCCTCTCTGCTTGGGTGCTCCAACAAATACTTTTTTTAGTTAAAACTAAAATAGCTCCCCTTACCTTAACTCAATGATTGCATCTATTTCTCCGGTCTTGCGCCACTGTAAATTTTGAAACCCCAAACCATCCATCATCTATAAATCGTTTAGTGGAATTGCTGCAAGTGATTGATCTGCCATGAACTCGTTTTTGCAGCAGTTTCTGCTCAGAAAAAAAAAATCTGAGATGTGGTCCTTAAATTCATCCTAACATTTTTTTTGTGTGTTTCAGCACACCGGAGAATTGGTCATTCTTCTAAACTCATCAAAAATAGAACTGGAAGATTGCCGAATGGAAAAGATTAATAGAGCGTTTATGCAGATTTCGGAAGTACTCAGAACACGTCGATCATGCAGAAGTTCAACAGGGATCGATTGTAATTTCTTTTCCATTTCATCAAATATACTCAGCTTTAAATTCTCTCGAAATCATTCTATCAAACAAGTTTCAATCATTTGTGTATCACGTTGAATATGTAACGGTTATAATACAGAATTATCTATTGTCAACTATTTTAACGCTCTGAGCGTCACTAAATTTCGAATAGTGTAGTATTTATTTTACGCCACAACACACACAGACAATAAGCAAATAACCACATCTATTGGTTGAAATAATCCTAAGAAAGATTTATTGGTCAAAACTGGTTAGAAATGCAGCAAAGAGTGCAGGTTTCAGAACGGATATATGCGTGTGAACCCCTCAGAAAGTTAAATTTGTTCTGGATTTCAGGATTTTATTAGGGTTACGATAGTGCAATCTCAATTATAGATATGATTTTTACAGAATTTAGATAAATACAAATTTAATTAATTTTGACTTGGTAAATATCATTTACAATACAAAACCCATAAGAAAAACATAGTTACTTCCAATGACTGGTACAGCCAGATACTCTACGATTCTGAAATATTCTATCAAATGATGCTGATAGAATATTTCAGCATCGTAGTTCAAAATTCATATCCCTACCAATAAGGTATTATTTTCCGTTTCAAGTTCTGTAAAAGAGAACTAGTAATGAAAATATTTTCAGTAAAAGTACAAAAATATATTCTATCAGAAACTCAAAGTCAGTTCCAAGAAAGACACATTTATTTAAAAAAAATCATCACACATTTCATAAAATCCTCATTACCGTGACCAGAAATGGCAATGGGCCAAGACTGATCGATTCATAATATTCAGAATACAAAAGAGCGAAACGAAATCGTCATTTTTATTTGAAAAGTAACATTTTAAAGCTTAATTTTAAGTCGCTAAAAGGACCTACGAAGGACTTCGTAAATCTAAATGTACATGGCGCTAGTGGTTTTATGGTAGAACGTGCTTCCTGCACGTATTCCTTGCTGTGAAACCGGAAGCAAAATCCTCGTCTGCCGGTGGTTCGTTTGCTTACACTAAAAGTATCTTAATAAATACATACGTGAAAAGAAAAAGGACAGAAGATAAAACTAGAAACATTTATGATGCAAGTTTTAATAAGTACAAAATATAGGTTTGATTGCAAAATTTAAGCACCTGATAAGTTATTTGATCTTAAATTACATTAGATTTAAGTTAAAATTTGATCAGTTGTTAAATGTCATCATTAATGTTTAATTTTGCATTTTCAAGGGGAAATACAATGTTTATAATCAAATATAAATTTCAGGTATAGTATTGATGCATAGCCTTTGTATGTGTTTGTATTAATGTTTAATTTTGCATTTTCAAGGGGAAATACAGTGTTTATAATCAAATATAAATTTTAGGTATAGTATTGATGCATAGCCTTTGTATGTGGATTATATTTTT
The DNA here is from genome assembly GCA_933210815.1 of Meta bourneti. Lineage (NCBI taxonomy): Eukaryota > Metazoa > Arthropoda > Arachnida > Araneae > Tetragnathidae > Meta > Meta bourneti. The sequence goes on along the minus strand of OW119923.1, from coordinate 30,339,595 downwards.
GGGGAAACTTTTCTACACCTTCCACTGGAACTTGATTCCCTGTTCAAAGTATTTAATGAGTTGAATCGATAAAATTGCGTTCTAAGTACTCCAACAAATCAAATACTTGTTGAATGTCAAGGTTGATTGGGTTTTTTTATGGCACAAGAACCATATTTGGGCAAGCTGAGCCAAACTTAAGACAGGAGACGTAAAGTAATGGATATACACACACAAAGAAAGATTTTACTGCTACCAAAGAGAGAAATGCACCCAGTGTAGTTACAGCAATCAGATCTGCGCCTCCTACATCTCACAAGCAGCAATAAGGACAGCAAACTTAACAAACATATTTTAATAATCTCAAATTAGGAGACTAGGATGCCAAAAGCCAAAAGGCCAATTAGGATGCCTCAAATCAGTCAATGACAAAACCCTAGTCAATTGTCTATGTTTATTGTCAATTATCTCAATATTTATTTGTGAAACACTCCTAAGAATATTTATTAAATGAATCAATTGCTAACGTTGATGTCGACTTTGTAACTTTGCAGTGCATTTTTGGCGGCTCTTGATGGAATTTCAACATCATTTAACATGTTTAAAACGCTTTCTCTCAGTAAGTTAAACCTACTTCACGCTCAGCGCATTTGTCCCCGTCTCTTAAAGAAATAATAATGATACCAAAAAAGAAGAGGAACCCCACCAGTGAGTAATCACGGCCAATTCCCTGTTGACTCACTCAAAATTTTGTTTACTCTAAATCTCAGCTAATCCCTTTCGGGAAGATTCCTGGAGGCGGTGAAACAATTTATCCCCATCTCAACGGTAGGAAAAAAGTCTTCAAGACGAAAAGAAGGACCACTAAAGAAAAGGGAAAAAGTTGCGTAGGGAAAAAGCCAAGCCGATCACCGTTTGCACTAACAGCTGAGCAAACACGATTCTTTACACTAGTGCGAGGGTGTTTTGTGCCAGTGGAAATTACCCCTCGAAAGTTATTTTATACTGGGTAAACGCAGGATTTTCAAACAAAACAGCCCAGATGATACCTGGGGAAGAATATCCTCTGGAGATTAATCCCTTTCCGGCAAGATTGCTTCAGAAGCAGGTTTCACAACAAATTAGGGGAGTCGGAGATTAATAGATGGGGGATTCTGTTGTCGCCCGAGATTGAAGCTCGAAATTTTTCAATTGCCCACCGCCGCACATGGGGATTTTTTTCTTGTTTACGGTTTTTCTAAGCGGAATTTGTTATTGGTTACTTCGTAAACTCAATGACTCGTGAACAATCAAAGCCTTTTTCGGTGTTCGGAGTAGTAGTACCGTTCCATTATTTGGAGGGTTCTACGTTCAGGGTAAAGTAACTTAGATTTATACGGGCGCAAGGCTTTACTGTATCTTTTTAACACTTTCTGGGGCGTGGGAAGAAGGTGGGGTGCCAGACGCCCCACCTCACTGAAATTTTAAGGCTCCTTAAGACTGATAAGGTACATAAATATTATCTCATTTGACAAGGTTAAGGCTGATAAGGTACATAAATATTCTCTCATTTGACAAGGTTAAGGCTGATAAAGTGTATAAATATTCTGTCGTTTGATATTCTGATGTAGAATTAACCAGCTGGGGAAGATCTACATTTTACAGTGGATGCCAGAGCATGTTGGAATCATGGGAAGTGAGACTGCAGACGAATTAGGCAAAGAAATAATACATCTCAACACGGCACATCAAATCTTGTATCATTCTATGATACCAATACTGTGGCGAGATGGCAGAATAAGATATAAATCAATTAAAGAGTCATAATGTCTGGGAAATGAATTCGAACAGAGTAATCACCATAACTATTATAAAACTGAGAAATCGACATCTTAGAAGAGTGAAAATATAAAATGGTTAATGCTAGGTATATTAAGGCTCATTGGGTATGATATTCCCTCATTTGAATTTTAATATAGAATCAATCAGCTGTTGAATAACTATATTTTGCGTTGGATGTCAGCACATGTTGGAATCGTGGAAAGTGAGACTGCAGAAAAGATGCCCGAAGAACACATCAAGTCTTGCATCCCTCTATGATACTAATGCCATATCGAGGTACAGACGAATAGATAAATAAATTAAAGAGTCGGTGAAATCAATGCAAACAATTAATCATCAAACTAAAATTATAGGTAGGTAAGTATTTTAATTAACGTAACCTGGAGCAACACAACGGGCTATTTGTGACTGTACGGGATCAATCCCAAGGGAAAGATCCTAGGACAACACCACATAATTTTGAATCACTGTCAGATGTCGAGGTGTAATACCTGAGCTGGAATCCCACTTTTTAAACTTCCACACCACCCCAACATGAGAACATTTGAAGTCAAGACAAATTTAATTTGCATCAGCCACCTTTCTGCACGACGGTCTTTGGTTGGGCTCGAACTCGCAACGCTCCAATTGCTAATTCGTTACTCTTCCAACTTGTCTTACTAAGGTTATAAGATTAAAGAACTCGCCATCATAAAGGAATGGAAATACATAGGGATGGAACAAGAACTTATCAAAACTTGCAGAAATTGCTCTAAAACTGAACTCACCCCGAAAAACATTTTCACATGCTCAATCATTCTCCGGCTTTGAAGAATGTAGATGTATTTCCACAGGAAAAGTTTATTCTGACAGGGTTATACCTATTGCTCAAAGCGATAATATCTGTTCATGGTTCAATTTGACTACTGGTGGATACGACATTGAAATAAGTATCAGAATCCTAAACTAAAAGTAGTGAGTATTTAATAAATGAATTCCTTTTTGTATTTACTTTTGGTTATTTAGGATCTATATGTTGAGTATGGAATTTGTCAACTTTTATCTATTCCCAAAATTGTAAACAATTTTGAACTTCCACAGAGCGTTTTTCATATAACGTAGAGATTTAAGAAAACTTGATTAAAACTGAAAATTATAAAACATAAAAAATTTTACTTATAATTTTTTATACTTCTGATATCGGTGATTAAATGAGAAACGTGAAGGACATTTAGAAACAAGTACGCGCATAAAAGCGTATTTCCCAGTAGAAAAATGTTCAACTACTTTTTGCTATTCAATAAAAGAAATTTAACAAAGCTTAATTATACAATTGGAATACGGAATTTAGTATCCGATATAATAAAATAGCTTGTTAGATTTTATAAAAATTACTGATATCTAAATTAAAAGGTTATAATATTAAAATACGATCTTAATTTAAATTTACAAAAGGAAAAATCTTCAAAAATTTAAACGATGAAGTTCTTTTATATATAAGCAATGACAACGCACAAACAAAATATAACTTGTAATAATATTATATATTACTTGAAGAGCAACAAATATAACATCAGATGTATTTTATTCAAAGTTTTATTATTATAATGATCTTTCTCGTAGTTCAATGTCTTTGCTTTTGTGCCTGTAATATTTACTTTGTAAAGCGCTTATAATTTTGTCAGTTTTACGAAGTTTCTTGATTAAAACTCTCTACGAGACACTATTTAATTTATCGAGAAGTTAACTCCAACTAGACTTCATATTACAATTTTAATCTTTAGGATTGAAGGACTGGACGCTATGGTTCCTCATCTTTGAAAGCGGTTATCAAAGGCCCTGTAAGTACATATTCTATGTAGAATTTCTGGTTTCACTAATTATATACTACTTAATTTGCTAGTTTTTAATAGCCGAATTGAAACGCATGTATTATTTTTGAGAAACAGTGAATATATGTGTGTAATGATCGATCTTTATTTCTGACTTTCGAACCAAGTAAAGGGTAATGAAAAATTACAAAATGCCATATTTATATTTGTTAAATATAAGGCTGATTTAAGGGGTTTAGATGCATGACTGTACATTTCCATGCATGGTCTATAACTATACCTATAATTTATATTCATTAAAAAAATTTTGTATATGGTTTAAAAACGTATTTTATTTTATTGCGGATTTGGACACCATGATCGTCGATCTTTTATGATCGATAGCATAAAAGCCAAACCCAAAATTTATTCTCTAAGATATAAACAACATTATGTAAAATACATTTATCATGCATCTTTTCGTTATTCATCCTTAATGCTGAAAAGTTATTTTTTAAATACGAATTTTTTTTACAGGAACATTTGACATTGATAGATTTACAAGTATCCAGGAATATAAAGCTCAAGGTAATTTTTAATTGCTTATTATTAATCATAAATTTAAATGCTATATGAGCATCAGATATAAAAAGTTTAGTTTTCGTCGCATTCTAACTGAAATTATTTTTATTCCTGCAATAAAAAATGAAGCAAAAAAGTGAAATTTTATTCCTGGAATAAAATTCATTGTCTTTATTCCAGGAATTCACAAATCCCCTATCATTAATACAAATAATTTAACATAGCATAATTCATGGATGACTTCAGCTATGTAAGTATAAGTACCTAGCATCCCAATTGAATCGAAATGAACTTCTGTACCTATTTTCTTTTTTCATAGTGAAGAATTATTTTTCCTTATCCTTTAAAACTCATATAATATAATTGCATATTTCCAGACTTCTTTTTGGTCAGTGTCTGAAATTTTGAAAAGGACCACGGCCAAGAAAAAGGCCACAGTGATCGAACATTTCATCAAGATCACAAAAGAGTAAGCTGAATAATCTCTATTTAGAGTTTACCATAATAGCGGCTTTGAATTATGCTCCGATTATTCGTCTGGACGATACCTTGGAAGGTAAGCTGGGCATTTTTTCTTCCATTAGTTGTAGTATAAAAGTTAAACAAAAGGAATTCATTCAACTTGAAAAATTAAATCCAAGACAGGTTTATGAAGTTATTTTGATAAGCTCAAACTCGCATCTTTAATTACTTCAAGAAGTGCCCAAGAAACACCTGTGCACTTTACAAGAGCTTGAACAACTGCTCAATGGATCATAATTTCTGAAATCTGCAACATTGCATTCCTTTTAATAGTGAGTATTCATTCAATTGATGCATTTTCCATATGTCATGGTAGCGGTAGGTATCATGGTAGCCATAGGCTACAGCGACCATGGAAATGGTCACTGTAGCCCGGTTGGAAGAGTAACGTATTAAGAATTGGAGAGTTGTGAGTTCGAAACTAGGGCCAACCAAAGACCGCCATGTTCGCGGGGGCTGGTGCATGCTAAATCTGTCGTGGTCTTAAACATTATCAAGTTGGCTTGGTGTGGAAGTTTGGAGAATGGGATTCCAACACAGGTGTGACCTAGTCATCTGACCGTGGTTCAAAACTGCTAGTTGTTGTCCTCGAATTTTTCATTTCGGGACTGATGAAGGACCGTCGCCAATAGCCCGTTGTGTTGCTTCAGTGCGACGTTAGTTCAAGTACCTACCTACCTTTGACTAAAATAGATAATACCGAAAGCCGACAGGTGATGAATACGAACATATTAAACGTCCTCGAAAACTTCCAGTTCAGCTACGGTGAGTATTTCGCAAACAGGTTTCCGAACGCCAGAATTCGTTCCCCAGACCCTTATTACTTAATTTAATATTAATTTTGGGTTGGTTTAAAATATAATGACCTCTATCATGTTTTTAGTCTTCTTGTCCCCGATTGTACCAAGTATCGAGGATGCACTGCAGACTATTGAATTTATCGATATCTTCAAGCGGTGCGCAATGCAAACTACAGGTAAGTCACATTTTTCTCTTAGTTATTTGGAACTATTGCGTTATTTTTGTACTAAATCATTTCTATCAAGTATTCAAATTTAATCTGAACTTTATTATTTATTTGTTTAGGATTTTTTTGGAAAGGAATCTGCACACTCGGAAATCTGTATCGGAAACAACCAGCGAATTGCTGAGGAAGCATTGAGGTAAGTAGTTAATTGACGTCGCACTTTAGCAAAACAACGGTCTATTGGTGACGGTCTGGGATCAATCCCGAACAACACAACGTAATTTTGAACCCTGTCAGATGACGAAGAACCATGGAAGGTAAGAGATGTTCCGTTATATGACCTTCGTCAGTCTCCTTCATCTTGATTAGGGATAAAAAATAAATCAAAGTTATAACTTTGTAAGTTTTGATCAATCCGATCATCTCTGATAACTCTATCGAAAATTTTAAATAAAGCAGCGTCAATTAAATCAATATACAAATTAATAGACGTGTTCTTTCAGGTTTGAAAAAGGACTGAAAAATTCTATTGCATTGATCGTTCTTTACCATAAGCATTTTTCTTTTGTTGTATTGCAGGAAAAATTAAATGGGTGTACTTTGTTTTCAGGTACAAGAGGGATAGGTATGGTGTACATCACTGGATCCCCACCGAGCAATCAGCACCTCATTAAGACGAGGGTTTAATTTAATGAGAATAAAGATGGATTATTAAGATCAAGGTGGTTAAAGTGTTTGTTTGAATAATCTAAATCTTACTAAGCAGGAATGGGGAGGTAGAGGTGGGCCTATAACATTGCGAAGAAGGCCTTTCAGCACATAAACGATCTTGTTGGTAATACTGGAGCATTGAAAAATGTTCTTCTGAAGATATTGTAAGAGAACCATACCTGACATAAACGATCTTGTTGATAATACTGGAGCATTGAAAAATATTCTTCTGAAGACATTGTAAGAGAACCATACCTGAAGATAGAATTTGAAAACAATAGGAAATCGTTGTTTTCTGCGCTTCATGGTGTTTTGGACTGTAATCCGAAACCATTTAAAATTTTTTAAGAAAAAGGCGAAGAAAATACGCCGGTTCATCAAAATAGCTTTCAGCGAATTTGTAATAAAATGATATTTTTTTCGCAAGTTCCTTTCATTGCATGTTCCTTAAAATATAATTTACATCTTAAAATAGCATTTCTGAAGTTGGCGACACTGCCACAGTATCTTTTGACGATGAAGTATATGCGATAGATATATTTTAGATTTTGAGATACCGGCTATGTATTTTCAGGAAAGGCAGGATACATATTCTAAAATTCATTTCAGAGATTATTACTTGACTTGGAATTACCATGGCTATAAAAATATAATACCATGGTATCGACTGAGGAAAGAGTGCAAAATTTATAAATAGGAGTATGAATATAGTATGAGTACGCACTTTATTATACGTAATTATACTTTAAGATTTCCGAAAGACTTTATGAAGAAGTTTCATTTTTAAACTTGAAGTTAGTATTTCCAACTTCTTAAAGAACTTAAACGTTTCGTAATTATAAAACATGAAAAGTTTTCACGAAGCAGATTTTTATTTTGACGCATTGCTTCCTTCATATACAAATGAACTTTAATAACATTTCTATTTCGAGAGCATTTTCTCTTCATTTTTTTTCATTTTGGGAAAACATTTTCTTTGCAAAAATGCATATTTCGATTTCATTAATTTTAATACGTTTGTATACTCGTTGACTAGAGCAAAACAATGAATAGTCAATGCTAACTATTTGCAACTCCAAATAGCATTAAAAGTTTTAAAATCCTGTTAACTACTTTAAAATTATCTCTTTAATACCGACGGCGCCTTTTTCTTGCTAGAGGGAGAACTCACATTAATCTTTCGAAAATGCGACATAACTTTCTTTCGTTCCATTTCCATAGAACCCCCATGAGAATCGGATTATTAATTCAAGAATGCGCTCAAAAGCAAAAAAAAATCGAATAGCATTCGTATAACGATGTAAAATTCACATTTTCTGCCATTGTGCGGCTCTTAATTTCATGGAATTTTCGTAATGTAGTATTGAGAAAGTTAAACAACTCTACCCTTTAGGTAGAAAAATGCTTTAATAAATCTCTATTGAAAATACATGAGATAGGAGACTAATAATTAAAGATGCATTCATATAGAGTATTCTTTCATGTTAATTACAATTTTTAAAAATAATTTTATTTCTACATGCAACACAAAAGTATTACATGTATGGATAGGATAAATTATTAAGTGACAAAGTTTTGTTTACTACAATGTTTGCGTTGTAAACATAATCTGGTCGTTTTAATGCATATGCAACCATTTAAGTTATGAAAATGAAGCAGGATCGTAGTTGTTACCAGTCTTACAGGGAGTATTTGCAACAGTGTGAAAATGAAAAAATGCACATAAAATGTCTAAATTTAGCAATTGCAACTATTTAAAACAAATAAGACCACTTGGGTGATGGTAAAGGTAATGGTATTTAATTAACGACGCACTAGAGCAACACAACGGGCTATTGACGACGGTCCGGGATCAATCCCGAAGGGAAAGATCGAGGACAACACCACGTAATTTTGAACCACGGTCAGATGACCAGGCAACACCTGAGCTGGCATCCCACTCTCCAAACTTCCACACCACGCCAACGTGAGGACATTTGAGGCCACGACAGATTTAACGTACACCATCCCCTTTTCCACATGTTGGTCTTTTGGTTGGATTCGAACTCGCAACCCTCCGGTTGCAAGTCCTTTACTCTTCCAACCAGGCCACCGCGGCCCCATTTGGGTGATGGAAAAGAAAATAACATGTTCAATTTACAATTAAAATTAAGAGATCAGACCATTAAAAATAATTTCTGTCCATGATCTATATAATTCAGTGTGATAAGAAAAGTTTGGTTGGGCTTTTATTTGATATGATCGCATATTTTTTGCGGGGGGTTGCTTTTGTTATCTTCACTAAAGACAATAAGTATATTTTTGTATGAATCTCAACAATTTTAACAAGGTGGGGGAAAAGATACCACAGATAATGTGAGGTGTGGCATTGCTAAAGTGCTACTTCTACTTCTACTTGCTATTGCTACTTAATCTACAGTTTTTGATTTTGAGGTAAGTAGGTAATTGATTTACGTCGCACTGGTCAGGGCTATTGACGAAGGTCCCAGATCAATCCGAAAGCGGAAAATCAAGAATTTTGAGTTTGAGAAACTGCGAACTGTTTTAATTTTTTCATCGAACCAAATCAGTGCAATTTTTTTTGCCAGCATTCAACAAAAAATATTTAATATTCTAAACAAACTAGACATGTTTATTGAAATGCTAGCGCTAATTTTAATGAGTTATTTACAAAAATAGTTTGTATTAAACTAGTTTTGAAAAAAGTAAGGACACAGCTTTCGAAAACAAAAAATGTAGGATAAGAAAAAAGTCATTTACTCCCCTTCAGGTAAAAGGTTGAGACTTTTTATATGATCGTATTTTAAGTGTTTTTTGTTACATTAGTCAAAGAAAATAAGGCTACTTTTGTATGATTCTCGAACAAGGTGGAGAATGTGAGGTGTTTCTTTGCAGAAGTGACTTCATCTACAATTTTTCATTTTGAAAAAATCCGAAGAGCCTTTTTAAGTTTCCCCCTAAACCAAATCTGAAAATGTTTCGATTGAGTACTTTGCAACCTTCTAAGCAAATTAAACACATTTATTGAAGTACTAGCTCAAATTTCGATGAGTTATTTATAAAAAATAATTTGAACGAAACTAGTTATGAAAAAAAGTAAGGATCCAGCCAGTTTTGAAAGAAAAAAGTAGGATAAGAGCAGTTAAAAAAAAGTCAAGAAAAAAAAATTTGTAGTAGAAAAAGTAGGTTAGGTAGTTGAATTTATGTCGCGACACAACGGGTTATTAGCGACGCCCGTTGTGTTGCTACCCCATGTTTGCTTTGCACCCGCATCGGCATAAAGTTAAACTATTTTGTGATTTAACAAATCAGTGTTACATACGTAAAAACTAATAATGCAGGACTGTCTCCGATTCCCATTGTACTATAAAGCACTTGAATGAAACATTAGTACAATAGCATTTTTTAATGGGATTTCATTATAAATCAAAAGTATAAACCATACTTTAATAACATCAAACAACTTGTAGTAGTAATGAAAAACGCTTTTGAAACAAATCATCAAGAAATACTACTCCTCACTGAAGGGTGAAGCAATGTTTTCAGAAGAAAGTTAAAGGATGAAGCTAGTTTTGAACAAAATGTTTTTTTCAATATTTCGTGGAAAAACAACCACGTGATGATGCAGGAGAGCTACTGAATACAATATTCATGTTATACCTTAAATGTTTTAATTTTTGGGTAAAGTCACTCTTGTAATGAATTACCTCATGGAATACTGTTTGTTTTGCCTGCACATCGCTGGCACGAAGTGATGGTTAAAATGATTAAACAAAAAGCAATCAAACATTTATGTCAACGCGAAAATTATAGTATTAAATATTAGACTCTTAAACTCCGAAATTAATAGGTTAAATTATGTCACTTTAATGTATTAATATGCTAGGTTACAGAGGAAATTTATTTTTCGGTCATTATCAATAGTCGCGGTAACTGTCGACACTCATTGGTGTTGACAATCGAAGTTGATTCCTGAGCGGAGATCATAATCAGCTCTTACTAGTGATATCACATACATTTACAAAAGAGAAATGATTAGACTGGTATAGGTACTATTTAAAGTTACAATTTAGTTTCCAAGGGTTAGAGGGGACCCTACATAATTTAAAGTCAAGATTCATTTTAACACGATGATTGCTTGATAACTATAGGAAATGCAAAAAAATTATTATATATATAGAACTTACATTTCCACAACTTGGTTGCTTTTTTACATCTACCTTTTATTTTATAAGATATTACGACTGAAAGTAAAAGTATTTCAAAAACTCATCAGGAAAATGCTTTTTAGTTTTGGAAAAACAACAGAATGCAAACTATTACAGTAATATTAGAAACTGCTTTTGTATATTTGTGTAAATGGTATATTACCGACCAAAGTACAAAACATCGAAACTTTTGTACATTTAAGTATAGAGGTTCAAGTGTTTATAGCTTTCGTAATGGCCCGAATTTGTCCGAGTACCGTCAACTGGGATGTCTACCTATTTTCAACTTTGGACTAAAAATAGTAATCTTCCTGGTTGATTTTTTCAGAAACCTTTTTTTTGCGTTACGTGGCTTAGTGTTAATAGATGATATGGTATATAGTATATATTTCATTTGCACAAAATCCCTCCAGTTGAGAAACCGGATGGGCAAAGTTACCTGGCAAATAGGGGTGACTTTTCTCTGTTCAGTTCTTCCCTGTTTAGTTCTGTTGTCCTGTTCAGTATTGGTATATTAGAAGAAAAGCATCAATCAAATAACTTTTATGTAATGTTAGGTGTAAATTGCACAAATTATAGCAAAAATTTCAAAGCAACTCAACTATTTATTTTAACTCATGAAGCTAGAAAGGAACGAAAGATTTAACAAATCGTCTTTAAAATGGTAAATACCTCTTCTTTTCTCAGGCATTTACATTATATATCTGATGTGGGAATACTTGATTCGTCAGATCTATCTGGAAACCTGAAAAGTTTTTTCTTTATCATTTGTTCTCCCCAAGCACATCATCATCTTCATACACATTAGTTTCTTATGCCATATGTTTTCACAGATCTATTTCCCCGTAATTGCATGATCACTAAATCGTCAATTTTGAATGTCTGGCTGCTTATTCTCAACTCCTGTGGCGTCACCTCGTTCATCAAAGTTCTATTGTGTCTGAAAATCAAAATCTTCAGAATCTGAAGTACCGTAGCTGATGGAATCGTGCACTGAAACGAGATTTTCGTCACTGCTTTCTCTAATAGTTTGCTGCTTTCGTTTAGTGCCAATGCTCAGATTGATAAAAGGACCGGGAACAAGAATTGTTGCGATCTAGATCTGTTGCAGACATTATCCTGTGTGAATTCCATTTTTCTTCGTTTTAAGGGTTAGTTGTTTGACTGAGTTAGGTATTATGGCACAAGGGTCATATTTGGCCATACTCTGACGGTGGGTTCAGGTCGACATTCCAGTAAATATGAGAAAATCGTATCGCCAACTCTTCTATGTACTGGTTGTATAAAATAACGCATCTAGACACAGATACTATTTCCAAATCATAATAAAAAAACTTAAGGTATCCGACTACCTTTAAAACGCGATTTTCGGCGGAAATTGCGATTTTCCAAATTTGATATAATATGAAAGCCCGATTTCTTATCTTTCCAAATCTGTTTAAATTTTGTTCCTACCATGCATAGAACGTAAGATACAGGTCTTTTAATACTACATAGTCGACACTTTTTAAAACCGGAAGTGCCTTTCTGCAAACAGGAAGTGAACGTAAAAGTTTGTTTACATTCTTATTTTAACAAATTAAAGCGTTAAAATTTGCTCTGAAGTGTGGATTTTTTTTTATTAATTAAAAAAAATTAATTAAAAAACTACTTTTTACACAAAAATACATCTGGCAATCATGTTTAACTTCACAATCTGGCATCAAACTTGAGTTTCAGTTTGTACACAATTTGAACTCGTGATTTTCGATCGTGCGTTCAAAAAGTTCTACAACTTGATAATTCTTCTTGCATAAAGTGATTTTTCTTTACAAAATGGGAAAGAGTATTGCCAGGAAGAAGAAACACCACTTCAAAGGTAATCAACACTCTAAAACACTGAAGACTAACAGTCTTGAAGATCCAGTGTGCACAGCCAGTGCTTCAAAACTGCAAGCATCTAGCTCTTCCAAATTCGAAGTTTTGAATGAGGAACTGTGTGGTAATCGGATTTTCGACCTGGAAACTTTAATAAATATATTTTTGGTGCTTCCATGTCCCAAATGCTTTGCTTCTGGTTTGCATTTAGTTGAAGACTCCAGGTATGGATTGTGCTCACACTTCTCTTTGAAATGTCACAATTGTGATTTTGTAAAAGGCTTTGCCTCCTCCAAAAAGAACAAAAATGTACCTGAAGTGAACTCTAGAATAGTTTATGGGATGAGGCAGATTGGAAAGGGATTTTCTTCAGCGTATAAACTGTGCACCACGCTGAATTTGCCACCAATTTCTAAAGCTGCGTATAACATCCATGAAGAGAAACTCTTGAAAGTTGTGTCCGAGGTTGCTGAATCTTCAATGTTAAAAGCAGCTGATGAAGTTGGTTCAAAGGGAGAAGACAGTGAATGCGGCGTGTCTGTAGATGGAACGTGGCAGCGTAGAGGGTACACTTCTTTGAATGGTTGTGTTGCTGCCATTTCAATTGACACGGGAAAGGTTCTCGATTTAGAAGTCATGTCCTCATACTGCAGAATTTGCAAAAGAAACTGAAGAGAAACCCGTCATTTGAATCACAGGAAGCTGACCATATATGCCAGTGCAATTTTAAAGGGTCATCAGCAAAGATGGAAACTGTTGGTGTCGACAGAATTTTCAAGAGGTCAGTGAGCACTCGGAAGCTGAAGTACAAGAAATACAACGGTGATGGGGATTCTAAAGGCTATTTGTGCGTCCAAAACACATATGGCGAAAAAAGTGTTTCAAAACTGGAATGCATTGGGCACATTCAAAAACGGGTGGGTACACGTCTGCGAAAATTGAAAAGCAAAACCAAAGGTCTGTCTGGTAAAGGCAAGTTATCAGATGTCTTTATCGACAGACTACAAAATTATTATGGCATTGCGATTCGCTCTAACGTGGGCAACTTACAAATGATGCAGCAAAATGTAATTGCAGCTTTGTTTCATTGTGCTTCATCACCAAAGAAACCGATGCATGGCCAGTGCCCTATTGGTGTAGACAGTTGGTGCTATTACCAGCGAGCTGTAAGCGAAGGGAAAGAACCAGAAAAGCTCAAGCATTCTGGTTTGCCCAACAATATTTTAAATGTAGTCAAACCAGTGTATTTAGAGCTTTGCACCAGAGAACTTTTGAATAAGTGTCTGCATGGCAAAACTCAAAATGCCAATGAAAGTTTCAATGGTGTTATTTGGCAGAGAGTTCCGAAGGAGGTTTTCGTCAGCCTAAAAACTGTAAAATTAGGGGCTTATGATGCAGTAATACAATATAATGATGGATTTGAGGGTTGCACCAGTGTTTTAAGCAAGATGAACATTGAAAATCTTGGTTACTTCACATTAAAAGGTTACCAAAGTTTGGATCGCATTAGAATCAGTGATTCCAAGCGCCATACAACACCCGTTTCAAAGAAGCGCAGGAAGGTTTTGAGGGCAATTAGGAAAAAAAAAGTAGTTGATTTAACTTCTATAGAAGGTGATCTTTATAAATCAGGATCATTTTAGAGCTACATTTTCCATTTAAAGGTAAGATTCATTATTGAATTTTGTTTTTAGCTTTTTCTTGAAATTGACATTTTAGAATTTTGCTTTTACGCAAAACATGAAAACTCAAAAAGTTATGCTTCAAATGTTATGAAATTTGGTAGGAATACTTTCAAAGAGTTTATAAAGGGAATGTACCACTTCTGTAATTGTGCATTAATTAGTTTTTTTATTTTTAATTATAAAAGTTATGCGTTGCTATAATTTATGGAAGATTTTCTTCTTGGTTGTACTTGAACCTCTCCAGTTTTTAAAAGAACTGGTTTACAATGATGTGAGAGGTACATTCCCTAAAGGAGGTTTCAATCTTCAAAATAAAATTTACAAAATAAGAATATCTTAATTTAAATTTAAGTTATCATGTTTTGCGGTGGTGCTAGTTTTTGTCTATTTTTCACCCCTTTTTGGGGTTTAAATTTTAAAAAAATTATTAATTATTTTTTTTATATGTTATTCTCTAAGTTTTTAACCATATTCTATAATATAATGCACAAAAAAAGTCAAATTTCAAATTATTTCAAAAAATCCTTTCCGAAGGTAGTCGGACACCTTAATGAAAAATTCTGCATAAATGAGAAACAGAATTAAACAATTTAAATAAAGATAAATTAGAACTTAAATTAAGTCACACACGTTTTAGAAATGCAATATAATTTTATCTTTCAATCAGTAACAATACTATTTCCTTATTCATAATTGTGTATATATGGTGTGGGAATTCGAAGACATTATTGTAACTCATGGCACCATTGCAAAAAATTACATCAACAGATACTTTGAATGTATTGGGAAACGTTCGATATTTCAAAACATTAAAGGAACATTTTTATAACAATTAGAAATTAAAATATCTAGATTATTGCGATATTGGTAGTTAACGGAATTTATGTCTCTTGGATTTCTTCTATTTCTCAGTTCATGTAACCGTGATAAATGCTTTTTTTCATGTAATTGATAGATTTAAACAGGTTTGGCACAATACGAATTACTGCACACTACGAAAATGCGTGTTGTCTCGTTAATGCAGAATTTTTTCACCCAATATCAAACTTAAATAGATCGTAACTCTTATAACATGTCGTACTAATTGACGAAAACGCGGCAGTCTCTGCTTCAACCTGGGGCACCATGGGAGGTGATGACACATCGCACCCACCGTGAATTGGGGGAAGAGTATTGCCTTCCTGGAGGACAGGGGAAGCTGACTCATATTTACGTGTCATCTTGAAGACACCAGGAAACTAGGAAAAACGACTTTAGCACATACGATATTTGAACTCGTTACAAGCGCTTCAGTCCACCGGTTTATTAAAAAGTGTTTCTTTATCAGAAAAATTCGTATTATGGCAATGATAGGTCCATAACACAGGATATAAAAGGGTAAATTTGAATTTGCATAAATTCAAAAATGTAAGACAACTGCATCAAATTTGAGACACTGCCTGGATTTTGAAAACTAGAACACTAAGGAATGCTAGTGAAATATTTAGAATGCGCATTTTTTAAATTAAACTTTTACGAAAACGAGCAAAACACTTTAACACCTTTTGAAAGTGAATACGAAAATTATATCATCTCTCATATGTGAACATAAATAAATTACAGGTTCTTTACTTAAGCTTGATTTTCTCTTGGTTTGAAATCAAGCTTTTAAACTCGAAACAAAATTGGGTGAACTTAGTAATTTTTCCATATTTATGCTTCCGGATATTGAGAACAGAGAATCCCTTCGAATATGTTTTCCCAAATTATTCTAGAAAATCTAAAGAATTGATATTTTCGCCCAATTCCAAAATGCTAATTGCGTAATTCTTCATTCCAAGCGAAAAATAACCGATAATTGCGCCTTTGTGAACTCCCGTATTTACATTTTCGATACAACAGCGCCGGTAACGCTTGCATAAATATTAATAGAAAGCAACGGTTACGACTCTATTCAAGCGTCGAATTTTCATTATCGTTTTCTTTCGCGAGAAATGAAAAAAAATTCCATTTGAAAGGATGTGTATTTAAACAACCGCAGAAAGCAAAACGGAAGTTAATCATTCCATTCAATGCCTGGGTTAAAAACTGATTGAAGCAAAGGAGTGTGGGAAAAGAGTATCGCCATTTTGTTTTGTATTCTTTACTAAGAAACACTTCAAAAGAAACCTGGAGACCCCGTATTCATTCCTATGAAAAAGGCCGTGTATGAAAAGAAGAAATTGCCCCATTTCCATCAAGAGCAGGTTGAGTCACAAGACAGAAAAGAAACAGTATTCCGAGCACGTCCGTGGCTTAAATGATCTCCTATTTATATTTCCGGCCCAAATATTCAACAAAGGAAGGATTTGGAGGACGACTTGGTGGAAAAATGGCGACGGAGAGAGGAAAAAAAACCCGGAAAAATTCTTCTCCCGAACATGAATATGTTACAGAAAACGGTAAGGTAAAGAGATTCGATAAAAATGATGAAATAGTCCTTCAGACATCTGTCAAATGCAGAGGCGAAAAGATTATATAATGCGAAATGCCCCTTCCATTGCTTCGGTTTGAATGGAGGGAAAATGGTAACTGGAAATTCTAAACGATTTTCGATAAAAATAAAATTGGGAAATCTGCTGCGAGTGACAAATATGGAGGATGGGAATAATATTCAGAAAGCGATTTAGAATTTTTTTCTTTTTCTTTCTTTCGATCCCACTGAGAGCATGAATTTTCCTTCTCATGGAAGAGGTCAATTGAGGCGTATAACTTTTCATGCTTTTGGAGAAACGCGGTCGTTGATATTGATAAGGATAAATCGGTTTTTGCTGTAGGGTAATTTCATCGCTTTGGCACAACAGTCAAATTACTTCTTATCACGACTTAACATCGGAACGTAGAAATAGTAATTCGGTGGGATAATATCAAATCTGTGTCCCGTGTTTATTCTCAGAATGTAAATGTCAAGATTCAGATTAAATCGACTAGCAAATCTTGTCCGTTTTCGTAGAAAATTATTAAACAGTAAATTTCACTACAGTTGAATAAAATTAAGCTTACAAATATTAAAAAAGTTATCCTAATGGGTAAGTGGAACAAATATACTTGCCTTAAGCCTTCTGGTGATTGTCTCGAAGAAGTATTTCGTTCAAAAGCAAAACTGACCAGATCTTGATCTTATAAAAAAAATCGGCAATATCTTGATGACGAGATATCTTGTCATAAGCAAAATTGGTCTGATCGTGTCGAGACATCTCGTCATAACCACTTGGATGATGATGAGATAGAACCAATATGAGTGGTCTAGTAGGTTCACCCACTGCGCTAGCAGCCTCCGAGCTGTAGGCAGCACAGGTTCATTTCCTATAATTATCCTGGAGCACTTCTCTTTTCCGTTTTAGTAAAACGTTTCTTCTGCATGCATGTCGATTTACTCAACGTTGACAGCCTTATGTTTGGTACAGTTTGACCAAATATGGCTCTTGCGCCATAAAACCTAATCTACAGTAAATTGGTAATAAAACTTTGATTTAAATGTTTTAAATTTAGTTTATCCCTTTATGATTATTTTTTGTTACGCGAGTACTACTGGACATACAGTTCAAAATGAATTACAAACCATTGCGAGCATCCATACCTAGACCGGTGGAGCACTCATTACCCGATCTAGGTATACTTCTCTCTTCTGTGTCAGTAACCTTTCCTTCCGTATGTGTGTGTGTCTATTTACTTGATGTAAAAGGATTGCTTAACGCAGCTTGGCTAGATGTGCTCTTGCGCCTTAAAAAACCAACCAACCTAATGGCATGAAAAATCAATTAATTGAACAAGCACTTCGAAACATGAATTTTCATCCCTGGTAAAAAAATTCATAAAAGTATGGGTAGTAGTACACACATTAATTCCTTAAATAATTATTCTTCAAGACAATCTTTTTCAAACTTTTTGGTTTACTGCTCCCTTTGCCTAAACATAAAACACGGCGGATCCTTTTAATAAAAAATGCCTTTGAACAAATCAAATTTAATCTAAATTGAATACTTTAGCTCATTGCATTTGATTGATTGTATCAATTTCATGATAATATGTCGGAAAAGCAGTGACCAACACTCGCGAACAAAAAGAGAAACAGAAAACATTATTGTAAACCGCAGTGTTCCTTCCTCATAGAAGTGAATAAATATATTTAATTTCCAATGGCCAATTAACAATATTATGAACGATTAAAATAACACAAAATACAAAGAAAAACGACGAACAATGACAGTAAAAAGATTAATATAACACACATCGAGAAACAACGAAGAAAAGGAATAGATCGAAGTCGTTTCCCCAATACCTAGACACCTTAGCAAGTCTGCGGAGGGTTTTACATTGAAGCCCTTGATTTCTGTCCGCTACTTCTTCAGTAGCCTAAGAGATGCAAATGAGCGAGAAGGCAACCAAATCTTGTTACCAGGTAAAAGCAAATGTCTGTCACAGTAATTTGTCATGTATATTCAAGAGACATTCGCTTTCCAAGATTTTGTATTTGTTCTAACTTGAAGTCCGTGCTGATATTTCAATGTCATGGAGAGGTTTAGGAAAGCTTTACATTTTCCAAACGACCTCGGAAACTCAATTGGAAAAGCAACGGATCAACAACCGGAGGGTTGCGAGTTCGAAACTAGGACCAACCGAAAACTATCATGTACGCGGGGGTTGTTGTTGTTTAAATCTGTCGTGGCCTTATGTCCTCACGTTGGCGTGGTGTATAAGCTTGGAGAGTGTGGTGCCATCTCAGGTGTTCTCGTGATCTGGCCGTTGTTCAAAATTAAGAGATGTTGTCCTCGAATCTTTCCCTTCGGGATGGATCCCAGACCTCCGACAATAGTCCATTGTCAGTTCGACGTTAGTTAACTACCTACATAATTTTATTTTCCAAAAGAATTCTCGTCATTCGGATGCTGTAGCAATTACATACCTCTATTCGCAAGAATTCTGCTTACTCATATTCGTATAGATTATAATGTAAAATTATAAATATAAGACTTGGTAATTTCTCGGAGACGCATAATACAGACCTACTCCTTCCGGAAATACCAAAACCTCACGAGAGTGGCTATTTATTTCTACAATAGAGATTCGGTACATACTTTGTCTATTTTCGAACCAAAAATCGAAATGTGTCATCACACTGTCAACTCAAAGCCTTTAAATTTTCAAGTTTCATGTATTATCCGCCTCGGCTTATACCGACTGAAATATGTACCAATGACACAAGTTTCATAAAAAGGCAACTTTTTAAATAAAATTTTGTAAAAATGTCTCGACAGGAAAGGCTCTGATTTTTTCTTGATTTCATGTAACGAAGTATTTATAGCGCGAAATAGATTGCCAGAAAACAAATATCTCTAGCTCCCATGGCGAAAGGTCGCTGCCTACTTGACCAACCCACGACACAGTTTAAAACCTCTGTTTAAGGTACTAACCCTTTGAGTGTCTCAAGATTTCTGAGTGGGGTGACATTTCTTTTCCTCACTGTACATATTATAATTAAATAACCATGTCCATTAGTTAAAGTAATCCCAGAAAAGATTTTTTTGATCAAGAACGTCAAAACAAATTAGAAGTCATGCAGGGAAAACTGCAGGTTGGATGTATGCATTTGAGAGAGTACATTAAACGCTTTAATCCTTCAAAGGGTAAAGCGTTCAATAAATCAAAATTATTTTAATTTACGTATCGCTGCTTCATGATTGATTTTGCATTTCAATTACGTAATTTTTAGGATGAGAGAAATACACCCTATGAAGTACTGAATTAAAATTCTAATTAAATATACGGAGCATGTTGTTATCAGCTTTATATCATTTCTTCCAGTCACTCGGTTTGAAGGTCTGTCACGTGGTTTTGGGAAACAACAGGAATCCTAAATTATTGATTGGTTAAAGTAATTATCCCCAGTGATCAAAAGCACTAGTCTGCTCTTCGATAGCCAATCGGCTAAGTCGATTCGTAAGCCCAAGTGAATTACCATTCAGAGACCGTAGAACAGAGTGTTGTTTCGTTAGAAAGTCAATAATGAAATCAACGTGCTGCATGAGGATTTAATCTTTAAAAAAGATTTTACAAGCGCCACATTTAATAATCAATTTACAATATTTACTCTGTTTTAAAATAACAGGTTTCAGTCCCAAGGTTCAATCAGTGCTGACAAGCTCTGCGTTCGTTCTCTACAAAATTCGCAATTCGTTCTCTACCCTGGGGTCAGGAATCCAGGTCATCACTTCTACACCTCCTCGTAAACGAAGAGAGACTGTTATCTTTAGGTGGTCCGCTGGATACCCTTTCTGGTCAGAAATGCTCCAGAGACATCTGCTCTGGAAGATTTATATACTTGCGTTTAGTTCGTTAGGGAATGAATTTCGGGACCCCGAAGCATGAACTATGAGAAGCTAGAACCCCAAGGAGGAATACCTACCTACAATCCCACCTACAACTCATAGATTGCTAGCTCGGTGGATAAACCCATGTTAATTATTAGGAAGCATAAGCAGTAAACAAGCCGAAAACTAGAAAGAAAAGCCGTGAATGTGTAGGTTTGCTCACTTCTTTAGCAATCTTCGAGTTGTAGGCGGAGTAGGTTCGATTTTTGTACTTATCCTGGATGTATTCCTCTCTTCTGTATCAGCAAAATGCTTCCGTGTATGTATGTCCATTACTTATATTGGGTACAGCTTGACCGAGTGTGGCCCCTTGCGCCATAAAACCCAATCATCCTATAGGACGGTAGTTTCATTGCCTTTAAGTACTTGTCTGTTCTATATGACACAGATTTTCACTGTAATTTAATAAACCTGACGAAAAGTTAAGATTTTACTTTCGCTATCCAAATGCTCATATCGGAGTTACTTTAAAATGTAGTTTATTGCATCTTCGACGAAATTTGGGGTTTAATCGAATAGGTGTTCACCAATAAACTGATATATATTAATTTGGTATTCTTTGACTGGAATTTTTTTGAAAAAGTGCTGAAATTGTATTGGATAAACACACCAAGTGCCGTCATGTTAAAATACGTAAAGGAAATGCGTATTGCCGCAGAAACACTACCGCCACCTACATTTATCTTAACAGAAAATACCTCTCATATCCATTTAATTTGCAAGTCATAGATAAAAGTGTTAAATCAGTAGATACTTTTCAAGTCAAATAGATAAAAGTCTCAAATATAACCAGAATAAAGGAAGCGATAACTATCTTATGCATATAACAGGAAATGTTTCAACAAACGTAAACATCTTTAAAACGTAAAAAAGTAAAGATGAACTTACGATTTCCACAAACACAACTCCTAATTGTACATGAAAGTATAATATATATTTCGCATTTTCTCCCAGTAGACATATAAGTCTTCCATTATCGCATTCTGAACATGAATAGGGACTTCCTATTAATGCTGATAATTCTCGAGATGTACATATTAAACCCTATTTATAAGAGGATTATGGTCGTACAATTTTACGATAAAAACTTTACATTGTTACATTTACGACTGTAAAACAGTAAAGCTAGTAATTACTTTGGCGAAACATTCTGTTTTGCATTAAAATATATTGCCTGTCGTTTAATCTTATTAATTACACTAGCAAAATTGTCCGACCTCACTCGGATTGAATTGGTTAACTATATATTGAAAGCGACCAGAAATAATCACTTTCCTCTTTAGTAGAAAAAAGCCAAATTATTTAAGTATGAATAAAATAATTTTTTAACTCCTTTTAGATATTTTTATAATTTCTACAACCTACTCTGGACACAAATTCTATACGTGCAAATCCATCCATGTAATACATTTCATATGTATCGCACTTCTGCTAATGGTACAAGTTGGCGAAAGGTGAGACACTAAGGTAACTGCTACAAAAGACGATTTTGAAGAAGGATTAGGAATTCCCTTTCTTAAGTTCTATTCCTGTAAAATTGCTCAACTCAATTCGTAAAAATGACGAATCTACTGAGGATACTCTCTCACATAATTTACCTGCCAATATTTTTTTATTTGTGGAACTCTTTTCGAATTTCGCTACCATTAAGGGAAAGATGACTAATTTGATATTATCTATTGACGACTATTTATCACTTAGTTTGCTTTAAAAGCGAATACATTTTTCTTGATAATTCCGTTTCGTAGCACGTGCAATAATAAAAGAACTTGTTTCAAAATTTAATATTTTCAGTAGTGATTAAGCAAAGGTAACCTATTACCATTTTTTAAACGTTAAATTAATTTGACAGCTTTTCTTCTAAAGAAAATCATTGTTTTAAACAAACTCTTTCCCTATATAAGTTGCTTAAATATAGCTTCAATTCGTTAAATAAGCCACCTTGCTCATCTGTCGCTATGAGAAAGAATTTGTAATATTTCAAATATCCTAGTTCGGATATTTTTAAGATTAAAGTTCTTTCAATAATGACAAAAATCCACTTAACATTTGCTTTATTCCAACTTACATGCCGCTTTAAAAAGAATACTTTGCGGTGGTGTTGCATGTGATGAAAAGCAATTGCAATTTATTAAAATAATAAATATTTAAAACAAAATTAGGTAGAATTTAAAAATAGGAAATTAATTCGGAGCGAAAAAAATATCACTACTCGTGGCAAACGAACACGAGTTCCCGTTTTGTTGCAAAATATCGTCTGTCCCAAATGCTCGGAAATCTATATAAATAAGAATGGAGTGTTCGTATATTGAATATTTTCGATCCATTTCAAGTTTTCTATCCGTTTTGGACCCTTCTAATGCAAAATCCGTCTTTTGCGCGTTTGGTGTCTGTCTCTCTGTCTGTCTGTATGTGTATGCTCGTGATACCTCCAAACGGTTGAACATATTTTCATGAAACTTTGCATAATGTGAGTTCTTACATTCATTTAGTGACTGAACTTTTTTGCGTAAGTCTGTCTTTCCGTCTTCTGAGTAACTCTAAACATCTGAGTAACATCTGAGTAAAACATCTGAGTAACTCTACTTAAATCATTGATTTAAGTAGAGTTACTCAGATGTTTTAACATGAAACTTGCTTAAATACGTAGGCAAAGGAATTTAACAAATAATGCACATTCACTACACTAAAATATGATTTATGAAATGTAGGCCATTGCATTAAAATATTTTGAATCATAATGTGTGATACTTGTACAAACACGCAAACACAAAATCGATCATAGTACCGGAAGACGGAAAGACAGACTTACGCAAAAAAGTTCAGTCACTAAATAAATGTAAGAACTCACAGTATGCAAAGTTTCATGAAAATATGTTTAACCGTTTGGACGTAGCAAAAAGAACACACATACAGACAGACAGATCGACAGACCGAAACCAAACGCGTAAGAGACGGATTTTTCATGTTTAAAAAGCACTGAATGTTTGAAAAGCACTAAAAGTTGAAAAAAAATATTCGTAAGACTAAATTTCAAATTATACACATTTAAATCACATCTGCTTTCTTGCCTCAGGTTTTTGACAGGCATTCTGCCTTTAGACCATGCGAAGATTACGTTTCAAGGATATTGTCAAAATCAGGTATTTATGTTTTAACGTATGGGTTTGTTGTCGCTAATCATTTAAGCTCTTTACTTAAAATAGATAACCACCCAACGAAAGACTAACATAAAATGTATAAAAGCAGCATTTATTCATAAATATCTGAGAAATGAACGGACGTATCATTTAGGGCAGGGATGGTTTGGCCTTGTGGGTTTTTTTGCATATAAAATATAATACAGTTAATACAAAATTTCCTTAATTTTTATATTCTTTATAAGAATAAAAAAGGGGCCAAGTAAATATAAAACTAGGGAGATATAATGCATAAGAAGATATAATAATGAGATATATTGCTTATAAGAACTTATGCATCAATGTTCGAAGGAAGTGCTTCCATTCTTAGTGAATTTTCGAGGTATATACAGTTTTGCAAAAGTCCCCTAATTTACGGATTATATACTGAAAAACAATGAAACAAATATCTGGCAAGCATCTTTAGCAAATACAATAATTTTCTTTCGTTAGGAAAAGATATCTTTCAGTATAAAATGTTAAAATAGATCCGTGGAATCAATTTTAACCTTTCATAATGAAAGACATTTAACAACTACAAGTACAAGAGTTCAGCTTTGCTTTAGGTTTACTGATTGTCATTGGTGGTATCATCTCCTAACATGATTATACAAAAGGTAACAAAATACAAATAGGTATGTACGACGGTCAGGGATCAATCTCGAAATGACAGATCCGAGGACACCTCGTAATTTGGAATAACGTTCAGATGACAAAATCAACAACTGCAAGAATACAAATAGAAAATGTACTTTTTAAAGAGTCATCAAACAAAATACTTACGAATGAGCTTTACTCGTAGTATTCGGCAAAGTTTTAATATATTAATCTATATAAATAAGAATGGAATGTTTGCTTGTACATCGAATATTTTCGATATTTTTATACATATAAAGCAGAGTTGGCGTCTGTCTGTATGTTCTCTATACAAATCTACACCGTTTGACCAATCCATACCAAATTTGGTACACTTTTTTAAGTGTATTTAGAACAAATTTAGAACCCTGCAATACAAGCTACATATTAACCCCCTTCTCTTTAACCTAGGTGGGGCTAAATCAATTCGAAATTGCCATAGGAAAACATTGATCATAAAACGATTGCGGTACGCAACTCAGTTTGTTTTACCAGTATTGATCAAAATCAAATTTTCCAATAAAATTGTTTTACCAGTATTGCTCGAAAAACAATTTTTTCCGAAACGTTATATTTAAACAATTTAAAATTCTAATTATGTTTGAATTGATTTTTCTTCCACAATATAAATAATTTAGGAGGATTTGAATGATGAAAAATGGATACTTAAAATACTTAATTTCACACAACTTGCATTTTGTAATGGAACACGAAAAGACAAAACAAAAAACTCATTGATGATAAAAGCGCAATTTTGCTATTCGGTATCTGGCAACACCAGAATTAATGTTTTATTTTATAAATTAGATTTAGAATTCCGTGTTTGTGCATTTGAGTTAAGACAGAAATATTGCGGACATATTTGAGCATTTCTAAATTTTGTAAATTTGTGTTCCTTTTGTAAATAATTCATTATTGTCTATCAATATTTTTCAAGCATCTTTTTCGAATTTCTCTATTTCAGAATATTTTCATGACGTCGAAATTCGACACGCTTGCTCAGATATTTAGTTTTTCAGAATTCTATATTTTTCAATGACCAGAATTTCGTTTCTGTTTGCATTTATGTGCTCCATTACTTTCCATATTACAGATATATTATTTAAGAGTTAAATTGTAATGAATTATTTTATTTTCTGTCAAATACCACTAGACATGGCTAATTTCTTGGGGGTATATGTATATTTCGAAGAACTTTTCTTAAGTCTGGATAAATACGTTATAGTTTGTAGAATTCTGTTTCATAAAAATAAATGGAAACCTTTTTAAGTAAGGAGTATAACTTCTTATTTTAAAATGACTAGTAAATTTAAAATAAAGTTATTCTAAAATAAAATATGTTACGTTAAATCAAAACGGATAGCCATACGTTGTAGTTCAGATATTTCTAAATGTTGACATATTTTCATTACATTTGTTTTTCATGCTTCATGGGTATCATTGCAAGCTGTACTCCATAGTCAACTAACTACGTCTATAATTCTAAATATGTACGCGTGGTTTCCAGATAGAAACTGAATCTCAAATGAAAAAAGTACCTTAAGGATTCGATCAAAACTAAATTTTTCTGTTGGAGGAAAGCGAATTTTAAATAAGACTTTGCTGATTTTGGAATAATATCGTAGTAAGGAAGTATGTAAACTAGGACTTGAAAAATAGAAACTTTTTGTCTTAAGTAGCAGAAGGTCTAGGTTGCTTACTTGAAGTTGAAACTGTTCGTATACAACTTAGTGAACAACTGTGAAACATTCATTGAAAGCAGTGATTTTGTAAAAAGTGTAATCGATTGAGTTTGCTTTGTCTACAGTGATGACATTTGATTTAAACAAGCTCCGTTATTCCACGTGCGACTGAATAGAATTTTCAAGAAAAAAATGTGTGCTTCAAAATAAATTAACCACGAATGCCGTAATAGTTTAATTTGCCATCCTCTCACAATTATAATGTAATTCGAAAACATCGAATCCATAGTGCAAGGGTACCACAAATAATACGAGAATGATCTCGTAAATATTAATTTGAAAACTGAGTGCAAGATTATACGCTGAAAGTTCCTCATTTTTACTGAAAATGAACTTAATTGGCATTCGTAATCACTCCAAAACTCAAAATTGACTTCTGAAATCATCTCAGAAAAAGCTTCTGTAGTTTGTCTAACAAGAGTGTGATGAATATGAAATGGATTATATGGATGGATATATTATGTATACATATTTGTTTCCGAAGTAAATTGTAGAAGCTATGAAAAGATTAAAACGATGTTAAAAAAATATTTTCTGTACACTTAAATGATGCTTGAATTTTTCTATGAAATAGAATCAACATTTAACCAATTCAACCTGAGAATCGCCGGGTAATTCTGCTACTGATGTATAAAAGATTCAGCTGTTAAAAGTGATTAATAAGAAAAATTATAACTTCACACCTTATCGAACACGAGGAATTTAGATAACTTCAAAAATAAATCATAGAAGTAGCACAAAAATTTATATCGTTTTCTGGAATTATGTAAATTACCCATTTTTGATTAAAATTTATTATCAAATTCTAATAAAATTTATTTTTTAAATCTAATTTCGAAATCACATCTTTGAGCTTTTTTGTATTTTATGTTTTACTTTTTAGTAAAATAGTGTACTAACAAAAGTAAAGATTTATTTTATCAAGTAGATGAAAGATTTGATTTTTTTTCATGTAATGATTCAATCCTCAGAGTGTCACGTACGTATTATTCCATCATGCAACCTGAAGTCTCTTCATGATTTCTAACCAAATTTGACCTTTTTTACCAGCGATTTTCAACCTTTTCCATCTCATTGCACAAATCTAATTACCAAAATTCTGCTACACACCAAAACAACGTATCGTTAGAAGCAAAAATAGATATAATTTGATTGATTTACAAAATAAAAAGGTACTTACCTATCCTTTTTGCTTCCAAACGACTTTTAAAAATCTTTCTGAAACAATTTATTTTTGATAGTTTTTAATACAAATTTAAAGTCGAACACTTATTTGCACTGGAATTATTTATGTGGCTATTAATGATACGGTATTACTTGAAATTATTTGTGAACACACTTGTCAAAAGTTCATAACAAAATCGTTGAAATAAAATAATACACAATGTAAACCGTTTTACCATCCGTCAGACATACCAGTGCCATTCTTGTGGTACACCGCTATAAAATTTCTGTTCTTGACCAAGAGAATAGTTCCTGAGATTTTTTTTAATCAATCGATATGGTTACTTAATCATTATGTGTGTTTCATGGGGTGAAAGTAAAACTACACTACTCGTAAATTTCGTGTGCTCAGAGGGGTAAAGTATATTACAAGTATAATATTTATAACCATTCAATTATGAAATATAAATAAACATATTTCCTACTGAAAAGCTCTTTGTCGTATATATACGTTTTATTAAATTAATATTAGAAATACCCAATTAGGTGTATACCTAATTATTTATGGTTTGAAGTATTTCTTGACTGGCCGTTTATTAATTTCAAACCCTGTAGCAACACGAGATTAAGGTAAAAAAAGTAGCCCTTGGAAATATTTAAATGCGTTTTTTCTAAAAGAGCTGTATGTGTTTACACAAGGAAAGATAATATAAAAGTAAAAAAGGGAGATTCCATACTTTCCGTAATAAAGTAAAATAAATTACACAAATTCTATTCAATATTTGTAGGCTCTTATTGAAAATTATCTTCTTCAGAATGGTTTTCTCTTGACATTTCTGAGTTGAATTATTTCGAAACAATCTTTTTATTACATAAGGATAATATCCTTAATATTTTCTATTCACTCGAGCAAATTCAAATACTTCATTGAAAATTTTCTCTACAAGTTTTGTGTATGATAAGGTTTGATAAGTACAAACTTTCAATGTAAAAATTAAGGAAATATGGAGAAGTGGGACATACAATATTATATTTAATTTATTTTTGTTTGCTCAGAGAAAACTTTTGAAATATTTGTATTTTCAATAGTCAATATTTGGAACTAAGAATAAGTTTGCATGAATGTGGTTTGAAAAACATCGTTTCTATTTCACGGAATTTCTATTTAATATGTGTATAGTTTTGTTTAAAATAATCTGCTTTGAAAAGATTTGAATAGTTATACTGAAATTAGGTTAAGATAAATACGGCATTTTCATAATAGAGGTAGTCTTTCGAATGGGTTATCACTGCATCCAAAATTTAATGGTGGCCACAAGGAGATAGAATAACAGTAGAGGTCAAAAAGTACTTTTTGAATTGTTGGGCATGCACTGAGTTATAAAAGTATGCTGTCGTGTCAAATATCTAACTACTTTCAGGTGTTTGATAAAAATGTTGCTTAATTAATACTTAAGAAATAGTCTTTATCAACCGTCAAATAGTCGAGTAATGGCGTTTTGCTAAACGCATTAAAATGTGATAAAACTTATGAAATCAAGCAAAGAATTCAACTTTCATTTAACACGCAAAATTATTGACTAAGTAAACATGTTATAATGCCACTATATATATATACAGAAATCCGAATAAAGTTATGTTTATGTGAATAAAAGTACTTTTGAAGTGATCAAGTTTAACACTTTTAAATACAGAAGTACACGAGAACTTTCGAGGCAGAATATTTTCGTTGACAGACTGACATCAGGTTATTATTTCATTTTGCGATTGCGAACTACAAACGGCTCAATGTGGTAAGTTACTGTTGATTTGAACACAGTTCAAGAAAAGGGATATTCATGCTATGAGTCACAAAAGTATTCAGCAATCTCAAGTGTGCAGAACATACACTGTAAATAATCTGGGAGTATATGTTGACAGCTAGAGTAGATACACTTGAATTGCTTGCCATTTACTTTACAAGAAGAAAATTGAGTGAAAGAATCTCAAATCAGTTTGGCCAGTGTCAAATTCGAAGCATACTCATTGCTGATCTGGGTGTGTTGACCTCTGGAGTAGATACACTTCAATTTATTGCTTGTACTATGGTTCAATATCATATTTTGATACTTTTAAAAGAAATTTGAAAATGTTTGGTGGCAAATTTGAATTAAAGTACAGATTTTGATCCAATATGACAATAACCTAAAAGGTAGTGCTTTGCATATAGAGGTCTCTTTGGTATGAAAAAGGTCAAAACTACTTAAAATCTGATAAGAAGATTCGTATCCTATCATTACCTTTATGAAGAGATCTAAAAAGTACATATTATGTCAAAAAACAGTGAAATCAATTGAAAATCTTTCTTCAGAGTAGAATGCAATTATTTTCAGTTTCACCTAATTTCTGGATTAAAGAATGAATGATATTTAGTCTTAAGGGCCAAAAAGATGCAAGACAAAACTCAAAATATATTTAGAAACATTGATATTTAACAAACTAGATCATAAATGCGTTAAAATCAGCGAAAAGAATCTATGATCGCTATTTTATTTTTCAATTGGAACGTTTGGCCATTGATGAAGCACCGGAGAATCGAATCATCTCACATTGATAATAACATTTCGATCCTATCAGATAACCGAAGCTCCATACAACATCTAAATAAGTGGTGAAAACCTAGTGTCTTTACCAGCAGAAATATCATCCATATGAGACATCTGTGTGAGAGGAACATGATATATCTCCTATGGATCACTTCGCATGTTGGTCTGCAAGAGAAAGAAACCGCCAACCTGTAGCTTAAAGAGGGAAGTGTAAATACATCTACACCATTAGGTATATTACCTATAATGAAACCGTTTGTAAGATTAAAAAGTGCGCATCAACAGAATTTGGAGGACTTGACTCATGACTGGTGCGCCTGTAGGCAGTACAGTGCCTTTCTGGGTAAAATTGGCATCAGGAAAGACTGCTCTCTAGGCTTCGTTGTGAACCAATGAAGATCGAATTGAGTTGCAAGCATTTCCTTCTGTGCTCTAGATGCAATTCAGCTCAGGCTTCGCTCTAGCATATCATCTACTATCTCGGCTATCCTTCAGGTCAGCTTATGCATCATTCTGAAATGATTTTTGAGGGTCTCAAGTATTAAGGGTTGACTTACTGTAATTTATTCATGCTAAGGAGATAGATAAGAAGTAATAAGATGAACATTGATTTTAATGCTTTTATTCGACATTTATATTTACAGAAGGTGGCCGAATACTTTTGAGCGTCTAATTTTAAAGGTTGCGCTATATTTTACATATTTTAGCAATTTTTTAAATAATTGTTCTATTATTTTAATGGGAGGCTAAAATATACTGACATCGTATGTGGTTAAATCGTAACTTTAAGACTACGTCTTTTTTGAATACGAGTACTTACAGATGTGATGTGGCCGCATGCTTTTGTGAACCACTGTAGGTTTGCTTACAGTACCACGAATATCAAAGTAAATATTTAGTTCAAACTAGTTTTTTTGTTTAATATTGGGTAATTAAGCTCGTTAACGCTTTTATCCGATAATGATGCAATTTGACAGCGAGAAATACGGAATATTGGTTCAGAAACTGATAAAAATTCCCTGCTAATTATCGACCGAAACGAACATTTTGCAAGCTAACTGACAAAGACGTAAAACTAAACAAATCACTTTTGATACAAAGCACAACCCGAAAGCTTTATCCTCGTGTCGAGGTATGTCGATTTCTTGCTGATGCATTATTTCTTCCGTGAGAGATTAATTAAGAGCCTAAAGGTGATCGTGTAAAATAAACTAAACAATGCTACAGCCCGTAATTCTCTCCCGTTCCCTGAAGGTTTGGTGAAAAGCAGGAGACGAAAATTTCATAATTTAACAAAGCGTATAATGACATCAGATGCTAGAAAAAAATATCGTTTCATCTAGGAAAATTTAATACTTTTATTGCACCAATTCAGTGAAAAACAGGAGACACCCGGTAAGCCAATTTAATTGTGAGTCTTAATTAACTTAAAATTTATTTTCTTTCTTATAATAATGCATTTTCAGATAAACTGAAGGAATTGACAGCTCTAGGGAAAATGTCTGCAGCCCAAACCCCACCGAGGTGTAAAAAGTAAATTAAACTATCTTTAAAGTTATTAAAGCGTTAAGGGACAGAAAGGGAAAAAAGTAGACTGAGGCATTGTTTTTGGCAAAACATCTTCAAAAAGTCGGCTACTCGCAGTCCACGGTGCAATTGCTGGCAATTTAATCTACACTTAATACCTTTAAGACTCAACGGGATTTCTCGCACGATTGACGGATCATAAATCAAAAATGGCGGAACAAAAGATTGGGTTAAACACTCGAAATTTTGTAAATTGGGTGCTGGGAAAAAAGGACAAAGATTGACACAGGCGGAAGTTTAAAGTAAAAGAGGGTTGTGGGGCTAAGAGAAAAAAATTCCTGTTTACGATGCAGGGGTTCATCACTCATCGAGGCGATCAGCGTCAAGAGAAAAGTTTAAACCCATGCGCACATAAATAGAGATAAGAACGTTCAACTTGAGGATTACCTGAGGCTGTTTTATGAAACAGATAGGGCGGGTGTCTTTTTCGGAAAAAAAATTCGTGAAATAAAAGAGGAGGTAAATATTCCGTGAATCTAGTGTATAACCTCTGAGAGTAACTTACACAAGTTTCTTTTTGCGGCTGCATTGGAACGAAGAAAGATTAAATTTTGTCTTTTGTTGCTTGTGACTGGTACATGATGTGTTTTTGATACCATAAGCACACATATATAATGAATTCAGAAGACAGATTGTATAGTTTTCTTAATTTTGTTATTTTTTATTTGGATTTCAAGGGAAATGAATAGCAATAAAAGACTGAAGGAAAAATACAATCGAATTAGTTTCCTTTAAAAGTCATTTTTTAAAGGCCACCATTTTTTACTGGAGAAATTCTGTCTTGTAAATAAAAATAAAATGTATTTTATACTACCTTATTGAAGGATTTTGCACTGCAAGGAAGTTTGTTACGTTAGTACGGGCTTATTTGTCAACAATCGAAGTGCGCTTAAAAATATAAGGATCGCTTTGATATATTGAGTTATTCGATCTTATTAGGGTTAAAGGAAACCAAATACCAGAAATGAGCAGTATTAGATAGTTCTCATACAGAATTCTATGAAACTGAAATAATGAATCACAAGTTAATAATTAAAATCTAAATTCGATTATAATCTCTATCAGGTACTAAAATCAATGTTAATTAAAAAAAAGCGAAAATCATTATCATAGTTTATTCATACACACCTGTTCAAAAGTTAAGGATAATACTGGATTCGTATCAAGCAGGGTCACTTCATCCCAATAGAGTACGCTTGGGATGCTCTCGGACGTAGTATTGCAGCACACATTACATTACCAAGGGCAGCACAAGAACAAATGTGTGCTCAAGTGTCCGAATGGGATTAGGAACTATTGGACAACCTTGTGGAAAGCACGTCTGCACGTTGTGACACCTGCCATTAAGGTCAGAGGCCAGCACATTTCTTATCAGGTAAAATTTTAAAAGAGCAACAAATGCTTTTTTCGATCAACAATGTGTCTTCACCAAAGCATTTCTTTTCCTTCCATTAGTTCCCGGTACTACCTCGAGACATGTGAGTGTTCTTATTTTTTTCCACATAGCTTGAGGAATATTCATTTGTCATTTGAGGCATTTGGTGCAGGTACTTGGAACGGGATTCATCTCAGACTTTATTATCCTTAATCTGTGGACATGTGTATATTTATGTAACATGGCTCAGTTCAGATATTAATGCGTTTATGTGCTGAAACAACACTGGAAATGAGAATAATTATGCAATGATTTTTAGATAATAACAGTCAATAGTTATTTAGTAGTATTAAAAATGTGACTTCCTCGGAAAGTTGCCTATGTTATACATTTATATGTAAAGGCAAATTTGTGTCTGACTTTACTGAGAGCAAGTGTTTTATACAAGTACCTTTCCAATATTTTTTCAAACATTAACCATCTGAGGTTTTCACACGAATAGATCCGTTCTGCAATCTGCAGTCTTCCCTGCATGACTTCAAATCAGTTTTGATTTTCTTGATCAATACAAACTTTCCTAAAATTCGGAAAGTTGCCTACATTATACATTTATATGTAAAGGCAAATTTGTGTCTGACTTTACTGAGAGCAAGTGTTTTATACAAGTACCTTTCCAATATTTTTTCAAACATTAACCATCTGAGGTTTTCACACGAATAGATCCGTTCTGCAATCTGCAGTCTTCCCTGCATGACTTCAAATCAGTTTTGATTTTCTTGATCAATACAAACTTTCCTAAAATTCGGAAAGTTGCCTATATTATACATTTATATGTAAAGGCAAATTTGTGTCTGACTTTACTGAGAGCAAGTGTTTTATACAAGTACCTTTCCAATATTTTTTCAAACATTAACCATCTGAGGTTTTCACACGAATAGATCCGTTCTGCAATCTGCAGTCTTCCCTGCATGACTTCAAATCAGTTTTGATTTTCTTGATCAATACAAACTTTCCTAAAATTCTTTCAGCCAATATATGTGATCATTTATTACTTACGTGTGTTGTGGGAAAAATTGTACTATACTGCGACTTTGACGAGAAGGTAGTTGACCTTGGGATCAGTCGATTTTTGAAAAGGTGTAAAACTTTATTGGGAGAAGGCTGCCACATGCAAAACCATGAATGTTTCACCCCGACAATGCGAGTTCATTACTGTCGCTTTCAGCCCTGAATGATTAACTTAGAACTGGAATCCCCGCTGAAGACGCCAGTTGTGGATGCGATTTGTTTACGTTACAACCAGTCCTCTAATTTAACTAATAGACACGTTCGAAACCACGTGACTCGACAGTCAACTCTCGCGGGAATAGGACTTTACACTACTCATAAATCTCGTGACGCTCAGATACTTAAGAAGATAAAACTGATAAATTTGATTTCTCACTCGCGTTCGTTCGTAGAATGCAACAAAAAGTACTCCATGTGAACTTGACATCAAAAAGTACATAACATACAAACAACCATTTCAATAACAGAAAAACAACTTTAGCGTAAATAACATTCTATATACGAATGATGATTGATGTTCACAAATAACTATTTACCCCCTGAGAGTCAAAAATTTCCGAGTACTATAGTATTGCTTTAACGCCACACTTAATGACTAAATAACCAAATCTATCGTATAGAATCCTTTGGAAAGATGCAGTTGCTCCTTTCCTTAGAATAGGAGAAACCTTTGGAAGATTTTATTGGCCCTTTCCTTGGAATAAAATCCTTTGGAAAGATTATATTGCTCCTTTCCAGAATAGAATCCTTTGGAAAGATTATATTACTCCTTTCCAGAATAGAATCCTTTGGAAAGATTATATTACTCCTTTCCAGAATAGAATCCTTTGGAAAGATTCTATAGCTCATTTCCCTAGAATATAATTATGTGGAAAGACTGTTGGGCAAGAAGATCACAATTGGTTAGACGTCATCACGCTTAATTCCACCTTGCAATCTGCAGGGCAGACTGCAGATTGCAAGGTGGAATTAAGCGTGTTGATCCCTCAGAGGTTTAAAATGACATTGATGCATTAAAAACTATTCTGAATTTTTTTAGAAACCGGATTGCATTCAATTTATAAGCGAGTTTCCTAGTACTGCATCATTTTAAAGGTTTCTTTAAAAGGGTTTTATGTCATAAAGAGCTCGATCGGAAGCATTTTCAAAGCTCCTTTCAGACTGCTTAACAAGTGATGTGTTAACATAACTTTTCGAGATGAGAAAAGTCTACGTGAAAGAACCTCGAATAAAAGATTTATAGAGTTTAAAGTCCACTATTCCTGCAACAAAATCTGTTGATGGATAATATGTTTCCGACTGTCTGAAGAAATATTTCAGAGTTAGGAAGCATATAAGAATTTGGTTACAGTGTAAGCCATTTATTGCTTCTAACTTTACGAATTTTTCGCATTTAAGCTAGCTACACGATTTGCATTAAATTTTATTGATATACATAGTAATTTCAAATTTAGTAAAATAAATTCATAAAATATCTGTATTTGCAGAAAACAATTCCTTTCTAAGTACACTTATAAGCATTTTGTCGTTTTTAGAATATTTATTAATTTCTGGATTGCCTTCGTGGAAAAATAATTGTTTGAATATTTTTTATTCGGTGGTTTCGCCTCTTTTTTTGAAATTCTGAACTATGATCAAAATAGTGTACTTTAAGAATTTCACTTTAAAATATTAATTAAATCCTTCAGCCCTTTTACCTGAGAACAAAGGAGATAATCAACCCTCCATCAGTGGTGATCTTTAACAAATGAGATCGCGTTGCATCTGAGGTGCTCGACGTGGTTTTACTAGTTACACACGCATTAATTATCCATTTTTAAAGAAATACATAGTACACTTTAGGCCGTACTAAAACAACATTAATAACTGTAAATAATTATTTAACTTTATAAATAATACATTCATTGAGTTTCTCTTTTCATTGCGTAACTTTGAAAACAGGTAGCCTGTTAGGACTAGTGTGACTAACGGAAAACTTTTTCCATGCAATTAACCGTTTCAAGATAGATGTATTGTATGGAGAAGTTCTATCACACAGCAAAACAAGTTACCTGTGAAGCAATCTCTGACCTAAAATGCTGAGTTTATTTCAGAAGTCACTCTCATACTTTGTACAGATTGGTACAAATACTACTTTGTGAGGTATTCCCTGCAGTCGAAGAATGACTTTCTTCGAAACTTCTGAAATCGAAGTTTTTGTGACTGAAAATGTTCTCTTACACCTGCAGATGATTGTCGTCTTGTCTTTGGACTATACGGATAACACAATTTCACTATCAGTTACGAGTTGTTTAAAACATTGCGATTGCTATCTGCTATTTCAATCAAATCACGACATGCAACATTTATATTTTACATGTGTGCCACAGAAAATGCGTGAAAAACAATGCTCTTAAAAGCAATGTTAAAGTATCCACACTTAACATGCTATGTGAAAAAAATTTCTGAAGGAAAGCGTCTAACTATTCTTATGACATACTACGTGACGAGACTTTAAGCTGTCTTAATAATAAATGTCTGATTGAGACTCATTTTTATGAAGTATTTCCTGACAAAGATTGTCTTTGAAACTTTTGAAACCGAAGTTCAAGTAACTGAGGTAAATATTTTCTTACACCTACAGATGATTGTCGTTTTGTCTCTGGACCATAATGTTAGAACTTGTTTAAAAATTTGCTATTGCAATCTGCTATTCTGATGAAATCGCGACATGCAACATTCGTATTTTTCATCTACATACAGCAAATGCGTGAAAACAATGTACTTGAAAACAAAGTTAAAGGGATCCGCACTTAGTATGCTATTCGAGAAAAATTTCCGAAGGAAAAGTGTTTAACTATTCCTATGACATACTACGTGACGAGACGTTTAAGCTGTTTAAGTAATAAAAGCCTAATTGTGACCCATTTTATGAACCGTCGATAAGAATAACATGTCGTGCTTGAGAAATTCTGTTATATATCTCTTGTGGACCCTAAACTGTCATTTATGTCACATACATCACATTGAATACAACAGACACTTACAAAAACTGTTCAGCAGAAAATATTGTAAGTGCCAATAGCAATAGTTAAAATAACAGTAAATTCTGTTTGATGCTGTATAATACTTTCTACTATTCGTTCAAAATATTTGTTTTCAATTATCAAAGCTGTTTCATTTTATGCTTAGTTTGAAATTATAGAAATGTGATTTGTAGTTGTTTTTTAATAAAAGGTTGTATTTATACCTATTATCTATTCAAGCATTTCTTGACCTAAGAAATGAGCTCAACTACTTTTCAGTCACATCATACGTACTAAACTCACAAACTCTGTAAGAAAAAATAACTTTTATTAAAAAGTATTAGATTATTTTTTTAATAAGTTTATAATTAATCCTCTGTATGCACTTATTTTAAGCTTCATGCCTCATGAAAATGACAAAAACAGTTCCAATATTTCATAAGCAAAAATATTATAACTACATATGACTCACACATAGCTTTTGGGAGATAGAATTTTAACTGACGGTGACAATAGCGCATTTTGTCTGATCCCCAGTTGGTTTATTGTACATTCAATACGACTCAGATTGTATTATAGCTCAATTATATACATATATGACTTGAATGAAATGTATTTTAAATTACTCATGGATATAACTTAATAGTGCACTTTTAATACTTGATACATTTCTTCAGGGGTACCTCAGTAAATCTGTTTTTTTCATTTTTAAAATTTCCGTAAATATTATTATTTTAGCATTTAACTTCAATAAGGCTTTCATATTCATCGTATTCATTTCTTGCTTTTTTTAAATATATCAGTTACTCTTTTATATTAATTATCTAATAAATAAATATGAAAAAAAAACATGACTACTAGTATGTCACATGATTCATTCATGTAATAAGGCAACATGTGACTGATCGTGAGCATATTTGTAGAATACAAACGCTTAAACGAAACTTAGCTGAACATATTGAAATAATTTGGAATAAGTATTTTAGTATATGGTACTTAGGTAATCCTTTTTGACAAACAAACACGTTAACGAGCTGAAAATATTTTTTAAATGTTAATCAAAAACCTCACGCATTGTTATATTTAAAGATCGTTTACCTATTCTTAAAATAACAGATAAAATGCCTTACATTTTCGATTAGAATATAATTCCCAAGCTGCTGACTGCACAAAGAAACGTTCTTTCCTGAAAGATAACAGTTAAAAATAACTTTTTTAAAGGAAATTCTGCATATTTTTTTGCCACGAATTCATTTTTCCTGATTGAAGGCATAGTTTTTTAAATATTCTTTGACTTTATGAAAGTTTTATGCTTACGCGACGTTGCCGGCTTTATAAAGAAAGGAATATTTTTATCTAGGTTTTAATATTTCAACCATGAAGAAAGTATGTAAGTTGAGATAAAGTTGCATTGTCAAACACTTTTTTTATTAAGATGGTGTTTTTCGTAGGACTTGCGTCTTTAACCCAGAAAATACTTTTTTGATCGAATTTTTAATTAAAGTGAAGCTAAAAGTATGCGGGATAACGACAACATGTTTAAAAATTGAAGAAATATATGTTGGAAAACAGTATCAAATTTAAACATGAAAAGTATTTCATTGTTTGATTTCTGGGATCACTTAAATAATGAGGCAGATTTAAATTAAGAGTTACTAGTATTATAAGCTCTATAAAAATTGAGCTTAATATTAATTGAGTTATTGGGTTACTTATAAATCATGTAAAGATCTATACTATTGTACACTATCTACCAATAAGTATTTGGACACCCATGCAAATTACTATATCTGCGGTCCTGATATACGTCATGCCCTCCGCCGTTAAATATCGTGTAGGAAACAACATTGGCATTAGTCGCATGCAAGATGCCACGAAGTGCAGTTATCTGATTTCAAGAAAGGTGTAATCGTCGGGTATCACGGAAATGGCCGATTCTTAAGGGACATATCTAGCGAGCTGAATTACCCAAAATCGAAAGTGGCCTATGTGATTCAGAAGTGGAAGGTGAGCGGTGATTGTCGGAATGTGCCCCGAGTCGGCAGACCCACGAAACTGGAAGATAGAGACCGACGGGTGCTGTCCAGAGAAATTCGGAAGAACCGCACCCAACCGATGGCCCACATACTTCAGGAGTTTCCACAGGCATCCGGGAGTGTTGTTTCGATGAATACCATCCGTAAGGAAGCACATCTGCTTGGTTTTCATGGTCGTGCTGCCGCCCATAGGCCTTTGATCACAAAGTCCAAACGCGCTGCTCGGTTAATGTGGTGCAAAGCATGTCGAAAGTGGACCGTAGATCAGTGGAAACGGGTTCTCTGGAGCGACGAATCAAGGTTCGCCCTCTAGCGTTCGGATGGCAGGGTCTGGGTCTGGCATCTGCCTGGAGAACGCCTCCTGCCAGAATGAATTGTGCCCACAGTAAAGTTCGGCGGAGGTGGAATTATGGTCTGGGGGTGTTTCTCTTGGTATGGACTGGGACACTTGGTCCCAATTCCTGGTAAGCTCAACTCCGACGCCTACTGCACTATTTTGGATGACAGTGTGCTTCCTACGTTGTGGCAGTTTTACGGGTTGAACCCATGTTACTTCCAGGACGATAACGCCAGCTGTCATGTTGCGAGGTCCACCATGGATTGGTATGGTGACAATGGGGTTAACCGAATAGACTGGCCTGCCCAGAGCCCATACTTGAACCCTATCGATAACCCCTGGGACGAGTTGGATCGCCGAATTAAGGGGTGCACAACCGTCCAATATCGGTGAAGGAACTTACATGTCTTCTCCAAGCCGAGTGGAAGAAAATACCACTAGCCGTCATACAAGGACTTGTGGAAAGCATGCCCCGTAGAGTTGAGGCTGTAATTGCCTCTCGTGGAGACTCTACCAACTATTGAATATGAATAAATTTTGTTTTTCTATTCTATCACAGGTGTCCAAATACTTATTGGTAGATAGTGTATAAAGCTAGGTGAAAAACGATTAAAAACTTGCCAAATAAATTATTTTGATGAAATCTGTTGTGCAATAATTAATGTATGATAATATGTTTCACAATAATTTACGTATGATAATTAGTTTCAAAGTAATAATTTATCTTGATTATCTAATTATCCGCAGTATAGAAAAAGTGACACATGACAGTGAAAAAGTGAAGTACTAATCAATACCTTGATTTTGAGAACTCATAAAGTTAAATAGATGAGACATAACATACTTTATTGCCTAAGTATTAAAAATATTTCAACAGTTACGTTTGTCTTTGATTGTGTTGTATATCTAGTGGAGAACTAATTGAGTACTTGAAATCCGAATTTGGATCGTGTTAACAATATTTTTAAACAAACATCTGAATTGGTGTTATTTCTGTAATTGTAATCGAGATTATCCCTATGGTGTTTAGACTAATGTCTCCTACCCCAAATCTTTTGAATAATATGACACAGCAACTATTCTACGAATAATATCTAAAAGCGTAAAGGAAGTTTCATTTCTGTATTTAAATCAACATTTCGTAAATTTTTTCATTGATTTACGTATAGATCAACGTTCATTGGATTTATAAAGTGTGTACTATTTGAATTATATAGTTAGTTATTGAATCATGTATCCAGTAACAAGTATCCAATGATATATAAAGCTATTGCAAAGAAAGGTACTATGGTGACTACATTTAAATTGTTGTTATCCCCGAAATTGCAATTCGTAAATTATCCCAGTGTTGAGCAATTGTAGTGTCACGTACTATACCTGTACAGTGCTGTATAGTAGTATTGTATAGTAGCTAATGTATCGGATACGAGGTTGAGCCAGTAATTATCTGTAAAACAGTGATATTTTTGTTTATGTTGACAGCACTGCCTTTTTTGAGTGCATCGCTAGACGAGGTTTTGTTGCTATCGTGACATTAACCACTTTCCTTTGCTTTCCGCTTGCACCAATGATAAACAGCTTTCAATTATCAGTTTTTGTTGGTTTTTAAGTATATCAAAGGTCCAGATCCATCAAAAACTGTCAGCAAAACACAAAAGACATACAATGA
The DNA here is from genome assembly GCA_933210815.1 of Meta bourneti. Lineage (NCBI taxonomy): Eukaryota > Metazoa > Arthropoda > Arachnida > Araneae > Tetragnathidae > Meta > Meta bourneti. Next base: position 30,298,701 of record OW119923.1, on the reverse strand, counting down.
TCATTTATCTGTTTTTTGTGGTTTAAAATCAAGGACCAAAATCTATCAAAAACTGTCAACCCAGTACGGTAGAAGTATTGGAATAACTATGAATAGATTGAAAAGTTCAAAAATGGTCGCACAATTGGAAAGCATGAAGAAGCCGTTCGTTACCACAACGGACGGTGTGGAAGTTTGCAGATTGGGGTTCCAGATTAGACGTTGACCTCGTCATCTGACCGTGATTCAAAATTTCGAGTTGTTGTCCTCGTATCTTTCCCTTCGAGATAGATACCGGACCGTTGTCGGGTTGCCGCAGTGCGACGTAAATCAACACTACCTACCATTAAAGTTTATATCTTTATCTTCCTAGTTATTCATAGCATAAATCTTCATATGAAATCACAAACGAACAACCGTTTTTCCGACCTTGCGGTTTGTCTGTCTCGTTGCTTTTTCCTTCTCTCCTCGTGATCAAGGAGTCCCCTAGTGGCCGAGTACTCTAAACCCATGGCCCCCCTTGTGAGAAAAAGCAATGTAAATCCTCACAATTGTTTAAAAGCAAAGCAAAAGTTCCATACGTCTAACACCCACTCTCCAATAAATTCCACCACGAGTACAAAATCGCCAATTGGCCGATTCGGGACCAGTGTGATTCTTTATTTCCTTTCGTTCCAAAAAGAAGGCAAGGGGGCTGGCCAACCCGCTGTTCCAAAAGGAAGCGACGTCAGTCCTTTAATCATGACTGATGAGTTTCACGTCACAGGAGAGATGTCAAGAAGGATGTAGAGTCAGGAGGTGGAGGGAGCTGTTTCCCGCTACATCCATCGAACATTCCCCTTTTTTTCCTATCCTTTTTATTACCACTCTAGTTTCAAACCACTGCATTTTTTTCAATACTACCTTACCAGTACTTTATTTTTACTTTCCGAGAGGACGGCTTCTCGTTTTTATGGTTTTCTCTGTCGTGGTATTAGTTTCAAGAGGAAGAGGCTAGCTCTTTATTGGACGCGTAGAGGCAATTGGAGGATTAGCTTGGGCATCCAACCCCTACTTGATTATTTCACAAAAAATGCATGCTTCTTATTGGAGGAAGCGGTAATTCTGTTCAGGAATGTATGATTAAATTTGATAAGGCAATTCAATGATTACGCTGTTTTGTTGTTGAGAGCATATGTTTGATTATAGATGAATGATATGAGTGATATTCTAGGAATGATTTCATACCCGTTAATATCATGGCACACTTGTCAAATTAATTTCAGCTGGATATTGGTTTTCCAGCAAAAATTCAATTATACCTGACCTTTTTCTATGTTTTGTCTGTGTGACAGGAGGAGAATCGTCACTGTCAATTTATTTTAAAAGGTTGCCATCAGCTCAACCGATATAAACTACTACTAACACCATCACACACTCCCGTGCCTAGTATAGTGAGTTCAAATGATTGTGGATAGGTTGAAAAGAGAATGCCATCGAGGTGGAATTTCTATCCCGAATGTATTTTTTTGCATATTAATTACATCTATACATTATACTATATGTATATATGTCTCTTGGGCTCATCAAGTCCTCTTGAGTCTGAATCTCATCATGCCAACCATTCTTATCCTTCATCCACTAACAGATCAACCCAGGAAAAGTAAAAAAAAAACAAAATATGAAGGGGTTTGAAATTTTATCTGAATCAAAAGCATCTTGACCAATCAATTTTGATGATGATACTAATAAGTATAAAAACAGTAATTTTTCTTAACAACTCTAATATTGTGTAGCTTGTAAGTAGAATGTAGTGCATAGCTTGTGTAAATAGATTCCTGCTCTAGCATTATATATAAATGATGCTACTGAAACATACCGGTTGGTTATAACGTAACTTCCCCTGTGTACGAGTTTCTATAAACCTCAATTTGCAACGAATCGGAATCAAACTTGATATTCAAAGATTGAAGGAAAGTGCTCAAGAGTAATAGCGCTCTCATGGTTATGGATGCACTCGAAAACTTCCAAAATTTCGGATAGCAACATTCATTTTTTAAATCGAAATGTGATCATCACAGTGAAAAACAAAAAATGGCTTTGAAATTTTACCTTTGGATCTAAAAACGAAGAGCACTGTCAAAGATGAGTGTGAACGACAAAAGAGGAAAGAAAGGCAACAAGCAACCATAACAATTTACTTTAATTACAAATGATCCACATGGCCACTTTCACAGGCGATGACACTTTGCATGTAGGATATTGTGGACATCACTGAAACATGAATATTGAAGAAAAATATGCATAATCCCTCGTTTAATGGCTTCTTTCAAGTGAGACACACTTTTAGGATTCTCCTTGTACACTTTTGATTTGAAACATCCCTATAGAAATCCATTGGTGTTCTGTCAGGAAACGGTGATGGCCATGGATACCGAAAATGGCGGGAGATAACTCTGTCCACGAAGTGTTGTTCTAACAAATGTTTGACACATGTCTCAACATGTGGGAGAGCGCCATCTTGCAACGACGTCGACTATTGCTACTCAGGAATGAAGTAATTAATTTATATTGCTGAGTAGCGAGCACGCGTGACACTACACGTCATTAAACCTTGTGAAGCGGCGTGTTCAAAGTAGAGGTCGAGAACTAATATGCTTGTGCTGCCAACGCCATGCAGCAAGGGTTGAAGTTGGAAATAATGAGAGATAGTTTTTGTCCGCACAGTGTACACAGAATTTACGTTGTCAGTTAACGAAATAAGTGCTTCGTCAGTACTCAGTATGCATATAAATCAGCCGTTATCACGGTCATACCTTATGGTAAATTCATTCGCAGTCTAAACTTAGTTGTTCGTCACCCGCTTAAAACATCTGGACTCGATGGAATCAATATGGAAACATATGGAGTATAGATCGTAGATTCTTTAAGACCGCAACTTTAGGAACAAGGAGAAACAGAGAAACACCTTGTGCCTGACGATTAGCTTATGACCACCCGGCTTCGACGAATAATGTCATGCACTTCCACAACACGTTCGACAGAAACGGATGGTCTTCCAGCTCGAGGTGTAACGCAAGTGCGACCCGTTTCTTCAAATTTTCGCACAAGGGCATGTATAGCTCGAACAGAAGACCTTAGTCTGGATTATGATTTTGACTGAAAATACGCAATGCCTATGTGGTGTTTTGACCATTCAAGTAACAGTGCTTGACCAATCACGTGCTGTTTAGTGGAAACTCATTTTGTTCTCCTCCCGGAGAAGACACCATACTGACTAAACTGCCCGACATAAATGCTATTCATAGGTACTGGTTGCAACGACGTACCAAAGTAGTGTTTGGCGATTGGCGTTTAGTGATAGGTGCTTGTGATTTATGCAAACTACGTACATCTCCATTGCTGCTTGTTACCTTTCTTTCCTCATTCATACTCATCTCCTTTGACAGTGTTCTTGCGCAGTCGTCTTTACAGCTAAAGGTATAATTACAACGCCATTGTTGATTTTTCACTGTGCCGCTCACATCACGATGAAAAAAAAGTAGGTGTGCTATTCTATGGTTAGTTGGTTTTGGATTTTGTGGCTCAAGGGCCATATTTGATCAAGCTGCGCCAAACACAAGGCAGAGTCAAGTAATTGTGAAAAGAAAGGATAGAGAAAAGAAAGAGAAAGATCGCTTGAGCATACTGGGTCAGGATACATTGTTATTGCCATTCCGAATTTTGTTAACAATATCCGTTTCAGTGAGAGTTCTATTATTGTTATTTACATAATTCTCGAGCACATACCTACTTCTAAATCCATAAATCTCAAGTTTCATTCCTATTCGTTGAAAATTGCAAAGCAATCGCTAGGGGCTTGTATATATGGGAAGTTAGGTTATGACCACCAGCTGCATAAACATATGTAAACTAATTTTTTAACTACTCAACTCCAACATAGTTTATAAATATATTATTAGCCATTCTCAATGCCTTCAGTTTTACTGTTACCGAATATAACAACTTTTGCCATTAGTCAACGGTGGAAGGTGTTAGCGTAAACCAGTGATTTGTTTGAATCTGGTTGGAATAGATATGATATTACTCATTTCTTCCATTCAATTTCATCATTTTAGCTTATCCAACATTACTTTGCTGAAAATAATTTATTTTACTGTATAATTTATCAGACTATTAAGTGAAAGTACACCATACTTTTCTACTTAATGCAAAAAGCTTTACAAAAAAATAGGTACTACGATAAAAATTTAGCTTGCAAAGATAATTACCTTCAGAGATAAGCAAATGCAAAGCATTTGTGTCCTATAAACCAGAAATCCTCACATAAATGCTGATTTTGTGTACTTAACATATAGCAGAGATCATAAAAGATTTTTTTATAATGATTTTAAGCTATTTAATGAGTTTGACCTTTCGCTCAATAAACTCCAAATCAGGATTTTTCTTTCCAAAGGATTTTTTATGATTTAATTTAAAAACTTAGGGTAACATCGATTCCGGTAGCATCGGAAAAATTAAATATTTTATTTCCTATTTTCTTACCTAAGACAAACATCTCTTTATAAAAAAAAATTATTCTTAAAAGAGGATTCATAGACAGCGTTAAGGGTTCATTACTTCTTTCCAAAAGCATTGAAGCAATTTATAGAACATGGTGATCATAATAAAATAGGAGGTATTTAAAGCCTTAGAGTCAAAACACAACGCAGAGTGTGACAAATTCAACCAAATTTAATTTAAATATTATTTAGATCGTGGGGTTCTGATTTTAAAAACATAGTTCAGATTGTATACAGCAGAGAAAAAATGGTTAAATAAGATCCACTTTCGGAGTAAATTAGGCGAAGGAAGTAAAATTAACATTTTAGTATAATTTTTATTTTAGCATGACTTATAAATGTGATTTAATATTGTGTTCCTTACACTTTTTCTAAAACCTGCACTCTTTCAACATTATTTTTTGCTGTCGAACGCTGAAGGCCTCCTTTGATTTCCCAGAAGGAGCAGCGTTAATCGGCCTTAGGAGTGGCTCTGAATTACCTACTGTTCCTCGATACTCCAAGCACTTTATGACCCCAACTCAAAGTCACAGAGGATGAAATCAGGTGAACGGGCTCGCCATTTTGTAGGAAACGCTCAATACAATATTCGATATTTTATAAAATGTAGCTGCCATAGTACTTACTGTACAGGTAGAATACAGTGTTTAGAAATCAAAACTCAATATCAAAATAGCATTTACACCGAATTGGGTTGCGTATGGTCAAGCAAATGTGTGGCTGTTGGGTTTAAACATATCTTTAATTATGGCCAGCGTGTATATTATATATATTTCTATGGGGAAAAAGTCTTATGGATTGCAATATGCTAATATCTAAGAGCACTATGCTTAAGAATTCATATCTGTATTTGAACAACGTATGAAATAAATGAATTACAAACTTTATTAATATATCACATTTTTACACATATTAGTTATCCAGATATTAAGTACTTACGATATTCCAACGAATTTTATCTTTTGAATGGAGTATTTTTAAAAATAATCAGACGAGATTTCATTTCTCCGGACGAATGCTCAATCGGGGAGTGATTAAATGCGTTGTCGTGTAGCGTTATTCCGTGGGTGCAACATGTACTGTGTAGTGCTTCTCTTATTATCCAGGGATCGAAACTGGATCAATTCCATGATTGGAGTATGATGTACTTAATCCAAAAAATGTATAGGATCATCATGAATGTCCTTCCATGATATCCCGAAACACTGAGGTACATGGTCAGGACGTTATACTGTTACCCTGACAGTTGTGACAGTTGGGTATATTTTGTCCTGATACATATCTCAGAGCTCAAGTGAGACCAGTTCTAAATCTTGAAAATGCCATATGTTCTTCTCTAAATAATTTGAGGTTGGCTATTTATCCAGATCTCTTTTCTCAATACCAATAGTATTGTGGAACCCTATCCCAGACTTCTTTTCTTGTACAAGGAGTCTATTTCTTCAAAAATAAGTAAATTTCTCTCTGGAAAATTTAATTTATACCAGGCCCTTGCAAGTCCTTCCACCATTTCATTACCGATATTCCCACATGAGATGGATTCCACATCAAATGTACCAGGAAATGTCTTGAAAGCCTCGAAAGTTCTATTATCGCAATGGAAGTAGGATCTCTTACTGAATACTAAGTTTCCAAGTCTTCTAATATATTGACCGCTATCTGTCTTTAACCAGATTTCCTCTTCAGATTGGAATTCAATAGTTTTAAGTAAAATCGAGATTACCTCTAGTTTACCTCTATCGTTGCAACAATAATTCGAGTTTTCTTTTGCTAATTTTAACATAATCCTTATTTGGTTTGAATATTATAGATCCATTTTCACACATACGTCCTTCCAATTTGCTTCCATCAGTAAAAATCCGAGTGGATTTAAATGGGAAAAGCAGAGAGCACACACATACACACACACCTACACACACACACACACACATATATATATATATACAGGTCCAACATTTTCTTAAGCAGTGGATTATCATGACTTTTGCTGATCTTATCAGTGAGGGTTTTGTGAAAGTATACATTGTCAGCAAGAGTATTTATGGGACTGAATAGAGATGTATGTTCAACTTCATATTTATATATTTCGCATTTGTTAGCTCTAAAAGATGTTGTGTATCTTTATTTAATCTCTTTGGTTACTTTTTCAAATATTTATATATTTTGCTGCTCTGTGGCTATGTTCATATCTGCGCAACGTATTTATATATTTGTTCATAAGGCAGAGTATTCAGTATTCTAGAGGCACTAAACCTGTTCGATGTTATTTGGGCAAGATAGTTTTGGCATCATGCGAGAGCATGATGTCAGTTGTATAGGGAGATTTGTGATATGAGTAACATTATTTCAGTAAGAAGATTTAGTTTATGAGCAAGTGCTTGATTATATAATCTATCTGATGGACACCCTGGGATGTATTAGATAAAATTTGTCTTCATACAAAATTATGTCTCATGTGCACCTTAATTTTATTTCGTTAGTGATACAATTGTTTCATGAAATACCCATTGACCTTCTAATTAAATACAGAGTATTTGTGCGGAGTCTCAGTCATAAGATATAAGATGAGCACATGGGCTTGGGATCTATTGGCTGGGGATCTTTGGGATCTTCACATGAGCTTGAGAATCTATTTAGGCTGAGTCGCTATTGAAGAGCAAACTAGTATTTTTAATCATGATCGGTAATCGTATTAACCAGTTAATAATTAAAATAATTAGTCCTACATTAGGATTCATGCTTTTTCTCAATAACGCGTGATAAACCTTCAAACCGAGTGATAGGGAGAAACAACATGAAGCTGCTTGAACATTCTCCATCTATTTCATTAGAAGGTCGATGGTGAAACTTAGACGATCTTGGTTTCAATAACTGTACATTTCTCTAAAAGTCAACATAAGTGTTATAAAATGTTTTTGTCATGGCTTAAGCAATATCTCTATATATTTATATAAGTCAAATAATAATTTTAGTATAGTTGTCATAAATGTGTGATAAATGATTCAACACTCTCGCGAATTGGAATATTTTATTGAGCTAAGTAATCCATGCAATATTGTTTTACAGACTTATAAAATTTACTAAAATATAGGCTTAGATATTTAAATTTAAAGTTAAATATTAAAAATATTACTCCCTTAAAATTTCAAAACAATATTCTGAAATTCAAACCATAAAGCTTTATAAACAATGATGGCTTGAAACATTCACCAAATATTTAATCTTTAAGCAATATTGCATAAAATTTAGAGAGATAAATAATGAATAACAATGTAAACAATTTTGTTAAAATGTTCGTTATTACGATGAGTTTCTCGTCATACGATATCTTTGCTTTTGTACCTGTAGTACTTATTTTGCAAAGCACTTCCAATTTCGTCAATTTTATGAAGTTTTTGATTAAAACTATCTTTTAGAGGAGCTATTTAGTATATCAAGAAGTCGACTCCACCCAAACTTCATATTACTATTTTAATCTTTTGGATGGAAAGACTGGAAGCTGTGGCTTCTCGTCTTTGGAAGCGGTTCTAGAAGGCAATGTAAGTACACACAATATCAAAATTATGACTTCAGTAACGATGTTACTAACTAACTTTGCTAGTTTCTATAAAGGTATTAAAACTCATTAAATATTTTTGAAAAAGGATTGAGAGTTATATATGTATAAAGATATTTCCTTTTTTGTAATTATCAAAGACAATATAAAAAATTGAAATAGGAATCTTTCGAATATAAAACTCATATTTGTCAGTATTTTATTACATATATTTTTAAAGGGTTATGGAATTTTGAAGTTTTAACAGTTTAGTTACATGACTACATTTCCAAGCATAGTACTACACATTTCCAAGCATTATGTCAGTAATTCATGTTTGTTTGTTGGATAGTTCAAAATTGTATTTTTTTAGTACAGATTTGGGTACCCTGCCACCGACCTTTTATGATTGATAGCCTTAAAATCATACCCAAACTTTATAATAGAAGTATAACATATAAAATATATTTATCAAATGCACGTTTTTAATTAATGATTATTGATATGAATGTGCTCTTGATCTAATGTTATTTAATTATAAATGAATTCTTATTAGGAGCATCTGATTATTTTTGAATACTTCCAAGGTAATTTTTTTAATTACCAATTACTTGTCTTACATTTCAGAGCTGTATGAGAATGATGTGTACAATTTTCAATATTTTTCGTATCTTAACTAAAATAAACCTGAGATAAAATGTATTTTGTCTTTTTTCCAGGAATTCATAAATCCCCTACCATCAATACAAGTCCTTCAGAACAGATAGAATTTATAGATGACCTTAGTTATATAAGTATTATGTAGTTTTCCTCCATTAAATTTAAATGTTTTTTGTACGCATTTTATTTTTTCTTAGTAACTGCAATTTTATTTATCCTTTCAAATCCATTTATTGCAATTGTATATTCCTAGACTACTCTCTGGACAGCGTCTGAATTTTTGAAAAAGACCATGGCCACAAGAAAAGGACCGAAGTGATAGAACATTTCACCAAGATCGCAAAGGAGCTGAATAACCTCCATTTGGAGTTTGCCATAATAGCCGCTTTGAAAAGTACTCCGATTATTCGTCTGGAGGAAACCTGGGAAGTAGGTTCGACATTTCTTTCTCTGCGATTATTTGCAATATAAATGAAACCAATTGAAATACAAATTCATTCAACTTGAAAATATGAACATACGTTTACAAAGTTACTTTGTTAAGCATAAGGATTTACTACTAGTATCTTTGAATCCTTCAGGAAATTTCCAAGAAACACCTGTGCACTTTACAAGAGGTTGAACAACTGTGTTCACCGGATTATAATTTCCGATACCTGCAAGATTGGATTGAATGTTGGAGTTTTATGGCGCAAGGTCCCGAAACCTGCAGGATTTCTATTTGAAGTACGCACAACCTTAATTCCTTTTATTGGTAAGTATATTGGTCTTCAATTGTTGTGTTTTCCAACAAATCTACTATTTCTTGCAGAAAAAGTTTCTCGTCTTTCAAAAATTTCGCTGAACACTACTTGCAAATATAACTTTCAGTTTTATAACACACCTCCAAATATTGGGATTTAACACTATATCTATCAGATTTTATTACATTTTTAGTCGGTAAATGCATTTCAATGCAAGTATATTGCTATATTATATTGTTCTCCATAGGATTATTTTTAAAGAACTTAAAACTCATTGACTCGAAGTTTCCTGTGACTGAAATGGATGATACGGAAAGTCGACAAGTGATGATTGTGAACATAAGTCATTGAAAAAGTCCAGGAATGGTTGTGAGTATTTGCAAACAGTTTTCTGAACAACAGAATTCTTTCCCCAAAACCCATATCACCTAATTTTATATTAATTTTGGAGGATGGTTTAGAATATAATGACCTTTATCATATTGTTAAAGTCTTCCTGTCCCCGACTTTATTAAGGATCGAGGATGCACTGCAGCACATTAAGTTTACCGATTTCTTGAAGAGATATCTGCGTAATGCAAACTACATGTGCGTCATATTTTCCTCTTAGTTGTTTGGAACTATTGGCTATACACAATTTTGGGTTGCTTATTCTTTCAAGGGTTCAAATTATTCAAATTTAATCTCAATTTTCAGTATTTGTTCGTTTAGAATTTCTATGGAGAGGGAACCGCACGCTAGGAAATCTGTATCGCAAACAACCATCGAATTACTGAGAGAGTATGGAAGATAAGAGATGTTCTATTATGGGACATACTTCAGTCTCGTTTATCATTGACAAAGGATCAAAAATAAATAAAAGTTATGACTTAAAAATGTTGATCAATCTAATCATCTTCACTAATAATCTTTCTATCAAAATTTTAAATAAAGAGGTATCGATTAAAATGAATCTTTAAATTAACAGACTTTATGTTCTTTCAGATTGTAAACATTATTATATTTACATTACGTTGATTGTTATATAAAATAAGTATTTCCGTTTTGCTACATCGTAGAAAGAATTTAATGAAAATTTTTTGTTCGCAGGTACAAAAGGGACGGTAATAATGTGCACAACTGGATCACTACCGAGCAATGATCTTATCATTACAATAAGAGGTTGATTTAATACCGACACAGGAGATAATTAATATCGAGGTGGTTAAGATACTGCTTGGTTGAAACATCTAAATCTAACGAAGTAGGCAAAGGAGGGAAGAGATGGGTATGTGAATAACACCTTTCAGCCCATAAAAGTTCTTATTGACGATACTGGGACATTGAAATATGTCAAAAGAGTCGTTAACATTTTCGTAGACATCGTAGGAGAACCATACCTGAAGATAAAATTTGAAAACATTAAAAACCATTGTTTTCTGCACTTCATGGTGTTTGAGACTGTAATTCGAAAGCACTTGAATTGTTAAGAAAAAGGTCAAGAAAATGTGCTTGGTCATAAACATCGCTTTCAGGGAATTTGTAATAAAATGACATTTGAAAATGTCCTTCTGAAGAAGTGGGAGAACCATACTTGAAGAGAAAGTGCTTCGAAACATTAGAAATAATTTTTTCTGTACTTTATGGTAGATAAGATTTTAATTTGAAAGCGCATTTTATGAAATGGATCAAATTCATTCAAAATAATAGTAGATCACAAAATTCCTTTAGTCGAATTTGTTGCAAAGTAATAGTTATCACGATTTTTGTTTCCTTGTGAATCCATTGAAATCACATTTATGTATTTAACTAGCAGAATTATACGGCGATGCTCGGATTGAATTAGTTAAATGTTGATTCTATTTCATAGAAAAGTGCAAGCATCATTTAAGTGTACAGAAAACATTTTTTAACATCATTTTAACTTTTTCATGGCTTCCACAATTTACTTCGGACACAAATATGTATATATAATATATCCATCCATATAATCCATTTGATATTCCTCATACTCTTGCTGTAAGACAAACTACTAAAGCTTTTACTGAGATGACTTCAGAAGTCGATTTTGAGTTTTGGAGTGATTACGAATGCCAATTAAGTTCATTTTCAGTAAAAATGAGGAACTTTCAGCGTATAGTCTTGCACTCAGCTTTCCAATCAATATTTATTATTGTGGTACCCTTGCACCAGGGATTCGATGTTTTCGAATTACAATATCATTGTGAGAGAATGGTTAATTTATTTTGAAACACAAATTTTTTTTCTTGAAAATTCTATTCAGCCGCACGTGGAATAACGGAACTTGTTTTATAACAAATGTCATCAGTGTAGATAAAGCAAACTCAATCTATTACACTTTTTACGAAATCACTGCTTTCAATTATGTTTCACAGTTGTATAAGTAAGTTGTTCGTATACAACTTACAACATTGTGTAAGTTGTATACGAACAGTTTCAACTTCAAGTAAGCAACCTCGACCTTCTGTCACTTAAGACAAAAATTTCTATTTTTCAACAGTCCTAGTTTACATACTTCCTTCCTAATATTATTCCAAGATCAGCAAAGTCTTATTTAAAATTAGCTTTCTTCCAACAGAAAAATTTAGTTTTAAATCGAATCCTTAAGGTACTTTTTTAATTGAGAGACTCAGTTCCTATATGGAAACCACGCACCTATTTAGAATGATAGATGTAGTTACTTGACTATGGAGTGCAGCTTTCAATAATACAGATGAAACATGATAAAAAATGTAAATTAAATTGATTTCAATCGTCTTGTAATGAAAATATGTCAAAAAATACCTTTGAACTACAACGTATGGCTACCCGTTTTGATTTAACGTAACATACCTTATTTTAGAATAACTTTATTTTAGTTTTACCAGTCATTTTAAGATAAGAAGTTATACACCTTACTTAAAAAGGTTTCCATTTATTTTTATGAAACAGAAAAAAACCATAACGTATTTAACCTTAAGGAAAGTTCTTCGAAATATACATATGCCACCAATAAATTGTCTAGTGGTCTTTGGCAGAAAATAAAAATAATTCATTACAATTTAACTCCTAAATAATATATCTGAAACATGGAAAGTAATGGAACTCAAATACAAACAGAAACGAAATTCTGGTCATTGAAAAATGTAGAATTCTGAAAAACGAAAGATCTGAGCAAGCGTGTCAAATTTTGGTGTCATGAGAATATTCTGAAATCGAGAAATTCGAAAAAGACGCATGAAAAATATTGATAGACATTAATGAATTATTTACAAAAAGAATACAAATTTACATGTTTTAGATTTTGTTTTATGTCCACATATTGAGGAAATTTATGGAACAATATTTTGAAAAAGTTGAATTCAGTGATTTTTACTTGAGTGTACGAAGGCTAGAAAATATATTTTGATTTCATTAATTGATGGAAATGTAAGTTTTCGAAGTTGAAATACTGAATTCCAAACGGTATCAGAATGGAATTAAAAATATTTATAGTTGAGTTCGAGAATTGGTTTGTTTTACAAAGTGGTTTTCCATTTTCACTAAACTCGAAGTTTTTAATTTTTTCTTTCTTCAGAACAAGGAGTCGTTTCATAATTACCAAAAAGAAAGAGCAAAGTTTGAATTTTACTCTTTTTGTGTGCATCGTCGTTCTTATTAATAACTTTTAAACATTTCTGATTTCAAGAGCACTTTTCTCTTAAATTTTTATAGAAATTAGTTTGGGAAAATATTCTTTTTCTCTTTTTAAAACGGCAGCACTCAATACTACTTAATATTTCAATGCGTTCGCATATTTTCCGGGTAGGGTAGAACAATGATCAGTTAGTATTTTGTATTCTTACTCCAAATAGCATTAAAATTTCAAAATCCTCTTAGCTACTCCCAAATTCTCTATCAATGCCGCCTTTTTCATTACCAGAGAGAGAACTTTCATTAATCTTTCGAAAATGCGACATAACTTTCTTTTGTTAGTTTATACCGAGCTCGAAGATAGGATTATTAATTCTAGAACAAATTCTAGAACATCTCAAAAATAAAAACAGGTCCTAATATTATTTGCATAACGATGTAAAATGTACATTTCCCGCTATTGCATGGCTTTTAAATTCACAAAAGGTTTTTGAAGTTGTGGCAGAATGTATTTTTGGCAATTTGCAAACTACCTCAAGATAGGAAAAAGTACTGTGATAGACCTAATGAAGGTACAGGAGACGGAAATTAGTGATTATGAGAGATTTTAAATGTAAGCAAACAAATCACCGGAAAACAAGGATTTTATTTCCGGTATTCCAATGCTCTCGCTCGATAGATAATGGAGTTACCTTAAAATGTAGCCAGCATGACGTTACTTTTGAATACGTTTAACATAGTTGTTACAGCGCGTATATAGACAAATTTGTAGAACATCAGGTTAATTTCTCATTAGTGATTATTTTGAAATTTACTGATTTGATTTGACCTTAATTATAAATAATAGTGATAAATCTAGTGTATTCATGTGCAATTAATTTTGTATTGCGTTTTTTTATTTCCAAATTATATTTTAGAAATTCTAAAATTATACACCAGTTGGGTGAAACTCAAAAATTATACTCACTGGGCACCACCACTACTAACATGGACAATTACCAATATTCATGAACTCATATACTGGGATTCTAACTTGGGACCTACTGGTAACAGACAAATACTATGATCACTATACCAGAGAGCTGGATCGCAAAAAAATGTTATGCGCATAAAATATATCATTTAACGACTGGAAATGTGTAAAACAATGATGATCAGATGGCCGTTGGTAAAAAAACAAGAATGTTCGAGTTACATGTAGTATTCAAATGTTACCCAAACATTTAATGTATAATAATAAGCCGAATGTTCAAAACACAAAAGATAGAACACAGTACAATCAATACAGTTCTCGTTTATGGTCAAAACAATTCAGCGTTCAAGATGGTATGAGTTACATTTTTCATGATGGACTAGTCTGAAATGCTTATCCACAGGAATTATACTAGACATACAAGACCATCGAATTTAATGAAAGTATCCTCATCAGAAAGGATTTTTAATAATATTTCGAAATTTTATTTTCAAGATATAAAAATTTTATACATAACGATCATTTGGGGATTTCTGGTTTGAAGAGTTATACACTTTTTAGTGTCACAAGTGCCTCATGTGGGTGCATTTTGTAACTTAAACTGAACATAAATATGTATTATTTTAATGATTTAAGAAGGAATTTGAGCCCTATAAGAGGAGGGTGAGTCTTATTTTTTAAAGCTTTTTATTTGTCCTCTTTGATTGCACTCTTTACCCTCGCATTTTTGTATTTCTTTAATTTAAACTCTTTTTAATGAAATTAATGAATGACGTATAATTAAATAAATTTAGTGTAATGCTGGTAAGTGAAGACAGTAATGTGAAATACTATTATTTGGATAGTAACCAGTGGCGGACAGAAAAAAAATCTTTGGCCAAATTATCCCCAATACTTATTCTAGAAGGATATCGTGAACTTATCTTTCCTTGAATTTGGAATGCCTAGATCCTAAACATAAACATCTTAAATCAAGAGTTTGAAGAGCTATACACTTTTTAGTGTCACAAGTGCCTCATGTGGGTGGGTGCATTTTGTAACTTAAACTGAACATAAATATGTATTATTTTAATGATTTAAGAAGGAATTTGAGCCCTATAAGAGGAGGGTGAGTCTTATTTTTTAAAGCTTTTTATTTGTCCTCTTTGATTGCACTCTTTACCCTCGCATTTTTGTATTTCTTTAATTTAAACTCTTTTTAATGAAATTAATGAATGACGTATAATTAAATAAATTTAGTGTAATGCTGGTAAGTGAAGACAGTAATGTGAAATATTATTATTTGGATAGTAACCAGTGGCGGACAGAAAAAATCTTTGCCCAAATTATCCCCAATACTTATTCTAGAAGGATATCGTGAACTTATCTTTCCTTGAATTTGGAATGCCTAGATCCTAAACATAAACATCTTAAATCACGATTCCAATCCAAAATAAACCGACAAAAACCAATTAACTACTTTAAGTTCAAGTATTAAATTTATTCAAAGCCGAGGATCAAAAACACTCAAATAAATAGAAGTGGAGACAAAATATCTTTACGCGCGCAAACACACCTGCTGTTCATGCCTGCAATAACAACCCATATCCTCTGGCACCGGAAACTTCAGCAGGAGGGCCATTTAGTTTTCCACGAAAGCTTAAACAAAACGCGTATGTATCTTTTTTACCCTTATTGTTCTTTCAGGACCATTTGCTTGTGTAAACAATATCGCTCCCCATTCCGACCAGCTTACGTACCATTTGTTACCGAACGCGGACTGAAGTAATTGGGCGTCGTTGAGCTAGACAGAAAAGCCGTTAAGCCTTTAATAAAACCCCTGTCGCAGATGCCGAATGACTAATCCCCTCATTAGGCTCTAATCCTTATGGAATAGCGGACCCCTTTAACCGATAAATGGTCGGTCCCCCTATCCGTTTTCCATCAATGCCAACTAAATACGGTTTGCCTCCCCGTAATACATTTGGAGGGTGGATTGAGATTAAATAAACAGAAGGGCTTGTCGAAACCATTCATTTGAAATCGGCAATAGCATTATTCCGACAATAATGCTTCTTAAGTCTCCCAGTAGTGGATGCAAAATATGCGATGGGGTGAGAGTCTCCACTTTCCGAGCAAATTATCGGATTATGAAGCCCCTGCTATCATCTTTCTCTGGTGATATGGAAGTTCCGATCGCTGCTAAGCTGCGATGGTTGGTGGTCAGAAGTTTGGGGTAAAATTGATGGTGAATGAACGTGTGGTTGGGCGGAGAAGCGACGAAGGGGGTTGCAATGGCCAGCAATCGCCTTCTGTTCGTAATTCATAAGCTTTAAGGGATTGGAAATTAGACATTGGAGTGGAACATTGCGTTTCAGCTGGCGACTTAGAATTGGTCCATAAAGTATCTATGCGATCAGATAATAATTTATTTCGCTCTATGTTAAATTCGGATTAATGCATTTCCTAATTATGTGTGGTGTTGTAGCTTAGCAATATTTCAGATAAAGGAATTGATCTATGTCACACGCAATATAGTGTACAAGCCCTCACAAAACGAAATAATAAAACTTATGACTTGCCAAAGATGAACCACCATGAAGTCATTCCATGCCAAACCAACACCCAAAAGTATCATTTATTTTCAACCAGACCATTTCCGATTTCAATGAAATTTAGTACATATGTAGCCTCACAAGAAATGAAATTGTGTAAAATTTGAAATACATATCTAAATTAGTTTTCGAATTACAGGTTAGTAAAACTTGAAAAGACGGCGAAATTCGGGTCACAGCAGATAACGAACTTTGCAAAATCTCGAGTTCCACTTATGTTAGAAAGTTCAACTTGGGCTTATATAAGCTCATAAAACAAACTTCTAATTTATATGCTACAACTTTGACTTTTTATAGAAAAGGTTTCAGTCAAGCCAAAATCAACAATTGGTAAAAATCTAACTATTATATAATTGATTTTCAATATGAAAAAATAATGGAATACATAAATGCAGTAGTAGCAGCTAACTACTCAGAAATGAAATTCAAACGGTTATTCAAAACCGAAAGATGTGAGCAACCGTATCGGATTTCAACTTCAAATCTATGCCAGGAGTTCAGTAATTTCAAATATACTCTGAATAAAATAGACTGATGATGTCTGATAAAACTGATGAACTACAAATAATACACTTTGATGTCTCCGATGAAAAATGACGATTTATTTTCACAAAGACCACATATATGATACCTAGATATAAACGCATTTCGCAGTCTCAACTCATGCATAAACTGAGAATTCAAAATGAAATTAAAAATAAAATACTAATTCTGGCAATTCCAGATATCGTGTAGCAAAAGTAAACTCTTATTATCATTGAGTTTTTTCTCTTGCACTTTTCTTATTAAAAAGATAAAATAGTTGTAATTGTGGTAAACTTTGGTCTTTTAAAATTAATTTCTATCACTCTAAAATTTTCAAAATATTAGTTTTAATTCTTTTTATATCATCTGTCAAATATTCGGAAATTGTTAGCAAATTTGTGAAGAAATAAGTTCAAACAAAATGAAATTAGAATTTAGATTCTGTAAAAATAATTTTTGAAAAAAATTCCTTTTCCAGCTATATAGATAAAGCAATCCGAGTTTTATATATATATAAACATAAGGAAAGTCTTTCAAATTAAAAAGTTTATTCAATTAATCATTTGTTCTTTTTAGGGCTTCTTTAAATTTTAAAATTTCACTACAATAAAAGCCTCTCATAAGCATTTGAAGAATAAATTCCCTTTTAAGAATACACGCAACTCAAAATTAGTAAATTTTTTAACAAGTCAATTCAGAAAATTCCTTAAAAATTATAAGATCTATTAAATGGATGTTATATAATGAATGTTCTTAATCCTATTTTGACCAACATGTCACCCTATGCACTTAATATTCGTATTCATGTAACTTATTAAACCATTACTATCAAAATTAAAATCTATGAGGTTATTAAAGTTATGTCATCTCTTGACATTTTAATTGTTGCTCTATGATACATTTTAGCTATACTTGTGACTTTAGACTTGAACCCACAACATAATTGTATTCCAAACCCCGATGAATCTCCATTCCGGTACCGGGATTCTAACCACCAAGACTTGTTTAATTGTGAGCAAGGCACTAGGTACTCGAACAAAGGATCAGCAATATCTCTCTATGAACAGACAATTTAGGATGAATATTATTAATTCTAACTCTTCACTTTGTTTGGCCTGAATAATTAGGTTCATTCAGCTGGAATAAAATTCTTCCATAATGAAACGGCGATACAACTGGCAAGTTAGGATTAATATTATTAATTCCCATTCTCCACTTTAATTATAACGAATAATTTGGTTCATTCAACAGGAGACTAAAACTAGCTTGGTGACGAAAGCAAAAATGTCTTAAACGAATGATTTATGTCAAGCTTTTTTTTAGTATTTTAGTAAAAATATTAATTGGGATTAAACACGTCTCCCCTTTTTAAAATTGGAATTATACTAACTTTGTCCTAATAAGAAACTACCACTGTTTTCTAACCCTTCAATTGTTTCGACGAAGTATCTCGTTTATAAAGATCTGATCAATTTCGGAAATGACGAGATATCTCGTCATCAAGGTATTGCCGATTTTGTTATGATGACGAGATCAAGATCTGTTCACTTTTGTCGTAATGACAATAGATCTCGTTCATCAAGCCCTGGTCAGTTTTGATCGAATCTAAGGAATGACTAGATGCTAATGATGAGATACCTGATCAAGATAACCACCAGGAGGGTTAAGTACTATTCTCCAAGGAAAATCATAAAGAAGTGGAAAGACCAGACTAAGTATTTTTTCATTGCTAAGTGCAGAGCATTGTCTCACAGGGCAAGTATTCAGAAAAAGCATTGGCAAACATTGGCTGAATGGTTGATAAGGATCACTATCGATTAATCAATGCTTTAGCCCTGGATATACGTAATTCAAGAAAAAGTGCATCAGGTTATTTTACTTAGCGCTTCTACTGCCCTATAAAACTGCAGTAAAAACTTTTCTTAATCAGAGCATTTTGTATGCTATTTTCTTCCTCTGTCGAATAATAATGTTGGTCGATAAAATTTATCGAGCAGGTAGTCCCCCACCCCTCATTCAGATAGCAGACCTAGGATAATGAGTAGAAGCTTGGGTTGCTTCGTGACAACATGATAACATAATCTTTTGATGGGAAAGTGACACAAATTAAATGATCGATTCCTCTTTCATTGACTTGACAATCTGACTTTTAAGCAGTCAGCTGTGACCACCTAAACGTACATGTATTATTACATTCTATTGTATAAATGGATCATTTTATATTTTAGACATTTTCGTTCTAGAAGAATTACCCAACCTTACTAGGTTTAAATTAGTTAATTGTAGTTTGAATAAGGGACTAGAATATGATAACTTTTCTCTTGAATAGAAAAATTCCAACAGTATTTAAACGTCAGAAAAATTAATATTTTAACTGCTTTTCTGTTTCTGTAATTTATACAACTTACTTTGGATGCGAATCGAATACATGGATATCCATCCATATTGTCGATTTTGAGTTCGGGGATGATTATGGATGCCCCTTATTAAATTTGTTTTTGTAAAATTGTCGTTACTCAAATCGTAAAAAATTACGAATCTTCGGTGAATACTCTAGCTCTCATAGTTATTTTACCAATATTTTTGACTTGTGGTATTCTTGCAGCAGGTATGCGACATTTTGAATTTTTCTATCTTTAAGGGAAAGGGGACAAATTAATTTCATAAAATATTCATGATTAATTTTATTTAAAAAGCGAATGAATTTTTTAAAAATTTTATTTAGTGCACTTACAATAACAAAGGAACTTGTTTTAAAATTGAACGTCTTCAAAACAGTCAAAGCAAAGATAACCTATCATCATTTTTCAAAAAATGATAGATCGATTTGACAGCTTTTCTTTAAAAAGAAAATCTCTGTTTCAACAAACTTCTAGCAGATATAATAAGTTGCTTAAATATAGCTTTAACTCTTTAAGTAGGAAACCCTGACCTTTTGTCACTACAACAAAGAATTTTTAATATTCAAAAGTCTTTATTCGGATTTTTCTAACATTAATATTCTTACAACATCTGCAATCCTTTGTGGAGTTATTTTTGCTTATGATGAATAGGAATTACAATTTATACATTTATTAAATACAGTAAATACATTTATTAAATTTACAATCACAGTAAACAGAGCAAAATAAAACTGAAGTAAAGTCAGCGAAAAAGTTTTTCTATAGCTATTAATTCGTGATTATTTTTTATCTCATGATCTCGAATAGTTGCCACACCCCCGTGTAACTAAAAAGAGAACACAATTTAAAAATGCTAAATTAATTACGAGTGCAAAAATCTAAAAATAAAATTATTTCACGTGGTCAGAATACTAGTTTTCGTTTTGTTGATCACCTGTTACACCTTAAAGTACTTTTTTTTCAATTCAGAGATTCAGTTTTGAATGGAAACCACACTTAGAATTAGAATGATGGCGATACTTTCTTATTGAATGAAACTGCTGATAAAACCAAGTAATTTTATTCGAAACATGGAAAGAAATTCAAGTTTCAATGAGTTTAAAACCGTTTTGTAAGGGATTAAATTACTAAGAATCGTTTTGTATAAAGGCTATTTAAATTACTTTGAATGAACGAATTTCATTTGAATTCGATTAGCTACCAGTCTTGGTCCAAAAGGTTTTCTGCTATGTGTTATATTTCTTTTCATGAAAAAGAACTCCATAACCGTGTGTGTTAAACCATAGACTTTTGAGGAAAGTTGGTCGCAATAGACAAATGACGCCCAGAAATGAACACGTCTTTAGAAATACTGAAAATAAAATAATTAATTTCCATCACTGTACCTTTAAAGTGCACCAACCCCCACGACGATCATTGGTTGGATATCGATCTAACCAATGATCGAACTGGCAACCCTCTTGTTGCTAATCCGTGACTCTACCAACCTGCTACTATGGCCCCGTGGTAAAGTATTATAATTAAATTCTTTAAAAGCAATTTTTGGAGAAAAAAATTGATTTTTGATTGAAAAAGTGATTTTTGATTGAAAAATTGCTGTATTGATAAAACAATCCGAGTAATTACAATGCTCAGTTTGCATTCCAGCCTCTCCAACACTAGGCTCTCTATCCAACACTACCAAATTAAGGTTGATTTAAGTACAGGTATACAGTTTTTAGTTTGAATCTTGCCTAAAAATGTAACAAGGAATAAACAAATAATGTATTGACTAAGAATGTGTTACATAAAATGTGTAATATGAAAATATATTGAATAAATTTTATGTGATAGTTGCATAAATATACAAACAAAATTGAGCAAAACAGGAATATTAACAGACTAACGCTGTTAAATGCAAACGTTAAGTTATGGTAAGTACTCAAAATAAAAAAAATATAACATTTCATGAAATTATATCCAGCCCTTTGGTAGTAGAGTGGATATGCTCATACAGACAAGCGGACAGACACAAAACTCGGAAACCACTGATTTCGCATTAAAATGGCCCTCAACGGAGAAATAACATGTAACAGGACAAAAATATTCAATGTATTCATCTTATTTATATAGATTCGTCTTGAGACTTTTTAAGATACCTTTTCTCGTTAAAAAGTACCGAAACACCTATTTGTATAATTCATTTAAACCTCAGAAGTTTTCATACGCATGTATTCTTTTCGAAACCTGCAGTCTTCCCTGCATGACTTCTAATCAGTTTTAATATCCTTGACCAATGATACCTTTCCAAGATTCTTTCAACCAATGGATGTGGTTATTCAGTCATGTGTCCTGTGCGGCAAAAATAATACTACGCTTCTCGGAAATCTCGTGACACTCAGAGAATTAAATATGTTATTTGCAAAGTCACTATTTAAGTGACTTTGTAAGTTTTCTTTAAGTAAGTTTTCTTCCATTTAGGAAGAAAACTTACTTTTGTGTTGAAATTTAAAATTGTTGCTATTTGTAATTTAGCGTTCAACAGAAATTTTATTTCGTGCATTCCATAGATATAAGAATGATTTGGGGCTATTTTATTCTTATTCTGTCGTATACTTTTAGTCCTGTGCTAAATGATTAATTTAGACACTAAACTTATGCGTTGGATCATAAAAGTGGAATCGGATCGATTTTATTAAATACTTTTATGGTAAATAACAGTAGGAAAATCTACTTTTACGTCTAATGATGTGTATAACACAGTTGCATGCTCCTTATTTACAATATTTATTCTAAACTAAAATTTGCTGGCAGGTAGCAGTCATTAGTATTCTGGCCCTCGTTTCAACAGGCTCTGGGTACAAATTTGGGGTTCTATGGTTCAGGTCTGCGCTTGAATATTCACAGTTCGTTCACTTTACGGTTCGGAATTCACTTTAAACGTCGGTAAGTGAAAGTTAAGTAGTAAAGTGATCAAACTAAACTTAAGACATTTAGTTTAGTGTTTTACTATCCATTTACTAATCCGCTAGTTGTAGGTTGTTCAGGTTTGATTCCTGTAGCTTACCTTGGGTGTATTTCTCTCTTCTAAGGCAGTAGAATTTTCCTTGTGTTTTATGTCCATTACTTGAGGTCTTCTGTCTTGTGTTTAGCACAACTTGGCCAAATATGGCTCTTGTGCCATAAAACCCAACTAATCAATAATTGAAAGCAATGTAATATAACGTCATTTTCTCTTGAAAAGGAGTAACAGATCCACATGTATCGGTTCTAGAAATATATAGAACAAACTACATGAACCATTTGTTAATAAGAATGGATACACAGCAGCACTTCAATGATAACGCTTTCTTATGGCAAAGACACTTGGACAAATACATCTTTTAACCCCCATGTGTCGCTATGTGTCACAAGAAGTTAGAAAATAGACTAAAAAGAAAGGAGAATAAAAGATCAACAAGATTCGATCTGCTTCAAAAGTTCTAGAACCTTCCTAATCTGCCCTGTAATGGCCAGCATAGCGAGCATAAACTCTTTTTCCTGTTAGTGCCGAGCATTTCCAATGATGGTCACAGTCCAAATCAGTCTACGTTAACCTTCCAAGTGGTTTTGACGAGATATCTCGTCCATCAAGATCCGACCAATTTTGCTAATGACGAGACACCTCATCATCAAAATATTGCCGATTTTTTTATGACGACGAGACCAAAATCTGGTCAGTTTTTAATGACGAGATATCGCGTCTATTAACCCTCCTGGTGGTTTATCGCACATCGAAATCTCCCTGTAGTGCCCAGCCTGATACAAAAACCTCTTTTAATTTTTTAAGTCATTAAATACATCTTTTATTGAACAAAATCAAACTCCCCGTGCACAGAAGTACAACACGGGGCTTACAGAAGTATGTTGATTTAACAAAGAAACAGTGAAAAACAATTTAACTAAAATTACAAGATTTTATGAACTTGACAAATGAGTAGAAAAGCAGATTAGATTTAACAAAAACATTGAGTTTCACTGGCCATGTTTTACCAAATTTTCTCGAATCATTTTGAAGGCACATTCTTGATTAAATACACTGTATTCACGAATCACGAAACAGTGAAAGCTGTGGAAAGGGCTTAAAAGTTTAAAAGTTAGTTGGTTTCACTCCTGACGTTCCATAGAAATTGAATAACAAGTTAAATAATGTAGCTAAAGCTATGAAATTTTGCAACATATTCTTTAAAGGCTGTAAATAGGGGGACAATAGAAAATCGATATACTTGGGCATTTTTAGGGCACTGTGTTTCTTTAATTAGAAAGCTTTTGAACTCAAACTATCATCCCTTTAAGTAAGCTTATCCCAAATTTTTGAGAACTGCCATTTTTCTTTCAAAAAAGAACTAATACCAATCCGTCACGCCTGGGACATGTCTGGCCACGTGACGGTTTGATTGTATCTCTTTTTGAACAATAGCACAGATTACCACAACTTTATTTTTTATTGAACAAAAGCAAACTCCCCGTGCACCACTGAAGTACAACACGGGGCCCTCTTTTAAATTGTCTCTAGTTCTGGGCAAGGGACATTTTCCTTTCTCTATCTTTCTCAAGGGTCATTTTCTTTCCCAAAGGGGATCTTTATCCCCTTTGGAGTAATAGGGCAGTTTAGTCTCGACGAGGTATCTCGTCATTAGCAAAATTGACCACATCTTGATGGACGAGATATCCACTTGGAGGATTAAGATCTGATAAATTTTGTTAATAAACGAGGTACCACTTTGAGACAACCAGGAGGGTTAATTAGAACGTAGCAAATTTAGACCACAAAAAACATCGGAAAAATCACAGCTTTAGCTCCATACCATTCACCTGATACCGAAGCAGAAATACCCGAATGATCTATTACACCGAAAACAAACGACACAAAAATTCAAAACCTCCCCATTCACCTCCTTTTTCCTTCTTCAGAACCATTCATTTTTCTTTTTAAAGTTTATATAACCAAAACACTTCCTACAGACGGGACGGCAAAGTTAGAGATTAATCATTCGGAGCCTCGCAGAAAGGATCGGGTCCATGCCTCTCTCTCTTTCGGTGGGTTATTCCTTAACGATAAAAGCGAATCAAATCGGCCGTACCCACTCCTGAGATTGATTGCACGATCTTCCATTTCTTCAGTCTGCTGGATGCGTAACTAAACGCAACGTATACATTGATTCTCTAGGCCGAATTTTTTCTTTTCGCTGCGACCAGGAGTTTTATCGAATGGTTAGTTCGAGCGATAGGGTGGATCACCTACAGCTATTGATGTGATTTTAT
The DNA here is from genome assembly GCA_933210815.1 of Meta bourneti. Taxonomy (NCBI): domain Eukaryota; kingdom Metazoa; phylum Arthropoda; class Arachnida; order Araneae; family Tetragnathidae; genus Meta; species Meta bourneti. Next base: position 30,273,854 of record OW119923.1, on the reverse strand, counting down.
CAAGAATCTTGTAATGGAGAGATAGATGAGTAGTGTTGGGAGGGTAACTGTCTTTATCACCAACGAGATGTTGTACCAACATTATGATTACCGGCATCATAAAAAGAGGGGAAAGCTGTAGGATAGCGTTTCTTGACTTGTTCGTCGTGAACTTCAGATTCTGTGTTGCTTACAAGGGTTTCTTAACCCTACTCGTGGTTGTACCGGAAAAGGTATCTAGATCTTTGGCAAAACTTGCTAATGATGAGATATCTCGTCATTAACAAAGTTGGTCAGATCTTGATGGACGAGATATCTCGTCAAATCCACTTGGAGGGTTAACCGTACGCAATTTGATTGACACGGTGTTATACTGGAAACATTCAACTATCGATTCCCAGAAATAAAGTAATGTAGAGTTTGAGAATCAGTTACAGTAATCTGGAGAAAATAAACGATGGCTCGTTGAAATAAAATGTCAGAAGTAACATGTGAATGTCAGACTAAAAACTTGTATGATGGTATTTACATTAAATTAGTCTAATTATCTCATAAGTATGGTGCAATAAAGTATAGTTTTCTGATCAATCGCTCTACGATCTTTTTTGTTTACTACAAGGTGACACTAAATAGACGGCTAGTAAAAAGTAACAGCTAGGAAATATAAGATAATCAAATTAGCATTAAGTGTCTTAAAGGTAAGTTCTATGTGATATTATAAGTAATTAAAATTATCATGAAGATTATAGTAATTCTACTTCATATTTGGACCACGGTAGCCCAGGTCGAAGAGCAACGGATTGGCAACCGGAGGGTTGCGAGTTCGCAACTCGGTCTAGCCAAAGACCGCCGTGTGCACTGGGGCTAGTGCACATTAAATCCATCAGGGCTTTAAATGTCCTCACGTTGCCATAGTATGGAAGATTAGAGAGTGGGTTGCCAGTTCAGATGTTGTCTCATCATTAGACCGTGGTTACACATTACGAGGTATTGTCCATGGAACTTTCCCTTCGGGATTGATCCCTGACCGTCACCAATAGCCCGTTGTGTGTCTCCAGTGTGACGTTAATTAACTACCTACCTGTTTTATATTTTACTAAAATGTGCATTCTAAAACCTTTGCTCACTGCTCTAACGGCCTGCGATCTGTAGGCGGCGCAGGTTTGATTCCTATAACTACGCTGGGGTCTCTCTCTTATGCGTCAATAAAAACTTTCCTACTGTTTGTTCATTTACTTTGAGGTTGGTTAGTTTTATGGAACAAAGACCATGTTTGGCCATTCTGTGCCAAACACAGGACAGACAGCGTCAACATTTACTTGAAGGGAAAAGCTTCGATTGAAGCAGCTTCGCCAGATCAGGCCATAAAAAACAATTTACCAACCAACCCTATTTTAATCAGATGTATCAGCAACTTTATCATACCAATAATAATAATCGACAATTACCAAAAAGTATTTCCTGCAGTTAAAAAGAATGCTTTCTAATTAATACTTACATACCGACATACCTTTAAATGTGGTTGGGGTTATTGCTCTATGTCAACCTTTGCTATAATAAAGGAAATATAAAAGTAGAGCGAGCAATGGTAACCTTTTATGTGCCCAGTATCATGTGACTAAAACTAGTAGTAACGTGACCCTTAGACTACTTTCGTCTGCAGAAAAGAACCCAAAAATCATCATCTGATTGCTCCATTGGAAAGGAGGAGACGCCCGTCAATTGATTCCTTATCTGATTGGTTCTTGCGACATAGTAGTAGACTGGCGATTTTATTATTTTTGGCGCCACTATAGAAACGAGCATTCACGCACCTACCTTGTCATGAGATGTTATATCACCAAACGAGGGGACAAGATACCAAATTTACCAACCATGTCAATTTTCCACATAGCAGTCACGTGACCACTAATCAACATGTTGGTCATCTTCTCAATAGAAATGCTGTCTCCTTATATTTCACGTCTATGTTTGCTACGCGCGACTTTCGACGCGAATAATTTTATGCATCACTAGAATTTCTTCTAGAACAGTAAATGAAGCAATAGATGAATATAGATTATAGAATTTACTAAATACTTCTATCTTGAGCAATTGTACTTTTGTCAAAAATTATAGATAGATAATCATACACGACTAACGACTGACGGACGACGAGCGGAGCATGCACAAATAATTACTGAAGTGTACATACAGGACTCATGCCTGAACGAGCGAAGCATGCACAAGGATCAACTATTTTGTAAGCCTCTACATTTTCCGGTCCATCCTGTTTTTCGTAGTTGCATTAAACTGTAGTTGACATTCTCTGAAATGTCTGTCTGTGTCCTCTTCACACACAAAATAAAGTTATCATTTATCATTTCGACGTTAAAAGCTCACTTTTGTTTTGAAAAATTCTGTAGTCAAACTATTCTGTCTTAGGCTGAATTTTAAGTTTTCACACAGCATAATTATATTTGATATTAATATCAAAGGCACTTTTATAGTTTTTTTGCCAAATACGTATATACCACTGTAAATACATCGATTTGCATCGTGCTTAATAATTCCCAACTCGTATAGAGCACTATAGAAAAGTTCTTCGGAAAATAATTTACTCAAAAATAGTACCTTATGAATTCGAAATTAATTTATTCAGCACTTTTAGAAAAAAATCCCTCAGACCCGATGCTTTCTAAAGCGAAAAGAGGTTCTAAAAGTTTAAAGTACCTTTCGAGAGGGGAGAATGCTAAAACTATGACCAAACCGCTGAAGGGCATAAATATTCATGAAATAAAGACTATAAAATCGATGCTAATGAAGAATATTTTCTTCTTCAATGTCCCAACAATATTAAAAGTTTAAAGGCAATTTGGGTGGTAAAAAGTTTTCTTTTTGAATAATATCCGTGTGTATTACAGAACGTAAAGTGGCAACGATACCATAAGAGCCGTGGTTTTGATCTTCAAAAACACAAGTTTAATAGTTCATTTTAAATTTATTATTAAATTTCTTTTCCAATATCTTTATCTAAAGAAACAGGCCATTGTTACAGGCATTACCATGAGTTAAGTCCCCCTTTAGCTGAAACGTATACGTTTCCTTTAATAAGTGTTAGTGTGAAAATGCTCTTAATAATTTGTTTGATATAAAGGTTTTGTATGAAATCCTCAAATTCTAATTTTATTCAATTAAAATTTGTGAGAAAAATGCATTTAGCTGTACACCTTTACCATAGAAAGTAGAATGAGCGAAATATGACCCGCTTATCCAAATTCGATTCAAGGCAAAGAAAATGTTTAATATATTTATAATGGATTACAACTAAAAAGCAACTCAATAAACCACGTTCAGAATATTCTGTCTTCAAAATATAAATATGAATTCATTTGCCCTTATGTTCCAAGCACTTTAAAGTTTGATGAACAAAAATACGTTAGTACGTGCTTGTATAATACTGTTAAAACTTATTGAAGAGTTTCTAATAACTTGCCAAAAAGTTATCTACGAGTTTCTAATAACTTAACAAAAAGTTACTTACGTGTTTCTAATAATTTGTCGAACTTTATTTACGAGTTTTTAGTAAACTGAGAAAAAAGTTATCTACGAGTCCTATACCCCACTTGGAGAGGTCATAAAAAACAAATGTTCATATATGTTTTTTGTATCTCTGATATATTTTTATTAATCTTATGCTGAAATTCTTTGAATCATGCCAATCAGAATCTTAATGGTAGGATTTTTCAAGTGGCAAACAGACGCTTTATATTTTATTTTTATTGTGATATAGTTATTGTGACATTTTATTTCTATAGTGACTAGAGAAGCCATCTTCAACCTTTTTAATTTCATGACACACATAAATTAATTACTAAAATTCTACGGCACATAAAAAATATAGAATATTTTTGCCTATCTGACAAAAAATAGATACATTTCTGATTGATTTATAAAATATAATACTTTAACCTTTATATACTTCAAAGTGGTTTTCGAAAATATCTTTTAAAACAATTTATTTATGATGCCTTGTAATAAAAAATAATGCTTAAAATTATTTATACGGGCATTAAAAATACAAGTATCACCTGAAATTATATTATTTGTGAAAACGCTTATAAAAGATTCTAAAATAAAGCATTGAAATAAAATAAATCTTAAACAATTTAAACTGTTTTACCATCCGTAAGGCACACCGGTTGAAAATCGCTGCATTAAAGTATGAATTACGTATATTTGGTTGTTAGGAAACATTTGGGCAAATAATTCTTTCTGTGTAGTAAAGAAGTTTCAGATTACTCAATACATTGTAGCTATTTTTGGATATATGGAGCCCTAAATGATAAAGTAACTTTTATGCCAAATTTCGTTAATAAAAATGGATACTTTTGCATTTACATAAATTGTATTACGTAAAATACTTTTGTTTCAACTTCTTTAGCACTCGGTGTTACTTCACTGCTCACCACAATAGTCCAAATTATATATCTATTATTAACGCAACGAATTCTCTACCTCTATGTACAATTACAGGGAAATGAAAGCATAAAACCCCAAGGGCATCAGTCGATTCAAAAGCGTATGAAAAAGCGATGACGATTATGAAACAATTTTCAGCTGACTCCAAATGGATTCCTTCACAGAATGGGATTGGGTGAGGTTAATGAGCTCAGATATAGTTAAATTTTACTGGCTTTACATAATGCTTTTGAGAATTACATTTGAAAGGTGCAATATCATTGGTGGTAAAATCCATCTATGCAGTTTTCAATCATGGAACACAAAATGTAAGTAACGTAGTTCCTCAATCACAAGCTTCATTTAGCTTCGATACTATAGAGAAAAAATAATGAAATTGTATAAGTTTTATATCTATGTTTTCTAAGTGATTAATTTTGATGTTACAGCTTATATTATATTTCATTTCTCGTCTTATTTGCATGATGTAAACTACTGATTTTACAGACTTCAACCAGCATATTTTACGAAATTAAACCATGACCAATGATTTAAATTGGATTCTGAACCACTACAAAAGTTAGCCTTCAAACCGTGATACAAACCCAAGAGTCCAAGTGCATCAAAATTAACCTAGAATTAAAAAAATATTCCCTGCCTAAGTCTAGTCATCTCATACATTGAGAGGTTTCTTTTGTACTGTCGGTGTACCATGATGGCGTTGAGTTAAGTTGTATCTTATTTCAGACGCAAACCAGTTGGCAAACATGTCAGTCAACCCTCTAAGCGTCACGAGATTTCCGAGTAGTGTAGTATTTGTTTTACCCCCAAAACACGTAACTAAATAACCCCATCCATTAACTGAAAGAATCTTAGGAGAGTCTAGTGTTCAAGAATGTTAAAACCGGTCCGACATCATACAGGGCAGACTGCAGTTTATAGAATATATATATATATATATATATATGTGAATTCCTCAGAGGGTTAATTTAAGTTTGGTTTGTCCTAGGTCATCTCTTGTACACGAATATAACTATATTGTCTTCCCATAGTTAAACTTCATTCTTAACCACTGCGAATATATTAATCCAATATGCAGAGAGTGTTATCTCAAGTGCCAAACCACTTGACAATCGGGTTGGCTCTCATATAGGAACGCCTAATGAAGTCCACAAAATAGCAATCTAAAATATTCTCTTAGTGATATTCGATCTTATTTTACCTTGACTTGTCATGCTTATTTATCTATCGATCTCTCTTTCACCCAATTACGTTCTGAAATAAAAAAAATATTCTGGTATGCTCTAGTTGAACTATCAAAGCCTTAAGAATTCTATCAGTATATGGATTGACATTATCTGTAACTAAGGAATACAAATATATTTACTCGAATTGGAAGTATCTTTCTACCTTCTTTCTCAAACATTCTTATCTATACGTCAGAAATAAATTCCACTTTGTTCATACATATGTTAAAAGAGCGGTTCAAATCGACAAAAAAGAGAACAAATGTAATAAAAGTCACAGCAAGCGTAAGGAAATAAAAAGAGCGAGTCCCGGTATCTATTTTAAAATTCCGGGCTAACCTACCTGAAAAAATATCACCGCCCTGACGTTTAAAAGAAACAAACTCTACGTTTGCTCCTTTGCCACTTCTTTATGCATTCCAAAAAATGGCAGTTTGTTACTTTCCACGGGAGATCACGTTTCGGGTTGAGTGGACAAGCAGGAAAGGGAGATCTTTTGATGTGCTCAACTATGATAGTCCGCCTTTGGGTTTATGTGGCAACTCAGCTTTCGCTGTTGTATCAAGTCACGTGATCGAGCTGCCTGATGCCAGCAGTCGTTCGTTTCTTAGAAGTTCCACAGGAATACATTTGCCCATCGGTTTTCACTTAGATTTGGGAGATCGGGTGTTTGACTTCCGTGCGCACAGCATGAAATAACGCTTTTTGGGACTGCTTAAGGGAAAAATTGAACAGCAAATTTTCTTCAAAGCGTACATTTTAAAAGACATACATATCTAGATCCTCAGGAAAAAGATAGTTGGTTGTTTGAACTCAAAACTAAGAGTGTTTTTCAGTTTTGTGTTTGATATTGTGACCTATCATTTCATGCAAATTCTAATCCTTCTCTCCCCAGATTCATAGTGCTTATAGTGCCATTTTTATGCAGGTACTTCACCAATACAGCTATATTTTGTCAACATGATTATAAGGAAAAGTTTGCATTATAACTGAAGGGCTTTGGGTAACATAATGAGGTCATTTTTCAAAATTTCCATGGTAGCGATTTCCAAGATTTAAAAAAATTCCAAAATTATAATGGCGTATTTATTATTCAAGAGGTCCTGTTATCGAACATTCGAACTAAAAAAAATTCTTTTGATTCTCTTGAATATTTTTTACAATTTTTTGTCATTACGTAATATATTTCTGTAGCTCATCATTATGTTGTCCGGAGCCCTTCAATTGATTTTGCATGTCGAGAGTTTTGAGAATAGGTATTTTTGAGCTTATAGACGTCGTCATCTTGTAAGGTTTTTCTTGGGGGAAAATGAAGATAAAATGTGAATTCCCCTGCCACTAAAATTTAGAATCTGACTGAATGATTACGACTCATTTGCTTTCTGATAGATAGATATTGTTTCACATTCTTGCATCAATAATAGAAACCGAGTTTCAAAAAAGAAAGACAAGATTTAAAAAACTGATCGTTGTGCTTATTCATGATACTCTTCTTAACTTGAGATGTACTATAAAACTATGGGATCAAGTTACATTTTTTAACTGACTAGCTAGAAAAGGTTTCTGCGTTTGCTCTGAGTGTTCTATTAGGCATATTTAATGAAAACCTTCCTCCTGCGACGACAGGCGATTATAAAGATGATCTAAGCGCTCCACCTATCTGGATTTATAACTTTAATTATATGACGCCGCATAAGTAAAATTGGGCAATAACAGCCTTCTAGTTCAATTTCATACTAGGACTAGTGAACGATTCTCTATTTGAAAGACCGAAAATATTTTTAGGGCCGCGGTGGCCCGGTTGGAAGAGTAACGGACTAGCAACCGAAGGGTTGCGAGTTCGAATCCAGCCAAACACCGTCGTGTACAAAGGGGGCTGGTGCACGTTAAATCTGTCGTGGCCTCAAATGTCCTCACGTTGGCGTGGTGTGGAAGTTTGGAGAGTGGGGTGCCAGCTCAGGTGTTGCCTCGTCATCTGACCATGGTTCAAAATTACGTGGTGTTGTCCTCGGTTCTTTCCCTTTGGGATTGATCCCGGACCGTCACCAATAGCCCATTGTGTTGCTCCAGTGTGACGTTAATTGAAATACCCCCCCCCCGAAAATATTTTTCAATATTTACAGGGTTGGATTGGGCGACCGCGGTAGTGGTTGGAAGAGAATCGGATTAGCAAAAGGAGGGTTGCAAGTTCTAAACTCGATCGAATCAAACATCGTCGTGTAAATGGTGCAAGCTAAATCTGCATGTTCTCACGTTGGAGTGGCGTGGAAATTTGGAGAGGGCTGCCAGCTCAAGTGTTGACCGCGTCATCTGATCGTGGTTAAAAATAACGAGATGTCTTCGGAATTGATCCTGGACCGTCTCCAATAGCTCGCTGTGTTGCCAAATTGGGATGTTAATTCAACTGCCAACTAACTATTCAGGGTTGGATTGGATTTAAGGTAGGTATGCATTTTATTATCTTGCAAGTTCTAAACTCGATCGAATCAAACATCGTCGTGTAAATGGTGCAAGCTAAATCTGCATGTTCTCACGCGTTGGAGTGGCGTGGAAATTTGGAGAGGGCTGCCAGCTCAAGTGTTGACCGCGTCATCTGATCGTGGTTAAAAATAACGAGATGTCTTCGGAATTGATCCTGGACCGTCTCCAATAGCTCGCTGTGTTGCCAAATTGGGATGTTAATTCAACTGCCAACTAACTATTCAGGGTTGGATTGGATTTAAGGTAGGTATGCATTTTATTATCTTCGCATTGGAACAATACAACGGGCTATTGGCGACGTTCCGGAATAAAACCCGAAGAGAAAGATCCGAGGAAAACACCACGGAATTTGGAAGCACGGTCGGATGACGAGGTCACAACTGAGCTGGCAACCCCCACTCTCCAAACTTCCACACCACGCCAACGTATTGGATTTAAGGGTCTTATGGTGAAAGGTTCGAAAATGTATCCGCCTTAAACGTATTTAAATGTTCAATGCATTCACCATATACTTTATTGCAGTTCGAAACGACGCTTGGAGTAAATTAAGTTCAGAATCTTATGATAAAACCTCTTTCAAAAAATCGGCTCCACTGCGCTAGAAACCTGCAAGTTACATCGATATCCCATAATTTACTCAAAATTCAAAGCAATATTAGAACAATAAATTTCTCATTCGCTTGCCATCTGAGAATTCGTACTTCGTAGTTGACAAATAGAGCCAAATAATTTCCAAGTTTACATATTTAACAATGTTCGTGTTCGTATATCGTATAAATAAGAAATAATTCCATAACATTAAAAAAGAAAAATCAAATTTATTACGAACGCAAAACAAACACAACCCGATAGGAATCACCAATGCATTAAAAAGGAACGACTTTTTAAAATTTATACATACATATATCTATTGCCATCCAGAGAGAAAGAAATTAATTAGAAATATAAATATAAATCTCCCTTATGGCACAAATAATATCGAAGGCAATACCGATTGATCTACTAATATATGAAATAATAAAGTCAATCAAAGAATTCTCGTTGTGAACGGTTCTGAATGAGAACACAAATTTTGAAATCCAACAAACAAGCATATACGCTTTGTACACAGCACGTAACTTTCTGAATCCTTCGAACAAAGAATTTTCTGAATCTGAAATTGAATCTAATTCTTCTCTTCATTTGGTCCAATAACATTACGCTTGGCGCAGCCTGTCCGTTTCCGGACCTTGAGCCATAAAACCCAAATCAACCAACCATTTAGTCTAATCAGTTCTCAGCCACAAAAAATGAATGCAGAGTAATAATTTAGACCACACGATTTCGCCCCTTTGGATTGATTTGATTTGTTGCTCTTCGATCACTTTTTGATACACAATAGCAAATTAGACCGGGAAGTACATTCGTAGCGGTAGAAGAAACGCATGTTGAGGGAAAATCAGATTTTCTAAAAGTTCTTATTCTACTAGTAAAAACCTTGATAGAAATTATACCATTTACTGATTATCTTTAACAAGTACATTACCAGCAATTTTCCATCAAGCGTTATTGCTGAGATGCACTCTAACTTGATAAAAAGAAGTAGAAAATAATGAATACCTTCCACAAACTTACAAGATGGTTTAATTCTTCCAGACTCGCAAAAAGTTTGGAAGAATTCTCATAATTGTGGAAAGTCTTTCGAGTAGCAAATAAAGAGCACGTACGACAAAACTATTTCCTAAAAATTCGGTCTTGATTTTTGTAATGTCTCATGTTCATCTAATGCTCTTCCACGCCAGAACGAATGTATACAACGTAAACTTTACTGTTTCTATTTTAGCTTATGCATGCCGACTTGTTTTTACGCCCCGCATTAAATTGGAACGCGCAATTCGCATGCCTAATACTTTAGTAAAAGTCAAAGGTTTCTAAACTAGGGCAGAAGTTTTCCAGCTAGCCGTATTAAAAAACCCAAGGAAAGTGGTATTCTCGGGCACAAATTGAAATGAGAAATAGGACTGAGGATGAGGGAAAAAGATTTTTCTTTTGTAAGAGAGAGAGAGTGAGATAGGAGAGGATGGTATCATGTACCTTGATTAAATTTTTCGAAATCCTTTCTCCGAGATGAGAGCTGGTTGAATGGGTGACCTCTCAATCTTTTCGTGTTGTGGTTTTTACCCCTTTTCTCTCACGGTTGTAACTTTATATTGAAAAAACTTTCGACAAACTGAACTCAGACAAGAATTAGAACTATTTCTCTTAATTACATGAGACAGAACATCCTGCTTGAAACTTTTTAAGGAAGGGAAAAGTTTACTGTAATTATGGAAAATATGCGTACGAAATTTGAAACAAAGTTGTGTAAAGCAAGTTTTTTTCTTGGTTTATAGCATACACTCAAAACAGAACTTCGTCGTTAAGTATTGGGTATTTCAATTAACGTCACACTGGAGCAACACAATGGGCTATTGGTGACGGTCCGGGATCAATCCCAAAGGGAAAGATCCGAGGACAACACCACGTAATTTTGAACCACGGTCAGATGACGATTTTCGTCGTTAAGATTACATTTTGAGTTGTATGGTAGAAAAGGCGAATGGGTGTAGACCGAATATATTTAACTAACTTGCGTTACACAATGCTTAACTATGTTATTACAGAAATATAATTAGAATATTTCAAAGGGCTAAAGAAGACATCCGATTCTAATCAGAAATGTAGGTGTTTAAAAAAATAACGCCGCAAACTAAAATCTTACCAATCCGAAACTCTGGATTTCGCAACTACCACAATTTTTTAAGAAAGCAAACATCTACTCAGAAGGTTCGAGTTCTTTGGCTGATTCAGATCACAATGAATAAACACACTGAGAGAAGCATCACACCAACAGAGTCTGGGTCAATTCGAATCAATCTGAATCCAGTAGAAACTGAATATTATAGATTGAAGGGACCGCTCCGAACTCAGACAAAGATAAATGTTTTGTGGTGAACAAGCTATTTCTTATGAAAGCAAGTTTCCTGAATATTCTTTAGTCAGTTTTTATCGGATTCAGATCGATTCTGATTGACCTGGATCCTGTTGGTGTTAGATTCGGCCTTTAAGATTCAGCAAATCCAATGGAAAAAGGCTTTCATGTAAACAGTAGCGAGCAGTCAAGAGACCAGTAGACTTTCACAGTAAATCTTCTGAAACACAGTCTAGGTTATTCTAACATTACACGCGCTCCACCTTGTTTTTATTAGATGTGCCTGTTTGAAAGGCACTGTCAGAACTCACTTAACCTAACCTTCTATCTTTATTACGTCAATTTGACACCAACCAAATCCGATTATTTTCTCCAAATTTATTAGATTACATGCTAGTTACAACTCTTACTCGAACCGGATTTATAGTTTCCGGATTAGAGCTGTTCAAATGCTTTGCTGGAAGTCTTGAGGAAAGCTGACCCTGATTTATGGGTTGACTTAACAATCTGAGCGTTAAGATATTTCCGAGCAGTGAGTATTGTGCTTTTTTCTCTCAACACATGGGGTCGCAGTGGGTTTTCTACAAGTTGTATGCGGCGCAGGCTCGATTCCTTAAGTATGTTTCTCTCTCCTATATCGGTAAAGCTTTCCTGGCGTGTGTATGTCCATTTGTTGGGTGCAGCGTGGCCATATATGGCCCTTGCGCCATAAATTCTCAACCTAACCAACCAATCCCTCACAACTCACATAATAATTAAATAACCCCATATATTGGTTGAAAGAATCGTACAGAATTGTAAGAAAATCTTTCCTTGTTAGAAATCGTACAGAGAAGACTTCAGGTTGCTAAACGTATATATGCGTGTGAATGAATCCCTCAGAGGGCTAAAGAAACTAAAAACTCCTAGCAGCCAGACAACCCAAATAATCCACCGAGATAGCCTCCCGTCTATATTCTTACTCTTTGCAAACTGGAGAATCGTCGTATATCCCAGTTTTACTTAGATTAAATGCAAAACATACACACATTTAGAAAGCAAGATCGTCACCAATTTCACCGTGGTATAAGACTCTAAGACACACAGACACACAAAATTCACAGATCTAAGAAAGGCAAGCTTGTCCACTTAGCAATATATTCTTGGATACTGTACGAAGTTTATCAAATATTTTCAATGTCTATGAAGAGACTAAAGGGATGAGAGGTGATAAAGAGATGAAGATGTCTCTAAAGAGACAACTTTTGGGACGAAGCTTTAATATCGCATTGTCAGGTTTCCTATCAGCTTGAAAATGTTTTCCTTGAACTTTGTATGCCTTATAACAAAGTTGAGACAGCTTTGTGGGGGAGGGGGATGATCATGAGGCTAGGTACTTGAAAGGTTCTGTGAACGGGCAATGAGTAGCCTAGTAATGGTCTTGATTTCGGTGCATGAGGGGATCAGACTCACAAGAGTCAATTTACCACTCTCCAAGAGTCCTCTAACAACTCATCCACTTTGGTCTAACTTAAAACTAACACACATCCCGGAATTTGGTCCTTATTGGGATTCCACCTGTCTCGTCATCTTGTTCAACAAAACTTGCGTAAACTTAACAAAGTCAATAGGTTAGGTAGGTGTCTACCACAAGAACTGCTCCTGACACAAAATCTTGTCTTAGGTACGGACCTTATCCTATTTTCCATAGGGGATGCTTACAGAAATGCTTTCAAGATACGTACATTGGCACACTTGATGAAAAATTAGAAATATATTGTTAACCCTCTGGTGGTTGTCTCAGCAAGGTATCTCATTAGCATAAGTGATCAGATCTTGATGAACGAGATAGCTCGTCACTAGAAGAAAACTAACCTAATCTTGATCTCGTCATCATAAAAATATCGGCAATATCTTGATGGCGAAACATCCCGTCATCAGTAAAATTGATTTTGACGGACAAAATATCTCGTCGAAACTACTTAGAGGGTTATGATTTTTACTTGCCTCCGAGATCAAAACAAGTAAACGACCTCTTTCCACCACTGATATTCGCGAAAAGCAACATAAAATTAAGTCACCCCTAATCAAAATGAACGAGCCCTGTTTCTACAGCAACCGTCACCATTCAGTGCCAGGAGCAATTCCTGTGGTAAATAGACAGTACATCGGTTGGAATTTATGTGGCACAAGGGTCAACTTTCGCTATGCTGAACCCAAACCAAGTTCTAAAATTACGTAATGAAATAAGCAATAGGGAGACAAATTGGTTATACATTAATGGCCATAAAAAATAATGTTAAATCATGAAAGAATCATCCAATGACCTCTAAATTTGCACTCTGCGTAGATCATGGACGGATATGCAAAAGATAAGCTCTGCAGCGTATACGCAAATCATGCGCACTAATAACTCCCCTGAAAGCAGTATAAGAAGAGAACGGGAAGCCGGTTTTAAGTTTAAGAATTGTGTTTTCTCGCTGTTTCTGTGTATAGGAAACGCAATTATGCCTCGTTGGAAAATGTGGCAGTCATACGGGCACGTTTCTCAGTTTGACAGAATAAGAACTGTGGCTTGTCAAGACTGGATTAATCTTCCGAGAATCTGCTTTTGTTGCGTTGGACGAAACCAAGCCAGAGTGATACGATGAAATTAATGAATGCAGAAGGGACGAAGTGACCGGTGTGAGCGATTGCAGCAGCCTCACCACCAAACGAGAGCACAGTCATCTTGTGCGCATGGGTATTACGATCGTACTGCAACATCAAGAACTCTAACTCAAGAAAAAGGGTGTGTTACACAGCAATCTGTATCAGCACTTACAATTCAACGTCGTCTGAATTAGCGGGTAATTTTTTCAAGACTTCAATCGTGCAACTACCTTTGACTCGACACCACAAGCTGCAATTGTGCGTAGAACGCCACTTGGAAAACCGAATGGCATGACATCATCCTTACAGACGAATCTCTGTTCTGACTACTGTACCACAATTATGCATCGCTGTACTGGTCTGTCACCTGGCGTTATGGTAGGAGGTGCCATTGGATTCTTCTCCCGCACCCACTTATTACGAATTGTCTGCACTCAACAGTCATCGATACATCTCTGAAGTTTTGGAGCTTATTATCCTCTCTTGCTTTCAGGGCTTGCCCAGGGACAGTTTCAAAGAGGTCATTGCGCGACCGCTCGTTGCATGAAAAGCATAACAGTTCCTTAATTCTATTCGGTTTCACTTCATCTATGGTCCGCCCGTTTACCAGATCTATTGCCCATGCAACACATCTGATCGATGATTGTCCAACGACTAACACCACAGACTACCTGCGGCTACGCCAGATGAAGTTTGGTAACGTGTGGAGGTAGTATGGATTGACATACCCAAGCACACATCAAAAGCCTGTTTCTTTTGATGCCCAGGCGTGTATCAGCAGTTATTGTCTCCCATGTTGGCTACGCAAAACACTGACTTTTTGCGTTCCACAAGTAGAACGGAACTGCAATTTCAATCATTTTACCCTTTTATCTTATGTCATTTGAATAATAAATAAGGTTTGATATCTTTTGTCCTTCATGGTGTTGCATTTTCGATAACCAGAAGTGTAATTATTGTAAAACTTCTTTTGAATTAATTTTTCATTTGTATTTTTTTAATACTTTTATCATTAAAGGTGCATGACTTGTAATATGCATAGCTATACCGGATACGCCAGTAAGGATAAGTAACAGTTTTAAGACAATCTTATGTGGAACATTTTATGGAAAGAAATATTTTTTACCACAAAATTGTTTATAAACGAATGTTTCGTGCTTGCTTCTTGAATAAAATGTTTTTTATCTCAAAAGAAAAGGTGTTCATCAAAAACTGGAGACAACGCACCTTATGCCAATCAGCTCAACATAAATTCTCATTTGCAGCGAAATTTCCCACATGATTTATTAAACATGGAGACACATCCAACTGAAAGGATGCATTTTCATTCAGATGGATTTCATTAGATGGTAAATGATTCTTTTAATAGGTTATCACATAATGACAATGCATTCACATTTAAATTATAAGAGGAAAAAAGACCAAGTTTTAATAATAAAACTCAGATAATGATAGGACCATTATTTTTAATTGTTTACACTCTTTTTTGTCCATCAGGATGTTTTCTTAAGAAATTATTTCGTAATGCTTTTTAAATAGAAGCATTTTGCGATCAAAGTTAAAGTTTAAGAGAATATCAAATTAAACGTTTGTGTTAAGCACGCTATTAAAATATGTTCAATAGAAATAAACTATAATTGCATATGTGATTATGCAATGCAATATTTTAATGGTTTTTATAAATGACTGACTATTTAAACTTTACTTGCGCATTTCAAAAACATCCTACATTAAACAACTTTCCATTGTAAAACGAGCTTGATAAGCTTTACTTTTTATTTTTCAGTCGTTACCAGTTTCTTTTTTGTCTCTTAAAAATAAACAAATTAAGATTATAAATCGAAAGGAGTTAATAGTTCTCCCTGCATATAAATTTTGGGGATCGTGGTAGCCCAGTTGGTAGTCAAGTATTAGGAACTGGAGGGTTTTTATCTCGACACCCCTAATGTGTGAGAATTGTGGAATAACTTGGAAAACATAGGTTTGTGCAGCATTTCTTCAAATAATGAAAACCATTGTACTTAAGCAAATGAATAAATATGCATAACTTATTCTATTGATAATAAGTTGCAACAGCAATACATAATGAAAGAACGCTTCTCTGAATAATTGAGGAATTCGGTAAAAGCAAAGTGTAATAAATATTTGTTAAAATGATGAAGTTACAATTTACGCATCTCTGAAAATTAGATGGTTGGTAGGTAATGAATTTACTTCGCACTGGAGCAACACAACAGGCTATTGGCGACTCTGAAAATAAGAGTTCTTTTCTCTTCGTTTCCTCAGAACTGTATTTTTGACTTAGTGTCACTTTGTGAGGATGTGTAGCGCTCCCTGAATTGAATTTGGAAGAATTGGAGGAGTGCAAGAGAGTTGATCCTCGTATAGTGACTAGAGAGAGTCTTCGTCTCCAAGGGGAATTAAGAATCAATTCGGATCACTACGCGATATCCTGACACACTTGTAAGCCTACGATATTTTATGTAATCTAAACTATCTTAAGTCTGTGGTAACATTACGTCGTATATAAGGCATTGGATGTTCGAATAGAAATCCACAAGTCCACATTTAACAAATAGTCGATAAGTCATATGTTGAGTAAAATGAATGTAATCATTACAGCTGGATAAAAAAATACACGAACGGGAAAGTAAAGTATATTTCTTTCCTCATTTCATTTATACAGTATATTTCAACAATTTTCTGAGACAGCTTCTAGTTTCTAATGCTTTTTCAGGGAATTGTGCTCCAATACATTATTTTCTTAGAAATAGTTAAGATTCGAGAATTTTATACTTACAAACGTGATTGCATACAATTTAATTGCAATCAACGGGCAAAGTAATTTAACTTATATTAATGAACTAGCTTTACTACCAGGCATCAGGTTTTTGCTACTTCATACAAACCAAGCCGCACCTGTTTCCTCAACTGATTCGTTGCATCACCAAACAGCTTTTTGAATTTTGTTCCTCGCAGCTCTCAGCGCTACTGATGGCTCGCCTTGTGAGAGCGTTTGACGTGTGTTCTTGTTTGATTAAAAATTTATCTCTTATTAAACTTTATATAACGTCCTATATTAAACTTTACTTTTATGGTTCTAAGGGAACAAGGTACAAATTGAAAGTAGTTGTGTTGATCCAAAAATTCCAGAATGAGCTGAGCAAATTTCATGATGCCACAGCTGTGTTCGAGAATTTCTGCTACTTCAGACATATTTTCTGCTTTACAATATATAAGATATAACTATCCTTTATTTTCTGATTTGTTATTACAAATCTTTTAATGAAATGAATAACTGTTAGAAACAAATTAATTTTATTTGATGCATTAATATTTCTCATACTATTATGTTATGCTTCAATTATGAAAACATTACTTTTGAATAATAGACAAAAAAAAGCAAATCGTATAAAAATATTTAATGGTGAAATTATGAGTTTTTTTATTCCGAAAATGTATACATTAAGTAACATTAATAAATATGTTTAAGTAAAATAATTTATCTGAACTTGAATTCAGTTCCAACTATGCGTTAAATATTTCGGTCTAGGGTAATAAAGATTTTAATTTGATCAGCTTCCCTTTTAAAGGATTCGAATGCTGTTGAATGGCTTTCGCAGCCAATTTCGTATTCAACTGTTGTGAGTAATTATTTTCGGAAAGTATCAGATTATTTCTACCATAAATAGTTACTGCGTTAAATTAATTTCCGTTATATTAAATGCAATATCTGCATTAAATTAATTAGTTATTGTATTAATTCAATCCTTCCTCATTATACTTTAACAATCCCTTTAATTGTGTATCTAAAGTTTATGAAGTGGACAAATGACAGAAGCGATTAATTTGGGCTGAAATATTGATGAAATTTCATAATTGATTTGCATTTTGATGCAACAAGTAAGAATACTTTCAAAAGACTAAATGCGAAATAAGCTATTGATATATACATAATTTTACTTCACTCTTTTCTATTTGAATCTTTTCATATTAAGTTTCCCTCCTGGAAAATTTCATAAAAAAGTCTCATCTCTCCCTTAAACCATTCTTTAAACTAATCTTTTAGAAATTGCATTTGTGTGATCGAATTTCATCGCTCTGATTCACTATATAAATGCGTATAATTTTCGTATTTTAATTGTGCCGAAATTTTTACAATTACCAATACGAAGAATGAAAAACAACAGAATACGTAATTAAGATTTTCATTAAGACTATTTATGTAATTACCTGAAGACGATGAGCAAATATTGCGAATCTAACAAATTAGTTCGTACAAGCGTGGTTATACTGAGTATTGAATTACAGCAACTTTGGAGACATAATTCCTTTCCAGACGAATTACAAGAAAGCGTCAGATATTTTTTAACTTATAACTTATAATTTATAACTTCAGTTCCCTCGATTAGGTTTTTATTCGAATTTGGAATCACGAGCAAATAGAAGTGGAAAAGAAGTTACAATTCACTCGCATAAAGTATCGTTATTAATAATATTTATACATTTTTCAGTGTTAATTTGAATCAAATACATAGCAATATATTTTAAGATTCATTTTTGAAAATTTAATTTGATATTTCAATGAAATTATAATTACGTATTAAGACTTCTATCTCAACTGCTTGATTATTAAAGCATTTATAAATGTGGAATTATTTTTCTTCATTTTAATGAATGGATGAATTCCTGATGAAAGAAACTAAACAGTTATCTGATACTCAAAATAAAAATAAATCAAGCACTTCATAATCGTTCACATATATTTGCATCAAAACAAAAGCACATGTAAAAAGACTTGAAAACTAATCTACTATATAATCTAAACGACAAATTTGTGAAAACTCCTTAGAATAAGAACGAATTAGTTTCAAAATGGAAGTCTAAAAACTATATTCCAAAATCCGTCGGATGAAATTAAATGGATTTTTATAAAATCCTTCTCACATACATCGATGAAAGATTTAAATATTGATGCATGCAAGGGACGATTTAGGCATTGATACACACAAAAAAAGATTTAAACATCCATATATACAACGGCATTTTTAATTGGATTTCGATCAAATAAAGATAAAAAAGCAGTTAATAAAAACAAGTACCATATATTCATGAAGAACATAACATCCCATAGTGTTGGAGCATAGTTTTATTCCTGTTGCAGTGCGTTTTATAATTATTGCTGCAGTAAATACTGATCTCAAAATATGGCAAAATAAACTATTTTTTCACAAACAAAAATTTTAATTGGTGAAACAGATTTTAATTCATCGTAATCAGTTCCTAAAAGGGAAGTTTGAATTTCAGTCAATACGAATGAAAAAAGAAATATTTAGAAAAATAACTGAACTGCTGCATTACACAGAACTAACACTAGTATACATATAGATCAACTAAGTACATTGTTTCTTTCAGTATAAACAATCGATTTCCAGCTATTTAAAGAACTATTTTCATCTTTAAAGCCACATCAGCTAAACCATACTGATGATGTTTATTGCTTTTTAAAGACTGGTTTACACTAATTTCTAAGAAACCACCTGTTCTATGTTCCTATCTGATCTTATAGCCATCGACGAAGGACTGAATTACATAAAACCTACAAAAAATTATAATAACATGGATTCTTGGAACTGACCAATTTTGATAATAACGAGATATCTCGTCATCAACATGTTGACGATCTTGTGATGATGAAGAAATCAAGATCTGGTCAGTTTTCCCCTAATGACGAGATATCTCGTCCATCAAGATCTGACTAATTTTGCTAAGATATTACCGATTTCTTTGCGCCGAAGTAAATCAAGATATTGCCGATTTTGTTGATGATGACGAGATCAGGATCTGTTCAGTTTTCTTCTAATGACGAGATATATCGTCCATCAAGATCTGCTCAGTTTTGCTAATGACGAGATACCTCGTCTCGACAACCATCAGGAAGGTTAAAGGAATCCTAGAGAGGATTATATTGGTCAGGAAATCTAAATCCGGTTACAAGACTGCAGGTTGCATGGTGGAATAATGCGTGTATGACCTTCAGAGGGCTGGTCCAGCCCTAAGACTTTGAGTTAAAGCATGCGAATCTAGCATCCTTTCTAGGACTTTGAGTTAAATGTCCTAGAAAGGATGCGAGGCATGCGAATGTCTTAAGCATTTAAAACTAATTAATGCTTTAATTACAGAGCCCCGGTAGCCCGGTTGGAAGAGTATCGTATTAGCAATCGGAGGTTGCGAATTCCAATCCAACCAACGACCGTCGTGTATAAAGGAGGCTGGTGCACGTTAAATACATCGTGGCCTCAAATGTCCTCACGTTGGCATGGTGTGGAAGTTTGGTTAGTGGGGTACCAGCTCTGGTGTTGCCTCGTCATCTGACCGTTGTTCAAAATTGCGTGGTGCTGTCCTTGGATCTTTCCCTTTGGGATTGATCCCGGACCTTCACCAATAGCCCATTGTGTTGCTCCAGTATGGCGTTAAAATACCTACCTTTAATTACAGGTATCCTGTTCTTTAAGGTAGGTTCCTCTTATGAAAGATCAAAAGGATTAGGAATAAATGCATGAAAAATATCTGTATTAGATAATCATTTTTACTCTACTTCCTTGAGGTGTTTAAAAATTCAACACCGCGGTAACAAAAGTTGAAGAATTACGAAACGAGATCTAAATAAAGAGGGCTAGAAATTATTACATTTTAAAAATATGTCGTCTTCCTAAATACTGCTCATAACGAGAATTCCTAATCTCAAACAAGGTAAGAGCTTTTAGACATTATCTATCATAAGTTTATAAGCATTTTTCAGAAACAATATAAGATAAAACCTACCAAATAACTGACGACGAATAACACAAAAAATTAATTTAAACTCTCGAGGAAACTAGAGACCCCTGAGCCTCCAGCAACGTTATTTTGTGACGGTCGAAGTTATTTAGTAATCCTCGTCCTAAGTCTGAAAATTTTAAATAACTTCGTGTCACGCATACAAAAACGGGCAAGTGATGCCGAACGACCATTTTTGTTTTTGGACTTAGTTTTCTCGAAAAATAATGAAAAAGAACCCAGGAGCGATATGTAAGGCGAATGTGTGATTATTGGATTTTGGATTACGCGCTAAATGTTTCATTAATCAGTAAACAAAACACCTGCTCCACTTCTTTATATTTCGCTTTTATTTTTAGAGTTGGAGCGTGGAATCATTACTCACATCGCACAATGCTGCATTTGAGATTCACGTCGAGACAAATAACTTCGGTGAGGGTGCAAACTCTGGTAAAAATAAACAAACTTCTTTTTTAGTTTCACCTGTGTTCATATTATTAGCTGTAAAGCAAACAATATTTGTTTTAAAGTAATATTTGTTTGAGAGTAATGAGAAAGGCAGAAAGATTGGAAATATAAGTTCCCGGGATTTAATTTTTCGATTAAATATTGCGAGGAACAGTAGTGTTCTTCATAAAGATATTTATTTTGGAACAGAGACTATATTGTTTAAATAGTATGTTATTTGTCACCGTCTAACTTCATTCCATTCTGCAAATACGATTTAAAATAGCATACATAGGATTTATGAAAATAGGATCCTATTATCTGCAATGTAAACAGTTTTTAAGTAATATTTATTTTAAAGTGATATTTGTTTGTGAGTAATGAGGAAGCAGAAAGTTTGGAACATAGTTCCCGGGGTTTAATGTTTCGATAAAATGTGAGAAAAAGTAGTGTTGTTAATATTATATATTTCAAATAGATTTTATTTAAAACAATCTATTTTTTAAATAATTTGACTTATTTGTCACCATCTAAGTTCTTTCATTCTTTCAAATACGTTTTCAAAGGATTAAACCAGGATTGGGAAGAGGATCTGTTCGATGTTAAGCAGCAATAACCCTCTGAGCGTCACCAGATATCAGAATAGCGTGAAATTACATTAACATATCATCACATTCAATGACTAAACAACCACATCTATTGGTCGAAAGAATTCTAGGAAAGATTTTATTGATCAGGAATATCGAAACTGGTTAGAAGTCATGCAGGGTAGAGCGCAAGTTGCAGAATGGATATATGATTGTGAACCCCTCAAAAGGTTAGTTATAACCACTCTTTTTATTTAAAAAATTCGGTGGTACGTACAGCTCATTATGTGCAAACATCTAAGAATACAGGTTCAAGTCAACTCCTCAGGGAATAAATACATTTGAAGCACATCGAGCAACATAGTGATAAGCCACTGAAATATTCTATAATGAAAAAAATAAAATCAAAATATTCAAGAGTATCAAAAGAATATATCGTTTGTATAATTGCGTAATGCTTGAAAGTTTAAGATAACGTGATAAACCATTATAATTTTGTCTATAAAATGGCTAGCCTGAAAAATTTAAAGTATGACTTATTGCAGCCCGAAGCTCTTCATTTTGTAATGTATCACAGATGGCAAGAATTACTAAAGTTAATATAAAATGAACTTATTAAGAAATGAATGTTTATCGGTGGGAGTGTTCCCTCTGGGTTACTTAGCCTTTTGAAGAAATACAGTTAAACAGCAAGTAAAAATCGTTGGTAACCTGCAATAAAGATAATCAAGAGAAATAATTTATTCTCTTGAAACGTTTTTTTAAGCATTATTTCTCTCTTGTTGCGTGAATTTATTTGTTAAAAATATGAAAAGTATATCATTACATTTAATTATTTTCCCTCAGATACTTAAAATAAAAATGCATAAATGGTAAGTATTTTAACACTTAATCTGAAACACGTAGTTTTAAATAGGTATATCCCAAAGTCATTTAATATATGCTTATGTTTCCGTATGAAGTACCGTCGTCAATAGCCCGTTGTGTTGCTCTAGTACGACGTTAATTAATCACTATTACCATTATCGTATGAAGTACCAATTCACAGAAAAGTATCAGCATAAAACATAAAAATTTTGTAAAAACAGAATTTTTATTAGGAATGAAATATTTGGCTGTTTAGAGAGAATTAGGTATTTTTTATCTCTAACTTCTTTGTAATTTTTGTTATTTTAATTTACATTTTTGTTAAAATTCCTTCCTTGGTTGTTATCAAAGGAAGAAACTGTACAACCCATTTATTCGTAACTTTTGCATTTGCTCTTATTTCAACCTTTAAATTGATTAACTTTGTTAACTTTTTCTTTCAAAAATTTAACCAATAGTTTTATATTTTCTCAACAAATCTATTATTCTGTTTGATTTAAATTCAAACAAATCTTGCAATATTTAATTTCTGAATTATTTAGACGTTTATTTTAAGATTCAAATTTCCCATTCTAAATTTAAAAAGTTTAATTGCTATTTAAACTAATATTAATATTTATTACTTAATTATTTTTTATTGAAACTGGTTAAATTTGCATTATTTAAAAAGTTTACTTAATTTGACACTTGCGTGCTATTGATGATTATTTTATAAGAACTCTACATTTAGTTTTTATCAGGAAATTTCGAAAATGATATAGTTTGCAATCTTTCTGCATCAGTATTTACATTAATCTCTATCTTTTTACCATACACTACTTATTTTTTAGATTTTTTTTATCAGTATTTTAATTTTAGCACGAAATGTAACGTAAGTAAATATAGGAATTCATAATACAAATTGTAAAATTCTTCAGAAGTAATTAAGGACTGCGGTTGTTTTCTATGTTTGCAAATAATAAGTACGACAAACAGTATATTTAGAAAGTACTTTTGTTTACTAATTGGTAACTTAATTTCTTTTTCTTTCAATATCAAATATCAAGGGCTGTATTCTACTCTGTTATAAGGATTCAGAAATTGAATGATCTAAATCTAAAATTTTCAGATTTGCTGTAACAATGCTGTCCTTAAAAGAATGAAGATTATGTACTCTTCAAACGCAACAAAATATAGAAAATGACATCAATCGACCTTATAAAATGCTTAAATAATCGTTGTAGTTTGTCTCAAGTTTTAGAAATCAAAATACGTAGCAGTGATGTACATTTTATTGCATTTACTCATCCAATTTTAGAAAATTCCTGAAAATGAGTGCCCTTAGGGCATACCTTCTTTAGGTTTGTACGGGCTTCACAACCCCGGAGCATCTGAGTGATCTGTTCTCCCTTTCATCTTTCCCCTTTCCTACCCTTCTGCTTTTTGCTTTTTCTTCCTCCCTCATTGTGCTTGCCTCTTCGGAGATGAGGGCTCCCCCTGAGAAGCTTTTCGCCACTCTGCTGCTTTCAGCTCCTCTTGGGGATTATATCACCCACGTGTTTGCCGTGTGGAGTCCCGTGTCTATGGAAAAGGGGATCCTGGTAGTTGAGGGCCGATATACTGACCCAATACACTGCTTTTGTCCCAGTTTCAGGTAAACAGGAGGTGTACATTGGTCCCGTATGCATCAATTGGCTGGTCGATTGGACTTCGTCGTCGGCTAGGGATCAAGCAATTGGTCATCTGCTGGGCTACGCGTCAAGGGTGGTGTCTGGCACAGAGATGATTCGTGAGCGTATAGGCCCTGTTAGCATCGGTACAGAATCTGCATCCCTTTGGACTCGGTGGGGCTGCAGGGCCCAAATTTTTTTTAATGTTATCATGAGTAACAAAAATTTAAATTCCTCTCCCTCTCAGAGGGAGTAACAAAGTCCTACAATTTCATTCATAAATGCTCTATTTTCAATCGTTAAATTAATTCGTAATGAACAATACAATTTACTATAGGTACAATCTTCCTTTTCGCATATTTCAGCTTTTTTTGATACAGAAAACTTTACAGTCATTCATTGGAAACCTAAAAACTATCAAAAAATTACGCTCTGGAGACCTTTTAATTGAAGTTTCTTCGGAAGCACAGGACGTACTTTTAAAAAACTCGACTATTTTGGGTACTTTTAATATTTCCGTTTTCCTACATAACTCACTAAACATATCAAGGGGAGTAATATTAGGGCCTTGTTTGCTCCACACATCTGAAGCTGAAATTTTGGATAATAAGCGGGAAGAGCAAGTTCGGAGTTCGAAGAATTACCATTCGTGGTCGGGATTGGACTGTGCAAAGTCCACGAAGCTCATCATCCTGACTTTCGATACATTGCCGTCCCGAAAAAAGCAGGCTATCTCAATTGCCCGGTGCGTGTTTTCATTCCGAATCCCCAACTTTGCAACTACCAGGGATTCGGACACTCAAAAATATCTTGTCGTGGTTCCACGAGATGTGCTCGTTGCGGAGAGGTGGGCCACGAATCTGAAACATGTACCGCCAATCCACATTGTATAAATTGTCATGGCGACCATCCGGCCTTCTCAAAATCTTGTTCAAAATGGATATTCGCGAAAGAAGTTCAAATAATAAAAATTACACAAAATCTGACTTTTCCTGAAGCACGTGAGCTTGTGCAATCCCGAACCCCTGTGGTTGGGATTTCATACGCTTCAAAAGTGACCAAACAATCAGCCAACAATCCAAAAGTAACCACATCATGAAAAACCATAGCAACACAATAAAAAAAGAAACGTCGTGGTAAAGTTGGAGTTCCTACTAAAGATAGGGACCCCAAAGTTACAAAACTCTTTAAGAAAAGTCCATCAGATGTCCTCTTACTTGCAGCTGAGAACATCTATGCGCCGTCGGGAATCTCAGAAGACGACTATAGTATTGAAATGAGAGATGAGCATCCTGGGCAGAATGAAGAATCTGCCCTCCTATCAATCAGTGATAGGTATTTTAATATCTTGGAACTTTCGTGGAATGCGCAATAAGTTGGATGACATTAAAACCCTGATTGCGCAGAATACCAACCTGCCTGTCTCGCACTTCAGGAGACATAACTGAAGTCGTCTGACACGGCGAAGATCCGTCGTTATACTTGTATTAGAAGCTATAGCAACAATGATTGAAGTGCTTCGGGAGGTGTTGCTCTCTTCACTTCTCTTGCATAGTCATCTCGTTGTTTTGTTCAACACTTTACAAGCAATAGCTGTCAAAATACAAATACGACGAATGATTACCCCCATCTGTACTCTATATTTACCACCGAATGATAAAATAAAAAAACAGCCTTCAGAACTTAGTGGATCGATTTCCAGAGCCATATGTTATATTCGGTGACCAACATATAGCGTGCTTTGGGGAGTATGGATACCGATTCCCGTGGGCGAGATAGAACAGCTCATCACAGATCGCTGTCTTTGCACAATAACGGCGAGGTTACCTACTTCCGCGAACCATCTCGCACCTTTCATGCAATCGACCTCGCCATATGGTCATCTATCTTACCTTCTCTATCTTTTTTGTCGGTAGTAACCTACGCAACAGTGATCATTTCCCAATATTCGTTACTCGCATTGGTGGAAATGATCCTGTTAGCCGCCCGTCAAGATACATTTATGAGGCAACCGATTGGCCTATTTTTACATCTCAGGCCATTATAACAGAGCAGATGGTAAAAGGCAGCATAGATGACGCAATTGTAGCAGTCACCGATGTTATGGTAACAGATGCTGATACAACGATTCCTAAGAAATCTCCCACCTTTCATAAGTATTGTAAAACTTGGTGGACTCCAGAATGCACTGCAGTGATTAAGATCCAAAGGAAAGCGTGGGATATTTTCCGCTGATTCCCACAACTCAAAATTTACTTGCGTGCGAAAGCAAACGATGCCGAGTGAGACGTCAGAGCCAAAAGGAATCAAGGATAAACTATGTATCTAATAACATCTGCCACTCCTTCAAAATAGTTGTGGGAACGGGTTCGGAAAACGATGGGTTTATATTCCGAACATTCGATCTCGTTCGTGGAAGAGAATGACCCACATGTGTCTAAAGCTGTCGAGATAGCCAATGCCATCGCACGAGCTTTCTCTGCAGCTTCCAGTGCCACCAATTATAGACATATTTCAACACGCAAAACATCGCGCTGAGTCCCATAGCCTCAACTTCCATTCTCGATCCGAACTGTCCTATAACTGTCAATTTATGGAAAAGGACCAGGATGACTGCACCTCGTCCTGATGGCATTTCTTATATAATGATTCAACATCTTTCCTGTCAATCCCTTTATAACCTTTTACATTTATTTAAGCATATACGGGAAGAACATACTTTCCCTTTGGCTTGGAGACGCGTCATAGTTATACCCTTTCCAAAACCAGGAAAAGATCCCACCAACCCGTATAACTTTCGACCAATTGCACTCACAAGCTGCATGTGCAAGCTTTATGAAAGGATGGTTAACGCTCGTCTCGTTTACATCCTTGAGACGACTCAGGCTCTATCTCCTTTTTAAGGCGGTTTCAGGATTGGCCGCTCTACGGTGGATAACATCTTGTCTCTTGAAACTCAAGCTCACTGTACGTTCCTTCGCCGAAACCATCTGATTTCCATCTTTGAAATGGAGAAGGCGTTATTGCATCAAAACTTTTTACTATCATTCTCTATTTTTATATTGATGACGACGATAATCTCATTTTTTTCTGTTTAATCGTCTCGTTTCAATGTTTATTTTTACATTTAATGTATTTTGAGTGTAGTATTTTTTAAATACCATTAATTGTTGGCTAGAAAATGAATCTTAAAGTTGTTTTATCTACTTTTTCGTGACGCTCTACCTTGTGTTTGGCGCAGCTTGTCCGCTTTTGGACTTAGCGCCATAAAACTCAAAACAACCAACCAAGCAACCTGGAAAGGAATTAACAAAAATTTTCGTTTCCTTTATTGAGCTTATACATTCAGAGCAGTATTCCCTAAACCTATTAAACCTCCTAGTGGTTGTTTCAACAAGGTTCCTCGTCATTAGCAATAGTGACCAGATCTTTATGGACGAGATATATCCTCATTAAAAGAAAACTGGCCAGATATTGATCTTATAAAAAATTGGCAATACACATCTTGATGACGTGGTATCTTGTCATTAGTATACTGGTCAGATCTTGATGGACGAGATATCTCGTCGAAACCACTTGGAGGGTTAAGTGGAAGTCCCTATTAGAATATTGGTGGTAGAATATTATTTTGAATTCGTTGGTTGAATTGAAAGATATATTATTTAATGTATAGTTTAAATCATCCATTTATAAATTTCCACTTTCAGTTTTCTTTTAAAAAATTATGAGTTTTGAGGAATTAATCATCACGTTTGGAAATATTCTAATAACATTGCAAACAGTCGAAAGTAAAACGCTGATGGAAATATCTTCGGTTAATCTGCGGTAATACTTCAGACGAAAATTCGTATTAAGTAGCGAATCAAAGTTTACTTACCAAATTGACACTCCAAATGGTTTCGACGCTATATCTCATCCAACAAGATCGGACCTAATTTGCTAACAACGAGATACCTCGTCATCAAGATACTGTCGATTTTTTATGATAATGAGATCAAGATCTGGTCAGTTTTCTTCTAATGACGAGTTGTCTCATCCATCAAGATCTGGTCAGTTTTCTTCTAATGACGAGTTGTCTCATCCATCAAGATCTGGTCAGTTTTCTTCTAATGACGAGTTGTCTCATCCATCAAGATCTGGTCAGTTTTCTTCTAATGACGAGTTATCTCATCCATCAAGATCTGGTCAGTTTTCTTCTAATCACGAGATATCCCATCCATTAAGGTCTGGTCTGTTGCTAATGACGAGATACCTCATCGAGACAACCACAAGAACGGTTAAGTTAACCTTCTGAGTGTCAAGTCGGGATTGATCTTGGACCGTCGCCAATAGCCCGTTGTGTTGCTCCAGTGCGACGTTAATTAACTACCTACATATCTGAACGTCACGAGATTTCCGAGTAGTGTAGAATTACTTTATCCCACAACATACATAATGACTACCTAACCACATCTGTGGGTTGAAAGAACCCTACCAAAAATTGTATTGGTCAAGAAGGTCAAAACTGGTTAGATGTCATGCAGAGAAGACCACCGTTTCTGAACGTATATATGCTTGTGCGTCAGTTAGAGGGTTAAATAATGAGATTGTCTTGAGGGTATTATAGGGTTAAATTTCCCTCTTGAAATGAAACTGGCGAAACCCCATATATGGTAGACTTTATCTTTAGATATTTTGAAATCCCTCATTGCAATTACGTATGCTTATAACTACTTAATTTCTGGTATATTCATGAAATGCGTTTTTAGACTTTCAAGATTTTACAACACGGCATAAAACAGATTTTTTCAGAAAATATTTCCCTTTAAAAATAATCCGAAATTTAAACTAGCTTTTAAATTGTCACTAAGCAATATAATCAAATAATCGAAGATAAAATTTCATTAAATAGAATATAAAAATATCTTCGAGTGACAAAATCCGAGATAGTATTCGCATGTATCCATTCTATAAAAATGTAACAGCGAAAACTTTGAAAAGATGAAGAATAGTAAGTGACAACGATTGCAATTGTGACTTAGTTTAAACTACATTTCAACCATATTCATACGTTGGCTACAAGGATTTATACATAATAACATTTCAATAAAATAAGGTCTCGATATATTTTTAGTTGAACAAACGCTTAATTTATGCGAATATTTTTCTCTACACAGCATTTGTATCCACAGCGTTTATATCAAAAGGTAATTACAATGATAAAACAATTTTTTTCTGGAATGTACTTTGAAAGAATATTCATTATACGGTACGTGGAACTCGAGAATAGTTAGACAAAATAATTAAGAGGGAAAGATGTATGAAATATAATCTCTAATAATATCTAAGAAAATTTTCATATATTTTATACATACGATAAAAGTAATTGAGGCGTTGACGTTAAAAAGAAAGTTAGAGCCAAAAACTAAATTTTACCGGACAAGCAAAAACTATACAGGAACATAGGTAAAGAATGTAACACCCGTTTTCAACATATAAGTTTTTTATTAATAATTAATAAGAATCTATGAGTTGAAAACGGGTGTTACTTTCTTTTCCTATGTTCCTATATGGCCTCAATTATATTTACTACCCAAACGCAAATATTAGAATTAAATTAACATGTTCATTGCTTCTTAGGGTATTGAGTAACGAGTAATTAAATTTTTAGTGAAAGGAAATGCACGATTTTTAAAAAAACGATTCTAAAAAAAACATTATTTTTACGACCAAAAAGAGTAAAAGTTTACTATGGGTTGCAATTGTAAAATGAATAACTTAATTCGTTTATATCAGCAGTTTTATAACTTAAAGTTTAAAAACTGATATTTTAACTTTTCTCAGTGGTTATGTTTGTTCGTGATTTTTTCCATTTATTCGTCCTTTTTGTTCTATATAATTAATAGTTTGTGTTTTATATAATGTAGTTTATATTGTATAATTGTGTACACTGCTGCTTTACTTGTCTGTTGCAATATATGTACTTTTGATATTAATTTGCTGGAGTAATATGTTTGATATGCATAAATTACGTATGAATAAATATGTATAATTACATAAATAACGAATGTATAAATAAATAAATTTGTTACAAATAGCAACACATAAAATTTACTATTCGAAATGAGGACATTACTCCAAAATTATTTACAAAATAAGATATTTTATTAATATTTTCAAATGAACTGTTACCGCTTTGAATATATTTTAATACGAACTGAAATTATGTTTTTTCTCTCATTAAAAAATCGTTTGAAAAAAATTGTGAGAAGATTTAATTTAACACACTGATCAATACTTTAGATTTCTATCATCTATAGTAGGATTAGATGTTAATCCATTTTTCTCCATTCTTAAAAAGGGGAAAATTGGATTAATTTTTGTACATATAATTATAGTTGTAATACTTTATCTTTCAATATATTCGCGGAATAAATTTGAGTTCCTACGAATTTTAACTTATAGTATCATATATTAACTTATAATTATACTTTGTAATCATATATTATACTTTGTGAAAGACTCATTTTTGTTTAATTCGTATTATTCTACCAATAGATGTATTAACATATTAATGTGAATTTGCCTATTTCGCATTTCATTTATACTTTCATATGGTACTGTTTAATTGAATTAAATGCATTCGAATAAATTAATAGATCTTAATGAGCAAAAACCTTAAATTGTTTTGAGTTTAAATATTATACTCTAAATTATTTTGATAAGAAAAAAAACATTTTTTAAAGAAATACAGCAATTATTTAAAATGAACTTACCAAACCATTATAAAATTGAGATGATTTCTTACGAAAAATCTTCCTTGTAAACGTTCATTCAAGTAAAGTTCTTGGAATTCTACAACTCTAGTCTTACAGCTGTCAACAACTACAGAACAAATTTTTCTTCCTTAGATTTTTTCCCCTCTCTTCACTTCATTCAAGTTTTAATAACAAGAAAACTCATTTTTCAGTTTGAAGCACATTATTTATATTTTGAAACACGGAGAAATTAATTAATTCGATGTCAAAGACACTCATTCTGGAGGAACAAAACTACGTCTAGTCACATGGCACCTATGAATAGAAGAAAACGTTATTTTTCTTCCCTGGGATGCTCCCGTGGATGAGGACAGCAGACGATATTGAGGAAAGGGGAGAGAGCTCGCAGTCTCGTCGAGTGCCGACTTGCCGTCTATTTGCGCGGCGCCGGTTTGGCGCTTTTAAGTAGAAAGGTGTTCGCTTGTAGGACAGGCCATCTTGCGGGTTGCGCCATAAGTAGTTTGAATTTCTTGGCATCCCGCATGTCTTGTTTCCTATCTTACTACATGAAAGGCAAACTTTCAACGATGTAGATTACTTTTTATCTTTCTTATCATAGTTAAATACGATATTTAAATAGTTTCACGAGAAATAGTTCTTGTACAATAAATAAATATTAAATCATGACATAGATGTCAGGATACGAAAAATGCCAGCGCGATAAAATTATGATAAAATAGCAGAAAAAGCAAGCGATATTTATACAGAACCTTAGTGAAAACGCGCATGCGATAGTATAATCAAATTCTGGATAAGTAATAATTTTCTATATTTGAAAGTGTCAGTAATATGTTTAATTTTTTACTTCGATTCAGAATCATTGAGATGCAATTTCGAGTTGTGAGTTTCATTGAGTTATTAAAGTCTGTATTACTGAGTTTTTATGAAATATTACTTAGAGTATTTGAATGAGAGATTTATTAATTGGCTTACTATTCTGGGTACTTTGAATTGTATATATGCATGAACAATGAAGCGTATCAATTGTATATTTCAATGCGTACCTATTATTTACGGTAACAGTAATTAATTTAAGTCTCACTGAAGCAACACAACGGGCAACAGGCAAGAGTCCGGGATTAATCCCAGAGAGATAAATCCGAGGACAACACCACGTAATTTTGAACCACGGCCAGATGACGGAGTCAACAGGCAGGCACCCCACTCTCCAAACTCCAATTATTTAATATTTAACACGACTAGCAATAAATAATTTCTAGAGCCCGTTGTATTCTTATCTCAATGGGCTTAACAGCTAGTCTCTTGATAAAATTACAAAATTAAGATGTGTATGGGTTGTTCATGTCGAAGCTTTATATTTTCTATGTTTAATTTTCCAAAACGGGTTTTTAAGGTGTACTATACAGTAGAAGATTTGTTTTTTAATATTGACTTTAAAAATTCAATTTTTTTACAATGTGTCATTGGTTTGTGCTTAAACTCATTTCGGTGTGAAAAATTTAGATTAAGCTAATTTCCATGCTTTTTAACAGTAATATGCGTCTTAAATTCTAATTTGTTCGGAAAGAATATTCCTGTTGAAAATTATTCCAAATATTATTCTTCATGTTTTGACCCTCCGTCAAGTTCCTAGAAAGAATAGGTTTTTACAATTTTTTTTACCTAGGAAGTCTAAAGAATCAAGATTTTTTTCAAGAATTTCAACGGTTAAAAAATCAACTAAAAATTCATTTCTTAACTAATGACTTTTATTGAGAGTCAAAACACCCGCAATATTTTATAGATTGTAATGACACAAAAATAATTGTAATAGATCAATTCATTGTTGAGTTATCACTGTTTAAACAAAGCATCATATTGCAAAAAAACAGTTCAGAAATTGAGTATAGAAACATGTTTGCATATGGTGACAGTACCTAACGAAAATCCTTGTAACTAGAAAACTATTTTGAATATTTAAAAGATCTTGGTATCGTTTGAAAGCTAAGGAATTGGAAAATATTTTGAATTAGTAAAACAATTATTGATATTCTGGTCAATTTTCGTGATTTCTGGTATCATACATACACATTAAGATATTCAAATCCGTTGAACTCCATAAATGCCAACCTGTAATCTCATGGGAAGAATGTGATGTTTTGTTTTGATTTCTATAACATTAAGGCTTCATTAAAAGAACAGTTTAATTACAGTTGTATATAAAACACCACATTAAAATTAAAATAGATGAATATTTTCTACATAAACACAGTAATTGGCAACTAAGAGCAAAAACTCATTAACTGATAAAAAAAAAGATTTTACTGTACAGCTATTTAAAGACTAGTTATTAGTTTTGGGGTAAAATTGAAAATATTTTGATAGTGTAATATACATTTTAAGCAGATTAAAATATGGCATTGAATTTCTCATCATCATGAAAATACTTATTTAGTGTCTCGGAAAATATGGTCAGTTAAGGCGTTTCTGCTCTAAGTCGACATAATCTCTATTGCTTTCATTATCCAACATTTTCGCTTTCAACCATATACTTTTTACATATAATTTGAATGAATTGCCAATTATGGTGGTTTTGAGGAATTTAAAGTTATCTAATCTCAATCACCATTCTTGAAAACGTAGTTGTAATACTATTTAAATGTAACAAATCGCATCTTCAGAAATGACGTAACTCAAATAATAAAATTTTACAGAGCAGCAAAAAGATTGAAAATCTTTAAGCATATCTCAAAAAGAAAGAAGAGAAATAAAAATCTCTGACCATTGGTTTGCTTGTTATTTCTGAAAATCCCTCTCATTTCTATCTGTTTAATATACACTGCTGGCCACCGTAAATGCAACACCCTGAAGGAAGCATGCAAATAATATGAAATTTACAACATGCATTAGCGGAGGTGAGATATGCAAATGATTAGAATTTCAGCGCAGTTGCACATCACGCGCGCCTGTGGCGCCACTTCAAAGCGCTATTTAAGGCTTGGAGATTTCGACGATTTCAAGTACGGCAATTGTGTTTTTCTTGTGGTTTTTTCAAAAAAAAACGATCAATTATGCCTCGTAGAAAACAGCGATCATCTTTTGATCAAGTATCCGAGTTCGACAGAGGAAGGATAGTGGCCTACCGAGATTGTGGATTATCTTTCAGGGAAATCGGTAGTCGTGTTGGACGAAACCAAACAACTGTAATGCGGATATGTGATCGTTGGATGCAGGAGGGTACGACGGACCGACGTGTTCGATCGCATCCACCTCAGTGCACCACTTCACGTGATGACAGGCATATTGTGCGTATGGCAGTGACGGATCGCTCAGCCACATCACGAACCATAGCACAGCACATTCAGTCTGTACCGCATCATCCAGTGTCTGCGCGTACCATTCGACGCCGTTTACAGCAGAGTGGTCTGTCCGCAAGACGTCCATTGCTTCGTCTACCCTTGACGCAGAACCACAGACGTTTCCGCCGCCAATGGTGCAATGAAAGAAGGATGTGGACGGCAGAATGGAATGAAATTGTCTTTACTGACGAGTCACGCTTCTGTCTGCAACACCACGATGGTCGGATTCGAGTCTGGAGACACCGTGGAGAGAGGATGCTGAACAGCTGCGTTATGCACCGCCACACTGGTCCTGCACCGGGTATTATGGTATGGGGCGGTATTGGATATCACTCTCGCACTCCTCTAGTACGCATTGCCGGTACTTTAAACAGCCAGCGCTACATCTCCGAGGTGTTGGAGCCAGTTGTCCTTCCTTACCTTCAGGGCTTGCCCACAGCCATATTTCAACAGGATAATGCGCGACCACACGTGGCACGCATTGTCCAAGGGTTCTCCGTCAATCGCCAGATTGAATTGCTTCCCTGGCCAGCTCGCTCTCCGGATCTTTCGCCGATAGAAAACATGTGGTCCATGGTTGCTCAACGATTGACCCAGAATACATCCCCAGCTGCCACACCAGATCAACTTTGGCAACGTGTGGAAGCTGCTTGGTCTACTGTACCCAAGAACACATCCAAAGTCTCTTTGAATCAATGCCGAGGCGTGTGGCAGCGGTGATCTCCAACAATGGCGGCTACTCTGGCTACTGATTTTGGCAGGAACCACACTTCACAGAAGTCTATAAATTTAATCATTTGATACTTGGTCAACATGTTATCTACAAAATAAATTTTGTTGTGATATCTCTTGTCTTTCTTGGTGTTGCAATTTGGGTGGCCAGCAGTGTATATAGAACTATAAAAATGCTTATAATATATTTTTTCTAAAAAACAATAGTTAATCTTTAAATAGCTGTATAGTAAAAATTTCTTTTGTCAGTTCATTTGTTTCTGCTGAAAGTTGACGAAATATTAAAATTATGATTACCATGATTTATTAGAGTTTGTTGATTAAAATAAAACTATCTTTAGAACTTACATTCATGTTGTTCAAGAAGATCAACTAACACTTGTAAATAAAAGTCGATATAAATTATACTTGGAAATGCATGAATACATTTATTTATGGTATAGTCATTATATTCACTAAATCAAATATCAATAGAAATTGTCATTTAGAGTGGATATGTTTAACAATATTAGTTTCATCTCAGAAGATATGTTTAAAATCAGTTTTCTTGTACAATTAAGCATCTTCCAGATGGCGTTTAAATTCTAACATTTTCCGAAATCATAAAAGAAAATATAGCGATAAATAATGTATAGTTATTAGAATTGTGTAAGTGCAAACACACACGTATATTTACCAGAATTGCAAAATGCTTTCAAAACTGCAAAATTTCAACGAACGTTTCGTAATTGATGCTGAATTTGATATTTTCATATATTCAGATATTTTTTTTGAAGTACATATACTTTTCTACAATCGTTTCTTGTAAATCTGCAGAAAGGATTTAATTTTCTTATACATCTGGAATTAATATGTTAGGGCATTTCTAGATAGATATTGGAGTGAATATTTTTAATGTAAAGAACAAAATTCAAATATTCTTTTATAAAACTTACAAATTTATATTTATTAATTCATTTTAAATGGAATGTTTTAATATATCTTTAGCAATAAAATATTAAAAATTAAATTTTTAATTCATTGAATTACACACACTGTAAATAATATCAAATTAAAACTTAAAGAATAGAAATAACTAAAACTAAGGAACATCAATTCAAGAATTTACGCACGCACAACACAATACTTGTTTTTCTAATCACATTAAGTTTAAAATATTAATAACAAAACTAGCTTATTTGAAAGTCGCTTCAGTGGTATATTCCTTCAATTTTAAGATTATAAATTTAATATTAAAATAAAAAGAGGGGGGGAGAGGGAGAATTTTTATAAAATGCTGTTTATTTCTTCGCCACTTTCTGGTTTGTTTGTTCTACAGATATGGAAAAGTTATATATTGTATTTGAAAGTGATGCATATATTTCAACTGATGAACTAAATGCATTGATTCTAAATTACTTTTATAGGAGATAAAGGCAATAATTCCATTCCAGCTGACTTCTGGATCGCAACGTTCCTGGTTCGAATCCGGGATAAATCATGGATGTTTGTTTGGAATGAATTGTGGCCTCTATAGATGTACCTAGAATGCATGGAAAAAAGTGGTGTAATGTGAATACACTCCCAGGGTGCACAAACTAACGCAAAATGGTTCACAAATTCGTTCTTGTATGGAAATATTAAATTAATTGGCCGAGTATAAGGAGAAAATTAAATACACAGATTCTAAATATTGTTTTACAGATAAAATAAATAATCTCATTTCGTTTCGCAATACAGGGCGTATAAATTAAACCTAAAGGAGAAAACTCACAAATTTGGTTCACAACAAAATAATTCTTCAATTGCATCTGTTACTATACATATGTCAGTTTCGCGTAAGGCTGTCACAAGTGAGATACTCTATCCTACCTCTCGCTATTCCCCATGATAATTATTTATCAACAATTTTATTCCTATTTACTATTTCATTCCACTATGTTTTATAATTCATGTGATGGAACATAATGTTTGCAGTTTTTTATATTTCATACCTCTCAAAAGCAATGTGCTTAAGCACGCTGAAAGGTCCATAATAAATTATATATTGTGATTGTGATGATTTGTTATGGTATACATGTGTATGTGTGCCATAAAAATCATCACAATCACAATATTTAAATTTCAGTTATGAATAAAAATTGTGATTGCGATAAAAAAAGAATATAAAAGAATCAAAATCTCCCCAAAACGAATGGTTATTGAAGAAATCAAGTACCAAAAAAGCATTGAAATTTATCGAGTTCAACCTTTATGAATTGGGAAATCGTTTTATACTATGCAATAAAACACCATCCTCTTACAATCTCCCCATATTTCTACTCACGAACAGGATGCTTAGAGTTGCAACTTGTTGATTCATTAAGAGGATCCGATCGCCAAGAGCCTCGCAATAAATCGCCAATTCAGTGCCCCCTGCATCGACGTTTTCTCCTGGCGGCTTCAGCGAGAATCGGAAACGGAAGCTAGCGGAACAGTGAGAGCACATCATCCACGAAAACAGTTTGCTTTTCTTATCCGACGAGATACAAAACCGAATTCTTTTGTTTCTGACATCCCCAGAACAAAATAAAAGTCCAACTGGGAGGAATTCCATACATTTTTATGTTTACTTTTTTCATACGTTTCTTTCGCAGATGTTTCTATTTGTAAAAATTGAACCTTCTCCCACCGCGCATTCGTCACTTTCAACCGTAACGACGTAATTCGATAAGTGAAAGTTTTTTCTTAAATTCCACTTAAAGTAAAAGTTTATTCTAAAAAGAAGGTCGCAAGTTACGTAAAAAAAGAGCATGCTCCATATTTGCCTGAATACAGAAAGTAAGTATGGGGCATGAATGTCAGTTGAATACTTTTTACTGGTTAGCGTTATAAAAATGTAATTTACATTAAAAAACCTAAGTAAAATGGATATTTCTCAAGTTTCGCAAAACTACAATGAACGAAACTTTCTAGAATATAATTCGTATTGTATTACCTTACTTTAACGTACCTTTTTAAAATTTAAGAGTTATTTTCTTTAACCATTTTTATTAGACAAAACTAAATAAGATTCGTAGAAGAAAAAAAGAATATATATATATATATATATATATATAATCCAAAAATACAAAACAAAGAGAAATTTGGGAATTTAAATTTAAGAGCATCAAGAAAATTTCGAAAAAAATGAAGTGTTGGTGGATCAGGACGTCATCAGGGAGGAGCCTGCCCCATGGTGTTTTCTGCGTGTGGGCCCACACACCCCTCCAAACACCACAAGTAGAAAGGCAAAACTAGAGAAGCAAAACGAGAAAAGCAAAACCAGAAAATCAAAACTGGCAAAAAGTCAAATAGGTAGAGAAGTCCAGGCAACACGGAACAACCAAGGACACACCAAAGACAAGCACAACACAAAATCACACAAAACAGAAGACAATACAAACTTACCCACAATGACAAACTTCAAATCGACAACAACCCGCCGCAACTCACAAGAGGACCGCCAGCATATGCCATTCATAACGCCCAATGAAAGTAATACTATGCATCACAGTTAAGAATCCGGAATTGGAATTTCGATTCGGAATTCCGAATCGGTTCAGTTATAGCCTTTTAATAAATTAACAATATGATTATTGTTAATAGAATTGCTAGTCAACAGGCAAGTCCCCAAAATAATAAGCCATTATGGTTAATCATCAGTTAAATAAATATTAGTATTTTTAAATCTTTCAAAAATAATCCTATAAAAAGAGTGAGGGTATTTAAAACAAATATGTAGGATAGTACTACACTAGAAAAATACAAGTGCAAAAGGACAGGACGCAACGCTCACTCTTTTCAAGGAATAATGTAAATTTTAGAAATATATGTGTTCTTATATACTGACTGTTTATACGAGTTTCGAGTAGGTAGTGTAGCTTGTTGGATACGCATCAAACCGCCACATTGTCATCTTGGTTTTAATTCCAACTTTCATTCATTTCTACTGTTTCTTTTTATATGTGGACAACTTCACTGCAAAACTTCGTTCAAAGTAAAATAAATTAAAGGTAGTAGATTTAACAAAAACTTTATACAACTTTGTGAGTAAATAAAGAAATAGATGCCTTAAAAAGTACTTATAAGAAAAAAGTGAAATGATGCATAAATGAAATACCGCATAATAAGCATTTACTGTGAAGTTACACACATATAAAGAATTATTTTTAAAGTGGAATCGAATCCAGGATATCAGCGTAGTAGTAGGATGCATAGACAAAGAACTACACCGGTGCTTGAAACATGTATAATCGTATATTTAAAATCGATATTTCCCGAAAACAGCTGAGCGTTGCGTTCTGCTTCTTTGCACTTGTATTCCTCTAATGAAGAACTACCCACATAAAAAAAATTCTGTGACCAAAAAGCTCGTATCCTCCCTTGTAAGAAACTTTTAAGTAACACTGGTGTACAAAAGAACAAGATTCCAGCATCTGTACGATCAGCAAAATTTTACGAATACTGAAGAAACCAAAAGGAGTATTAAAAAAGCTTGGAATGTTTTTTCTTTTATCTCGAGTGATCTCAAATGCTTATTTTTGCCATTAGTTTGAATTATAGATGAATTTCAAATATGCTATAAACAGGTTTCCATTCCTTATTTAAAATTAATAAAACATTTTAAATTATAAAGATGTTAGAAATTCTTAATATAAATCGACGTATTTAGTAGTTAAAATAATTTATCACATATTTAATATAATTTGTTACTGAATAATTATTTATGTGTAATTCCTTATTCGCAGCTTCTGTTTCTTAAAAGAACTCAAATTGTTTTGAAGTTGAGGTTACATTTTTGTTTTTAATTTATTGACGTATACGGTAGTCATATATAGTTAGAATTTGAAACGTATCTCAGGAATATATATCAATGAAATAAAACATTTTTCATGGTGCTAAAATTTCTAGGTTCCGTCCTTATTTCGGGAAATTTTGTAACAATTTTGTACAAGGTAGAGGATTGATTAAGTAGTTTTCCTGTGTTTAATATAAGATGTTTGGAAATTAAAGTGAATTCTTTATTTTAAAAAAATGTGTGGTTGTTTGTAAACAGCTAGCTACAATATCTAAAAGAAAAGCGTTGAAAAGGCTAAGAAATTCTACTGTATCAGCAGATGTATTTTGTTGATGCATAAGTTCCCCTTTTCTTGTCAAAAATTGAACAAAAATTGTATTTATTAAAAATTATATTTGATCAATATAGTTTATGTCGTTCCGTTCGATGACCTTTCTCCATGTAGTCGGAGGGCGTAAGGTCGGGAGAGTACGGTGGCATCCCAATCAATTAAAAACATCCCAATCAAGTTGCAAAAGTTTGTGTCGGGTGGCCAAAGACATA
Organism: Meta bourneti; assembly: GCA_933210815.1. Lineage (NCBI taxonomy): Eukaryota > Metazoa > Arthropoda > Arachnida > Araneae > Tetragnathidae > Meta > Meta bourneti. Next base: position 30,233,588 of record OW119923.1, on the reverse strand, counting down.
TGTGGTCTAGCATTGTCTGGATGGAACGCAATGCCCATTCTGTTAGCTAATTCAGATAGCTTCTGGATAGCTTTAATTCACTTATTTGATAGCAGTATATCTCTGAATTAATGGTCTGGTTTTCAGGTAACAGCTCATAAATAATTTCCTTCCAGTCCCACCAAATGCATAACATAACTTTCTTCGTATGTAAACTGATTTTTGCGCTGGTTGAAGGGGTATCTCGGCGCTTAGACCATTACACAATCCATTTTTCACCACTTATAACCATCCGCTTTAAAAATGGATCGCTTTCGTTGCACTTCAATAGAGAATCGCAAGTAGAAATTCGATCTCAAATTTTTCTCCATTAACTCATGCTGCACCCATACATCGGCCTTGCTAACCAATCCAAGTTGACGTAATCGCCTTGACACTGTTGACTGGTGGATTCCAAGAATTTCTCCGATCTCTCGAGTTGTTCTATGCCGATCCCTTTCAATTAGTGCCAATATTTCATTGTCATCAGCCTCAGTCGGTTGTCCAGATCGTGGTATATTGCTAAGATAAAAATTGTTTTCACGAAACTTTCTGAACCACTTACGGCACGTGGAATCGAAAACGGCACCCTCAACCTACACAATACATATCTTCTTTGCGTCTGCGAAGCATTCTTGGCCTTTTGGAAATAAAAAAGCATAATATGTCGAAAATGCTCCTTATTTTCGGCCATTTTTAATGCTTAATACAAATAAAAAACTGAATAACACAATTTTTTCCCCGAGTACTCGCTGAAATTCCTTCTTTCAAACAACATCAAAACTTTACACGTATGAAGTAGATAATACTTCGTTTTTGCGATGCAATGCCATCTAGCGCCAAAAACGGGACGAACTTTTGCATTAACCCAATATAAATCAGAAATGCTATCCAATTAGCAACTTCAGTGAACTACAAATATGCGATGTGGAATGGAATGAAATTTAACCATACAAGTGAACCAATCCTTTTAAGTACATAGCATTCTTCAATTTTATTTCAATCTGCTTAAAATTGAGGGAACACTAATTCATGCTCATACTTAGAAACTTCAATTCAACATTTCGCCAATAAAATTGTATCTTATTTAAATATTTAGATATTCAACGATATTCAAACTAGACTCATCGTCAAAATTTCTACTTCAAATACTTTTAGCTTGGTCTCTAAAACTATTGTTACTGTAATTAATTTACTCTTACTCTAATAGTTGATGATAGAAACTTATATGAGTCTACCAACCAGAGTGTACCACTTGGTTAAGAAAACCTACCTCCATTTATCACCACATTTTTCAATTACACTGTCGCATTAAACGATAACTAAATTTACTTTTAACCTCCTAAAAGACACACGCATGAATAAATTTTGCAATGTGTAGTCTTCCCTTATAATCAGTTTTTATAACCAGTTTTCTTATAATCTTATAACCAGTTTTTACCTCCTAGACCAATCGAATGTATCCTGGGAATATTTTTACCAGTAGATTTGGTTACTTTAGCGTTAATTGCGATAGGGTTAAAGCAATACTACTACTCGGAAATTTCGATACGTTTACATATGGTTGAAAAACGATTTCGTAAAGTAAGAATGTAGCAATACCTCATTTTTTACTCTCCGAGTTTTATATGGATCAAGCAAATCACATTTTAACTCACTGTTTTAAAGAATCACACGCATGTATACGTTCTACAACCTGCAGGTTTCCAGTTTGCCTTCTAACCAGCTTAGACTTTCTTGACTAATAGAATCTTCCCTGGGATTACTTCAACCAATACATGTGGTTATTTAGACATTAAGATAGATGTGGGGAATAGGCTCGAAACAACACTACTCGAAAATCTCGTGATACTTAGAGGGTTAAGCGCTGCAGTTTTTCCTTTTAACCCTCCTCTACAGAGTATCTCGCCATTAGCAATATGGACTAGATCTTGATGGACGAGAAAACTCGTCCTTAGAAAAAACTAACCTAATCTTGATCTCGTCATCATTAAAGAAAGGTCAAACCATCATTCGGAATTCAATCGACAATATCTTGATGTGTAGATATCTTGTCATTAGCGAAATTGGTCAGATCTAGATGGACGAGATATCACGTCGAGACCACTTGGAGGGTTAAGATATTTGTGAACCTAGTGAGAGGTTATGTAAACAAAATAAGGGAGAAAGACCGAAGCGTAAATTAAAACCTATTATTTGTTTATCTCCGCTTTTATTTTTTCAACCCTTAATCCAAACACACGAAGCACGAATAAGCATTTTTTTGTACTAGAGCAACAATTAAATTTGCATCCCACTTTTACCGTAAAAAGGGAATTAAATGAAGATTAATTTTCCCTCTGCGTAGCGAAGAATTAACTCGCCTAGCACACTAGTACCGGAATAGGGGGAGAACTGGGGAAAGGGTTACACGAGGGTGCGATGTGTTTCGCTTAATCACCAATTAACGTCTGGTGCAGCGGGGTCCACCGGGGGGCCGATAGCCGGTCCGTTCGAGGGTCCAATCGCAGATAAGGATAAACAGCAGAGAGATTTAGAAGCTAAGTACTTTCTCATCAACTCGATTTGGAATTCGTTGCTAAAATGCTGCGCTGTTGGATTCACTTTGTTTGATGGGAAAGAGAATCGCATGAAGTGTAAATTGTAATTCGCTTAAATAATGTATTGCGTTTTTAAAAGCTTGTAATTACTTAAATACTTCTTGCAATCGTTTTGCTAATTTTAAAAGTACAAGCTTTTGTAGCATTTTACTGAGAGTCTCTAGAGTTCCAAGTAGTGCACTATTGCTTTTATCTCACAACCCACTTTTTGACTAAATAACATCTATTGATTGAAAGGAAAGTTTCTATAGGTCAAGAAGTCTAAATTTGGTTAGAGGTCATGCAGGTTACATGATGGAATAATGTCCCTAAGAGGGTTAATATTGCTCTCTGATACATAATTCTAGGTTACCTATTGGTCCTATTGGTCGAAGGAATCCTAGGAAAGATTCTATTGGTCAAGAAGGTCAAAACTGGTTGGAAGTCATGCAAGGAAGAGTTCAACAAGAATTCCAAGGGGTACAAGGTGGAATTATGTGTGTGAACCACTCATGGCTAAGTTATCTTTCTATATTTTATGCTCACTTATTTCGTATTCCACAAATTCATCTGAAATTTTTAAAAATGACTGAAAAAACATGATAAAAACCATAAATTGTTTCACTTTGAACTAGAAATATAGTATACTTTGATCAACTTATTGAGTTAGTTTCTAAATTTCTGAATTGAAATATCGAGGTATGAAATAAACCTGCACATCTTTCCTTATAATAATTCGTTGACATGTTGTAATCAGTACTTGAAAATGAAAATTGTAGCGAAATGTAGTTTCCTGTAGCATATTTCTTTTGAAATTATTCAGTGCTAATATTTCAAATTTAGTTTTCTGCTACATTAGGGGTTGGTAGGTATTTTAATTAACGTCACACTGGATCTGCAACATTAACCATACAGGTAATTATTTTTAATTAACAGATGATCTTTAGGATGAAGAGTTGTAGTTTGATTTTCGAACGATCTTTAAAACCAACTTTGGGAAATTCGGTATTCATTCATCTGTAGTTACTTCAAAACGTATGAGTCAGATCTACGATCCGTACAAGATTTAGCTATACTCTTGAGATATCACTATCATATATGGTGTTTTGAAGTTATCTCTGGCCCTATTAAAAATCGCTGAACATAGGAAATTCAGTCCACATAAATCACGGTGATCACATATTATGAGTATCACTGGTATAGATATTACAGCCTCGCGATACTCAGATTACATTAATCTAAAATGCTGCTCATAAAATCTATCGTCTACTTATGTCTCCTATTTATATGAGATAGAGTAAGTTGAAAAATCTCTGGACACCGGAGTGACAAATTTTCGCTATTAATTAAAATTTAAATAATTTATGGTCCCACATTTGGACACAATTACTCCCTGAACTTTTGGGTATAGCTTGAATCAGTTTTTTCCAAAGTGCAGCTGATGATTTGCATCATTCGTCCTTCCATATGGTAATTAGTTCTCACAGGGAAATGTGATGTATTGGCAAGACTGGAAACCGACGTCCGAGTTCATCCCAAAGTGCCTCCATTAGATCCGTCGGAGCTCTGAGAAAGCCAGTTCATATTCTGCACATCTAAATCATGAAACCATTTTGAATGAATTTTGCAGTTCGGCATGGTAAGTTATGCTGATGGACATATTGTTCTTTTCCTTGGTACTAGAGCAGTGTTGATATCGCAGAATTGTATAAAACGGTAAAGTTTGTCTTGGCATTCACGATGCCGATCATTGGATTGGTTTGTTGGCTTACGGTTATTTTTTGCTACATTAAGGCTAATTACGCAATGTGTCTAACAGCTTAAAGTGTATTCCAACCACCGCGACCACCCAGGAATGAACCAGGACTCGAATCCAGAGCCTTCTTAACCGAAGGCCAGAGCGGTAACCACTCTTCTATCAGACCGCACCAGTTATAGAAACAAACAGTTGAAGTCAATGCCTGATACATAGCTTCTGCTTCAAATCATCAATCTACAACCTCAGACCATACTACATAGCAACAAGTAATGTTCACTAGGGATTCACCATACCCAACAACAGCCATTACCTTGTGAAACGTGATTCACTAATCCATAATATCTCTTTCTACTGATCTGGCTATCAGTTTCAATGAGCTTTTTATCAATTAGATGTTTCTGTGAATCATATTATTTGTGATTTGCAGACAGTTGTCCGTCTAGGAAAATCAATCAGTACAACTTCGCACAAACCTGCTGTAAAATCTAATATCAGTGGGCTCTTGAAATGCTTTAGCTATGGCCTCAGTGCATGAGTAACAAGAATATATATATATATATATATATATATATATATAGACCATCACCACAAATCAAAAAGGAGAAACCAAATAAAAACAAAAACAAAATGCAAATAATAACAAGAACAAAAATGGAGCAAAATAACAACAATAATATTGACCCTTTAGATGAACAGCGCTGAAAGCCGCAGAGAACAAATAAAGGGAAATAATAAGTAAAACTACCCTAAGAATAGAATAGATTTCCCCGAGAAACAAGATGAAATAAAATATGTAAATGTTAAGTGAGCCTGCCTACTTTTTCAAGGGGAGCAAGGCCAGGTTGTCACTTAAAAATGCGATGCTTTGAGTTTTTTCTGTACTTATGTGAGGCCAGGCCGAAGAGATCAACAAAAGTTACCCCCGAAAACTCAAAGTACTACCAGAGAGAAAAAAATCATGAAAATAATACCTGTTACCAAGGTTAGGAATCAAAAGAACATAGCCAACGTAATACCTTACCAAAAGTTGCCGCCCAAGCTAGGAGAGCAAAACATTGCCAGATCCGTATTATGTAGAATAACGGATTTAAAAACGAAAGAGGGTGGCTTGGAGATAATGTGAACAAATTAGCGCAAATGAAAGGGAGGGAAGAAAGGTAAATTTTAACAAGAAAATAAAATTGTGACAAAGAGTAAAGATTGTGGGCAGTGATGAAATTGAAAGAAAAAACGAGGGAAAAAGTGAAAAAAATAATTATATAGTTATATTTTTTGGCTCCATCTGTCCGAGGAGAAAGAAAGTAAAGTCGAGAAAAAGAAAATTATTTTTAAGGAAAAAACTTTTTAAGAAAATTGTTGGGGAAGTTGTTATTTAAGAGGGTGGTTTTAAGAGTTTTGAGCTGATTATCAATAGTAGTTTGGTCCCTGCAAATATGATGAATTCTATAGATTTGATTATAAATTAAGTTTCTGTAGATGTTGAAAGAAATATTAGAATTCCAGGGAACAAGTCTGTTGATATTAAATTGAAAGTCATTTCTTTTGTCATAGATATCGGTTGAAGATTTAGAACTGACATCAATATGAATGTCAAGGAAGTTAGTAGATAAAGGTAAGCTATTTGTTTTTTTGAGGATGAGTTCAGTGGGATAAATACTTTTCCAAAAATCAGTGAACTCTGGTGAGTTAAAAATGATTAAATCATCTATGTAGCGATAGGAGTTAATAAATTTAGAAGTGTGTGATCTTTCATAGAAATGGAGGTAGAGGTTAGCAAGAATACTGGAGAAAGTGGTACCTTGTGGTATTCCTTGTACTTGTTGGAAAACACTTAACATTTACATATTTTATTTCATCTTGTTTCTCGGGGAAATCTATTCTATTCTTAGGGTAGTTTTACTTATTATTATATATATATATATATATACATATATATATATACATATATATATATATACATATATATATATATACATATATATATATATATATATATGTATATATGTATATATGTATATATATATATTACACATATATATATATGTATATATATATATGTATATTCCTAGTTAGAAACTACACGAAACACTGTTGTAAGCTCTTATTGCACATTGGCAATATAACACTCGTAGTAGCAAATGGTGTGAAGTTTCGACTACTTTTGGCCGATGTTTTTATCTTTTGCTATAATAAGTAGAGAGATGCATTTAGGTAACTTAAATGGAGGATACCTAATCCTTGTTTCGAATAAAAAACACGTTTGAAGAAGTCATAAAAAGAGCTCTAATCTCTTTTATTGCACCTTCTTCCCCGCTTCGTCTTCGACAGTGGAAGTTCCAAAGGAAAAGAAAAGATCAAACACTTCGGAGCGGAAAAGGAATCAGGTTAAAAAGAGACAAACCACATTGTGGCCTGCACAATCTCTTCCCCCTGAAAGAAAAACCACCCCGATAAAAGAAAAATCCTCGGAGAAGTCTCCGTCATTTCTGGAGATCATTCGTTACTTTGATGGGTGTCGCACAACTTTGGCAGTCCTTGTTCGAAAAGGAGACTATCCTCATTTGCCACCGCCTGGACAAGAGCCAGTTTCCCCCTCGGCCCCCGGACGGACAATCAGTCTTATCTGGCACTTGTCTCACCAAGGAACGAATGTTCACGTGTGATTCTACTTGCTGATTATGCTTGTTTGAATGCATTGGTGAAATTTCCGAAACTGCTTTAATATTACAGCATTGCTTTGTTTAATAACCTGAGCCCTGGTGAAGCAAAAAAATGTCTCTTAGAGTGAGAAATCATTTAAATCAACATGTAGGTCATTGTCCAGCATTTTTGCTATTTGTATGGAGAATGTCTAATTCGGGAACAATTATGTTCTCAGTGTATATTCATTACTACATTATTAAAAGTATATCATTAGTTACTCGATAGAAAAAATATTGCCTGGTGTTTCTTGGCCAGGTCTGGCCCCTGCATCATAAAAAAAAACAATCACACCAATCAAAGAATATCCTTCACAAAATAAATTATAATTTCAAAATATGTTTATAATTTTATAAATATTTTTTATTTTTGTCATTAATCCTCTAAAGTGTTTTCACTAGATATCTCATCCGTCAAAACTGGCAATGCTGTTGTCTATGACGAGATATATCGTCATCAAGATATTGCCGATATTTTGATGATGACGAGATCAAGATCTGATCAGTTTTCTTCTAATGACAAGGTACCTCGTCCATAAAGATCTGTTAATGGTTTTTCTAATGACGGAATACCTCGGGAAGACAACCACCAGGAAGGTTAAAGTGAAATTATTCCCATTGGACATCAGCGGAGTGTAAGTGATGCATATCATGTAAATCGAACTCATTAGTCTTCCAATGTGAAAAATGAATGTGACCGTTAATCACAAGAACTTAATGTGGTTAAATGTGTTAACATGTTAAAGATCTAATATGTCTATCAAACATGTGAGTTATAACACAAAAGGGTAAGTAAAGCATGGAGTTTGATTTTTGAAACTTCTTAGTCAACCACTTTATATTTAAGATGTTCAAAAGATCCCTTGATTCTAATCTTGTTAGATGTTCTTATCGGAAATCAAAAGGTTCTGAAAGATCCCCTGTTCTAAAGAATAGAGAGTTAAATGTGTTAACATGCTCAATTAATATATAAATGTAACGTTAAAGGTACTAATATATCTATTGAACATGTAAGTGTTATAACACAAAAGGATATGTAAAACATGGAGTTGATTTGTGACACTTAGCAGTCAACCACCTTATATTTAAGAGGTTCTAAATATCCCTTCATGACTTTTAAAACTTTTCAATACAAGTCCATCCCTGCTACGCAACTTATGCACATTGAGTAAAATGAAGAAAACAGAATGAAAGGGCTCCCTTGATAATTAAGGACGCTAGAGTAAAGGAGCAATTGGTTTGGTTGGATGATCAAACGGTCGCAATCATCCATTGCACGACCTTGCATACGAAAGTACACCCGTGATCTTAATACAGTTCTCAAGGTTTCCCGTAATTAGCAATCGGTCAACTAGTGGTAGTATCTACTAAATACAGCAACTCTGAATTCTGAAGGGGAATAGTGTGATGAACTTAGCCACCACTACAAAAATTAACTTACCGTACACAAGAAAATATAGAAGTGCAACTCCATCGTGAAGTACTTTTTGGTAGACAAAGTTGAATTATAAATAAACCGCAATAAAATCAATAGCTGTACAGGTTACTCTTTTAACGTCTTCAAAAGTGAACAAATCATCACGAAAAATCAGTTTAAGCCAAATTAAAATTGTCCTGATAACCAAGCACTGGCCTTAGCTAACTTCGAAGCACTAGAATGGATAGAATCAGTCAAAAAATTCCTCCAACTTGTGTTATTGTTTATGCAGACAATCAAGTGATACTTGACCGAATTTATAACAGAAACAATCGTTGCCCAATAATCGAAAACATTCTAAAGATTTTTTGGTGATTGAATACAAAAAATTGGAAATTCAATATGAAGTGGATTAGAGGTCATTATGGTATTTCTGAAAACGAATTGGTTGATAACCTTGCCAAAGATGCGGTCTAATCAGATGTATCCATCTGTTTCGATAGCCTTCCAAAATCACTATTTAAAAAGGAAAATTATGATAATTCATTAAACTCTTGGCAACAACTCTGGTCCACAACTGATAAAGGACAAGTTACAAAAAACCATACATATACGTCTTCAAAAAACTTTAAACAATGTTACAAATCACAAATTTTCTCCCGTCATGCTAGAATCAATCACTACTTTAATCGCTTCCACTTCATTCATTCACCATTCTATAGTTGTAACAATTTTACTGTTCAAGACATCGATCACGTTCTCTCTCATTGTCCATTACCTACTCATGAAAGGAGATTTCTTTTTCAACTTATCTTGGAGACTCTTGGACACACCAGTACAATTTGCCTGCCGGGCCACATCTTTAAGTGTTCACGAACCCGAGGTACCCTAGTGATCTACTCTTTTCTCATCTGTTTTACTGGGACATGGGTAACATGGAGGTTTGGCAAACATGGTAGTCGGGACCCCAGGATGCCCAAACTATATTTCTCTACGTCTCTACATCTTTTCTTTTCACAATTACTTAACATTGTCATGTGTTTGGCGCAGCTTGGCCAAATAGGGCCCTTGCGGCAAATTAATAAAAAAAATAAACAATACAATCAGTTCCTTACTGATAATTATTCCACTACATCTAAGAACTTTGTTTCCAAAATAAAACTTTTTAATAAAAACTTTGTAACTGTTAATAATTTATTTGATCTATACATGTAATACTTTTGTAGTGCATGTAGAGAAATAATTTTTTTTAGTTGCAGACTTATACACATCTTTCTAAAAACATAGCTAATTTAACGCCATAATATAAGGCCCTGTTAGCTACAATGAAGCAGTCAGACCTTCAACAAGTAATTACACAATCCCCGTTTCGCTTTTAATCGTCACGCCGAATAGCCCTCCTAATCGAGCATTTGATGGCAAGGCGTTTATTATTCAACCCGTTCATTTGCGAGAAGAAAGGAGATTTTTCTTTCCTCCGGATCGATGAGAGGGGTTGGAGAAGTGAAAAAAATAGAAAGATCACGGCCACGAGTGAGTGATGAGGGAGCTTTCCCCCAGATTCTTAGGACCCGTAAACACTTCTCCGGCTTACCCACAGGACAGACCGGGATCTCTTACGGATTAGCACAGCGACCACTTCATCTCTCTGCTCGCAATTTACCACTATTTTTTGTTGCTTTTCTTCCTGCCCCGAAGAAACTTTACAGCGACGACAGACCTAAAAAGGAGGAGACTTGGCCACGTAAAGAATGGTTGTGAAAGGTATCTTACGCGTCACACACACACACAGACCGCGTAGTCTGGCTATTAAGCAAAAGCCACATGCTTGTAAATCACCGCAAATGGCCGGTAAAGTAAAGTGTGACTTACTCCAACGCATAAATCTATTGTTTGTGGTTCTTTTTAAGGGGGATTCTTCTTAATGAGAAGAAATTTAGGGTGCCGCCTTTTAGGTCTGTATTAGGGTGATGGATGCTTTCGTAGAGAGAAGATTGTGGATCATAACTTAAGAGGGATATTTATTTTGAATTGTAATTACCTTAATGAGATAACTGTACTGTTTTATGTGCGTCGCTCTTCGTTTTATCTGCTGAGATCTTTTATCGCTTGTGAGCTTGCTTTGTTTTATTTCAGAAAGTAAGTATATTTTTGTGGAGGAGGTTGATTATGCATTTGCAATGTAGAATTTGCTGGAAATAAATTAGACTTTGAATTCTTTTGGTAGTACCAACGTGGATGAGATGGATACAATTCGTTTTTCTCTTCAATATTCGTTTTTTTCTACACGTTGGTAAATCACACCAGAACTTATTATTTTAAATAGACTCAAAGCACTTCGTAAATTCATGCTCGTATGCATCATATGTTCACATCTCTATACCTGTGCAGATACAACATTTTTACAAACTAGAGACAGATTTGGACTGTACGGTATTGTATTCTTATCCAACTTAGTGAGCTCATTCCTGCTTCGACAAAAAGTCAATTGACCTTGGGTCAATCAATTTTTGAAAAGGTGTGAAAACCTTCTTGGAAGAAGGTTGCCATATGCAAGAGTAGGAATGTCGATCGCCACGGATGTCTTTGACCCGACAACGTGTTATTGTTGCTAATTGCTGTCGCTTTCGGCACCGAACGATAAACTAAAAACCAGAACCTGCGTTAAAACGCCAATTGTGGATGGGATTAGTATACGTTATCACCTGTCCCCTAAATTAAGTAATAGACTCATTCAAGACCAAGTGACTGGACTGTCAGCTCACTGGAGCCGGACTATAGATCGAGTCCATAAAAGGGATTCAGGATAGCCTCTGTTGGTCCAGAGATCGGGAGCACCAGGTGGTAGAAGTCGGACTTCGCTCTCAAGAGCCTAACATTTACCTGGGCATATTGGAATGGCTTTCACGTCCAACCAAGATAAAAATTTCTCGACGTACTTCACCTATTCTACTCAGTGTCATTCCATCGTGGGGATGAGACAGCATAGATCTTATAGGGTACTGTACCTACTATTAAAGGTTCTTTATCCCTCCAGTGGTACCTCGTCCTTCACGATCTGAACAATTTTGCTAATGACAAGTTTCATCGTTATCAAGAATACCGATTGAATTCCGAATGATGAAGGTATTGCCGTTTTTGATGATGATATGAAAATCAGATAAGTTTTTCTAATGACTAGATGTCTTGTTCATCAAGATCTGGTCAGTTTTTCTAATGACGAGATGCCTCGCCGAGACAGCCACTAGGTAGGTTAAGATGAGAGCATTTAGCATCGATCATTGTTGTTGATGACTGATGCATGTCATTCAGAGATTTGCACCAATTAAGTTGCAAACCGTAACACTCCTAATGAAACATTTAAATGTCACATTTAAGCTTGACAAAAAATAAAACCATTGCTGCAAACACGAAATTTATCCTCTAAAACACTTCTCAACCACCAAATCATTCACATATGCAAGCTTACCCTATAAAAGCAAAGCCATGCCTTGTTCTGAGACTCAAAAGATGATAAAATTCGGTTGTTGCCATCGCCTGAAAATAAATAAAAATAGAAAATATTCCGGTGTTGAACTCGTCATTTGAATATCCTCACTGCATCGTGCAGAAAACAAAACATTTTTTTTAAATATTTTATTCCCTGATTCGGTGGGAAACCAAACTTATTTTCAGTTCCATATAAAAGAATGGGAAATCTATGTTCCTTCCCCAACTGCGGAGGGAAAAAGCAGTAAAAAAAGGGGAAATCTGCCTCGGTTGTTGACCGTTTTGAATGATTTGGGTTATGGTCAAAGAGTGCAAATATAACGTCGCAGCCGTGCGTTGAGTTGGGGAAGAAAGTATCTGGGACTATAATACACTGATCTTCATACCCAATGGCATACAAGGAAAAAGATTTTTAGCAGGTGGCAAGGGAGGAGTTGGTTCCCATGACAACCAAACACTTCTGGGCCGCGCGTGACCGAAATCGGCTACCTACTCCGTTGCCACACGTTCTGCGATAAAGTGTTTCGAATGGAGCAGAGGCAAGGGGAATAGCTGTTTTTTCCTTAGAAAAGTTGGAATAATAATGAGGTTGAAAAATACATTTTCTCACAATTGCTTTATAGGGTGGAATAACAAAAAGAGTCGAGAGCGTTTTGAGTGCTGAAGTAAAACGCATAAAGTAAAACTTTGTTTTCAGCAGGAAGTGAAAATAAATTTGAAAAATTGTTGGAAAGAGAAAAAAATAAAGGTAATATAAAACCGCGCGTAAAACATCATTTTGTCAATGCGCTACGTTCTGGTTTGAAATCAAACAGTAAAGAGACTTGCAAAGATATTCAATTACGTTACGTTTATCAACAAAACATCGACCTTTCCACCATTCTATCATCAAATACAAAACTTTATTCAGTTTTTTCTCAGTCTGAATCTACAAACGTCAATAAAATGCTTTAGATTTTTGATGGAATATATTCAAGTATTTTCTTTTGAAAAAAGTTTATTAAATAAAACATCCTATTCCAGATATGCTTAACTTGATTGCTGTGAATCTGTTAAGAAGCAATGCATTGAAATGGATTTAGTGTACATACACCCATTCTACATACGAACAGAAAAATCAAAATCAATCTCACTCTGATCTAAAATTTTATTCAGATAGCATACACGGCTGGCCCTAAAAAATGTAACACCACGAAGAACGAGATATCAAAGCCATATTTATTAAACAAATCAAATAAGGCACAAGGGTGAAATTATTGAAATCTCAGCTCAGTTCGATTTGGCGAAGGCGAAGAAATAAGTATTTTGTGTAGTCACCGTGGCCGGTATTAGCTAATGCTACACATTTTGACACCAAAAGAAAATGAGGCTTTGAATTTGTGTTTGGGGTATGCCAGTTTATGCTTCTTCCATGCTTCAAACGTTCATTCGACGTAACCCGCGGATGGCCTGTGGTGTACCAATCGTTTGGCGATCATCTATCAGACGTGTTACATGAGCGACAGATCTGGTTAACGAGCGGTCCATGGAAAAATTGTTGTACGTTGCATGCCATATACGGGCACGCATTGTCCTGCTGCAGATGTGGCACGCCTGTACTCTGTTATACTTAAAAATAAACATTATATGTACAGGGTATTTCAAAACTTTCTGTATAAACTTTAAAGGAGATAGGGAACACTTAATTAATCTGTATTCACATAGAGTTAGTTATATGTCCGTAAGTACCAACCGTATTTGCTGAATGACGCTGTTTGAATGCACGGTAATTTTTAGTGCAATCTATGCTTTGATGCTGTCAGCCTTGTATGGCTGTTGGCGATTGAAACTTTGAACTACTGTGAAACTAAGTATACAACCCCTGTCAAGCTGTAAAATCGAAAGAGGATGGTAAAAATGTTGTTCATGTGCTTACTATCTTTCATTTATACACCTTACTGTACCCTCTAGCACATCCAGGTGCTTATGATAATAAATCCCTGTTGTATTGCTATGTGAATTCGGCTTAATCCTCCTGGTGGTTGCCTCGACGAGGTATCTCGTCGTTGATAAAACTTATCATATCTTGATGGACGAAATATCTCTTCAAAACCATTTCAAGGGTTAATTTTGTGTCCTAGACTCCCCTTTGAACAAGTTTTAATTCAACCTGTATATTTCTTGACTATGTGCGAATGTGTGTAACTCAATAAAAATTGGAGAAAGCAGTTTCTCTTGAGTTACTTTCACATATTTGTTTTTGACGCTAGCAGGTAAAAAAAGTTTCGGACTTGTTTTAATTCCAACGTGAAAAATTCTCAATGCTGTGCACCTAACCTCAAGGTTTAGTCAAGTTTTATTGTCTGTTAAGTACAAAATTAAAACATTCACGAAATCGTCAGTCGATTCATAAAAAGGGTTAAAAAAGATTCCTCAAGTGTATATTATGCGAAATATTTTTTGCGTAAAAAGACATAAATTTTAAACAGAACATGGAAATTCTATTCAAACCTCAAAGCACTGTATGAGTCGTAAAGGTCATAATGATAAATAAAAACATTTAACAAATTTCCTTCACAACACGCCAATGTCTATTTGAAAATAGAATAGCAAGGGCCCTTAATTGGTGAAAAACGAAACTAAAGCATTGTGGTATAAAAAAACTCGAAGCCTTGGAAACTGTAAGAGCTTCAATTGCCGGAGCAAATATATTACCTTATGAAAATAAGGATAAAGTTCAACAAATTAAGGAGCAACCCTCAATCAAAAGCATGGGAAAGAAATCGGAGAACACTTAATAAAAACTGATTTCCATGAAGTCTCTTTTATAAACAGAGTTTAGTCGAAAGACAAACACTGAAAACTTTTTAACGAGCGAGCTGTATTAAATTGACGGCTTCTTAGCTCCGTTTACTTTGAAAAGACTTTTTTGTCCTTGTTTCCTTTTTTGCACTTCACTCTTCAATATTTTTATTCCTCGTATTCATGTTACATTAAGAAATGAGAATTTGTATAGGATGTACTTGTCATTTTTACTGAAGCTGAATGCGTTAAATGTTTTAACAGTAATTTTTGAACACGAACGCTTCATGTCTATGCTAATATTTTCTTACGTGAAAATAAACCAAAGAGATTATACTGGGAGGGAGTTTAATGAACCTTATGAGCACAGTAAATTTCTCCGTGAGGTTGGGAGAATTACATTTAAAATATTGGACCCATGGAAATATTTGTTTTTAACTTGATTGCAAAACTTATATTTTATAACCAAATAGTAGAATTACCCGGAATTGCTCGGGTTGAATTGGCTAAACGTTTATTAAAAGTGATCCGAAAAATCACTTTTCTCTATCATAAAAAATGTAAATATCATAGAAAAGGCAAATATCATAGAAATGCAAATATAAAAAATAAGTGAGCAGAAAATCATTTTTAAACTCTATTTTGACATTTTTATAACTTCTACAATTTACTTTGGACGAAATACATATGCTTGCTTTATCCATCCATATACTCCATTTCACATACATCGCACTATATTGCAAGACAAAACTACAAAAGGCGATAGTTAGATGACTATTATATGTCGATTTTGAATTTTGGAGTGATTGTAGATGCCTTTAAAGTTAATTTCCTGTAAAAAGGACAAAATTATAGCGCATTATTGCAGCCAGTTTTCCTACCAATATTTTTTAATACTCTCACCAGGAGTACGAAAGTTTCGAATTTCAGCATCATTATAAAAAGCTGACAAATCACATTAATACGATATTCATGATTCATTTCCTTTCAAGTAAAACATTTCATTTCTTGAAAATTCTATTCCGCATGTGAAATACCAGCTTGTTTGAAAATTAAATGTCTTCAGTACAGACGTAACACAGTTAATCGATTACAAATTTTCAAAACACGGAAGATCAATTTTACAGCTTTTTCAAAAAGAAAATCAATGTTTTCAACGAATGCTTGACAAAGTTGCATACGATTAGCTTCAACTCGTAAAAAAACAAACTCGATCTTCTGTCGTTAAAGACGAAAACTCAACTTTTCAAAAGTCATAGCTAGAATACTTCATAATCGTGATGTTATTTCAGGATAAGTAAGGTTTTATTTAATGTTCGTTTTACTCCAAATGGCATGTAGTTTTAAATCGATTCTTTGTGGCTCTTTTTTTTGTCAATTCAGAGATCCGTTATATAAATGGAAACTACGTACCTACTTAGAATGATAGACATTGTTTCTTGACTATACAGCACAGTTTACAAAAATAGTAAGTTCTTCATCTAACTTGACGAATCTACATTCGATAGTTCTTATGGCTTATATAAGATATTATAGTCAAACCAATCATCCAATTATTGACGAATTATATTATTTAATCCAAATAACATAATTTGAAACTTGAAAAACACAATAAGTTTTACTGATTTTAACAGCCTTGTAATTGAAACATACGTCAAAAATTTTTAACAAATCTTTGAATTACAAGGTGTGATTACACATCTTATTTTAAAATAACTTTATTTTAGCATTGTACTCTTTTCAAAGTAAGACATTGCCGTCTTATTTTCAAATGTTTTGTTTTGTACTCTTGATTTATTTTTGTGAAACGGAATTCCACAAATCGTTTGGTATTTAATCAATTACTTTTATGAAAAGTTGGTCGAAATATACACATATACTTCCAAGAAATGAACCAAGGTGTTTGGGAATATTTTGCTCAAAATAAGTAACTCGTTTTAAAATTAGGAACTGAAACATTAATTTTGGCGTTGCCAGATACCAAGTAAAACCAAGTAGCAAAATAACACTTTTATGAACAGTGGGTTTTCGCTTACGCTTTTTGCATTAAATACACTCGTTTCCTTACAATGTAAGTTATGCAAAATTGAATGTTTTTATTCATTTCATATCATTAGTCAAATATTTATATTGCTATGTCATGAAATGACGTTCATTTATTGGGCTCTACAAAGAAAAAAGGTCCAATAACGATGCTTCCAGTAAAGCCACATCAAACAGTGAGACGAGTTGCATTTAACCGAACCTTTGAATTAGTGTATGGACTTTCCTTTGCCTACATTCTACAAGTTATATGTATTAACTCTCCCGTGTAAGGAAAATGGACTTCATTTGTCCAAAAGATGGTAAAAAGTCACTATGGATCTTCCTCGATTTTTTCGAATGGCCAACTAAACCAATTCTTCCCGCTTCATAATATCATTTGGTTTCAGCTGATGAAGAGATTGCAATTTCTACCAGTACAAATTTAAAACGCCATACACTACGCCGAACACGCTTGTTTTTGGTATACCTGTATTTCTAGCAACTTCCAGCAAGGCATACAAAGCTCGTTGATTCTGCATTTGTGATGCTATAGCGTTAGCACGATCCTCTGGTAACTTCGTTCTGCCTCTGAGAGGAGGATCTGTCAAGCTACCCAGTTTCCTCGAAACGCTGTACTATGTTTTTAAGTCTGGTAATAGTCATTGGACCATTACACTCCTTTACATTTTTTAGTGCGAAATTTTCTAATGAACGAACTAATGATAATGCAACTGTCGACAATGAGCTGCCAGCTTTACAGTTTCTTTTTAAAAGGAATTGAATTATTATATTTTCGTCATACAAATGGATATGGATGAAATTTAAATTAAAAATTTTTCTTATGCCAATAAAAGATCCAACTGAAAGAGAAATACACACATCGCCAACTGTAAAATCTTTAATAAAAGCACCTGCCGAAGTTGACAATAAACAAGGATTAACGGCCTCCTACAATATTTTTTTTAATATTGCTAAAAAGGAAAATCATACACAATTGCAGAGGACATTGTTATACCCACATCAAAGAACTAATTAAAACCATAGTGAGAAAAAGATTCGGGCCCTTTCTAAAATGCTTACCATTGAGAGCGAATACCATGAAAAGACGTTTTGGTGAAATGGCTGATGTAGTAAACACTTAGTATCAGAACTCAAAAATAATAACTACTCCATCCAACTTGACGAATCTACATTCGATAGTTCTTATGGCTTATGTAAGATATAGTAAAACCAAACATCAAATTATTGACGAATTTTTATTTGCAATATATCTTGAAAGTGATGGAACGGGGTTGACATTTTTTCAGGATTGGAGGAATATTTAAATAAGTATGATATTCCATTTACTAATATAATAACAGTAGCCCCACAGATGGCGCATCTGCAATGGTGGCCGTTATCGAGATTTGCACTGCCTTTCTAAAAGAGAAAGTTCAAACTATACGTATTATTCACTCTGTGTTGCACCGAAACCACCTGGTGGCAAAAACTCTCAGTGACGTATTGCGTGATACCCTAAGAGTGTGTATTGAAATCTATTAATCAAATTAGAGTTCATCCTCTTATATCGGAATTGTTTGCCAATTTTTGTGAAAAAATGTATCAAACCAATTACTCTTGCAAACAAATTTTGTATCAAACCAATTACTCTTGCAAACCAATTTTGTATCAAACCAATACTCTTGCATACCAAAGTAAGATGGTTGTCCAAAGGTTCAAGTCTTTTAAGATTTGTTGAGTTGTTCGACTCAACCCTAGAGTTTCTTAGAGATTTTAATTTGTTTTTGAGTGATGAACTGAAGAATAAGAATAACATTTTCTACTTGACGGACTTATTTTCTAAATTTAATGACGTACAGACCCGTCTACAAGGTAAGGATGTCGGGTTTATTCAAGCTCGGACGATTTTCTTAGGCTTCCAAGCTAAATTAGCCTTATTTAAATCATCATTGTTATGAAAAGATGTTCAGTACTTTTCGAATCTACTGCAATTGGAAGGAAAAGACGAAGACTTAGAAATATACACTTTAAGTTAGTTACTTTGGATGAATACAAATAATGCAGAAAAATATCCAAAACTTTCTGAAGTGATACTCCCCTTTTTGCTTGTATTTCCAAGCTCGTACATGGTTGAAGCTGGTTTCAGCCATGTTAATTCCATTTTAACGAAACAAAGAAATAAGCTACATATCGAATTCTGTGGCGATTTAAGGCTGAAACTTACTGGTTTTGATCCCAACATTGCTAATCTTGTCAAGAGTCACGAAGCCCACTCTTCACATTGACAACGTTAGTAAATTGTATACTAAGTTAATAAAAATCATATTTTCATATATATATATATATATATATATATATATATATATATATATATATATATATATATATATATATATATAAGGAAGATTATATTACCGTTATCTTGTTACCTAAATTAAATTTTATATTTTACATATTATTTATCCCTCCTATCAAGTATGTAATGTTAAGAAGGACGTCAAAAACAAAAATGTATTGCTTTGACGTTAAACCAATATAATAATATATACTATGTAATACATACAATAAACACTGTAACTATATAATAAAGATTCTAAAACTCACATAAGCGTGTTTTCACTTGTCCTATTTTAATAACTTAATAGCAAAATAGAGGGGTTCTGGATAAAAGTCAAGAAACTATTGAAGGGGTCGACGGTTAAAGATGTTTGGCGACCCCTGTGTTAAAGACTACTAATAATGTGTCTTTAGCTAAAATCTTTACAGATCTAAAAACAGTCAATGGAGAGAGAGAGAGGCTGAGGCTAAGAGGCTGCATTGCAGAAAGGTTTAAACCCTCTGAGAGTTACGAGATTTCCAAGTAGTACTGTAATTTGTTTTTACCCCACAACATAAAGACAAAATAATCCCATTAGCTGCTAGAAAGAATCAGGAAAAATTCAATCAAGAAGGTCAAAACTTGTTAGAAGTCATGCAGGGAAGACTGCAGGTTGCATAACGGATATATGAGTTTCAACCCCTCAGAGTGTTAAGAAAGAAGAAATATCGGAGAGTCTTAAATGAAGCATCAGTTTGCAACATGCCTTGAGAAGTACGAGATTTATTTGCGTAAAAGCCATTCACTGAATGATGAGTCAATAGGTTGAACATTACTTCTCAATCTTAAAATCTCAAACTTCTCTCATAAATGATTGAATTTAATGCTGACTTCTACTAATTTGGTTCTGCTACCAAGTGACAACAAAGGGATTTTGCCTAAAGTCTCCTCCAAGTGAAAAGACTGCCCCAAAAAGGTTTCTGATTTCTCATAATTTCTCTCAGTATTCGGTCAACTGCAAATAAAGCAGTACCGGGGGCCATAGAAGTGTCATCCCAAACGATGGCTTTGTGAGATCGAATGAATTCGACGTTGGTGAAATTAATCTTTAAATTCGACATGAAACGTTTCATTTAAAGGTGACACTAATTTAAATTGGTTTAAGAATGTTTAGCCCCACATTCTAACAGATTAGCAGCGATTCCTGTGGATGAAACAGGCAAAGTTATGTTTCCAGAATCCATAAAAACATTTACTAAAATTATCGTATACAAAGAAATTTCAAACGTCGTTGACGCAGTTGATAAATTCTAAGAGTCAAAAAATAAATACGAATAATATACCCCAAAAAACAACATGGGAGTAGCTCGAGGAAGAGGATCCGCTGCCCTTACACAGGCAGGATTATCATCCGGAAAACACTCTCGTATCCCTATGTATTAACAATGAAGAATATCAAGGCTTTGTTTTTAAGTACATTCATTATTTATGATTACTCTCCAAAAGGTGGTACTAACCACTTGAATGGCAATAAGTTATTTCTAGAGCCCATTGTATTCTTATTTCGTAGGCAAACTTCCGATGGCGTATGTGGATCCTTTTTTATACTCGCTCTATGATTTGTTACAGTCGTATTTAAATTATACTCGCCCTCTCATTAGTTAAAGTTATATTTAAATACTTTCACGAGAAATTGCTCGAGCACAATTAATAAATATTAGATCGTGACACAAATGCAAGGAAACGAATAGTGCAATCAACAATATTTAAGATAAAATAATAAAAAGCGCAAGCTATACTTATACCGAAACCATAAAAACGTGCATTAGATAGTATTATTAAATTATCTGGAAGGATCCACACACATGAAACAGCTTGGAATCTTTTAATTGTAGTATATTAAAGTTATACATTTGTATAAGGGAAACAATAATCATATATGTTAAAAATTGAGTACTTGTGATGCATTTATGCCACGAGGGACTTGTCATCTTAACTAGTACTGGGGACCTGAATCCAAATGGAGGATGCTACTATATTTCATAAGTTTTATCCCAGATCACTGCATTCGGCCATCGATCATCGAAGTGAAACCATCCATCGCAGAGGTACGATCCAAATTAAGAATAATCAAGATTAATTCACCTAAACATTAAGCTGATTATCTGGCTGACGGCTCGGAGGTTTGATGCCGCTTTAAATCAAAGCAGGGGATATCCCCTTGGCTACCACATCAGGAGCACCTTGGCTTAAAAATCAATGGCGAAGTTTAATAGAGGTTGGCGACAATAATGAGAAGTAGTAAGGGGAAAGTTTTAATAAGCATTAAAGGTTTCCAATATCCTGTTAGCACATCGTCTCCATCTGCTATTTATCGTCTAAATAAACACCGGAAAGCTTTCAGACTCTCTTAACCGTCATGTTGGATTTCCATTCAGCTGCGACATGAAGTCGAGACTTTTTGAAAGGGGGATATGTAAGTGTTCTCTTTTGAGAGTAGAGGGCATTTGCTACATTCCATGCGGAGTTTTGGTCAACCTCTGTTAAATGATCGTCAAGACATGAAATAAGTTGGTTGTGATCTCAGTTCTCTTTCAGATAATTTTTTCTAGGCCGCATTTTTGCTCAGGATACTTTCTGTGGATTAAGATATTTTCAGAGTATAGTAATACCCAGAAGTTACGCGATAGGTGGGTCCGACGAAAATCGCTTAAGTCGAATTCGGGTAAGTCGGCGTACACAACTTTGCACATAAATGTAAATAAATTTTGTTTAATTGGGACCGAGGACTAACAAAAACACTAGTTTAGAAGAAAACTGTTTAATAAAATTGTAGTTATTTATACATATTAATACAAAATATTAAACAAAATAAATGAGTTACGTAAAAAGTTCTTTCGATGTCGATGGCTTCCTAAAATCTAACAACTTCGTCTGACGACACAATGCCTTCTTTTTTCACGTAGAATTTCTTCGTAGCAAGCTAATAATTTTTTTTATTCCTTGCTTTGTCGCTATAGCGCGTTCTTCGTTGAAGTATGTTTTCTAAAATTTTTAAGCCCTTTTCAATTGAGCTGAGACCTTCTGTCAAGCTTGTGATTGTCATGTGCTTTTCTGGTGGAACTGGGTCTGAAGTGGCGGATACTTCAGTGACGTTTTGCTCACGCGTCTCTATGAGCTCATCAATTCCTGACTGTGAATCCAACAACTCGTAGACATCATCACCATTGACTTCCAAATCTAATTGCCTAGCAAGATTAACAACTTCTTCTATCACATGAGTGGCTGATCAGTTTCTGGCGTTGTTTCCGCCTCGTTTTTGAAAAAAAATGGACAAAGTTTCTTCCAGACATCATTCAATGTTTTTTTGTAAATTTCATCCCAAAATTTTCCAATGATTCTTACGGCATCTAAAACATTGAATTGTTTTCAAAAGTCTTTAATAGATATCTCACTGTTTTGCCTCATAGCTTCATTCAGATGTGCAAACGAATGCCTTGTGTAGTAAGCCTTGAATGTTTTGATGACTCCCTGGTCCATCGGTTGAAGCAAACTGTTGTGTTTGGAGGCAAAAACACAACTTTCACACGTGGGTCGAAATCAATTAGGGTGGCAGGAGGATGACCGGGTGCATTGTCAATAAGAAGCATCACTTTAAATCGAATCTGTTTAGACTTGCAATAACGTTCGACTTCGGGAATGAAATAGTGACCAAACCAATCCTCAAAAACGGAAGCTGTCACATAAGTTTTATGATTTGACTTCCAAATCACTGGTAAGCTAATTTTAGATATATTTTTAAGGCTCTTGGGTTTTCGGGGCGGTAAATTAAGAGGTTTTAACTTGCAATCACCAGCTGCATTCCCGCCAACCATGACTGTCAATCGGTCTTTAGAAACCTTAAAGCCTGGAAAGCTTTTTTCTTCACGTGCGATAAAAGTTCTTTTAGGCATCTACCAAAACAAGCCAGTCTCATCCATGTTAAATACGGTTTCACTGCTATAGTAACCTTCTTCTATCATAGCCTTGAGTGTCTCAGGAAAAGAAGACGCAGCTTCTTTATCAGCACTTGCCGCCTTTCCACTCTCCGCGATGCTGTGCCAATTACACAAGTTTTAAATCGGTTGAACCAACCGTTACTAGCTACAAAGTTTTCATCTTCGCCCGCCTCCCCAGCTTTTTCTTTCAACCTCTCAAAAATCAGCTTAGCTTGATAGCCCACAGTATTCTGATAGACTGGACAATTCTTCACTTTTACTTGATTATCACACCATAATTTCAGCATTGTTTCCATCTCAGCTATAATACCATGACGTTTATGAATTATGCTTGAGTTCAAGGATTGACCGCCATCGAGAATTCTTTCTTTATATTTTATAATTGTTCTTACTGTGGATTCCGGTAGCTCAAACTTCTTTACCAATTCACAAATTTTCATTCTGCTATCAAAATCCTTGATAATGTTAAGTTTACATTCCAAAGATATCGTTTTCCTTTTCTTACTAGGTTCAAGAGAATCAGATATACTTCGTTTGGACGACATAGTTTTATAAGGGTTTAGAAAACGTATAACAAAACAATCTTAACTTTCGTCGATCGTAGAATCGTAATCGTGCACGTAGAGTTCGTGCGAAACGCGTCCAATGTGTCACAGCAAGAGAAACACTGAAGATAGCGGGAGGCAGTGTTTCCAAACGAAAAAATCAAGATCCGCGTAACTCCGAGTTCGCGTAAGTCGGGGTATGAATGTAATATGAAAAAAGTTGAAATGCTCTAAAATAATTCAAACTGCAGAATTTAATATGCGAATTATCAAGTCCAATATCAAGAGAAATAGAATTATTTCAAGAAAGCTGGATGTATAAGCTGTTGGTTGTTTTTTCTGGTGCAAGAACCAGATTTGGCCAAGCTACGCCTGATGTATAAATGGTATTAAGTACTTAATACAGTAGCGTGTTAAATATATCAGTGCACGAAACAGAGATGTTGACATTTTAAGTGGATTATCTTTGACTTGTGTGATAACAATAAAGACTAAGACAAGCGGAAACATCTGATAAAATGAGGCAATCAAATTTGATTGAGCGTCGCGTGAATCTCGTATCCATCCCATTGCATGTAGATATCGGTCTAATTATCCCTTGTGTAGCAAAGTAGCAAATAATGACCATGGAGTGCCAAACCATACCGTTATAACCTGAACTGATCGATATACGTATTTAGATCTATACTGACTGAAAATTCGTAGCTTGATTAAGGATATGAGGAAGTTTTGTGGATAACTCATAGTTATTAATAGACTTTTCGCAATACAAAATGTAGGGCCATTGTTGATTTTTATGCTTTATATCTTTGATATTTGAAAGTATGTGATCTAATTCGTAGTCTGCTTTAAAGTTCATAATTCTAATTGTGCCAAATGTGACCAATCCATCGGCTATTTATTATTTTTATAACTGACATACACTATAATTTCGTTACTATGAAATATAGTGGTTTTAGATGAATAGCATGTCAACTATTAACTGTTTCACTCAACATACGAAATGGAAATTATTACTCTGATTACCAACTAATTGTATGTTTCTGACACACTTTGAGATGAAATGTTCATCAAGAGTTTGAAAGGTAGGTAGTTTGAAATTTACTTGGTGCTTAAGCCAACTTTGGTTAAGTGGCGCCGAAAAAGTTTTAAAATTAAGCAATGAAAGGTAAAAATATGTTTCAATCAAAATCAAAATCTATTTTCAGTGAATAAAATAACAATTTGCATGTCAGATAAAAGTTCATATATGTTTCAAAGCACTAATTTCTTGCAAGAAATTAAAACATTGATATCCCAAAATGTTTTTACAATGTCAGAAAAGTTTAAAAAGGTGAGTTAAATTTTTTTCTAAGATACTTAAAAGCAATACATTCCTGAGGATGTGTCTTAATGTGAGGGGTCAATGGCATCTAGTGGAACAAAAGTATGCACCCTGTAACCTATTGGTGAGTAAGTTAAAACAACTTCTTGTCTTCTGGGCAAAAAGGAACTCCGTGATTATAAAATTGGTTTTAAAATGTAGTTTGTTATTTATTTTCTCGTCCCAAGATATTTGCCAGCTTATCTTCTCATTAAAGCATTTTTAATAGTAATCATCGGATCCGATAATTTAAGGGGTATAAGCGTCTCATTCGCAGCTCATTTTGTAAGATCTGCATGTTCATTTCCAGAAGTGCCCACATAACTAAGTATACAGCAATATTTAATATAGCCAGTGCGAAAGTTGGACATGCTTTTGACTGACAGTTGCACCTAAGGGTTTATCTAACCTTCGTTACAAGAAGTCAGGCAAGGCAGAACACTCATGGAATCCAAGTAAATAGCAAAATTAGAAGCTTGATTAAAGAAAGTACAAAATTAATAAAAAATTATAAGTTAGATAACCATTTAGCAAAATCAATTTTAGTTGTTCTATGTTCTTGTAACTTCTAGAGGAAAGATTTGGTTGCATCATGGATATAATATGATCTAATAGGAAATAGAAGGACTTAAGTCGCTGTGCCTATAAGAAATTGGGAAGGTTAAACAACCACAATAACTAACTATGGTACCACTCTCCTAAAAAATTGCCATCAATTTATCTTTGACACATCGCAACACATATCCACATCCCTGACATTCTTACTGGGCAATTAATGATACTTAAATGGACTGTTGTTCAACTGAGTGTTTCCATGATCAGTGTTTAGAGTGGATTCGCTGTCATTGGTCAGAGCATTGATTAAGAAGCTGTATTTTATTGAGAGTAGAGTGGTCAAAAGGAGAGACATGGAATCTCTCGGGGAATGCGCACAGATCTGGTGAACTCTGGGAGTGCATGATCTGTGATGCAAGTGCTCATCGAAAAAACAGAAAATTCGACCAGCGCCTTCCAAACTCGTAGCATCGTTGCTGGAACATCGTAGCTGGAATCAACTAACAACCCAGTGCTCAGATAGCAGGGACCAAATTCGCTAAGTACCACTCTCCTAAAAAATTGCCATTAATTCATCTTTAACCCATCGCAACACATCCCTGACATCCTTACTGGGCAATTAATGATACTTAAATGGACTGTTGTTCAACTGAGTGTTTCCATGATCGGTGTTTAGAGTTTTATTGAATTATCGTACAAGATATTCTTAATCTTATCGAGAATTTTAAAAATTGGTATATAGTTTTGCAATGAATAAATTAAAATTAACCTAAACGCTGCACTAAAGCCTGTAAACCTATATGATAGTGGTGACATAATTGCATTTCTAGAATGTCCTTAAAATCCGATCATGGTAAGTTTAAATGTCACTGAAAACTACCCCGATCAACAAGCACTTCCTTTCCATTATTTAATTACTAAATTTTTCAAACTGGCCACATTCGTCCCGCAAGTTACTCAAGCTCGTTTTAAAAGGAACATTGAAGGAACTTAATTGATTAGAGAAATTCATTTGGTTGTTTTCCTATCCTTGGGTTTCTTTCCCCCTTCTTCTGTGTTCTTCCTCGGATCGTTAAATTCCAGCGTAAGAAGGAAGGAAACTTCGCTAATTCTCTTTACCCTGTTTTTCCTCCTTCAGCGCTGAGCACTATTTCGCAGCAAATAGCTATCCGATCTGGGCACCCCGTCATTCATTATTCATGACGCCTTTTAAATACACGGGCCAACCCTTATTACGCAGAGGTGCGCGATAAACTCTCTCACTCAGAAAAATAGCGATGGTTAAAAAGCGAGACTCGAGTAGAAAGTAAATGCCCCGAGAAAAGAAACAAGCAAGAGGAGAAAAAAATCTGAGGATGTGTTCGTCTTTCCTTGAATTATTGAGTTTCCCTCGATAAAGGTCGAAGCATTTAATTAGTTTCGTAGAATATATTTCTGGAGATTACCGGGCCGATGTAGTTAAATGAAAAATGAATTATGAAATTGGTTGGTTGGGATCACGGCAGTTCTCTGATGGCTAAGTCATTTTCGCTGTGCTGCATTTTTGTAGAGGGCTTTCTGTAGCTTAAGGTATGTGAAGAATAATATATGAGAGTAATTTGGACAGTAATAAAAGTAACCCTACTGCAGAATTAGAAAAATCTCCTCACTGCGTTATTTGTCAATGGATCTACTTAGAGAATGGAAATGATTTGGTTGAGATCTCTGCAGGTGACTGTCCTGAAAAGTAAATAATTTTCACAATGCCAACTTTTTACAAGGACATTTATCTTAATTTTAAGATCTCTGCACAACGATTTATGGGAGGAATTTAGATTTTAATAAAAGTAACGGTAACTGAAGAATTTAAGGTAATGCCACAATATTATAGCTACTAATTGATATTATTAGTTGCTACCTAACTGGTAGGGGAGTGTTGTACTTTGGACCACTGGAACCTTAAATAAGTCTAAATATTTCTTCTTCTAATGCAAAAATTCGGTATTAAGTATGATTAATTGTCATTTGTGACACTAAGCGCTATACACTGTTGGTAATCATTTCAGATTTATAAATATTGCATAGTAGTACATTTTTATTTCCTACATGCTGAGTAAATTTCTAGGATAAGATCATTACTGTACATTTGAAAGCAGTACTATACTAAAGAACATAAGCACCACTAATTTCGTTATTTATAAGATATAGCAGAACACCGGTGTTTTTCTTCTCTCCTCCCCGACGGAACGAGGAACTGTTTTTCAGCTGTTTCCAAGGACGCATGATCGTGCTCTTTTCTGCGCATGTGCCCCGTTTGAAAGTGCTAGCGTCTGTTTATGTTAAGAAGCGAGAGGGCAATCGTTCTGTTGTCCGTTTGGAGATGTGTACCGTTTTCATTTCTTGTTTGTAAATAAATGTTGTCTCGTCCTGATATTTTATTTTATTTTTATATAGCTGACCTTATAAGTTGCTATGAAGATAAAATATTAAGTTTAAAGATACATAACTTGTGTTTGGTGGATTTAACAAAATCCTAAAAAATGGTTACTTATTGTTCCTTGGACCAGTGTCAGTGTTATACTTCGGACCAGTCTAGGGTACATCTTTAGTAGATCTTTTTGATATCTATTCGGGTTTCATCTAATTATTTATTAATAACATGAAATTAGTTTATTCTTATTACAAGCACAGATATTTATAAAAAGTTGAGAATTAGATCCACAGTTAATATTTCACTCTCTAGATTAGATAGGAAAGCCTAGGTTCACAACAATGAATGAAACAAAATAAGTTTCTAAAGCTGATTTTAATTCATATTGAGTTTTAATTACATTGGTAAAAAATAAGTTAGACTCCTGTACTTGATCTACGAATAAAGAATTTTACTGATACTGTAGAAAAATCTATCCTAAAGCTTTCAACTATTGAAAAAATTGTTAAAGGATTTAAGGTGACAGGACATGTTCTTTAAACGAACACATATTTAGTAATGACTTCCTAACATCCTATAATACTGATCTACCATGATCAACGAACGGAGACCAAAATCTTGAAACGGATAATAGGTCTTCATGTTCCACTGATGTGTCCTTCAACCATAACAGTTCTGAACTTCGAGGAACATCTACTAATTTTGGTGAGGAAAAATAATTTTAACAGCATATCCTGATCCAAAAACTGCTACAAGTAAAGACTTTGTAAAGGATCAGTTTGAAATAATCATTCTCCTCATTTTAGTAAATTGTGAAATTTGTACACTCAGAAAGACCGAGTTGATAAATAACTCTACTCAAGTATGATAAATAACTATACGAAGTATGACAAGAAGGCTATAAAACACGCGTTTGTTTTAAGGTATTATGAGATTCAAGTCTTCTGACAGATTTGAAAATTAGTGCAAATTAATACCCGATTGCATAAGGTGACATTCTTCGAACATAAGATATGTCATCAGTAACAAAAATCATACTTCAGTCAATATCCTTAGGATATTCTTCCATACAGACAGAAGAAAAGATTATAAAAGTCTGTAGCCTAGGGTATTCTACATTTTTCCTACAAAGTTTTTCCATCTGGATAGTTTATGATAATAACAAGACTGAATTCTGTGGTTTTATTTGCAGTTTAAAATAGTTGGTATGAGAGTTTGACAAATATTTATCAATCCTTTCATTGATTTAAAAGTATTCAGTAAATATCGCATTAAAATAATATTTGCCATTGAACTTGCAAAATAAATAGAAATGACTATAAAAAAAATTGTGACTGAGTTGGTTTTATGCAACGATGCTATTTCACTATTACCATATCATTATTATTTTACCATTTAATATTTCAATTCCATTAGTTAAACAGGATGAGTCTGCATATTTTACCTCAATTTTTGTGTTCCTGCTTTTCGTTTGGACATTGATTTCTCATGTTTCCAAGAATTAAAAATATAAAATTTTCATGTCGTTTTGGGGGATTAGTATTTTAAAACAAATACGTCTTATTTTGAAGACCCTCCCAAGCAAGAAAATCCCAACCAGAAAAGATGAGTTCTGTAGTAATCTGTGCAAAATAGTAGAAACGGGTGAAATCATTTGCAATATTCATCAAGTTATTGCTGGCAAATATTCCGTTATTTCTTTTGCATATCTGGAATTGCCTAAATTTGAAATTCAACGAAAAAATCTTATACAAAATATATGAAGAGTAATCTATTCAGTTGCATAAGGTGAATTTTGGATTTTTCATTTATTGTAAAACGTCAATAATTTTATTGCTTCCTAAATTGTTATAATTTAAATTAATATACATTAACTTTTCTCCTTCAAATTCTAAAATTTTTATTTTTCATTTTTTATAGCTGAACTTCGACGTTTATTGCATACCATTGTCGACTTGGGCTTTTAATTGTTTTATTTGTTAAGCTTTTTAAAAATTGTATTTAAAATTTTTCACTCAGTAAACATTTATTAACCCTCCAAGAGGTTTCGACAATGTGTCTCTTCAATAAAGATCTGACCAATTTTGCCAAAAAATGACGGTTATATTGTCATCAGGATATTGCCGATATTTATCTTGATGACGAGATCAAGATGTGGCCAGTTTTTTCTAAGGACGAGATATCTCGTCCAAAGGGGATTTACTCGTAAAATTTTAAATTAGTGTACACCCTCCTGGTGATTGTTTCGACGAGGTATCTCGTCATTAGCAAAACTCAAGATATGATATTTCTACGTTCTTTCCCATGTTTCTCAGGAAAATAAGAGGTACTCAACAAAGCATAGGGTTGCCGATACTTTTCTAAAAAACACTGTATGAAACCCTTGGAATAAATGTATTTTAAAACGCTTCCTGTTCCCTAAACAGATATTTCATTAAGATTCAACTAAAAAGCACTCTCATTATTCTATGTGCCTTAAAGATGGATAATGAACTTTTGATTAAATTAAAAGATAAATTTGTGCTAAAGAATTATAAAAAGAAAAAGAAAAGTCGAGTTATTTTCTACATAACCGCACCAGCGAAAACCATGCTCTTTGTTACCCGAAATATATATATATATATCCTTTAATAAGAAAAACCTTCATCCGTTATTTTGTTCCGTTAAATAATAATCGCGAAGTTTTCGTTTTAAAGATTCTGTTTCAAAGCCAATTACTCATATTCCTCTCTTTTAATGAGCTTGTTAATGAATCGGATGAAATATTAAAGCATTTATTCCTTTGTGGTTGAAAACCACTAGAAAATATTTAGAACAAAGTGGCTAATATTTTGTGAACATCAACATGGAATAAAATAAAATACCCTCCAGTAATAAAATTTCGTATCTCGAAAAGGAGGGGATTTTCCTGGCATTTTTTACATCCTTTACAGAGAAGTTATCTTTATCAACAAGTGTGGAAGCTTATCAAGTGATTTTCGCTGTACTAATTAATGGGAATTTTTATGAAATTAAGAAATACATTCCTTAAATTGCAATTAATGACAAGTTTTTCCTCAGCGGATTGTAGTATACGGAAATAAAAATTGGATTTTATCGGGATTTGAAACAGCAACTCCAGCTCTGTGAGTGCCGTTTTTCAGTTTTAAATACATTCCTGTTCATTTAAATTTCAACACTGCAAGATAAATGTCGGATTGGCTGGAAACGTGCAAGACGAAGAGGTTTGTGCGAATGAGGACAATCTAATCGTATATGCAAATGTGATGCTCGCAAATCCGGCAGAAACGTTACTCAGCGAAGGAGACCTGGGCAGATCTCCAAACATTTTGCCAGCAAATTCGATTACTATTGAGCTGCCAGTTCGAAAACATGCATCACCACAGTTCGAGAGAAAGTTATGATCAGTAGACTGAGTTAGAAAGTGGAAGAATTATTGGTGGTAATATTATACACATGTTGAGGACAACACTGAAATAGTTAGGTGTGCATAGTGACTAGGGCCACGGTTCCCAGTTGGTAGAGTAGCGTATTAGCAACCTGAGGGTTGCCAGTTCGAGACTCGACCCAACCAATGACCGTCGTGTATGTGGGGGCTGATGCACGTTAAATCTGTTATGGCCTTGAGTGGAGAGTGAGGTGCCAGCTTATGTGCTGAATTCGTCATTTGACCGTGGTTCAAAACTACGAGGTGTTGTCCTAGATTCTTTCCCTTCGGGATTGATCCCGGACCGTCACCAATAGCCCGTTGTTTTCCTACAGTGTGACGTTAATTCAACTTACCTACCTACATAGCGACAGAAGATACTATAAAAGGCTTAAGGCACTATTGCGTTTCATTTATGCTTTCGTTTTATCCGAATTAGGAGACAATCCCTCTGCCACGACCAATTAAGATCGTTATACAGATAAGGGAAGAGTTCACAATGAGTTCTGGCGGTGAGTTCCAACAAGTGAAAACAGGACTCGCTTTCCACGAGCGTGGAATCTAAACTTAATCCTCTTGGTGGTTTATCTTCAAGATTGTCCTGTGCAAAAACCTGTTCGAAACTGTCGTCAATACTGAGCAGGGGAAAATTTCTTTTTGCTGCTTGGATCTTTTCCCTTGGAATAACAGAGCTGTTTTGTCTCGACGAGGCATCACGCCATAATTGATCCGATCTTGGACGAGATACCTAGTCGAAACACTCGGAAGGTCAAAAATCGTCAGCCGGACGTTTCAAATTAGCATGCCTCCCTCCATCTGCCGCTGCCTCGATGGTTCGTCGCAGTCCTCTTGTGGAGTAAGCAGCAAACGTACTTAATGACACAGGTGTCGTCCCCTACTCCTTTAGATACGCTTTGGGTCGTTCCGAATCGGGCCCAGATGTAGATTTTCGGTCCTTTTTTGTGGGGTAGAGCTTTTCTCGAATTGTAGGTATTACGAACGGTATGTCACGGGATTGAAAGTTAAAGTAACACCTTATAGACCACACTTAACACCCTCTTTCAATATAACCAACAAAGTTTACTCTGTGTTCAACATGTACCACTTCATTGGTTATCTCTAACACGATTAAATATTAATTTTAATAAATGGTTTAGTTTTATTATATTTCTCTATCATTTAGTAAAAAAATTGGTGTGAAACTTTTTACTTTTCTTTATCAAATTTTCAATATTCAGTAAAATCTCCGACAGTGGTCGAACAGCTAAAAGTGCCACTTTTAAGAAACTGGTGAACTGAAGCTCTTGGTTACAACTTCGAGTCGTAAATGTGCCGAAGTCGGGTTGGCTGCTTGAAGTTTTTGGTTTCTTCAAGACGAGGCGTAAATACGGAGCAGCTTCCCCGAAGTCCTCCAGGGAGGCATGTCTCCCTCCCCCCACAGTTGGGCGAATTTGGGGACAATGTGGTGGGGACAATATGGCAGCACCTTCTATGGTGTCCCGGGGTAACGAATAGACTGCAACCTTCTCACCAATGAAATTCTTGAAGGGTCATACGATCCATAAGCTGGCATTGAAAAAAGTAAAGATGGATATTTGTTTTATAAAAATAGCAATAAAAGTGTAAAATCAATGAAAACCTATTTCCATCTGTTTATTTATAATTTTAGGACACGATTTATAATTTTGATTTTATGCGTGAAGCGCACAGTTCAAGAAATTCAATCTTTTAATGTACGCGTTCAACAATTTTTCCTTATCAAACAAGAATGCATTTTTACTATTACCAGAAGTTGATGTTAAGCAGCCAACCTATCAAATGTAACATATGTATCAACAAACATCAATGACATGTTGAGAAGTTCTTAACTAAAACGAATAGTAATAATTATTTTGATATAAGATAAATGTTTGGGTTTCATTTTTATCATCAAATGTCAGCTTCCCGAGCCACTCCTCCCTCATTAAAAACATATATATAAAGCATCTTGCAATGAACAACTTCATTTCGAACAAATCTGACGAATACACTTCTTGCACCAAATCACGCATGCATTTCGTTGATCTTGGCATGGATATTTGCATTGGTTTATAATCCACTTTAAGCCGTAGGTTGTTTGGTTGGTTGATTGACTTGGGTTTTATGACTCAAGATCCAAAAATGAATAAACTGCTCCAAAAGCAAAATAATAAAATTTAATAAAAATATATTTCAAAAATCAAGAGGAGTAAGCAGGCCAATATCAAAAAGTTGATGAAATATATAAGTAAGCATAAAAACAAATTACAAACTTTAAATCAAAATTGAAAAAGTTAATGCATTGAAAAGCCAACAATACAAAAATTAGGACGCAAATTTAAAATGCATGGTTGCAAATGACTTAAGACATTCGGATTACTAATAATAAATTATGAATAAACTTGAATAGATAAATTAAAGCATATCAATAAGAAACAGCTAAGATGGGGGTAACCCCATCTTTGTTAATTACAAATTTAATGAAATATTGTTTAAATACTGATGAAGTACAGGATAGGTAAAAATCCAGTGAAATGTAAGAAAGGTAAAGAACGATGAATGCGATGAGTGATACAAGTTTGGTAAAAACTGGTGGTAAAGTATTAAAAAAAACCATTGATAAAAATGTCTAAGACCTGTGCAAGAAGTTTAAACATGATTTATAGTAAGAATTTGTTGGCAATACTGACACGATGGGCTGTTTCACTGGCCATTAAGCCGTTGGTCCAGGTCTATTTAGATCCTTGTGTAGCCCAATAAATGACCGTAGAGCTACAAACCAAACCATGTGTTCCTTTCCAATGAAATTAGTCAATTCTCTAACAAAATCGACCAGCATTGAATGCAGATGTTTTAAGATTTAACCTCAAATAGTCGCTAACCTCTTCCAGGTTCCTCTAATATATTAGATAAAGTCATATAAACACCACAAACTCCGGAACAGGCTGGTTAAGATATATCCCTTAAGTGGATCCAGTCTCTCGATGTCCCTGGATTAGATAGGCAGGGACTATCGGCAGGCCTTGACAAGCCCACTTTATTGTACAGGTCACACACTATGCTAATAGGCCTCCTCCAGTTGCACTCTCAAAGAGCCGGATACAGGATCACATGGACTTCTAACGAGTAATTAAAATCTCCTTTGTTCGGCTAAATTATGCAAATTAATGCAGGAAATTGAGTACCCTTTTGCAAGGTGTCTTTCCGAGATGCAAGTCAACAAGGGTTTGTCAAGATTTTCCACCATCGATCCGTGAGCTGTCGAGAGAAAGATAAATCAGAGAATCAATGCCCCGAGTGGTGTTGGGGGATACCCCCGCATTGATTATCGCGTGTTAATTCTAACGAAATCGGAAAGTGCTTTTGGGCTGCGTGGGAGTTGAAGTTTTCCGCCGACGAGGTTGCAGGTAAGGCTTTTTTATTTTATTCAAACGCTGGAGGAACGGTAAATTGAATCAAAATTTAAGTCGGGCAATTTTTAAATGGTGCAGATAACCAATTTTTTTAAGTATCACCATTCTGGTCTGACTTGAGGGGATAAGTGAATGGTGGCTTTAACGTAGGCGTAAGTTTAAAACCATTAATCGATTTTTGTGTAGTACCTCAACCGATATTTAAATCGGCATACCTAAACTTTCGGGATGAAAAATCCGTTGATTTAGTTCAATAACTAATTTTTGTGTTTAATTCTTGAAATTTAATATGGTCTACCCATCTTCTCTGTTTACGGGAGGCCTAAACTTGTGTGGGTTTGCTTGTGAAATCTTGAAATCTACCCACTATTAGACACAAGTTATGTCGCTTAAATGAATACATATATTGGGAAAAATAACTTTTATCTAGAATAAAAAATTATCTTTTTACTTTCCAAATTATGTATACAAAACAGTTACATGAATTCATTCCACCTTTTTTTTTTAGCATAAAAATAATTTATCGCAAAGAGAATATATTCTTTAAGTCGCATTATTTAGAATTTTCTTTCATGTGTATCTAGTTTTTTCAGTTTGCGTTCATGAAAATCTTTTGTAAAC
The DNA here is from genome assembly GCA_933210815.1 of Meta bourneti. Classification (NCBI taxonomy): domain Eukaryota; kingdom Metazoa; phylum Arthropoda; class Arachnida; order Araneae; family Tetragnathidae; genus Meta; species Meta bourneti. Next base: position 30,198,154 of record OW119923.1, on the reverse strand, counting down.
CAGTTAGGATTTGATATTTTATAATAAATTTTATTAATTACTGATAATATTGCACATTTTTAATAACAGAGCAAAGTTAAGATCTGAACTAAGAGAAAAGTATCGCACTATAGGGTTTACCATTACACAAAACATTACATACGGCTTATATTTTTCAGTTTGTTTTTACATAATCCCTACTTAAAATACAATGTACTGAAATTTTTAAAATGCATTGGACCCAATCAATATGCTAAATTACACAGAAAGAGAGCGTCTTGCAAAAACTAAATTTTTAAATGCAAGCAGATAAAAACTATGTTATAGTTTAAAAGTGTGAATGTCAAAAGAAAACCTTCATTTAACACCAATATTTACTTATTTTCTGGTATATTTTCATGTAAAATTTTCCTATCCTTTCCCTGGCACTTAATGGCATTTATGATAATATGTGAAAAAATATTTTCACATTCTGAGTGATACTCTAAATATAACTTACAAGAAAATTAATTGTCCATAATTGATTTTATATTTTCACATAAAATTGATTCGGAAATTATATCATGCAGTTAATTTTCATTTAAAATTCGCTTTACTACAACTGACACATGCAGTTTTCAATCGAATTCTTATGATCTTTTCAATTCAACATTTTGATTTTTAAATGGAAACCACGTACTTATTTAGAAGTATATATGTATATATATATATATATATATTACTTTCTCCTCTTCCTCCCCTTTTCATATCTTTCCACGGCAACTTGACGTTGTCTGCCTTGCGTTTGACACAGCTGTCAAACATGTTCCTTGAGCCATGAAATCCGAAACCAACCAACCAGATAGGTAGGTAGTTCAATTTGCGTCGTATTGGAGCAGCACAACGGGCTATTGAAGGCGATCCGGAATCAATCCAAAGAAAAAGATCCGAAGACAAAACCTCCTAATACTTACCACGGTCAAATGACGAGGTCAACACCTGAGCAGGCACCCCGCTCTTGAAACTTCCTCACCATGTAAACATGAGTACATTTAAGGCTAGAACAGGTTTAACGTGAACCAGTACCCACGTACATGACGGTCTTTGGTTGGATAGAGTTTCTAACTCACAACCCTCCGGTTGTTAATCCGCGACTCATCTAACCAACCAACTTTGTAGATATTGTAATTCTATTGTTGATTTCTAATAAAATGGTCTTATATTAACGAAGTGCTAATAATGCCCACTGAACGCACATACCCCTAAATACATTGAAACAAAACTTTTAAGGAAAGTTGGTCTAAGTATACACATACCAGAAAGAAATGAACCCACATCTCTAATGATAATTTGTCCAAAATAAGTGAAATTCCGTTCACTAGAAAAATGAAGAATTCTGATAAATGAAATGTGTGAATCGAACGTGTCAGGGTTTCTACTTTAAATCTACCTAGGAATTGAGCAATTCGACAAAAAAACACTGATAAAAATAGCAACCATTTATTTACAGAAAGAACAAATATTCATACTTAGAAATGCTCAAATATGACCGCATTTGCTGTCTTAACTCATATACATAAATTTAGAATTCTAAATCAAATTAAAAATTAAATAAATTCTGGCGTTGCCAGATACCGAGTTGGAAAATTGCACTTCTATTATCAGTGAGTTTTTCGTTGTAAAATTCAATCGCAATCTAAAAAATAATTTTTCATCACTATCAAACTAGCGGATACGTTATGAACAATGATATGTGTAATCGCTTATATCAATCAGATATTCAAAAATTATTTTTATTTAGGAAAGTAAAATAAGTTCAAATAAAGTATTAGAATTTAAATTCTTTAAAAAAAAACATTTTTTGAAAAAACTGCTTTACTAGCGATTGAAAACTCAATTTTATTTCTAACGGGATAACGAATCGTTTGTAACCGCCTCTGCACACCCAGGACAAATAGAACGGGGATTAATATTTATCCTGCGTTTTATGCAAGAGTCTAAAACGGAAGTGTATCAAATTTACTAAATGATGCAAAATTTACCTAAGCGCATATTTGTAGAGTAGCCAGACGCCAACTCAGCTTTATATAAATACAATAGATCTAACATTCAATTCCAGAACTTACACGTAAGGCCTTTGAAACAAATTAAATGTGAATTGTATTACATAATCAGGAAGCGGGATATAAATTGAAAAATTGGTCGTGTGTAGCGTCTGCTCTGTGCAACATCTACTATTTCTAGTGCTCAGTACAGGATACGAAAAATTGGGCTATTGAATTTTAAAAAGATTGAAAAGTTTTGGAAGAGTTATTTGCTATGGATGGGAAATATGTATTTAGAAGTTTCCGGGTTCATACAGCAAGGGTTAGTATATTTAAAAACCTTATGTACAATCTCGACTTTTTCTCAGAACTTGGTAGTTGAAAAAATAATAAAAAACACGCAAAAATTAAAAACTAGTTTTTGAAAGAATTGTCGAAACTCGAACTATTAATCAAATATTAAGTGAGGAAACTGATTGAAAAGTAGAAAAACAATATCCCTTCTTTAAATATTATATTTAGCAGGTGTTAATTGAAAACTCTGATACTCTTGTTCTTACAAAATGATTTCTAAAGAACCCTTTTGAAAACAGCATAAAAGAAAATTGGGCTTATACGAGTTTTAATTAACTTTTTCACACTACGAAATGTTTGTGCGTATTATTTTAGTAATTATTTGTTAGAAAATCTTTCTTTCTCTTTCTTTTAGAAAAGTTTAGCTAAGTAAGAATATATATATATATGTGTGTGGTGGTGTGCAAATGAGCTAAGCAAATAGTAGAAGTACTACGTTTCACCAGAAAAATTTAAATGTTAATATAAAAGGAATTATCAAAATAGTTCTCAGAAAAATAATGGCACTTAATGTAAATATATGAAGCAAAAGGGTTTCAATGTTTCTTCATGTTAAAGTCAAGAATCCCCGTTATACGTTATAATATTTTATTCATGCCCTTCTCAATTTCAAAACTAAATCATGATTGCAAATGATAATATTTACTTTTAAGAGAAGAATATTGAATATATTAAAAATTGTGATAATTTACTCAACAAAATATTGTCGAAACGACTAAAGCTGCATGCTGATCCACCATATTTAATATAATTGTTGACATAAATATGATATGTAAATTCTTTCGATTGTTATATACATGTAAAAAAGTGTAAAACACTGGATGTGTCATAAGTGATGTCAACAGAACGTATGTGAAGAAAACACATTTTTAGAAATTGAAAAAGAAATATTATTTTCATTGTAGAATAAAATATATAGCATGTAGTTTTTGTGAACTCTCCTGCTATTATGTTGTGCTAAATTTTGAGGAAAATATAGGAACATTTTTTTAGTTATAAAATATTAATGGCGAATGACATTTTTATCGAATATGGAACTATTTACATTGACCTCGCTAAAAATACTATTCAGTTTTATATTTAAGAAAATACAGATAAAATGAAAATATTTTATTCACTTTCAAACTTTTCTACTCACAAGCACACAACTAAAACTCAATTATTTTTGTTCCTTTCCTATGATATTGTTTTCTCCGGTGCTTGTCTTGCCTTAATGAATTCAATCAGGGCTAAAAGCACTATTATACCAATACTTAAGTAATTACATCCAATAAACTGCACATAAAAAGAAACCCCTGAGACGAAATATCGATACGATGGAGTAATTTTTCTCATTAGCCTGCAGTTTGCCTTTAGTCAATTCTTAAGACAGTTTGCTTTTAATGTCTAAGGAATCAGTAGTTATCAGTAGTTCCTTCAGCCATAAGGTTGGTTTCTGGTTTCCGCTGCAAATAGCTTCAAGCATTACGATTATACTAGTCTCAGAGTGAAAACGACAAATTGACCTAGTGGTAAGTTTCAAATTGAATGTTAGTGTTGCTTTTCATTCCCAATCAGATTTATGACTTTTGAAACAGAGGTTTTGTACTTTGTTTACACCTATTTTTAAACACTTTTGTGGAATCGTTTTCTAGTTTGTTGAAGATGAATTTATTATCATACACGAATTTGTGATACTCAGATATTAGTGGGTAAAGCATACAATTCATTTCGATACATTTCTTTGTAAAACTCTTGCACTGATTCATATCACTGGATTTAAAATGTAAACAATTTAACTAAAATTACAAGATTTGAGGAACTTGACAAATGAGTAGAAAAGCAAATAATTAGATTTAACAAAAATATTAAGTCTCACAGGCCATGTTTTACCTAATTTTCTCAAATCATTTTGAAGACACATTCTTGAATTTTCAAATGCAGGACAACTAAAAAGTAAATGCTCCACATCTTGTGGCTGTTTTTTAGAACACTCGCACATATCATTCGTCCGAAGATGAAACCTATGTAGATATTTACCAAAATTTCCATGGCCAGATAAAATTGTGCAATTTTGAAGTTTGTGAAGGAAAAATAATTCTGAGTTCAATCTATGCTGAATAGAAGGAAGAAATTTTTTGGTGTGGCCAGCTTTCTCAGACGAGACATACTCTTCTTTCCACTTAGCAACAAGTTTGTCATAACATGAGACTTTCAAGTAACACTTAGGAATGTTAACATTTATATAATCTGCAAAATTCAAAACGTCTTTGGCTAAAAATTCAGCTCTTTCATTCCCGTAAATCCCAGTGTCCACGCACATAAGCAAAGAAAATCTCAATTACTCTATTTTCAAGAGAACTAATTGCTAAAAGCGTTTCAACAACTAATTTTTCTGTGTTTTTAACATTGTTCAGTAAATGTAAAGAGGAAAGAGAATCCTTACAAATAAGGTTTGTTTTCTGTTTAACTGCATTAAAACGATTTTAACATTTGTATTTTACTGTAATAGATGAATGTTATAAATATTTGATAAATATATAAATTTTGTTTGATAGAAATTTAACTGATAAACTTTAGTTTTCGAGGATCTTAATGGAAGGTGTGAGATGTATTTTTGTAAGGAAAGTGTAATTGTCACACTTCCATGTACTTAGAAATATTAAATAAATGTAATGATAAAAAAATTAATGGGTTTACTGTTTTGAGTTTCAAAAATTAAGATCTCAGGGTATCCTGAGAACTTTACAATTGGGAAGAAAATTAGCTTAACATATTACTTCTTATTTTTTATTGAGCTAAACTTTTTCGTTTCATAAACTAAGTTGGGAATTTGTTACAGGAGAGTTTGTATAAGAATTGGAGTTAAGTTTTGTTTAATGTAAGTTAGCTGTCGATTGCTAACTTAAATTTAAATTTGCAGGTTTTTCAAGATTTGTTTTCTTTCTGCATGCCTGAAGCTAGTTTACATTACATAATCAAATATTTTAAGATAAAATGTTCAAACTTAATTGCAATACTTCTCCATTCCGGAATAAGTGTAACATTTGCACATTTTTGTTTCGAATATGAAAGGTTGTTTTTCAATTTTGAAGTAAACTGTACTTCAAACTAACGAGGAAAGTATTTGTTAATGATATAAGACAACCTAAAATGGTACTTGGTAGTTGTTTTTTATTATAAACAAAGGCTGGGAAAAATCCGAAAGAGGAACGTTTTAAGAAATACACCCTTTAGAAAACATATTTTCTTAACATTGCAAACATGTAGAGAAAATTTAATGATGTTAATCTGAAAGAAATGCCTTCAAAATTATACACATTAAAAACAAAAACCTAAGACTTGAAAATCGCCTTCCGAGTAATTAATTAATTGTAAATCTGAAGCTACTTTAAAAGGCAAACACTGTCTTAATGTATAATATTTAACCCTGTTAAAAAAATAAGCACTTTAATTTACGGTAAAATCTTCTTTTCTATCTTTTTTGCAAATGTGACAACTGTTTCGGAAAAAAATCAAGTGTTAAATGCGACACTTCTTTTGGAAGAGGGAGGAATCTATTTTAAATACTTTCGATTTTAACCGTCAGATGTCGCCACAACTGTGTACAGAAAAGTTAAGCATTTCTCCCTCTAATCTACTTCCTATCTTCTCCGCTTAGTCATCGAATAACAGAAACTTGACCACAGACCAACAAAACAAACCAATCTCTTCTCTTCTGCCGATGATACTATCATAATTAGAAGAGGACAACAAAAATGGTTTAGTTTGTTTTAATGTGTGCTCCTTTGATAAAGTTTGTAAACACATATATACGTATATATATATATATATATATATATATATATATATATATATATATATATATATATATATATATATATATATATATATATATATATATATATATATATATATATATATATATATATATATATTGAGCTATGCCACTTTTATATCTGATATGTGAATGAAGATATACGGTAATTTAATTGGAAACTATTCCACAATAAAAAATTTTAGTCTGTGATTATATATATATATATATATATATATATATTATAAAAGTGGCATAGCTCAAATTCATTGTCAATACTTAATTACATTTAAAAAAACAATAGTTAAAAATAAACTGACATCAGAATCAGTGGTGCTGCTTCCATGGAAACACAGAACCCCTCTACCCCTCTTCCAAAAGAAATTTAATTCGGTGGCGGAAAAAAGTTTAAAATCAATAAAACCTGAAGACAAAATTACAATTTTTTTTAAACGTAAATAGAGTTAGACTTCAGCTTCTATTTGAACGTCTTTTATTTTCATCGCCAAAAGCCAACCTGGGAAGGCGGATACCCCGTCAATTCAGCATCAAGTGGTTTCTTACTATGATTGGTTAATGGTGTTTGTCATGCGCAATGTGTACTTTTTTTCAACAGACTCTTCTCTCCTACCCCGCTTCGGGCCGCGGTAGCTCAGTTGGAAGTGTAACGAATTAGAAACCGAAGGGGTTGGGAGTTCGAAACTCGATCCAACCTAAGACCGTCGTGTACATGGGGGCTGGTGCATTTTAAATTTATTCTAGACTGAAATGTCCTCACGTCGGCGTGATGTGGAAGTTAGGAGAGCGGGGTACCATCTCAGATGTTGATCTCGTCATCTGACCGGGGCTCCAAATTTCGAGGTGTTTTACTCGGGTGCTTCCCTTCTGGAATGATTCCAGACCTGTCACCAATAGCCCGTTGTGTTACTCCAGTGCGACGTAAATTCAACTATCTAACAGTCAATTGCCTACCTAAATTGATTGTTTCAAATTTATATTATAGGAGGAACATGTACTGTTACCATTTAGGTATTCAAGATGAGATGTAGCAAAAAGTAAGGGGTACATATATGTTTGGGATGAGGCGATTTCGTCAAGGTGAGCACACACAAGAAATCGCTTCATGGAGAACACTTTTGAAAGAAATGCTTAAAAAGCAGAAAATAGACTACAGTGATTCCTGAATCGGTCAAAACGAAACATCAAACTGTCTTTGATGCTTATGAAGACCAGGCAAGAGTTGGCTGTTCATATTATGAACCATAAGTTTATGGTATTCTGCCTTTCCTCCATCCCTAATAGTGACTGGGTTAATTGAGAAGAAATCAAAGGAAAGCTAAGTTTTATTCGTGATACCTAAAGTAGCATACATTCAGCAGGATTAAATAACAAGTGCGTAGTACAAATGAATCCAATGGTCAAGAGTACCGAGGCAGTAAAAAAATTACAACAAAAGGAAAAGAAAGAGAGTAATGAAACTGCCAACTTTCAGGTTGTCCATACAAGGACTTCCATTGTGGCGAAAAAGAAAAACTGTTTATAATACTTTATCAACTGACTCTAAATGAAGACTGCTTTTCAATGGACTCGATATTACACGTAAGAAAGAAAACGTTCCAAGTTTCTGATTAATGCTGACAAGACAAAACTATACGACTGTTCAAATAAAATTATTTCTCATAGAAAAGGAATAAATAGGTTCTCTTACGATACATAAATACACATCCCTACAATTCATCAATTTTTTAAAGACATATAAAGTTGAAAAATTGCTGAAGAGATGAGTCTTCTTATGCATAATATAAAGGTACTTTAACCATTTTTATTTACAAAAATTTGTGATCAACTTTAAAGTCTCAATGTTGTATCTCATTTTATTTTTGTAATTCATTTTTATCTCAATTAAAAATAAACACCCACAGTAAAAATAGTTTCACTGTAATAATTATGCAACTCAATAACGTTTATCAAAAACAGAAGTAATTATTATTAAGATATTAAATGCAATTTAAAGACGATGCAATGCCAAATACCTCTCAATTACTGTGCTCGTGCAAAACTCTCCATACTATATATTGGTACATGACAACTCGCGTGCTTGTGCCCAGATTTCTCAACTTTGCGTAGAATGTCTTCTACCAATACTGGAGTTTTCGAACTTCTCAGTCAACCCACATCATACCTTCTGTCATGAAATGATTCGCCTTAACACAACGGTGGTGAAAATACTATAATGATTCGACACTGGCCTATTGTGGAAGAGTTAATGGTAAAAATCTTTGAGGCAGCTCTTCAGTTTCTATTCTTGTCCGTTACATTTGGGGCCACGACATATTCTACGTGCATCAGCCCCCACATACTGCCTTTGGTTGGATCTAGTTTCGAACTCGTAACCCTCCGGTTGCTAAACCGCTACTCTTCCAACCGTGCTACCTCGGCCCAAGTGATTTCTCATATGGTATGAATTTAGGCGCACATTCCTAACACTATTGCACATTGTTTCAATCAAAATGACATAATTTTGTAGACTTTACCAAATAAATTTCAGCGTATTTTGTTCAGCGTATTTTGTATAACCACAAATTATCTCACTGATCTTTAGAAAAGGTGAATAAAAAACCTGAGCGTAATTTGAATTTAATAAGTTTACGTTTTCATAACGAATCAAGTTTTAGCAGCAATAATAGATTATACAAACTACAATTTGGTCTAAGCCCTTGTGTAGAAAAAAATGACCGTTGAACCAAACCATTATTACAAGCTTTATAATAATTTAAGAAGTATATCTCCTTAATCCACTTTTTTCGTCTTATAAAAACAAAAAGCTGATTTGCATATGAAGACATCTTTTTACCTGGCTCATTACACGTTTTTACTAATTTCTTAAGAACGTGAAAAGAAATAAGAACAAAAAGAAATGGAATATTAATGAAGTGGAAAAGAATTTTTAAAACTAGAAGTTGCCTCTAACAAATTATTTTTTGTGCAATTACTTTTTTCAACTCTGAAATGTTGATTAATATTAAACAGAATCTTGACACCACTAGAAACAATGATTACTTTATAAATTAGGTGATTTGTTTAAAGAACTTCGTGCGTACTGTAATATTTTCATTTTCCAATTCCCACACAAATGAGAAATAGTAAAAACTCTGCAATGTTTTTCCATTACATGCTAATTAAAATGAAATCAAATTAGTGGTAAAAATGCAAATTGAACTTGGATTTCAGATTTCTGCAATGACATGTAATTTTCTTTGCATAATGTAGTAGATCCCCAATCATAATTCATAAATAATATACTGCTTTAAACGTACTTTAATCAGAATGTGTATAGATTTATTTAGCTATTTTCTTTGAAGAGTTTTGTTTTAAATCTAATGACTCGGATTATTTGGAAGACTACATTTTTTTGTATTCAATTTGTTTTGCATGAATTATTCATTTCAATCTCTTTACAGAAAAACCAGAAGTGTAAAATCGTAAAACAAGGAATTTAATTGCAAAATTATCTTTGAAAACAGTGATGAATTATTCCAAGAAAAAACGCTGGGAGAAAGATAAATAAAAAAGCATTGTGATCAGTGCTTTTATCAAGTGTTAAATTTGTCAGACATGTTGAAGTAAAATGGAATATTTTTTATTCCATTGTCTTGCGATCGAGTTGCAGTAGACATTTTTCTTGACACTCCTCCACCAAAGTAATATATATTAGACTTCAGTTTCTATTTATTCAATTGCTACTTCTCTACAGAAAAATATCCAATTAAAGGGAACAAAAATAAAATGTCAGAAAAGGCATGCACAAATACAGTTAAACAATAGATTGAAGTCATAGATAATAGATCACTTCATTGAAGTAGATTACTCAATGTATTGAAATAATTAAAAATACTAAAATTTATTGGGGGTAGTTGAATTTACGTCGCACTGTAGCAAAACGACGGGCTATTGGTCCGGGATCAATCCCGATGGAAAGATCCGAGGACAACACCTCTTAATTTCGAACCACGGTCAGATGACAAAGTCAACACCTGAGCTGACTCTCCACTCTCTAAAATTCCACACCACGCCAACATGAGAATAATTGAAGCCATAACAGATTTAACGTGCACCAGACCCCACGTGAGCGATGGTCTTTGGTTGAATAGGGTTTCGAACTCTTAACCCTCCGGTTGCTAATCTTCTACTTTTCCAACCTGGCTACCGTGGCTATAAAATAAATGAATAATAGCTAATAATGAACACTAAAATAAAGTTATGCCGTTAATGTGAATTTATGAAAATTTTAATGCTTGGTAAGTCTTGAAAGATTGGCCACATGGAGTTGAATTTACGTCGCACTGGATTAACAAAACGGGCTATTAGCGACAAACCGAGAACAACACTTTGTAATTTTGAACCACTGTCAGATGACGAGGTCAACACCCGAGGTGGTGCCCTCTCTCCAAAACTTCCACCTCACGCCAACTTGAGGGCATTTGAAGTCAAGACAAATTTAACGTGTACAATCTCCCACGTACACTATGGTCTTAGGTTGGGTCGAGTTTCTAAATTACGACCTTCCAGTTGTTAATACATGACTTTACAGCTTGGCTACCGTAAACCTAGATAAGTTAAATTATATGTGCTTTCATATATTGTTGGTCGTTCTCTGTTTGGCTAGCTGTAAAGAGCATATAGTTATCTGTATACGATAATTAAAGTGCATATAGTATCTGTATACTATAATTAAAGCGAATATATTTATATGTATACTATAATTAAAGCGAATATATTTATCAATATACTATAATTAAAGCGCATACAGTTTTCGATCTGTAAAATTATCATCATGTTTCAAACAAACAAATCTGTAAGCAATAAAATTATAAAAACATAATGTTGTGAAAATTTAGCTATGGCAATTAAAAACTTAATTGGACTTATTTTCAGTGTAAACATTAAGTAGTAGTGATCAAAAAATATATTGAAAAAATTACATAAGTATGTTAACTTGCATCTATCGTTACTTGGTGATTTTAAATTACAACTACAGTATAGTTGACAGGCAGTTGAATTTACGTTGAACTTGAGCAACGCAACGGGCTATTGGGACTGTCCGGGATAAATCTCGAAGGGAAGATCCGAGGACAACACTTCGTTTTTTAACCATTTCCAGACGATGAGATCAACACTTGAGGCGGTACCCCCTTTCCTAATCTTCACACCACGCCAACGTGACGACATTTTAGTTCACAATATATTTCACGATCACCAGCCCCCCCGTACCCGGTTGTCTTTGGTTGGACCGAGTTTAAAACTCGTAACCTTCCGGTTGCTAAACCGCGATTCTACCAACTGGACTACCATGGCCCCACAACTACAGGGATATGAAAGCAGTTTCTTGGAAGGTATTGTATTGGAACATCTCTGGGCATCACTCTTACTGTGATCGGTTGGTTTTACCTTTGTGACGTGAGTCATTTGTTCAAGCTGCATCAAATATAAGATTGACGCCGTCAATTAAATAGATACGAACACCATTGGCATGAGATGTAAGTAGACTAAGCATTGTTGTTGAGAGGAGCTTTCAAAAAGTGTTACTAACATCTCGACTAGTAGTCACATGACTGCTCTGTGAAAAATTAACTTGGTTGGACGATTTGGCATCTTATCGCCTTGTGTGGCGACATAACATCTAATGACATGGTAGGTGTTTGAATTCGCATTTTAATAGAGTGGCGACAAAATTAGCAAAGTCGACAGTCTACCACTATGCTGCGCAGACCAATCAGATTATGAATAAAAAATAGGCGACTTCTCCCGTCCCGCAAACCAATCGGATTATGAATGTTCGATTCCACCCAGTTTACGAAAGTTGTCTAAAAGTCACATGACTACTAGTTTTGGTCACATGAACCTGTCGCTTAAAAATTCTAACATTGCTAACTCTACTTTTATATTCCCTCTACGATACAGGGCCGCGGTGGCCCGGTTGGAAGAATAACGAACTAGCAACCGGAGGGTTGAGAGTTCGAATCCAGCCAAAAGACCGTTGTGTACAAAGGGGGCTGATGCACATCAAATCTGCCGTGGCCTCAAATGTCCTCACGTTGGCGTGGTATGGAAGTTTGGAGAGTTGGGTGCCAGCTCAGGTGTTGCCTCGTCTTCTGACGATGGTTCAAAATTACGTGGTATTGCCCTCGGACCTTTCACTTCGGGATTGTTCCCGGACCGTACCAACCAATTACCAATTTCTATGATACACTCAGAAGGAAGGTGATTCTGACACAAAAGAAAAAATACACCCAGGAATGAATCAAAGTTCTGCTAGTGACAAATTGCTAGTCCATTGTGCAAACCTACTGAACCTCGGCGAAGCCCACTGTTGGTATAAACCTTTTTGAGTACAATAAAGCAAATAAAATCAGTGGAGTTTCATCTTTTCCCAAATGCACTCTGCTCTGACTTCATTTATTTTCAGGAAAGTCGTAAATGGGTTATCAATAACACGAAATGACCACATTTCCATTTCTGCCGCGAAATTGTCGAAATAGGGTGAGACATTTTTCTCGCATGTCTCGTTCCTTGCGTGTGGAACATTTTTCTGATGTGTGCCACACGATCAGTTATTGAAAATCGCACTCTAAACGTGGAGCCTCACGCGATGTTACGAACATAAACGTGTGTTTTATTATTTCCTTTTAACCAAACAACGCGTAACACCGTGTGACACTTCCGGAGGAAAAGCGATCTTTATCACAACCAGTGGTCGAATCCAAATAACTCTTCCAAACTATTTATGGAGAGAAAAGAATGGACAAAATGGCGTAAAACAGACCAATCCGTGTTCTGGATCATAACTTCTTCCTAAATGCAGATTTATAACTATAAAAATTATTGCTATTTTATCGGGAAATATTTGTTCTTTGTTCAACGGTAAGTGTAAAACATTTTGAAGCCTTCTGTCATACTTGAGGCAGACTAGATTTTTGGTTTTTACGTACCTTTTGTGAATATGCAGGTTTTTTTTTTAATTTTCAGAAATGAGCACTGCACTGTTTTTTAAAGCGTGAATTTGCAAATTTCGTTTCAAATAATCATAAAATCATAAAAAATCATAACCCCTGTGGGGTTTTCTTACTGTGTGTGAATATTGATCTTTTTCAAATACATTATGTGTGTGTTGTATAACTCCAAAATAATGAGTACTTTCACGTGTAAGTATAAAACTACAAGAATAGTTACGAACCTTCCCAAATTTGATGGGCTGTGGTATCCTGGTCGAAAGAGTAACGGATTAGCAACCGAAGGGTTGTAAGTTCGAATCCAACCAGACCATCATGTACAAAGGAAACTTGGGCACGTTAAATCTGGCGTAGCCTCAAATGTCCTCACATTGGAGTGGTGTGGAAGTTTGGAGAGTGGGGTGCAAGCTAAGGTGTGACCTCGTCATCTGACCGTGGTTCAAAATTATGTGGTGGTGTCCTCCGATCTTTCCCTTCGGGTTTGATCCCGGACCTTCGCCAATAGCCCGTTGTGTTGCGCCAGTGGGACGTTAATTAAAGTACCTATCTACGTACTTTGATAAAAAAAAAGAACTATTGTATGATTGAAAAGTAATCCTATTTAAATGTAGAATCATTTGTAAATAAGTTGTTGACTTTTTTTTAAACAATATACTGCCATATTCTCTCAAAGTAGTAGGTCTCGTTTGAAGGAGCTCTACGGAATACGAATTGTTATTGTATTATATCCATTCTTTGCCATTAAAATGTCAAATTCGTCAAAATGCTTGTTCTAAATTCATCGTTTGATTCGGTACCAAAAATGCTGTAATATTCAGGAAAGTGGTTATACATCTGTCAGCCTGATAACGCATTCGGTCTTATTTCAAAGTCTGTTCAGCAATGATTTCTTGACTCATGTGAGGAGAACGTGCTCTGGTCTTTTCAGAGCACCAACCTGAATCTAATAGAGGCATTTTGCAATCAACACGAACGTCGGTTGCGAGTCTTATCAATACGTTCCTGTTTTCTGTAACAACGTATATGTAAGGGACTAATAATACAAATTATCAGCCGCACATTAATAAAAACTAATTCAAGGTATGTCAAAGAAAAGGGCCGAGGGCAATTGCGGCCAAAGGTGGGCAGACACCCTAATGATATTTCAATAAAAGCGATATTTTTTCAACATTCTGGCGTCTGAAGACTTCTTTCAAATAGAGTACAGAAGTTTAACCAGCAATTTATGCGAGCTGTGTCAAAATGTTCATAGTATACAAAATTTTCTATCCAATAGCTCATATTTAATATTTCCAAATCAAGAAACTGAAAATTTAAGCGCAAAGTTTGCGTCCAGATCCGAAATCAGGTGTTTTCTTCTTTAGATGACTGTGGGAGGATTTTTCTTTTTAAACACAAACTAAGTATCAGAGAAAAAGCATTTCCAGTTAAGGACTTTGTTTCATCGCACTTTAGACGATGTTTGACATTAACTTTTTAATATAAGAGTCATGCTGCAATTCCATTCGAGTGACAAGGCAAACCAAGCCTACGTTACAAAAAACCAAAAAAATAGATTACCAAAAAAACTAGCGCCCTCTGTATTTCGCTTCACAAAAAGGCGTCTCGTTGTAACTTGTGTATACTAAGCATTAACCCTCCTGGTAGTTGTATCGACGAGTTATCTCGTCATTAGCAAAACTGGCCAGATATCTTGATGGACGAGATATTTCGTCATTAAAAAAATGACCAGATCTTAATCTCGTCATCATAAAAAAATGAACGGTATCTCAATGACTTGATATCTCGTCATTAAAAAATTTATCGGATCTTGATGGACGAAATATTTCGTCGAAACCACTTGGAGAGTTAAAAATATCTTATAAGCACAAAAATACAATTTATAACGCATCAAAATCTAATTATTTGCAAGAAATGGAGCCTTGAATTACTCGGAGGTTGGCATCCATTTGAAGAGAAGGTTACAGTTGCAGCTACTCTTATTTTAGATATTACAAAGGTATTTAATCATACCCTCAAAAAATAAACTACCTATATCTTTACAATTGTAGTGTCTGATGTCTGTCTAGTTATGAAGTACAATTGCTCTTTTCTCCTGCTATTTACGTATCAGTATAAATTTATTTTTGTTCATTAATAATTAATAACCGCTGTGTTTGAATCGGACCGTAACGGCTATCTGTAATTTGAGGTCGTAATTGGTTGGCGGAAAATTTCGTTAATGCCATATGGCACTGCTAATATTTATTATACCTATACATATTAAAACATATATATATAGTATATAGTTACAAACTACCTGACTTAATTCCCCCCTGGATTATCTAAGACTCTAAACCCCCGGTGAGTTGATCCAGGGAGGGTCTATAAACTACCTGACTTATCACGGTACCTATGTTGAAGAGGATTATCGGTTTGATGTGATACTACTGGGAGTCCAAATCAATCAAAAATAGGATGAAAATATAAAATATATTAAATAACAGTAACCATACCTACGGTAGGATCTTTACTTGTTTTTGGTTTATCGCTTCAAGGCCAGTATTTACTACACATAGGACTTATTAGACACTTATAGGGAAGTTATTCACCACATAAAGTGATTTGCTTTTCTATTTTTACATTGGCATTATAAAAATAATGTTCTCGAACTTAATCTAAGGAATTACCTTATACATTTTACGGTATGAATTGACCCATTATATTGATCTGGTGCACGTTAATTCTGTCGTGCCTCAAATGTCTCTACGTTGGCGTGGTGTGAAAGTTTGGAGAGTGGGTTCCAGCTCAGGTGTTGCCCCGTCATCTGACCGTGGTTCAAAATTACTTGGTGTTGTCCTCGGACCTTTCTCTTCCAGATTGATCCTGGACCGTCGTCAATTGCCCATTGTGTTGCTCTAGTACGACGTTAATTAGTTACCAATTACCAACAGTCAATAGGCTGTAAATTTGATTGGTCAAAGCATAAATGTTCATAGTGGTTCGGAATCTATTTTAAACTTAGGTACCGGTCTAACTACACCTCGAGTAGTAAAAGACTAGGCTCAGTTTTGATTTAACCGTCAGTTTGGAGCGTAGGACTACTGATTTTAAAGTATTCAGTTCAAACCACTGAGAAATGTTCTTTATATACGTAAATAGATCTCGCAGAGATCTGCTTTAACCCTCCAAATGGTTTTGACTAGATATCTCGTTCATCAAGATCTGACTAATTTTGCTAATGACGATATATCTCGTCATCGAGATATTGCCAATTTTTTTATGATGACGAGATGAAAATCTGGTCAGTTTTTTCCAAAGGCCAAGATATCTCGTCCATCAAGATCAGACCAATGATTGCAGGTTGTATGGTGGAATAAGGCGTGCATGACCTTCAGAGAACCATCAACTATTTTCCAAGACTGGGCTAAAATCATACTAATGTTTTATATATTTTAATGACAATTTACCTCATCCAGATAACCAACCGGAGGATTATAACGATACCATACACAGTAGTGTTTCTCTCACGGTTACCGAGAAGAATGAGTCAAATAAGGCAACATACCCAGAAATATTGCATCATTTCCCCTCCAAAGGTAGGGAGGGGAGTATTGCATTCACGATGGAATGCGCAGTATCAGAGTTGGGCTCCATGCTGTTCGTGAAAATGTTAGCAAGTTTACTGTTCGTCACGCATTTTTAACGTTATAATAATATCAATTAATACCTATTTTGGTTTTTATTTAGAGGTGTTCGATCATCATTCGCCCCATAATATGTCAAAATAACCGTAGAGTTACTAACAAAACACAAAAAAAACATTGTTATCAAAGATAAATATATACAACATAAGAATGAATAATTCCCTCAAGTGGTTCATAGATTGACTATCTTCAAATCCGTTCTTTTAACAAATTAGTAAAACTGAATTGCACGTTTTAACTCCTGTAGGAAGAAAACAGTATGGAGAGCCGATGGTTTCATTTAGCGCTCCAAAAGGTCTTGGAAGGTCCACCTGGTCCAAGGTCGTAGTGGTTCGGAATCCATTTTAAAACACACGTACCGATCTCATTATTCCTCGTGTAGAAAAAGGACTATGGAACAATCAGACTTAATTGAAAAGACTGGTTTTAGTTATACGAATTATTCAATCAAATTGCAGATAAATGTTTGATGAAAAACAGCTTATTCACTGGAATGATCCAATCCATAAATATTGTGTTAGCTACTTTATCGCTACAACCTTGACAGCATAGACTATGAATTTCTCACTTTCAGGCATTAGATAGTTACCTGCTTAGTTACACTATAAACCATCATAGGGCAACTTTTATGACTTTTATTCCAATACCTGCAAAACTATTTCCTTGAGCTCGCATTCGATAACTTATTCACAGATGATCCACAAGCCGAAGGTAACACCTGATTACACTCGAAAGACTGCATCGTGATAAACTGAAGAAGCTTTCTACAGGAATATTTGATGAGCTTTTAATACATTTGCAAGCTGAAAACATTCCCTATACTTTGAAAACACCTTCGTAACCAAAATTTTAATAAAGTACGTGTTGGCTTTCATGTAAGATTTTCCAAAACCCCATATTCATTAACACCATTATTTTAAAACACAAAAACACCATTATTTTAAAAATCAGAACCAACAAACATTTTTTAAATATGGTTGCAATATTGTGCTGTGTTGGTTCTATGATACCTTGAAAATTTAGAAAATGTTTTCATAATAATTTTTTTAGCATAAAACATTCATGCAAATCACTTTACAGTTGTTAATAAGTTACAGTTAAATTGTGTCGATTGTAATCCGATAAAATCAGATAGGCTATATTGGATTACGGAGGCAATGTTTTACGTGATTACGTCTCGTTAGCGCATAGTATTTATTTGGGTATAGTAAATGAAATAGATGAATTCAGTAGAGTCAATTTACACACACAGTGTTTATCGAAGGCTAACGAGTTAATCTTCTGCGTAGACTAAGTTCGATGTATTTCTGCTTAGCTTTTGGATTAGTATATGAAAAGACGAGAAAATTTTTTAAAAATTTCAACTGCGATCCAAAGTTTCATAACGAACCCTGTATTATATATATTTCACTTCCTCAAATGACAGATCTTAACGCTAGCTTTCATTTGAGATCTAGCTAACGTTAGCTTCATTGAGCTTGTTGTCCCAATTTATACTAATATGAAGTTTGTGTGGCGTAGCGGAAAGTTCCAAAAATGCCTCCCCTCCCTTCCTGCTTATCACTAACAAACTTGGTCACTAACAAATCTTTGTTCCCTCAGCAATCGAATTACACTAGGTTAGTTTGATTCGCGTTAATAATATAGAAAATATTAGACCGAACTTCGATGCCCATTTTTTCGTAACATTCAACTTTCAATACTGGTCACATAGATTTGATTCTAAAGACGTATTCACAACAAAAACAAATTCATATAACAGATCATGGAAAACTTGGAATACGTTGTCTTCTCTAAGAAATCATTTTCGATTGCATCACAAGATACTACAAGTATAGCCTAAGCCAAAAAGCAATGAATTTTCGTAAAACCAAGTCAGGCAATACATGCAAAGAAAGCAGGGGGATTAAGTTGGTATTCCTGGAGATTATCTCTCTGAATCGAGTTCTGTAGGAGTTCGGAGCACAGTGGTGCCATGGCGGAAAAAGAACCCAAAATCTGAAGCATTTATTTTTGTACCAATAAGTATTTTTTGATAGCCAATGAACCTAGGTATCCTATAATGATGACAAATGTAATTTATTCCATAAAAATAAGAAAACTGATTTAAAATAGGGCTTTTATGCATTCTAATTGAAAATTTTTTCAACCAAAATTTGATATTTTTTCCTGAATTTTGGTGGATTTATATTTGTTTCAAATGTATTCTGTCTCAGCTAATATCTGACGCAGATATTTTTTTAAATACTTAACTAAACTAGTACTATAAAGCATGAAATATTGATACCTAAAATTTCGAGTTTTTATTAATTTCCTCGCATTTGTCTGGAAGGTCTTGTTTTGTCTTGAATGTCTTTCGCGTTTCCAATTCATTCTGCGTTACTATTTTCAATGGTAAATATTTCGCTACTGCAACTGAAACATCAGACAAATTTCAGGAATTATAGACTTATTCCATAACAAGGGGCATTTAATTTGCACATTTAGCTGAAACAAAGTGATGACTTTGTACTTTTCAATATTAAGTTTTCGCTTTATATTCTGATTTAAAATTAATGAACTGCAAGATTATATAGCAGGCTAAAAATTCTACTCAGAGGACATGATATTCAATTTTAATGCTGTGAAGGCTATCTGCCACTGATAAAAATTATAATTATTGTTATCGATATTTGAGTGTTATATATTCATGGAATTTAGTTCAGTGACGGCGAATAAAGGAAACCAAGTATACTAAGGAACGGAATACTCGATTCGAGATAAAAATTTCGTGTTAACCCTCATGGTGATTTTCTTGATGAGAACCACTTCCTGGTGTTTAACGTCATTAGCAAAACTGCCCAGATCTTGATAGACGAGATATCGCGTCATTAGAAGAAAACTGACCACATCCTAATCCCGTCATCATGGAAAAATCGGTAATATTCTAATGACGAGATATCTCATTTTTAGAAAGATTGGTAAGATCTTGACAGAAGAGATATCTCCGAAACCACTTGGAGGTTTAAAAATGAAATGAAGAATCTGTTTGAAGCATAAATATATTAACACGAGCGTATTTGTTAATCATCTTTGATTTTACCACGATATTACTAATAATTACTTTCATACAACACTAAAAAACATAAAAAAATTTTCATGCATATTACAATAAATAATTACTTTTATATTTTGAGGTTTTTCCTCCACGACACCACGGGGCCGTCGTGGCTCAGTGGGTATGTCCACTGCGCTAGCAAGCTTCGAGTTGTAGGCGGTGCAGGTTCGACTCCTGTCAGGTATTTCTGGGTCACCCTGGGTGTATTTCTCTCTTCTGTGTCAGTAAAACTTTTATTATGTGTCTGTTATTTGATATTGTATGTCTTATGTCTGGCGCAGCATGGCCAAATATGGCCCTTGCACCATAAGACCCAACCAATCAGTCGTTTTGTACTTGTAAAACAACGTTTTTTGGTCGCTAACCCAAAGTTATTGTTCTCTTTTCCATGTAGTCAATTTATTGTTACTCTGATTAAGTTGACAATAGTGACGGAGAGGCGTCTATCATCCAATCACATCACAGAACTGGATGAAAGTAAACGAAACTATAAAGATATTATTATTAACTATAAAGATAAATATGTGTGTTGTTAAACTCTCTTAAACGATGGCTTCAGTTATCACGAAACGGTGTACTGTTATGTAATTAATTCTTATTAATTTCGCTCAGCATCTCCACCTGCTTTCTGAAACTGTCTAGACCTCTGTTTCTACATACCACAAACACAGCTGTGTATCCTGAAGTTTTCTGGGAACAACTCTTACCTGCTGTGCATGTTTGACACGTTAATGTCGGTGGAAACACTCGAGGTCATTACAACAACATCGTATTCCTTTTTCGTCCTCCTTGTACAGAAGTCTGTGGAAATTCATTTCCATTGTAGATGCTAATATAATTGATTGTTAGTTTCAAATTTAATTACCTAATTTTTAAAAGCGTCTAAAATCACTTTTTTCATGGTTATATTCTCTTCAAGGCCAGCCAGATGCATGTATAATTCAATAATACAAGGAGAAATTCAGGAATTTAAATTAGAGTTCCAAAAAAATTTCGAAAAAAATGAAGAAGTGTTGGTGGATCAGAGCGTCATCAGGAAGGAGCCTGACCCAGTCAACACAATATGGTGTTTTCTACGTGTGGGCGGCAGTTCGCCAAGAGTAGCCCACACACCCCTCCAAACACCATAACTAGAAAAGCAAAACTGGCAAAAGGTCAAATAGGTGGAGAAGTCCAGGAAACACGGAACATTCAAGGACAAACACTAAAGACAAGTACAACATAAAATCACACAACACTATAGACAATACAAACTTACCCACATTGACAAACTTAAAATCGACAACAACCTGCCACAACTCACATAAGAACCGCCAGCAAATGTCATTCATAGTTAAGAATTCCGATTCGCGGAATTCTGAGCCTGTTTACCGAATTGGAATGTTTTGTAAGTTTGACGATGTTATATATATATATATAGGAAAATGTTAATTTCCGGAAGCCAATCTGAATTTGAGAGGCTGTATTTCGCTGCAGAGGTAGATGGAAGTATGCAAATATGTTCTATAACAGCCAATCACGGTTTCGTGTCGAGAAATATGCAAAAAAGGCAGTCGTATAAGAAGCCAGCATTGTGAAGGGTTGGAGGAGTTTCATGTAAGAGTTGATAAAAAGTGTTTAGAACTTTCGTACGATTAGTTTTCAAGACAGACGTGTTTCTATGGTTTCCAGTAGACGAATGGCAGATAGTGAGAGCTGGCGTTCTGTGGGACGCCTTGAAGCAGGACAATCAATCTCAGATGTTGCTCGTTTCTTCGGCGTTCACCATTCCGTCATTTCACGATTATGGAAACAATTCCAAACAAGCCAAACGGTTGTCCGAAGACCTGTGGCCAGTCGCTCAAGGGTTATGGCCCCCGCGGAAGATCGATATATTGCTGTTTTAACCAAGCGGAATCGAAGAGCGACCTCCACACGTGTGACATCTATGATTGCAGCGTCCATTGGTAAGACGATATCTGCCACTACTGTTCGCTGAAGGCTACACATGAATGGACTGTACACCCAGGTACCACGAGTTTGTGTTCTCTATCCGTCCAATCCAGAGGGGCATGATTAAAGTGGTGTCGGCAACATGTGAATTGAACTGTGTCTGATTGGGCCAACGTTATGTTCACGGATGAGTCGAGATTTGCCCTGGAGCCAGATGACAATCGTGTAAGGGTCTGGAGAGAACAAGGCACACGAAATCGGCCCCAGAACATCATCGCGCATCACGCATTCCGAGGTGGAAGCATCATGGTGTGGGCAGGCCGGGCAGGGATTTCGTTGGGATATCGCACCGACCTGCATATCTATAGATTGCATTCTGTGACGGCTGTCCGGTAGCGGGATGAAGTCCTAGAACCCACTGTGAGATTGTACGCTGCAGCAGTTGGTTCTGCTTTCGTTTTAATGGATGATAATGCGCGTCCCCATCGAGCCAACATCGTCGACAACTACCTGGAGAGTGAGGGGGTTGAGCGTATGGATTGGCCGGTGACTCGCCCGACCTTAATCCCACTGAAAATCTTTGTGAGAGTGACTGGGTGTGGGAAACGTGCAGACACAGCACGGCCAAGGGCATCCCAGAGTTGCAAACTGCTCTACAGGAGGAATGGCGATTACTTGACTCTGGGGTGGTTGATCACTTCATGGAAAGCATGGTCACACACTGTAAACTTTGTATGAGGATGAGAGGTAGTCACAAACCCTATTAATGTCGGTTTTGTTCGCTTGTTTTGGATTTAAACATCATTTTGTTAATGACTCCAATATGACTTCATCTTATAATTTATGAAAATTCAATATTGTTTTCATCTTTGTATGTAATTCTTTGTTTTGTTTCATGCATAAACATATGTGCTACTTTCCTGCCGCATTTCGTGTCAATCAAAGCTGTACTTGTCGATTTTTTCGCATTCTACAGCCTTGTGCCTAACTTCTGGCAGTGAGTGTGTATATATACAGTGTCTCCCAAAAGTGTTCGTACACTTTAAAAATTTGTAGAAAAAGCACTGTAGCCTGGAATTGAATTCGAATATAAAATCCAATATTTTTTTATATAATCTCCAAGTGATTCTGAATAAAACCTAACATTCTTTAAAAAAATATTGACTCATTTTCTTTTTATAAAAATGAAAATGCAAGGAGGCAGAGAAAGAACACACCACAAAAGTGATCGTACACCGAAACATTTTCGGATAAATTCATAAATAAAATTATCGTTTATCGCTTTTTTTTTATTTTTGCATTGTGGTGACATTTAAAAAATCGTTTGGCTTTAATCTTTGCTTGCTTACTTCGTAATATTCTATTTATTATTTTAAAATGGCTCGTAGTCGTAAGGAAACAACGAACAGCATTCGAAAATTGATTATTTTTTATCATAGTAGTGGTAAATCAGTTTGGAATATCTCTAAATTAGTACATTTATCCCATTCTACGGTGCAGTATGTGATAAAACGCTTTAAAGAAGAAAATCGGATCGAAAACAAGGTAAGGAAAGGTCTTCCGGCAAAATTAACTCAACGTGACCAGAGATTTATAGTTAGAAAATTTGTGAAAAATCCACGTTTGAGTGCTGTACAAATTTCTACAGAATTTACTGAAAAATTTTCTACTTCAATTTCATCTGAAACTGTTCGACGAGTGCTCAGATCAGCTGGATTAAATGGGCGTTCTGCCCGAAGAAAATTTTTTGTGCGATAAATAGAAAGATTAGGCTCTTCTTCGCAAAATCAATGATAAATAAGCCCGAAACGTATTGGAATCATGTCTTATTTGCAGATAAAAGCAAATTTGACATGTTTGGTTCCGATGGGCGTATAATTGTATGGAGAAGAAAAAACGAGCAATTTAATCCCAAGAACTTAGTTGGAACAGTAAAGTATGGCGGTGGAGGTGTCCTTGTGTGGGGGTGCATGTCAGCATCAGGACTAGGTAATTTGGTATTTATTGATGGTATAATGAATCATGCTCTTTATTTAAATATTTTTTAAAAGACAATTTAAAATTATCAGTCCAAAATTTGGGTATTGGAAACAACTTTGTTTTTTATCAAGATAACGATAATAAGCACACGGCTCTCAACGTTCGCCTCTGGTGTCTCTATAATTGTCCACAAGTTCTGAAAACACCACCTCAGTCGCCGGATTTAAACCCAATAGAACACATTTGGAGAGAACTGGAGGTTAGAGTACGAAGACACGACATTAAAACGAAAAGCAAACTAAAAACAGTAATGATTGAAAAATGGAGGAACATTGATGCAGAAATTACAGAAAAACTAGTGAACTCTATTCCCAGAGGTTTAAAAGCTGTTGTGGATGCTATAGGAAAGAGATATCCTATTAAGTACTAATTCATCGAAACATTACAATATTTACTAATATGTAGAGATTTTTTTAAAGTGTACGAAGACTTTTGTGAGGTAAGATTTTTGTTACTTTTTGATTATTGATTTTCCCAAAAAAAAGTTTTACTGTGCTTTTAAAATATTTTATGTAGTTTTGTTAAGAACAAGTTAAAGATGTCATTAAAAAATTCCCATTCTGAAATATTAATTTTTATTAATCGATAGAGCAGTATTTCATTGAAATTCGTAAGTGTACGAACACTTTTGGGAGCCAATATATATATATATATATATATATATATATATATATATTCATATATATATATTCATATATATATATATTCATATATATATATATTCATATATATATATATTCATATATATATATATATATTCATATATATATATATGTATATATATATAGATATATATATATAGATAGATAGATATAGATATAGATATATAGATATATATATAGATAGATAGATATATATAGATAGATATAGATATAGATATAGATATAGATATAGATATATATGTATATATATATATATTGTGGTGCATTCCTCCCTGGGTGTATTTCTCTCTTTTGCGTCAGTAAAACTTTCATTGTGTGTCTATTATTTGATATTGTATATCTTGGGCCCCTGGCGTAGAGTGGCCAAATATGGCCCTTGCACCATAAGACCCAACCAATCAGTCGTTTTGTACTTGTAAAACATCGTTTTTTGGTCGCTAACCCAAAGTTATTGTCCTCTTTTCCATGGAGTCAATTTATTGTTACTCTGATTAAGTTGACAATAGTGACGGAGAGGCGTCTATCATCCAATCACATCACAGAACTGGATGAAGGTAAACGAATCGGCTTTTAGCTCCGAAATTTTAAATTCTGGTGTTCAGACAAGTTATTTTCAAAAGGAAAAATTGTCAAGTAAGGAATGTGTCATTGTTTCAGATTTTGTTGAATAAACGTTTTTATAGAACAAGGCATGTTTTAAACGATATTTTCTCAAAACATGATACATTGCAATTTTGTGAACAAAGTACAAATGAAATTATAAAAACGAAAATGAGTAAATAAAATGCATTTCGTTTATCATATTATTTTTAATTATTTCTACTCGAACATTTTTTCTCCATTTGTAAAGAGTAGAACTCAATTCAAATTCTCTAGAACACCAACTTATCCAGATTCAGCTCAGCAACTTCAAATTATATGGTTACGTGACTTAGATGCCAAAACATAGACTGCGGAACCGACATGTATCCTGTATTTTATCAGAATATATTCTATCGAACAGCCCTGTAGAGAGAAAAAATATATCTCCAATTACATCAAGTACATGTTACGCATTCAGAAAAGGAAAATCTGCATATGTTATGACCAGTGGTCACTGCTACTAAGCATATGCAGTGCTCAATTGGATTGCAAATGATGGAATTCAAGGGGCTGAGGTAAACCTATTAGTAGTCGCGGATTAGCAATTAGAGGGGTGCGAGTTTGAAACTCCATCCAACCTAACGGCTTATACTTGGTGGCTGGTGCACGTTAAATCTGTCGTGGCCTCAAATGCCCTCACGTTGAAGTTTGGAGAATGGAATGCTATCTGAGGTGTTGACCTCGTTATCTGGTCTACACCTGAGATACAATCCCAAGTGTCGACCAGATAACTAGTGGTTCAAAATTACGTGTGGTCCTCAGCTCTTTTCATTCGGGGTTGATCCCGGACCTTCACCAATAGCCTGTTGTGTTGCTCCAGTGCAACGTAAATTCAACTACCTAAGTACCCTGTAGTTGTTTCAAACTACCTAGTAACAATAGATGCTTATTGTTAACATGCTTGTGTAATTTTTTCAACATATTCTTTGGACAGTACTATTTAATGTATAAGATGAAAATTATTGAATTTGAATTCAGTTTCCAAAACAGGTTACATACATACCTCTCAAGAAAACCTTTCAAAGAAGGTGATTTATAAAATGCTGTACTTAAATGCATTAACACCTCTATATATCGCACTTTTGGGGGGAAAGGAAAGGCTCGATATAGCGAGAGTCGCGAAAGACTTACTTATTAAAAATAGGAATACACACACATATTTCTATACCAATTCAGTTTATTAAACTGTATGATATAAGTAACCTTTGAAATTCCAATTCTAAGGAAATTAGGATGAAGATTTCCTTTGCAATTCGCAAAACGAATATTCATTGAGGGACAAGTAAAAAAGGGCGATACAGCTAAATGCGCGATGCATCGGGAAGCGATGTGACGAAAGGAAGGTACTGTATGTTACATTCTTCTTATGTTTCTTTGAAAGAAAGAAATTATCATATGAGAATGATTTTCAGTGAAAACAAACAAGCAGACGGAAAGCGAAGATTTTACTTAAGCTACCCAAATGCTCTCGGATGATACATGTAGGGATTACCTTAAAATGTATTTTTATCGCCATTTTAGTGAAATTTGGCGTTTAAACAATTGGCGTTGACCAATCAACTATCATACATAAACTCGAAATTCATTCTTGGAAATTTTTGTCGGCGAAAGACTGAAGTCGTATTTGTAAAACAAGTCCATTGACGTCACGTTTGGAATATGTACAGGAAACACGTTCTGCTGCAGAAGCATTACCACAGCTAGATTTAGCACTGACAGAAAAAGTCCCTCGTATTCTTAGAAAAGGTCCTAAAACCTTTACTAAAAATCGACAGTACACGTGGAACTTTATTCACTAACCAAGTCTTTTCATTAAATGCGTTCTGTTTCTTAACCACTAACCATAAGATTTTAGAACTGTCTTAATTTCCGACTTTTTACTCATTCAGTGTAGTTTAAATTTTGGGAACATTTGTACATCATATATAAATGCAATTTTTCTTCTCTCCTTTCTACTAAATCTGGCACTAGAGGTATTTGAGGTGTTATGCAGTGATCCATTATTTCTTCTACTAAATTTTGTAAAACTGATGTGTCAATTCGAATGTTTTGCATTTTTCATTCACTTTAAATTTTTAAGTCTTTAAATCAATTTTAAACTCATTTAATCTCGCAGACCTCAAAATGTTATTAATTAGATTTTTAAAACTTTATTACACTTTTAGCGCATGTGAAATTGTTATTTTATGAAAATAAGTTTCAAAGCATAGATGAATCTTTTATCGTCCATTTTGTTGCAATAAAGTCATATATGGCTCAACATCCACTCGACAAATGTAACGACAAAGACACAATAGCGTATTGATTAGGCGATGTTTTGATTTTTTTTAAACTGTCTACGCGGGTATGTAGATTGACGTAATACGTGACGTCATGCATTTTGTACGTCATAAGCGTCTCGACAGTGTTGAATTTGTGCAATGAATAAGAAGCATAGTAAATGGTCACATATAACCCATTTCCCCATTAAAAGAACTTTAGATCCGAAAGACGAATGGATGTTACATCATGATCGCTTTTTTTTTCGTAGTAAACGAACTGTCTTACGTTAAAATGTTTAGTTTATTTCCATTCCTTTGGAAACGGAACTAAATATCGTTGTCTTTAGGATTAATGCATTTGTCCAAAGTTAGTGAAAAATAAATATTAAAATTTCATCGTTTTTAATTTAAATTGATTTATTAATTTGTGTCTAGTTAAAGAAAATTTTTGCTCATTACAGTTCTTTGATCTTGATCTCTATAATATATTAGTAAATGTCTATGTGTGCATATTTTTCTATATACCAGCATGTAAGCAACAAATGCTTATAAATTCGGTATTAGGTTTACGTTTTTGAGTGATACTATGCTTTAATTTAATAAGAGTTTCTAAATTTTAAAGTAATCTTATCTTTAGTTGAAAGCTTGTTTGAACCATTTTATAATGGTTGAATATGGTGTTAACACATTTGATGCTCCTTATGAAATGAATGTTCTTGTTACGAATTGCCTTGGTCGAGGTGTATCGTAAACCATTTCCAAAAGACCACGTTTTTCAAGTCACTTAGCGACCAACTTTTCGTTCGGGAGCTGTCCTACAGAGACATGGAATGCATAAGGGAGAATAAATGAATCTCTTGTACGTAACTTAGATTTAGTTGAAAATAGTGACGCATACCAACGAGAATTGCTCGATTGGGTTTCAAAAAACATATAATTCAAGGAACGAAAATCTTCCATGGTTCATTACTAGTTTCTGTTAAATTCCGGTTTTTCATGTCTTTCCTCTAATTTTAACCCCATTTTGAGAGTTATGAAATTGTAACGATCATCGACATACTGTAACGTACTGGATCTATCGGTTTGCATAAAATGACACCATACAATTAAGAAAATTATTTATTTTACAGAGGAAGTTACACAATTTATGTTTGAATTTTAAATTAAGATCGATGGAATAGAGGGATCTGGGTCCCTCAACTGTGGACGCTGTAAAAAGGGATTAGGATATTGCGAGGATATACTCAAATGGCTGGTGACTACGCGTCAATAAACTCTATTCAGTTCGAAGTCTTCTCTTTCTCTTGTTCTTCCAGTTGACACCGAGGGTCAGTTAATTGAAAAAAGCGGGTACGCACAGTCCCCACTGTACCGTAAGGTTTGGTTCGTGAATACTGCTCGGCCTGCTCTTTATTGAGTCTTCGGTAAGCTCTACATCTCTCCGCACTTGTCATAGGTTTAGATTTCTTGGTATCATTTTGTTCGTCTTGAACTGCTCTTTCAACCTGTTTACGTTTCCTATGCCGCAATTGAACTTTTAATATGATATTTTGGCGTCATAGTGAAATCTTCGACAAATCGTCACTTTCCACTGCACGCAATTTTCACACAAATGGTTTAAACTGATAGCTAGTGAAATGGAATTGTATAACTCGTCATTCTCTTCAATTTAAGCCCGCACTCGCCACGACCCGTCGATTAGAACTGAAGTTGCAGGGGTTAAACAGGCCAGGATATATATCCGAAATGTGACTCATTTCCCCCACCACGAGGTACAAAGGTCAGAGGAGGGGGAGTAGATTAGCGACCGACCTGGTCGACGCGGTCCACCTCCCTCTACACGATGGTAGGTCATTTATGTCCATAAGCTGATTCCCCTGGAGTTATGGGGCTTTGAGAGATCAACACTTTTCGTGACGCGCAAGTTTCTGCCTATGACTCCCATACATGCGTCTTAGACCCCTGACCGATTTTAAAGACGTATTCACGTCACAAGGGGCTTCCGAGCACCCCTTAAAAGCATCTGTATAGAAAGGTAGTCTAGATAGATACTTTGAGATTTACCCGACTGGTGGTCAGTGGGAAACATGTCCGGGTTAACCTGACCCTGTTGATTGATATAGACGTTGCAATATTTTACTGCAAGATAATCGTATATAACTTGTTGGCGTGGGGGAAATTTATAGAGTGGCGTGCCAGTTCAGGTATTGAACTCGTCATCTGGTGGTAGTTCAAAATTACGAGATGTTGTCCTCGGATCTTTCCCATCGAGATTGATCCTGGACCATCGCCAATAACCCGTTGCGTTGCTCCAGTGCTATGTAAATTCAACTACCTATAGTATGTAACTGGTACACGTCGTACCAGTTACTTACTGTAGACTTTCGTACAAGAAAATTCTTTATAAATGTATAAATCATCGAATTAATTTTGCATCACTCATCATAACTTTTAAAGCTCAAAGAAACAGTTCATAAATTTATGAACTCTACTTCAACTGCATTAGGCATGTACTCTCGAACAGCTCCCGATATTCGAATAGAAACTTTTCTTTGCTTCTTATGAACCCTAAGAAAGTGAAATATTGTCTTAGTGCTTTATGAATTGCTTTTATGAAGAACCTCTCCTCATCTTGGATCTTAATAACCAATGTTTTCTTTTCTAGAGTGAATTTGGTGGGACAAAAAATTTAAGAAATAAAGGGAGAATATTTTCTAGATTATAAGACAGAACCTTTGAAGTATTCAGATTTCGAGAGAAACTGGAATGAGACTGGAGCTAATGTCCGGGAGATAATTTTAAGTGTCATGAGAATTAAGAAGTGTTGTGAAGTATTAAATACTTATATGCCCAATTCGAACTTATATGTCCCAATTCGAAAAGACCAAATTTAACCTTTTGAGGGATTCGCAAGTATAAATTCACCTTGCAACCTATAGTCTTACCTACATGACTTCTAACCAATTTTGACTTTCTTGACCAACAGAATCTATCCTAAGGATTCTATCTAAAGAAGGGAGAGCGATAGAATCTTTCCCAAGAATTCTATTCTAAGGAAAATAGACCGATAGTATCTTTCATAAGTATTCTAAGGAAAACTAGCGTCTATTCTACGAAATTCTAATCTATTCTATATTAGTCTATTCTAAGAAAAAAATGGCGATAGAATCTTTCCTAATTATTCTACTCTAAGGAAACGACCAAAAAAATTTTTCCAAAGGATTATAATCTAAGGAAAGGGTTAATGCAATCATTCTAAAAAAAGATTGTGTTTAAAGAAAGATTATATTCAAAGAAAAGGACCAATATAATCGTTCCAAAGATTCTATTCTAAGGAAATGACCAATAGAATCTTTCCGAAAGTTGAAAGAATCCATGGATTGGTTTCTGGTATAGAAAATCTAAAAATCTCATATTTGAAATTTTTGACTTAGTTTGTTTCACTTTTACGCCGACGATATATAGACGGTTTATCATTATAAAAAAAGGCTTCAAAACTAAAAAATGTTCTTTTAGATGTTTCTCGTGCCCTAAAATGTCGCAAAAAACACTATTGGGGTATTGCGTGCCTTTCTTTAACTCGAAAAATTCGTTTCACAAACGAAAACGTTATATCCAAAGCGGTTTGCGTGTGTCGCATAACACGACAAAATGCTCTTATGTAAAACTACGCCTTTTCATAAGCGTCCAATTCAATTCAGAATAAATCTGCACATTCATTCACCTGTGCTAACACCTACTCCAACTACCCCCCTCCAAATCGCTATCACCCCCTCCGCTAACATCCACTCCCGAAGAACAGTCGTTTCTGCGACTGTTATTTTCCTAAAAGGCCAATTTCTACATCGCAATCGTCGGGTGTGACTGCACAGTCCCAACACAGAAAAAAAGACGGAAAATATGCGGGGGACAGATATAAAATGGAGCGCTCGTTAAAAGCGAGCGCAACGGGATGAGCGAAATAGTCGCTCGTTCGTGACCGTGGAATGAACGGCACTTTCCCGCTGGCTGGTCTAAGTCCATATTGATCTTAACAGATCTACTGTCACCTTATGCTAAAATGCGATTCGTTGTATAATGTGCATCTCTCAAGACGTGGGCAGATGATACAGCAGAGGGATGTTTTTATATCTCGCCGGAAGTGATGCACGTTCTCGTATGAAGATGACAGCTGATCGTGGCATTTCTGCTTCGAACGGCGTTTGGAGAACACGGGTGATGGTATATTTCCTGTGTGGTAGTCAAAGATAGCTGCGTGCGATAACAAGGTAGTTAACTTATCTTTCTTACTGTTAGTATTGTGCCATCTAATAGTTGAAAACTAATGTTTGACTAACTGATTATTCTGAAGATTTTACAGGGTTACGTACACTTATCTTTCTTTCTGCTGGTACTTGTGTCTTCTAATAGTTGAAAATTAATGTTTGACTGGGACTTCTGAAGAATTTACATGGTACCTACTACTAACCTCACTTACTGTTGGTATTGTGTCATCTAATAGTTG
The DNA here is from genome assembly GCA_933210815.1 of Meta bourneti. NCBI lineage: Eukaryota > Metazoa > Arthropoda > Arachnida > Araneae > Tetragnathidae > Meta > Meta bourneti. The sequence goes on along the minus strand of OW119923.1, from coordinate 30,166,167 downwards.
AAATCCATATTTGATTTGAGAATTATTCTGAAGATTTTGCAGGGTTACGTACTACTTACCCTTCTTATTTTTAGTATACTTGTGTTATATAATAGTTCAAAATTAATATTTGATTTAAAGATTATTCGGAAGGTTTTCAGGTTCTTTCACCTAGCCTACTATTCTGAGGATTCTGGATTATTCTGAAGATTTTGAAGGGTTATATACGTACTACGAATCTTTCTTACTGTTGTTACTTATTTACTTGTGTCATCAAATAATTGAAAATTAATATTTGACTTGGGGATTATTCTGAAAACTTTGCAGGGTTACGCACTACTTATCTTTCTTATTTTTGGCACTTGTTTCTTCTAATAATTTAATATTAATATTTGATTTGAGAATTATTCTGAAGGTTCTCAGGTTTTTCCATCAGGCCTACGTCCTATATGAATTTCAAACGAATGTTACTAGGACTAAGGTTTTGATGATTTTGCATTTTTCTGGAAAGACAGAACCGTTTTGGGAATGAATAGAAAAATGTTTCGTATAAAATATGCTGATTTAAGTCTTGGTTGGGGCATTTTCATCCTTTTTTCGTGATTTTTACCCGGAATGGCAACTTTTATGTTCTTTCGGTCACTTTTTTTTGTTTGTTTTTACTGATTATTTCTCAGTTTGGAGTTTTCAGTAAAACGCATAAAGGGATGAATTTTATTGAAACTTGCTGCATATATATTTCCATTTTTTTAAATTTTTTCATAATACCTATTTTTATTAACAAAACAAGAACATAATGGCAGCGAAACTTTAAAATGTTAGTTGTATAGAGCATTTTTTCGTTACATCATAGGTGTTTAGATTATTTTTAGTTGTTTAATGTATGTCTTTTCATTAATTTTTACAAAAAATTTAATGTTTATGCCATTATATTTTTTCAGGGTACGTTTTGTAAATTTTGAATACAATTGAATTCTTATAAAGCATTTTTAGCAATTTTAGGTCAAGTATTTAGAAAGTAATAAGAAAATAAATTCAAGTATTAAGAAAAGTAAAATAACCATTTTAATGTTTTTATGAATGATTGAATCTATTAGTTTTCAGTCGCAATTCGCTATTAAAACGAGATATTTTTTAATGTTTTATACTAATTAGTTTTCAATAAATATACATATAGTCAGTAGGTGCAATTTGGGGCTATTATAAGTATTTTTGAATTTCTAATTAAGATAAGAAACTATTAAGTATAAAAATTTCACTGTAATTTTGGTAATTTTGAACAAGTCCTACAATGTTCCCTAGGAATACATGTAAATATATCTAACAGTAATATTGAAATTAAGTACTATAAAATTCATTGCATTTTGTAAAGTATTTAAAAAAAATAATTAAAATAAATAAAAACTATTTTTCCTCAATGATAATAAAAAAAAAACTTTTCCAAATACACCGTGGGATAGCATAAATTAAATAATACACGGGACTATAATTTGATGTCGTATTGATATTTTTACATTTAATGTGAGCCTTATTTGAATTAGTACTTAATAAAAATTCAAATTTGTCCTTTTTTTTAAGCTGTTGTTAATTTTGCACAGTAAGATGATTACCGTTTTGTAACACATATGCTATCATTAGAATAGTTTTTATTCAGAAAACAAACATTTTACCTTTCTGAATTTTTATCAGATTAAAGTACATACATTTGTTAATTATTGTTTCTTCTATGTAGCTCCATACTTCTACAAAGTTTCAGAGAAAAATATGAGGGTACAATTTTTCTATAATCCTTTAAAGTCGGCTGTTTTAAAAAGTGATTTTTTCACTTTACATGTAAAATAATCCACTAAAATGTAAAATTTCCATTTCTTTTGTGATTTATATTCACTTCTGAAATAAATGGCTTCCATTTGGTACCAACTTTACTAAATTGGAACTATTAGTTCTCAAGTTAGTCATTTATAAACTGTGTGGGAAATCCAAGATGGCCACCATTTTTAACCAGCCAATTTATTACCCACCATTTTATTAGAAACCGACCAATTTTTAAATTCCTCTATCTCAGCTAACATCGGAAAAATATTTAAAAAGTTGATATTTATGGGTTTCATTGTCATGTCTATCTATGGTAAAAATTTGAAAAAGAAATCCATGAATATGGTGCAACAACTTTTTCTCAAAATGGGTGTTTTCACATGGAATGACCTCAATCTAATGGAAATCAGAATAAATAATTTTAATGATGCTGGCTGAGCAAATTATAATATGTTATAAGATTTCATTAGTCCAGTGATTGATAACTAATTTAAATGTAATTTTGTATTTTTAAACATACCACACTGTATACATAAGTGCACTGATACTCTTAAAGATTGTGGCATATTTTATTATGCTAATTTAATGTATGAACTTTAGAAAATTGGAAATATATTTACAAGTTAATTTGTTGGAACCGTCTTTCAAAAAATATTTACCGGGCAACGGTCTCACAGAGATTTACGCCGCGGTTGTCACATAGCTATTGGTTTTGGTCACATGAACCTGTCACATAAAAATGCTAACATTGATCACTTTACTTTTATATTTCCTCTATGATACAGGGCGGAGGTGACCCGGTTGGAAGCGTAACGGACTAGCAACCGGAGGGTTGCGAGTTCGAATCCAACCAAACATTGTCGTGTACAAAGGGAGCTGGTGCACATTAAATCCGTCGTGGCCTCAAGTTTCCTGTTGGCGTGGTGTGGAAGTTTGGAGAGTGGGCTGCCAGTTCAGGTGTTGCCTCGTCATCTGACCGTGGTTCAAAATTACTTGGTGTTGTCCTCGGATCTTTCCCTTTGGGTTTGATCCTGAACCGTCACCAATAGCCCGTTATGTTGCTCCAGTGTGACGTGAATTAAAAGTACCAAAAAAACCTCAGAGATTGAGAACAACTTCTCTAGCATATCCGCGTGGAAAATCCAATCATATTAACGATGTCGCAACTGAAAAGTGGATTGATTTTATTTTACTTTGTCACTCTACGGTCATTTTTTGCTACACAAATGACTGAAATACTTTTTGACTGAAAAATGGAAATTTAATTTTTAATTGACAAACGCTTCTATTTAATTCAAACAAACAATGAAAAATAAATCAGGAAGTATACTGCAATTTTAATTAAAGTGTGACAGAATTTTAAAACATTTAAAATTGAGAAGTAAATCATGTTTAAAGATTTTAATTCTTTGGCTTGCGAAAGTCACTTTTTGATTTAATGTGTCACTTTTGTTGGAAAGATGAGATGCATATCTGATAATTTATAAGAAAAGATTCTACAAGACTTAAAATAACAAATGACAATTAATCTTGAAAGATTTCGGATTAAATGTTCTTAATTAATTTCTATTATAATTTCATTGTATCATTAATCATATATTCCCCATTGAATTTATTTTATGAAGAACCACACTTGAAAACAAATATTAGTTCTCAACTGTTACCATAAATAAGAGACAAGTGAGAACATGGGAATAAATTAGAATTCAAAGTGACTATAAAACTCAAGTTTCTATCAGATTCTAAAATTAATGTTAAGAATTAAGTTATCTTCATGTGCGTTTAAAATTAACAGTGAACTAGTTCCAGTGACATCAAATACATATTTTCTGAAATACATTATGTAAAATATATCTTCAGAAACTTTGATTAGATTGACATTTTCAATTCCATTATTTCAAGTACTAAAAACTAAAACAAGATATAAATATACTTAAAATTACCTTCAAAATAATCTGAGAACAAACTAGAACTTAAGTGACAACAGTTTGGGAAAAATAATGAAATTCATTCGTTATAATTTTGAGTTGAAAATCGAAAATAAACAATTAAATATTTTGAAGTTCGGTTAACAACACAAATAAACATTAGAAAAAGAGAAATCAAGAGTATTAATAGTCAATTCAAACATTAAGATTTTAAATTAGCAATTTAAATTATCAATTTTAACTTAATTAATTATAAAAACGAATTATGCAAGAATAACTTATCCAATATCAATATTTTAACTCATAACAAACGATATTAGACCCGTAATAAGATTTTTTCTTCGACTGGCATTATTTATAGATTCACAAATGGCATCGAAGTACAAAAATGCTGACCAACAGAAATTGGATTTACATTATTTTCCTATTTTTAATTCCTGCACATGAATAAAAATAATTACAGACAGATACAGATTGATGACACATGTAGACTTGGAGACTTTTGGAATTTAATAAAGTTATAGAAGTGAATTCATTGATATAGAAATGATATATAATCAAGTTAAATAATTAGGGATCAAATGTTTTCTGTGGAGCGATATATTCAACAGTATTCTTTAATTTCTGCAACATTAAAAAATAGTAATTTTTAAAAATAAGGCGCTACTAGAAACAGACGCTCTAATAATTCAATGACAACTGTGCATTCCATAATTTTTGTTTCCAAATGTCCATTATTTAAGTTTAAGGGTACAAATCATTAAACTGAGTTGTGATGGCGGTTCTACTGATAACATCTCATTTCGCTTTTTCGTAGAAATGTGTGCATATCTTCAATGGAATATTAATTTAACCCTGGATAAATCTAAAAATAACTCTGTCTTTGTGTGTAATGCTAGATAGGAACTTTTTTAAGTGACTTTGTTGCACTTTGATCTTGCATGTTCTAACATGAAACACCTGCAATATTTAATCGCTCGCGGTATTCTTTTGATACGCCTACTTCACAAAGAAAACCGTCATAAATCCATTATGGAGGCTATCGTATGCTTAGTTCATTACCTCTGGAAAAACGTTGTTTGTATTTCATTCTAATCATTCGAAAAATTGCAAAATACATATTTGAAGTAATTAGTAAAGTATGAAAATTTAATATCGAAATTTCTTTGCTTTGTGGAAAACTACTTTGGGGCTTTCCTTCATGCTAAACCGATCCAACCTAATATCGTACGTGGGGGCTCGTGCACGTTAAATCTGTCGTGGCTTTGAATGCCCCCATGTTGGCGTGGTGTGGAAGTTTGGAGAATGGCGTAACTGCTCAAGTGTTCAATTCGTCATCTGACCGTGCTTCAAATTTACGAGGCGTTGTCCTTGAATCTTTCCCTTCGGGATTGATCCCCTCTAATAGCCCGTTGTGTCGCTCCAGTGTGACATTAATTCAACAATTTAATTGTCTTTATGCTGAACCAGTTTACATAATGCTTAATGTGACACAAACAATCATGTTGTATGATTTGTATACTAAATCGGAAATTAAAAACATTTAAGACTGTTTTTAATAGCTCAAATTTTCTTATTTCTGAACATGCAAATTATTTTCAGAAACAGAAACTTATTCTAGGTTTTCAAATAGAAAACTTTAATTCTATAAAAAAGTGAAATCCTTTTTAGATTTCAGTTTAGAAAAACAAAAAATTTGTTAATTTGTTTTTCATTTGCATTTTTTTAATTAATTAAGCTCTTTCAATTTACTTAAGGATTGCCTTTCACAACTGCAAACTTGGGACTGCCTTCACTAAATTTGAAGTGTTCTATTTTTTTTGTTTGAATACTAATGGTCGACAATGAATGTATTCTTTTGTACGAGTAATATTTGAGGTAGCTGTTTTTTTCTCTTAAAATCTGACTACTTCGAACTTTATGGTAAAAAAACACGCCAAATCTTTTTAGAAACTTGATCTCCACCTGCAAACTTTAATCACGTTATCAGTATAAGAGTTGTTTAATTTAAAATCCAAAACTGCTCTGATAAAGTGCTCAATAGATAAAGTACTATTCCCTGATGGATAGATTGAGTGTACATATTAATTCCCGTCGATCAATTCACTAGAGTAATCAAGAAGTCAGTTACAATTTCAATAACATCAGAAAAATAACCGATTCAGATGTTACACATATATTGGATTCTATGCTGCACTGATCCCTGAGTACATTATATTCTTTTCTTCTGGTTTATAAAGTCAATAAATACTCATGTTTTGTTTAATTAAATTATTTCTACGGAAATTGCAATAATCAGTTGGTTAATAAATGCAATTATAGTACGCAATTAATTGTCCCTGTTAACTTCTATAGGGCGTTGTATAACTTTTGAAAGCAAGCGACCGTTTTACAATGTAATGAATGTTTTTACTTTGCTTTTATTTTAAAATTTTGAGCATCTCTTACAACATTTTTCTGCTTTACTTTCTGCACCTTGATACGGTAGCAAACAATTTGTATGATGATTTTTGGAACCTTGGGATAATGTTATGCCAAAGGGACCTTATAATTGAGGTTGCTGAAACGTCAACTTTTTAAATTTATAGGATATGAATCTAACTACAATAATATACTAATATTATTCTATATTACTATTGCATTATTACAGGGAATTCTGACGAATTTTACATATTCGTTTTAATTCAATGTAGAAAAATGTCTTTACGTGTCTTATATATGACATATATGTCTTATTACAAGACATATATGTCTTATTATAAAACATATATGTCTTATGTCCATATATACTTGAGAGCAAACTAAATTTGCATAAATTTCAGGAAATACGTCTTCTCATTGTGTCGCGTTTCAATAACTCTTTTACTATACATAATACTTCTAAAATGAGCTTTTCTCTTTTCATTCACTTTTCATTGAAAATAATAGATTGCGGATCGAGTTGATTCAGTTGCTTTTTGTATAAGATTGCTAATTCAATTTCCATGTACAATACATGGTGTTTTTAATTTCCCTCTACACTTTTTAAGGGGAGAGGGAGTAAGGAACATAAAATTAAACTGCATGCTCATGGGGATGCATGTCTGAAAGAGCCATCTGGGTTGGCTAGATGGCGCTTTTCTTCAGCACGGCAGTTTAATAATGCTGATAGAACTGATATGTTTTATCCCCCCCCTAAATGGTATTCAAATTTCAAATTCTAAATCTCCAAAGGAGATTGGAGACCTTTCAAATCACCTTTGGACATTTTAGAAAGCGAATTAAAGTAGGAAAATAAATGTGCCAATGAAACTTCCGATCATTAGAACTCGAGACATTTAAATAAAAAAATCACAGGCAGAGTTCACATGAGGCCCTACTGTTATTTCAGAAACTACAAACCTCTTAACCCTTTGATGGGTTCACACGCATATATCCGTTCTGCAAAATCGTACTTTTTTATGATCATCCTCTTTGAATACCTATCTGGTCATTCCTCGTCTCCTTCCGCCTTCCGTCGGCATGTGTTCGAAAAGTTTTCTAACACATGCATGTTCAAAAAATTTCCTTTTACCGATTTTTTATCAGTCTTTGTTTACCATACAAAAAGATGATAAAGTGGCATTCTTAGGTTTGCCTTATACCGTTAACAAATGCTTTCTCGTTGGTACAGTATATTTCCGAATTAAGTTGGTACAGTACATTCAGAAGAAAAGTTATTAATATTCGTAACAAAAATATGAGGATGTGAACCTTATTTTGGGACAGAGTATTAGTTATTTTAGGAATAAAATGCTTAGTTAAAATTAATGATTTAATGCGATTACAAAATTTTATTTGTAGGGATATATTAAAAATCAGAAATCTGTTCTTTAGAGGATTCGGGTCAGTCTCGTATATACGCCATAACTTCAAAACGTATTAGTAACTTACAGCTTATTATTTAATAGCTATAGTATCATATGTAATATGCAGTTTAGCTCAGATTTCTATCACTACATCCTGCATTCTAAGGAAGCAAGTTAAACAAAAGAAACCCAACGCTCCCGTGGTCCAGTTGAGCAGCGAGCGTCGGGTGTTAAAAATATGCTAATGAGGAAGTGATGTATCTTTTCTAAAGAGGAAGCGTTTATTGATTTCTTCGCGTTTCGAAACCAAACTGCAGGGTAAGGCGACGCGTCTTGCAACATGTTTATTCCAGATAAAGTGCTCCACCCTGAAGTAACAAATAGCACCGAACCCCAAATTAAAAGCTGGGTGTGTGTTCGCTGAGATCCCCGAAGTGAAATGCCAAATCGAGTGTTCTGATTTAGATTAACTAAAATTGATTACAAGGCTCTCTTATTTGTTACCGTGGCATTTAAAAACTAATACTTGTACAAAGTCGTAGCAGCTCTCTGTCTCAATCTTTTTAAGAGGACCAGTGCACAAAAATCTTTCAAAATTTCGATTATTTTTTTATGAATTTAAATAAATGTTTATACAATTCTGCTTAAAATGATACATTATTTATGGAAATACATTGAGTAGAAGTATTTTAAATAATTTTTTGAAAAATACTTGTACGTCAGTTTTTGTCATTTAAAGGGCTTCCATCTTTGTTTACATGTCTTGAACAATCGCCAAAAACGAGAAGCCCATTAGAAAACCTTATTTACTAAGCCACACTATTTAATTTATCTATTTTATTTTGTATCTATCTGATTCTCAACTTTTGGAACGCTGTCTTCATGGCAAGACACAAAATTTTAATGAGAGTTTTAACGCTGTTTGGTCAAGAGTGCCAAAAAATATTTTTGTTAGAATTACATGCCTAAAATTTGGTGTATATGATGCTGTGTGCATGTTTAATGAAGGGAACATCAGTCGGTATAAAGTTTTAGAAAAACTGAGTATTGAACCTGGAGTGAACATGCGTCGTGCAATGAAGGAAGGTGACAATGAATGACTTATGTATGCCGAAAGAAGCTTTCGTACCTTAAGTACAATTGCAAAAAGATGCAAAAGTGCTCATAAGAGTTCTATAAATAATATATGTTATGATCCAGATTATGGAGCTGTAAAATTTTGAGGTAGGGTCAATTTTATGCTTTAAACTTCAATATCTCAAAATGTGTATTTTTTCGATAAAAGGAACATTTTTTCAAAGTCTATTCAAGCAAATGTAAAAAAAAAATTGGTTTACAAGTGTATCATACCCTATAACATATTTTAACACAGGCATTTTTTTCTATTTGCTCAGAAAAGTTCATTTTGAGTGTTAAAAAGGATGAAAATTGGTCATTTTTCAAAAAAAAATTGGAGTCAAAGAAAAGAAATTCTCAAAATTTCAAATTTTAAGTTTTTTTAAAATCCCTGTGTTAAAGTGTTTAAAAGTGTCTTCATAACCTGTATAAAAAAATTTAAGTCAATACACATAAAAGATTCTGAGAAAATGTTCCTTAAAATATGATCATTTTAACATTACAGAGATAGGACTGCACTGGTCCCCAAGTAGAATAAATTTTTAAATGTTTTCATCCCTCTGGGTGTCGCTAGATTTCCGAGTAGTGATAATAGCGCATTTCCCTACAGCATACCTAATGTCTGCATAGCCACATCTATTGGTTGGAAGAATTCTTAGGAAGATTCTATTGGCCACGGTTAAAATTGGTTAGAAGCATGCTTTTATTATATTATTTGATGTTTAAGAAACAGCTGTTGTTCTCGTCGGGATGAAGTTTAACGAGCCTTTCCACAAGGAAACCGTGCATGTATCTTCTAGCACAGTATTTCTCAATCACCCATCAATTACGCCAGACCATGAGTTCTCATGGAATTTGTTGTTTTTGTTTTCTATGCATTTTTCATGAAGAAAATATTTTACTGTGGAAATATTTTGAGAACAATAATCGCGAATGTGTTGAAAAGCTTGGACCGAGAATGCCTAAATAGCATCTGTGTTGAAAATGTCAGTGACAATTCGGAATGGAAGTATAAAGAAAATGTCTCAACGGAAATTGCAAATCAAGGCAGGTTCCGGTTCTCAAATTTAATACGCAATATTGTTTCTTCACAATTTCGCATTGTAATGTGTAAGTGCTTGTTTAAAAATCCGAAATCGGGATTTTTTCAAAGTATTGTGCCTATCGATTTAAACTTTAATATTAATAGGAGGCAAGAGACTTAATTTCGGTGTTAAGAAAACTCATATTGAAAGTGTTTATGATGCACACAACACATAAATGTTTGGATCAGAATGGGATACATTAATAAAAATCAGCACAAGTTACTATAATGATGTTGGCCTAAGAAAACCATTACGATACGAAATTTCATAGGTCTGGTGATTGATAACTAATTTTAATGTAATTTCATATTTGTCAACATGCCACACCGTATACATTAAGTGTACTAATAATCTTTATCATTGAGTCATAATAAATACTTCTGTTAGTTTAGTGTATGAAATTTTCTAAAATGGAGAACCACTGCTCTAGCCCATACGTGTGGCACATCCTGTTTGACTATGGTACATTAATACCAGATACAATTGGGACGAAGTTTTGACTGCATTGTGTGCCATATTGATATATGACTACAGGACAATGAACTATGCAAGTTGGTGCCAATACTTCCACTTGTGGCCCAAGTTTTAATTTATTAAAAATTAGTATTACCCAAGGCTGTTTAATATAAATCTTACACCCTAGGATTTTTGAGACTGGTTGGACGCAAGGGTCCATAATATTTCAATTACTTTTTCCCTTGGTGTTAGAACAATATTCAAGCATTCTACTATCTGACAATCCTACATCTTATTTATGAAACTATTCCACAGCCCTAGTTGTTTCACTGCTCATTTGCGTCGGTAAGACAAGGCTTGAGAGGAAAATGAGATAACAATAATATAACTTACTTATTATTTAATGCCAATCTTATTTATAGCTTCATTTTTAAATTTTCAATTTTACAGTAATATAATCAACTTAATTTTTTGAATTTATTTTTATACATCTAAATATCGTTCTCTACCAACATATCAAACTTCATGTTTTATCTACCACTTCAGTAACGGCTTCCAATCGGGGACTTAAAAAATATTTAAAATTAGCAGACCCGCAAATAGCATCTCCAATTGGCAATAATTACCTTCACCACTTGTCTATAAATTTGGAATATGATTATCCATCTTAGGTTTGCTACATGCACTTCTACTTGAGCACTAGTGGAGGTCATGCAATATGGCGGTCTATTGAAACAGTTTGACGACGAAAATTCTAGTTGCTAATTTGGCTAGAGGCCGGTATCTTCAGTTTTACCAAAGCACATTTCAAACTTCCAAATGAAATAAAATTAATCAAAAAATGTAAGGCAGTATTTCTCTTTCTGTTCTAATTCTCATTTCCAATCAAATTCATAAAATTCACATCTGAATCGTGTATGACCAAAATTGTCTTTGGAAAATCTACTTCTATTATATCCTATTCATTCGTTGAAGACAATTTGGTATTGTTTGGCGTTTAAACCTATTTTCGCGTTCGCTCATAATTTATTTTCTGTGCTGATTTCTGTCTTCCAAATTTCTTATTGTCTTCTGTCATCAGACTGCTGAAGAACATAAGAGCTGCGAGCTTTTCCGTGGAGTTTTAACAATATTACACTACTCCATAATTCAAGCATATATAAACGAAGAGGCAAAATAGGCAAATGAATCCCATCTTGGTTGATTTTACCTTATTTATATTATCTTCTTGTCATTCCCTTCTTACAAATAATGTCGATTCCTGCTCCACATACGTTAGTGAAATATCTATAAAATGTGTTTATTCATCTTAAGACTGAAGGAAGCTTGAACGAACTTCTCTTAAATATTTACAGGCAGTTGGCGATGCCATAATACCGTGACTTAAAATGGCAGAAAAGTGTTGAAGAGTGTCTCGTGGGATATTTTTGCAGAGCATGTTAAACTAAAAACCCCACGAAGTGTCGCTAACTTGGTAGAAAGGCAAAATCTCGTGCAAAACGTTTGAAATTTAATACAGCAGTCATTTCCAACCAATCCCCAATTGGAAATCTTCTAAATTGCTTCTTTAAAAATTCCGAAGTTGAAAATTATCATGTTCTTTTTAAAAGTATATTGAAATTCGGAAAACATTAAATTGCTAGATTGTCTGGATTCAAAGCTTAGATTAGTTGGTTTTTATGACACAAATGGCCGTTTTTGGCCAAGCTGTGCCAAACACAAGACAGATAGCGTCAAGTAAATAGACATACACAAACAACTAAAGTTTTATTAACACAGAAGATAGAAATACAAGATAAGTTACAAACTACAACTCGCACGTTGCTAGTGCAGTAGGACAAACCCACTGAGCCACGATGACTCCATCGGTATGAAGTATTAAAGATAATAGAATAAGATAATAAAGATAAAAGTGGTGATGTCTTTTACCGCGTCTTTATATCTAAATACATTTCGTTTACAGTGAAAACCATAATATTTAGTTTTTCATTTCTTTCAGTCTCTAAAGTATATCTACACGCATAATTCATTTGGTGCGAGAAACGGAATATTTTGATGCGTAAAAGAAGACTTTTTATAGTACTTATCCTTTCCTTCGTATGTTTTGCTCTGTTCTACCTCTCCCTTCTTCGAGAAAGATTTTTCTTGAGTTACTTAGACGTAATTCCAACTCAAGACTTCTCCCACCTGAGGAATGCCCCTCCAACGAAAGTGGATGACGGTTGTGTATTAGGAGACTCATTATACGAGAATTATTGCGCATTCACCCCGTTCAGGGAAGAACAGAGGTAAGTTCACTTTAAATTTATAGAAAACTTAGTGTTTTCAGACATTTGAACAAATAAAATGTTCATTAAAAAGCAACAAACAGTTGTTACTAATCCCCTTGATTGAAATATAATCCAGAAAAATTCCAAAAGACTATGTTTTTTTCAAGTCACGCATTTCAAGTCTACCCATTCCTGTTCATCCTGGAGCTATCCTAGAGAGACCTCTGGAAATATATAATATAGGACAGAGTTACTATGGGGTTGAGGAGCACGGACAAGTTAAAAAATTCTTAAATCCTCACGCAAGCCATATATCTTGCCTGCCGCTTCTAAGTCTGGCGAGAACAGTCTGGATTTTTCTGATGAGATTTTTAAAAGCCCTTAGTTTTTATTAACTTTCATCATATGGCTAAGTAATACGTCCATCCAATCGATCTCACTTGGTAATATGTTAAGCTATGAAGATGAAAGTTTTAGGTACTTAAAATCCCTTCATAAGCAACTGTGTCTGAAAAACAGTTTTGAACACTGACAATGTATCTTCCGTGTCAGGGGGCAAAAGGGTTAAGTCAAAATGGCTACTTTTCAAAATCTTAAATTTAATATTTCACTCTTTATTCACAAATATTCAGGAAGAAAAAGATTCATGCAGATAAGGAGATACAAATATTGTAATTTCGATTCTTAGATTAATTTAGTTTTGGTTGGTTGGTTTGGGGTTTTATGGCAGAAGGGCCATATTTGGCCAAGCTGTTCCAAACACAAGACTAACATTGTCAAGTAATTGTGAAAAGAAAAAATGGAGAGAAGAGAAAGATCGTTTGGGCATTCTGGGATCGCGATCTTTAAGTTTACCAGAGTAGTATTTAATTTCGATTTTAAGCATATTATATTACTTTTTTTACATTAATGATGCACTTGACTTCTTTGGACACATCAAAAATCAGACTTAACCTCTTTTACACGAAAGATATACACACAAGATATCACTTCAGCTTAGGTTATCTATATTCCAGAACTTGTCAGGAGTCGACTAGTGGTCTCTAGCGGTCTTCTTCGTAAACACAATTTGTCTTTGAATCTTTTTTAAAGTGGGTAGTCACCCCAGTTGACGGTACACGGTTTGGAATACGTGTGCAATAACTACCAAGACAATGTCTCAATCTTACATAAAAATAAAAGTCCTCAACTATGGTATAAGCGAAGATGAAATAATGTTATTTATTTTGTATCCCGAAGTTATGTTTAGGACATAAGCACAATTAAAAATTCTAATTTAAAGAATTACAATAGAAATTGTATTCAATTGGTATTTTTGGAAAATTCTATTCGCTCGCTATCGCCTTTTAAAACAAGCACTCAATTTGGTCTAGGGAGCGTGCCAGATTGTTCTAAGCTAACACCAATGTTATCAAAAGAGGAACGACCTATAAACTTTAGCTCTGACATTTTTCAGAGATTCCAGTCGACAATCATTCAAAATACACAGAGAAAATATGACTTCCTAGAATGTAGTTTCACAAACTATTTGGGCTCGATGCCTTCCTTTTCAAAAGCAACTTTTTTCGGCGCCCCCGGAAAATTCTGCCTCAAGTAATAATATATTGTAATTATATTCGGCCGATAACTTTTGAATTTCACCAAAATTTCACCTAGTTTGGAATCCAACAACTTGGAATTTAAATTATGAAACTATTTATTAAAATAAAGTTATAACAAATAAATTGCACTTAAACACACTATTTTTCTCACTAATATTAGTAATTAATATAAATTAAAGTGAATTTGAAAGAATCACTAACAAGAAGAATGAGTCTTGTGCCAGCAATTTGTCTACATTAGATTCTATTTTCGTCGGTGGTATCCTTAAGTCTCTACAGTCAACTATTTGCAGTCGGTTCCTCTTTTTAATAAATGAATCAACGACAACGTTCTACTGTAGTGAGTGTCTCTGTATGGTCAAGTGGACAGTGTTTGCTTAAAATATTTTTAGGCGATATGTTTTTATCATCTCTTTGCTCACCCTGGTTCCTCAACGCCCTCCTCTTTCCCACTGGGGTCAGAATTGTCCCCTTCAGCATCCACAGGGGTTGTAGCTCCCACTTTGGGATATTATGTTCTGGAATGTTCAATAATAAAATATCTTTGGTGTCAGGTAGAATGCTCGTAATTTTGTATGCTTTTCTAGAGATTTCGACCATTTACTCTTCGGTTTAAAGAATTTGTCTTTTCTATTGAAAATCATTGTGATTTATTGGCAGTTATAGAAGAAAAGGCTGGTTAAGTATCTTATTAATATATAGTAACTCCTTCATATATCTTACCCTTGGGAGACAAGAAAAAGCATGGTATAGCTTATGGCCTATAAGTTTTAATTTAAAGAAATAAAACATATTAAAATGCAGTTTCTGCTTTAGTATCTTGTAATAATTCAAATTAAATTCATAATTGATGAAAAACATTTCAAAACACTGCAAAATAAGGAAAAAACTACTTTTCAAAATTAATGTATTACAAAAATAAATACTTCTTATAATAGAAAAACAAACTTGCTCGGTTCCTAAATATTCCTATTTTTCTGAATTTATCTATCCAAATTCTGAATAAATCTATCCAAATTCTGAATAAATCTATCCAAATTCTGAATAAATCTATCCAAATTCTGAATAAATCTATCCAAATTCTGAATAAATCTATCCAAATTCTGAATAAATCTATCCAAATTCTGAATGAAAGGAAATTCTATTCTTATATTTATCTTCTGTATTCCCAAAAAGCCGTAATTCATTGGAGAAAAGTTTAAAAAGTGACGGTTAGCCAAATGCACGATGTAATGAAGGGTTGCTGTATTTTTTAAAAAATTGTATCGTATCCCCCTAGAAAACAACTGGATTGTCTTAATTGTACAGTACATTATAAATCAGACTCATAGTTTTGATATCAAACCTGTATTTTGTTTTAACTGTACTTTTACAGGGACGTTAAGGAGCTGGGATATGTTACTCTATGTACACAAGGTACATTCGAATTTCTTCACCACGTGACAGTATTATGCAGCAGGTGGGGTGGACCGATTTCAGTTGCCGTATACAGCCCACCCGAGGACTACCCGGATGCCCGAAATCTGGTGGACAGTCTCAGGCAGTGCGACTTCTGTGTACGGCACTGGGTGTCGTGGCACTTTTTCTTTCGAAAATCTGAAACACCCCTTAACACACCCGGGGATGCCATCATTAACTGCAGTTCCGTGACTGCAAAGGAAAGAAAGAAGAGGTGAGAAGAAAAGGCTTTAACGCCTTCAAATCTGGTGTACCCTCTTGTACGTTAAAATATCTTCTTTTACTTTCAAAACGACGTAAATACTGTAAGATACTAGTGCAAAAGTACTGGAAAGCTCGTGAACTAATGGTATCATAGCCAAACGCTCGGTATTGACTAACACTTTCAAAACTCTAAAGCATAAAGTATATTATAAAGTATGAATTCATGTTTTCCCTTTAACATACCTTGGACCTCTCTCGCTGTGTGTGTGCGCGCGTACTGTTGAATGTCTCCTATATTGTGCTTGGCACAGCTTGGTCAAATATAACCCTTCCGCTATAAAAACTAACCAATCTGGTTTACCCAATCAGATATATCCTAATATTCTGACTCATAGAGGTTATGTCCTCAAACGAGTAATGTACCCATTGCTAAGATGATTCTTAACTATTTAATTTTTTTCAAAAACATTTCTAATGATTTGTAATTCTTTAGTCCCAAAGTACCTTAAACGCGGATAAAATAATTTTTTAAGGAAAGGGGTTTAGTCTTGACTGAAGAGGTTCACGCATTTAAAGTTTACAGTCGTGTATATTTCAATTTCTTGGAAGTTTGACTTTAATACCAGCACAATGCGTCCGTTTATACGTAATAAGTCTTTGAAGCTGTTATCGATACATTTTGATACGACTGAAATAAACTTAGATATGGAGGAACACTTAGATTGCATGAAGGAAGTCAAATATCACAAGAAAGCTAACTACTACGAATATAATTAAATACAACATAAGATGAAAACAATAAATGTAGTGAAAAAGTTGAGGTTTTTCCTACAGTTCGTTGAACTTATATCGCAAAGCATGCTTGATTAAGGATTGTATTTACCATATGAGATCTCACTACTTAATCAATAAACAAAAAGGAATAAAAAAATGTTCATTTTCAAAAACTCCTGTTTCGTAAACTAGATTGGGAAGTCCTTTCTGCGTTTTATCTTATGCCATGAAAAATGGATATAAAAGATTTCGGCACTTATGGTGTCCTAAACATATATTATTTCTATAATAATAAACTCCATTGTGAATTTTGATGCCATCTGCTTTGTATTATAACACAAGGACTTTTTTCCTGCAAACTGGGCATAATTTAGTACGTCATCTTTGACGTTATTACCTCAAAACAGAAGCTATAGGGTGTATTCGCTGTTTTCTAACTTGTACCTAAAATTATTCCTCCACTTAATCTTTATCTTTCTATTATTTAAGCTTTCATTCGTGTACCGCATTTTAGGTATGCAAACATCTACAGCTAAAATATATCTTTTACTATTTTGCGTGTTGCCATTACAACGCATTAGTGACAAGGAAAGATCGACAAGATCAGGTACCTCGTTGTTACTCATCTTTTACGCTCTTTCAACACAAGTATCGATGGTTGGTTGATTTGGTTTTTATAGCGCAAGGGTCCAAAATTCAAGTATCGCGGATCTTTCCCTTCTGAATTGATCCCGGACCGTCGCCAATAGCCCGTTGTGTTTCTCCAGTTTGACGTTAATTAACTACCTGCCTACCAAAATGATTCAGTCCCCTAGAACTTGTGCTCGTGATAGTACGAATTTAACATTCTAATTATGGATATTTATGAATAATAATGACTGCCACTTCAGTGTTTAGATTTTGATATAAAACGTTCGCACATTTCTATAGGATATTCCTTCTTTAAATTTCAGTCTATAGTCACTAGTAATTAGCTCTGTAATTACCCATGTGAATGAGGACTCTGAAATTGAAAATTTAAATTTATAGTCAGACCCCAAAGTAAATGCTATTTTGCTTCTACTCTAGGTGACTTTTGTCAGTACATTGCACATTAATTTTTCCTTATTTGTACATAGAATTGTATTAATTTTTTCAGGTGAATTGTATTAATTACTCTAGGTGATTTTGTCAGTACATTGCACATTAATTTTTCCTTATTTGTACATAGAATTGTATTAATTTTTTCAGGTGAATTGTATTAATTACTCTTAGGTGACTTTTGTCAGTACATTGCACATTAATTTTTCCTTATTTGTACATAGAATTGTATTAATTTTTTCAGGTGAATTGTATTAATTACTCTAGGTGACTTTTGTCAGTACATTGCACATTAATTTTTCCTTATTTGTACATAGAATTGTATTAATTTTTTCAGATCCCAAGACACGTACCCCATCAACGTGGGACGTAACTTGGCGAGAAACAAGACCCACACTCCCTATGTATTCTCCATCGATATCGAACTATACCCGAGTTCTGGTATTCTACCTAAATTCGAGAGAATGCTACGAACCACGGTCCTCGATGATAAGCCCCAAGTGTGGGTCATGCCCGTTTTCGAAGTCGATTCCAACTACCGTGCTCCCACATCCAAGTTCAAGCTTAGGAGCATGTATTCGATGAAGCAAGCCATTTCCTTCCACAAATACAGATGCAATATTTGCCACAGGATTCCTAATCTGACTGAATGGTTGCATCATGAAGTGAGTGGGTCCATTATTTAATTCTTGCCTTCGGTCTTTTTTTCAATTTAACGTTTCTTCGTAACTGTTTAGATTAGTTCTAGATCCCAGAGACCCGTAGGCCATTGTAGCCCAGTTTGAAGTGCAAAGGATTAGCAAACCGGAGCGTTGCAGGTTCGAGAATCGATCCAACCAAAGGTCGTCGTGTGGGGGATAGGGGGCTGGTGTACGTTAAATTTTTCATGGCCTCAAATGCCCTCACGTTGGCGTGAGGTGGAAGTTTGAAGTGAGGTACCATCTCGAGTGTGACCTCGTCATCTGACCGTGGTTCAAAATTACGTGGTGCCCTTTGGGATTCATCCCAGACCGTCGCCAATAGCCCGTTGTGTTGCTCCAATGCGACGTTAATTAAATACCTACCTACCAATATTTAATTCGTGCCTTCGGTTTTTTTTTTCAATTTAACGTTTCTTCGTAACTGTTTAGGTTATTTCTAGATCGCAGATACCCATGGGTCGCGGTAGCCGAGATTGAAGAGCAAAGGATTAGCAATCGGAGGGTTGGGATTTCGAGAATCGATCCAACCAAAGACCGTCGTGTACGTGGGAGAGGGCTGGTGCACGTTAAATCTGTCATGGCCTCAAATGCCCTCACGTTGGCGTGGGGTGGAAGTTCGGAGAGTGGGGTTTCAGCTCAGGTGTTTACCTCGTCATCTGACCGTGTTTCAAAATTACGTGGTGTTGTCCTTGTATCTTTCCCGGCTGATCCCGGACCTTCGCAAATAGCCCACTGTGTTGATCCAGTGCGACGTTTATTAACTATCTACCTACCCGCAAGAACGTTTATTAACTATCTACCTACCCATTTTTAGAAACGTACATAAATAAATTAGCATTGACATAGCGCCAGAAACCCTGATAAAAAAAATACAAATAATTAAAATTCGCAAAAATTGGGTGGCAAAAAATCAATAAAAATCAATAAACCTGAAACAAAAACGACTTTCTGTAAAGGTAAATCTGAGTGAAATACTATTTTCTATTTTCTCAAAAGCTAACCATAGAATGCAGATGCTTGATCATTTCAGCTTTAAATGGTTTCTTGCTAATGATTGGTTAAAAGTATTTATCATGTGCAACGGGTACCTTCAGCAACAGACTCGTTCCTCCTTCCCATGCTTCCGATTAGGGCTAGCATCTAGTCGAAATAATTCGCGTAGTTTTTCTTTGCTCATGGTATATCGTTCTCTCATTTATCCGCTTTTATAAAAG
This sequence comes from Meta bourneti, assembly GCA_933210815.1. Taxonomy (NCBI): domain Eukaryota; kingdom Metazoa; phylum Arthropoda; class Arachnida; order Araneae; family Tetragnathidae; genus Meta; species Meta bourneti. Next base: position 30,146,659 of record OW119923.1, on the reverse strand, counting down.
ATTGCTTTCAAGCTGTAAGACAGCGTTTGGATCATCCATACAGAATTACCAAGATTGGACACAATTGTTCATTTGGGATCCTTTTTAACTTAAGGCTAAAAATTATTTATACTTTACTATCCAATCGAAAAAGAAACAACTGCGAATGGCGATGACTAAAAAGGTTGTCTATAGCCGTGTATATTATTTGTTTGTGGTTACTATTACGAACAATCGCGACATCCCCAGTTATCGATGCTATGCTAGGCTAATGTAAATAAGTAATCTAAATCTAGTCCCATTAAAATAGTCCGAAATGCTTCTTCCATTTAAGTTTCAGAATTGGTAAATATCACCTTAATTATTTAGCTACGTGTTCAATGTTAGAAAAAGAATCCGTTTGAGATTATTTCAACAACTGTGTTCCGTAATGATGGTAGGTGGCGCTCTTGCGCCAATCAGTTGAACTGTAACAATGGAAGCGTAAAGACGCGCTTAAATATCTTGGCCGCATTATGAAGCGGAATTGTATTGTAATTTTAAATGTCACCTTATTAAACTTTTGTTAAGTTTTAATCTCAGTGAATTTATTGAAATTGGATTCATAAATCTTGACTCTGGACAGCAAAATTTGCAACCTGACTTTTGAAACAGGATATGGACTCTTGAAATCATAAGCTCTCCCAAACTGAATATATGGAATATTACATCTTAATTTCTGGGAATTAAATAAAAAAATATAATGTGATATAATGCTAACCAAAATTGACATCTAAAGCTAGAATTTTGAGATGTATGTTGTAGTTACCTATAGAGAATTAAAGTATTGAGGTAGTTGCAATAGGGTTAAAATGGACATTATAAAGTTAATTTTTTATCTTGATTAAAACATTACTTAATGTTTTTGTTAAGAGCTATTGCCTCTTGCAAAAGTAAGAAAAATATGAACCCATTGATTGGAGTTGTAGTCTATCTACCAAGAGAACTACTCCCGACACCATATCTAGATGGTGACGGTCGCTATAGAAACAGTCTCGTTCATTTTGAGCAGGGGTGACGCCCAAGGATACCGTAATACCACTTTGTTTTTCGTGAAAGTTGGAGACGGAAAGAGATAGCTTACTTGTAAGGATCTTCTCGGCGACAAGTAAAAATCTTAATACATATATTTCCAAATTATTATTAAGTGCGCCAATGTGACAAACTTGTAAACATTTTTTCATGCACTCCCTATGGAAACTAGGAAGAGATCCATTTCTACGGCAACAAGACAGGGGTAGACTTCGTGCCTGTAGCAGTTCTCGTGGTTGACAGATCACATTGAAGCACATACTTAATCCTGAAAGTTATATTTTCCTGTACAACAATATTTGGCTGTGTAATATGATTTCTTCGACTAAGCTGTTCTAAAACCTTTCAATCGAGTGCTAGCGCTCAGAAGTCTAAGTTTGCCTAGTAAGCCATAAAAAGTCAAACCTTATACATATTTTTTTTACTTTGAATTGATATTAGTTTCGAACTTCTTCGTATTTATTAAAAACACAAATTTATCATAACTTAATGTTCAGTTAAATGGCATATATTTACTAAATACAATTTTTTTAAATCTTAAGTAAAAGATATAGCCCTTCAAAAGTGTTAGAAGTATTATCAGATCGATTGAACCTTTTAAAACCATGAGTATTCATTCTCAATTGAAAAGAGTTTTTCGAAGTTCTATTTTACATATTTACTGGCACCAAATGTATCAATGTGTTGTTATAAGTCTGTCATTTAAAATCTTGGGTCTTATAACAGTTACTTATTAAGAAATTCCCGTTTCTGCAATCTCCTATCTCATGTAGTGTAAGTACGTCAAGATCTTGGTATTACGATCTTCACAGACGTGTAATACATACAATGTAGTAGACAAAGTACTTTTTATGGTAATTCCTTGCCTATTCTTTTGGATCACAAGGTAATTCTTTGAAATAACAAAGCATTTACATAGATCTGTAGCTTTTTGATGACAAAAAAAATTAATTTTTTGACTTAAATAATCCATTTTACCTATTTATTTGTATTTAAGTAAGCTTTGCCAGTTTTTTAAAACAATTATTTTAATTCACATCCTCATAAACTTCATTAAACATACGTGATCTATACGTATTTGAAAATATAATGGTTATTAACAAATATTACTTATGAATAGATGTAATGATTCAGACAGAATGTATTATTATTGGCGTTTACGAATAGTACATTCAGTCTTCGCTGAATGACAAAATAATTTTGATAAACAACTTACGAAATCTACCTACATATGCTCACTCCCAAATTCATCGAGATGTATTATGAACTGCATTATTCCTTTGTAACAATATCTGGGCAATTGATTGAATGATTATTTGAACAAGGTCTGTTAAAATGGTTTGTTTATTATTTACTTTACCAAATAATGTAATAAAAACCACACAAATTAATTCGTCAAATTATTTCTTTGTTGTTATATTTTGAAACACTTTTAAAAATGAAAACATTCAGATACTCTCTAAAATAACCTATTAATATGAAATGTAAATAACCTATAAATATAAAATGTAAATAACCTATTAATATGTAATGCAAAGCCGCTTGTTCTTATGGTTATAAGAACAAGCAGCTTGAGATCACGATTTTTTTTCTAAAAACTAATTCCCCCCCCCTCCCGCCCTCCGATATGTGATTTCCTTCATACAAAATTTTATATTGTGATTGCTTTGTCGATTTAAATCTCATACTTAAAGTTATGCCGAACGGCAAGTTTTAAAATTAAATATTTGAGAATTCTTTCTTTTTGTAGTGCTGCCATCTATTGGACATGATTCGATCTATAAGTCTTTTCATAAAATGTAGAGCTTGTACCAATCCAATCAGATAAAAATATATATTATGTCAGAAAATCATACATTAATCGAAACCTTCCAACGTTAATTCGTTTCAGATAAAAAAAAGTGTAACTTTTTGGGTTTGAGAATTAGATTTTTTTCAACTTCAAGTTTCCATAGAAACGTGTAATTACGTGTAATCGTGCAATGTACAACTCAGTTATAAGTTCCATGTTCATCCTTCATCTGAGAACTCCCAAACTTTTTCACTTTTAAAATTTGGAATTTGCTCCGTCGAAATTCGATTTTTTTTCTGCCCACCCTATCGTACAGTGCAATCGAAATGTCACGCAAAGCAACACCCAAGTAGCACAGTCACGTATTTAACGTATTCACGTATAGTCACGTATTTAAGATGTGTTGACGATAACCGATAAGTATCATATTGGTACGCGAATAAGACCCTCAGATGTCAATTGCATACCTTTTTCTCCCTATCACATTTACGCTGTTTGCTTCGCGAATGAGAGGAACAGCTCAATTAGTAAACAATGGAACTCAATTAGTGAACATCTGAGAAGCTAAACACTATCTTAACAGTTTGTCCTTAAAGATAGAAACATAAACGATGTATTCGTGATGTTGTTAGTGGTGTCTTGTGACGAAGTGAGATGCATTTGTAGCACGTGGCATAAGAGATATGATAAAGACATAATAGTTGGTATATCTCCGTTATCAGAATGGGTGTGAGACATTTGCTAGCTATTTGAGACGGAAAAACCATCTCTTGTGAAAGTTGAGTGTGTGCAGTAGTACGTAATAGTACAGAAATCTCGTTATTGGTTACACGGAATGGCATAATGCTAAATCATAATTTTTAGGACAATGTTGAATTTTAAAGATGTTGATTGATGGTTACAGCATGGTGTTCAAAATGCGCGACTTTTTGATCACGCTGTATTACATTACCTGTTTTAGTAAATAAAAAAACGAGGCTATTAGGAACTTAAAAATAATGCGAACCTCATATTCAACGATAAAAAACGAACTACTCTTTTCTGATTGTAAATAGAAACAACTGTAGGTGCTTTTTCGAAGTAGGGTCTGGTGGGAAACACAAGATCATGTTTTTGTACATTTAAAATTTTGAGAAGTGATAATTTACCTTGAAAATATGGTCATGGCCACATTACACAGAGCAGGTGAAATACAATTGTCTTATGAGAACTAACATTGATTGGATTGTTTATAATTTTTTGGCATTGAGTCCACTTGGGACATATTGCCCCAAACTCAAGCCATTAAATCAAAAATAATTCCCTCAAAATACTATTCAATAAAATGAAAACAATCCTTCAATGGTAAATTCACGCCTAAAAAGTGTCTCGCATAACAGTTTAAATATAAAAGTTCAACAAATGTAATCCTTTTAAAATGAATATAATAAATCACGGAAGAAGTCAGGTGATAATAAAATAAATAGTATGTAAAATCAAATATACACTGCTGGCCACCGTAAATGCAACACCCTGAAGGAAGCATGCAAATAATATGAAATTTACAACATGCATTAGCGAAGGTGAGATATGCAAATGATTAGAATTTCAGCGCAGACGCACATCACGCGCGCCTGTGGCGCCACTTCAAAGCGCTATTTAAGGCTTGGAGATTTCGACGATTTCAAGTACGGCAATTGTGTTTTTCTTGTGGTTTTTTCAAAAAAACGATCAATTATGCCTCGTAGAAAACAGCGATCGTCTTTTGATCAAGTATCCGAGTTCGACAGAGGAAGGATATTGGCCTACCGAGATTGTGGATTATCTTTCAGGGAAATCGGTAGTCGTGTTGGACGAAACCAAACAACTGTAATGCGGATATGTGATAGTTGGATGCAGGAGGGTACGACGGACCGACGTGTTCGATGGCATCCACCTCAGTGCACCACTTCCCGTGATGACAGGCATATTGTGCGTATGGCAGTGATGGATCGCTCAGCCACATCACGAACCATAGCACAGCACATTCAGTCTGTACCGCATCATCCAGTGTCTGCGCGTACCATTCGACGCCGTTTACAGCAGAGTGGTCTGTCCGCAAGACGTCCATTGCTTCGTCTACCCTTGACGCAGAACCACAGACGTTTCCGCCGCCAATGGTGCGATGAAAGAAGGATGTGGACGGCAGAATGGAATGAAATTGTCTTTACTGACGAGTCACACTTCTGTCTGCAACACCACGATGGTCGGATTCGAGTCTGGAGACACCGTGGAGAGAGGATGCTGAACAGCTGCGTTATGCACCGCCACACTGGTCCTGCACCGGGTATTATGGTATGGGGCGGTATTGGATATCACTCTCGCACTCCTCTAGTACGCATTGCCGGTACTTTAAACAGCCAGCGCTACATCTCCGAGGTGTTGGAGCCAGTTGTCCTTCCTTACCTTCAGGGCTTGCCCACAGCCATATTTCAACAGGATAATGCGCGACCACTCGTGGCACGCATTGTCCAAGGGTTCTTCGTCAATCGCCAGATTGAATTGCTTCCCTGGCCAGCTCGCTCTCCGGATCTTTCGCCGATAGAAAACATGTGGTCCATGGTTGCTCAACGATTGACCCAGAATACATCCCCAGCTGCCACACCAGATCAACTTTGGCAACGTGTGGAAGCTGCTTGGTCTGCTGTACCCCAAGAACACATCCAAAGTCTCTTTGAATCAATGCCGAGGCGTGTGGCAGCGGTGATCTCCAACAATGGCGGCTACTCTGGCTACTGATTTTGGCAGGAACCACACTTCACAGAAGTCTATAAATTTAATCATTTGATACTTGGTCAACATGTTATCTACAAAATAAATTTTGTTGTGATATCTCTTGTCTTTCTTGGTGTTGCAATTTGGGTGGCCAGCAGTGTATATTGAGGAATTTTTTTTAGTGAACAAAAGCAAACTCTCCGTGCACCACAGAAGTACAACACGGGGCTTACAGGAGTAAGTTAATTTAACAAAGAAATAGTAAAAAACAATTTAACTAAAATTACAAGATTTTATAAACTTGATAAATGAGTAGAAAAGCAGATTATATTTAACAAAACCATCGAGTTTTACTGGCCATGTTTTACTTAATTTTCTCAAATCATTTTGTAGGCACATATTTGAATTTTCAAATACAGGGCAACTAAAAAGCAAATGCTCCACATCTTGTGGCTGTTTTTTAGAACACTCGCACATATTATTAATCCGAAGTTGAAACTTATATAGATATTTAGCAAAATTTCCATGGCCAGATAAAAATTGTGTAATTTTGAAGTTTGTGAAGAAAAATAATTCTGAGTTCAATCTATGCTGAATAGCAAGAAAAAATTTTTGGTGTGGCCAGCTTTCTCAGTCGAGACATACCCTTCTTCCACTTAGCAATAAGCTTGTCATAACATGAAGCTTTCAAGTAGTAACACTTAGAAATTTTAACATTTACATAAACTGCTAAATTCAAAGCGTCTTTGGCTAAAAAATCAGCTTTTTCATTCCCGTAAATCCCACAGTGCCCACGCACATAGGCAAAGAAAATCTTAATTCCTTTATTTTTAAGAGAACTAATTGTTGAAAGCGTTTCAACGACTAATTTTTCTGTGCTTGCAACATTCTTCAGTAAATGTAAAGAGGAAAGAGAATCGCTACAAATAAGGTACTTTGAACAAAAATTTCCATTTTCTTTAAACCACTTAACTGCGAGATTAATGCAAAGCAATTCTGCTTGAAAGATAGCGCATTCATTCCAGATACGATGTTTATAACAGCCGCATTCGAAGTTGTCTTCAAATAAAACAAAAGCAAGACCAACATTGTTGTTCATCTTACTACAGTTCGTAAAACAAACTTCCTGAAAAAGCTTCTCCACATTTTTCTCGTACTTAATTAGATGAATTGGTTCTAAAACAGCCGGATGAGGAATGTCACCGAGAGGCAATTTTCCATCAACACATCAATCGAAAAATCATTTAAAATCGAAGCATACAATTCAGTTTTGCACTCAATTTCCAAGTCTAAAGGTGGTACTCCAGCTATAGCAAAAGCCAGCTATAGCAAAAGTTGCTTCATAACTTAAAGTTCTATAACCTCTGATAAGACGCAGAAGTATTCTCCATTGAATCTTCCTCAACCTGCGTCTGTTGGTCTTTCAAAGCCTGTCCCCGGATCCGAGATGCATAGGATATGAAAGGCACAATACCTTGTTTATACATAACTTTTAAAACCTCATAGCCTATTCCAAATGTATTTTTGACAATACAATACAGGCCAGTAAGGAGTTTTTCGCATTTGCTGGAAACATATTCAATATGCTTTTTCCATTTGAGTTTTCTATCCAGGAAAACACCAAGGTACTTAAATTGGTCAACAAATTCGAGAGTCGAACCCTCAAGGATCAAAGGTACAATAGCATCTTCATCTAATTTTCCATCGACAATCATAGCTTTACTCTTTAAAGGGTTGAATTCAAGTTTGTGAATGTTTGACCACTGGGAAATAAAGTTTAGCGCAGATTGTACTCTCAAGAGATGATGTTTTGAAGAAGCTTTCCTTGAAAAATCAGCAGAATATCATCAGAAAATGCAATTTTGAAATAGTCAGGAAGACAAATTAAAAGATCGTTTATAATAATATTCCACAGACTAGGTCCAGAAACAGCCCTGAGGACAAACTCTCTCTAAAGAACAAATTTTGACTATCGATCCGATAAAAAGTTCTGCAGTTCTTTCATTCAGAAAACTTCCAAGAAGGTTATATAAATTTTTCGGAATACCAGCATCTTTTGAGATTTTCAAAATAGAAGGCCACCACGCATAATCAAAGGCCCCCTTTATAATCAAGAAATATGAGCGCACTTGTCAGCCTCTTCTTCCCATGTTGCAGAATGTCACACAATCGAAGCAGAGCGTCTTCAGTAGATTTTTGAGGAGTAAAACAAAATTGGTCATCACTGAAGAAATTATCTTTCTTCTTCAAAAACCAGTTAATTCTGTTAATAAAGAGTGCTTCAAGGCATTTTTCCAATGCAGACAATAAACTAATGCATCTAACTTGATCAAGGTAAGGTATCCTTAAATCCAATGTCTTAGGGATCAAAACAACACGCGCCTTCCATGGAGCAGGAAATACACCCAAATTTAAACACAAATTAAAAAGCTTGAGTAAAAAGTCAGGGAAAATACAATGGAATTGCTGAATTATTTCATTAGGCAGCGAATCCGGTCCAGGGGTTTTATTTCTTTTAAGTTTTTTGACGATGGACTCTATTTCAGAGGTAGTAAAAGGAAATCTTCAGCAGACGAATATGGTCTATGCAATTGAGAACGCATAGTTCTGTGAATATTATCATCGTCAATTTCATAATCAGCTGAAAAACACTTTGTCATCACAGCAGAAATAGTTTCAGTCAACGAAGTAGCAACCTCATTTGGAAGTTTAATTCCAGAAATCTCTACTTTCTCATGAAGTTGATTTTAACACCGTACTTATATATATTCTTCCAAATATTGTGGACATTTATAGTTGAAAGAAATTCTCTCCAAGAGTTGAGTTTGGCATCTGACAATTTTACCTTATATTTGTGTTGCAAATCCATATACTTAGCTTTACAGATTTCTTTCACAATAACATTTTGTTCCCTATGATATATACGTCTTGCAGCATTCACATGTTTTCTCATACATTCAATTTCTATGTAACACCAGAGAACTCTCATAGTTACCTTTTTTTATTTGGGATAGATGTTGTGGCAATTTGAAAAAGTACAGAAGTAAAATTATTAACTATCTTTTCCAAAGTGAATTTATCAGAACACTCTCCAAGAAGATACGAATCATGCAGTTCATTGATACGTAAGTCATCAAATAAAGATCAATTTGCTCGATTAAAATTAAAAGAACACAAAGGATGAAACACATTTGGAATAGACATACCAAATTCAAAAGTAATCATTTTGTGGTCCGAGAGAGAATCCTCCTCAGAGATATCCCAATTCTGAACATACCGGATAAGTCCCAAGCTACAAAAAGTAATAGCAATGCAACTAGAACCCTGTGTTGAGCTGAATGTAGGACCACGATCTTCATTAATAACAAATTTGCACTTAAGAAATCACAAATCTTCGCACCTCTACCGTCGGAAATAGGGCTATGACTTGGCTTCTTCGAAAATAAAATATTTGAGACTTTCGATAAATCCATATCAATATTGGTTTTGGGTTCGAAATAGGCTGAACAGGTAGTCAAATTCATATTACCAATTTTAAGATCAACAACTTTATAATCGGTGTTATTTATATCCCGGAAAGAGAAACAGTCACCACGAATAAGGATAGCAGCCTTAACAAGTTCTGCTCCACCATCATAATATACTTTATATTCTTTTGGATAACCAGGAAGAGTTCCCCTGTAGCAGTTCGGTTCTCGAATTAATGCAATGAAGATATCATTCGTAGTTGAGAAATGAAACCAATTTCATGTAAAAAGTTAAAAATGTTTGGATGAGGGTTCTCCCCAATCATGGTTTCTAGAACCAAGATATATTACTTAAAATGTTTAAGAAGTTGACGATTAAAATTAGACCACTCGATGAAAATGTTTTTTACCTTTAACGAACAAATGTAGTAATTGTAAATTAAATTATCTCCATGGAGGAGGTGTCTATGGGTTATTCGAGTATGTCCAATACGGAGGAGTGTTATTACATTTTATCTTCGTAATGGAAATGTTTTCCAGTGAGAAATATTTTGTTTGATGAAATGAACCTTGTTCTCTATTTGTTAATCTAATTAGTTTTATAATATTTCTTTTACAAATTTGTAATACCTGTTTTAAGTCACAGAAATTGATGGTATGATGGTTATTCAAAGCCAATTTGACTGCTTCGTCAGTTATTTTTAAATTTTGAGAACTCAAGAAAGTAACTGAACGCTTTACTGTGTGTAATCAAATATCAAGTGAATCGTTTTCATTATTAGAACAGTAAGAAGTCCGAAGTTATGGAATCCTTGGAGCAGATGAAGGTATTCATTACAGTCAAAAGAAGTCGGAAGCAAAACCTTCAGGAGTGGGAGCCGTTTTTCATTGGCACTAAAAGTGATCCAGAGTTCGACATTCGCCTCAGCTGGGAGGGGAAGGAAAATAAAATGCAGATGGTATGTGCTACGAATGTTTTCTAATATCTTTATTTCGACTGTATTTGAATTTGACTTGGTTTACCTTCATATTCCATGCTTTCTTTTATTGTTCATATTTAAATAAGGCTATTTTAATTGTTTCTTTTTAACCATCTGAGCGTTACGAGATTTCTGAGTAGTGATTTTACACCACAACACACTGAATGACTAAACAATCACATCTCTTGGGCAAAAGAATCCATAGATTCTTTCAACCTTTAGAAAGATGCTATTGGTCATTTCCTTAGAATAGAATCCCTTAGAAAGATTCTATTACTTATTTCCTTGGAAGTGAATCCCTTGTAAAAATTCTATTGCTCCTTTCCTAGGAAGTGAATCCTTTGGAAAGCTTCCGTTGGTCCTTTCCTTAGAATAGAATCGCTTAGTAAGATTCTGTTGGTGATTTCCTTAGAATAGAATCCTTTGGAAATATTGTATTGGTCAAAAATGTCAAACTGGTTAGACTGAAGGTTGCAAGATGGAATTTGGCGTGTAAACCCCTCATAGGGTTAATCTCTTACATGCTATAACAAACTGACGCCATAGCTTTGCTGGTATGAAGAACACAAAAAGAGTCGGCGCGTGACACATATGAGTCATGCGCTACTCTTTAACTATTGTGCTTTGCTGTTAAAAATTTGCTATGCTAAAATTACGTGATCGTACTTCGCTGTTAAAACTTCACTATATCAACACTACGTGATCATACTGTGCTAGTAAAACATCAAAAAGGAGGAATTGCTTCTACAACACTTAGAGAATATTCGTTCTCCATTTTTCTGGTAAACAAAATTGGTTTAAATAAATTTCGTAATGTTTCAGATTCATGTTCTAAACCTATAAGAAAATAGATAATAATAGAAATTAAACCACTTGACTTGCATGAAAAACACAACCATTGAAGACCAATCTACTCACCAAGGAATGCAGGATTTTGTTCACTTTGAATAGAAATCTCTCAAGTTTCGGAAATTATAATCAGTTGAGCGTAATTGTTCAAGCTCTTGTAAAGTGCACAGGCATATTTTGGAAATTTTCTAAAAGACTGAAGGATACTAATTCCTTGTGTGAACAAAGTATCTTTACAAACTTAGGTTCAAATTTTCAAATTGAATGAATTTGTATTTCAATTGATTTAATTTATTCTACAATTAATCGAAGTGAAAGAATGCTACCTTCCAAGTTTGCTCCATACTAATAATCGGAGCACTATTCAAAGCCGATATTATAGGAAACTCCGAATGCAGATTATTCAGCTCCTTTGGATCTTGATGAAATGGTGGATCACTTTGGCTCTTTTCTTGACAATAGTCTTTTTCAAAATCTCAGACTGTCCAAAAGAAAGTCTAGAAATATGCAATTGTAATAGATGAATTTTAAAGAGTAAGCATAAATAAAATATTGCAGTTACTAGAAAAATATGCATACATAAAGCATTTCAATTTAATGGAGGAAAAGCATTTAACTTACATAACTAAAGTCATCCATAAATTCTGTTATGCTAAAGGATTTTTATTGATGATAGGACGGATTTGTGAATTCCTCAAAAAAAGACAACATATTTTATTTCAGGTTTATTTAGTTAAATTGATTTTAGTTTATTTAGTTAAAATAACAAAAAATACTGATATTTGTACATATATTATTCTCAAACAGCTCTTAAATTTAATACATGTAATTAGTAATTAAAAAATATCTGAAGCTTAATATTTTTGAAAAGTTTCAAATCCAATTGCATCAAATGTTCCTATTAAGAATTCAAACATAATTAAATAACATAATTTCAAGTACTTACATATCAATCATCATTAATTAAAAAGTATACATTTGAAAAATATATTTTATGTAATGATATATTTACAGCATAAAATTTGGCTTAGATTTTCATGCTATCGATCATAAAAGATCAACGGCAACGGAGTCCAAATCTGAAATAATATTAAATGCACTAGTGTTCAAAATTAAGAGAATTTGCATATTTTGTCGGATTTTTCGAAAAGTACTGAACTAAAGGTAAAACTAATGTTTCGAAACAAAGATGGGGGCAAACCTTTAATGTCAAATACTTAAGCTTACACGTGAATGTGGGTGGTGCATTTAGAGGAACACAGGCTTTCTAAAAGCGTGACAATTTCCCTGCTTCGTTCGCTCGCACACCTCGGCGAATTTCGTGGTGTTTTTTCTTTTTCTTGCAAAATTCGGTGAAATTCAAAAGCAAACAGCTCAAATGAGCAACCACCAACGTTTGGATGATGGAATGAGGTGGCGAATCGTCGGGAGACTGGAAGCAGGGCAGTCTCAAGTGCAGATTGCTAGACTTGAATGTAACGCCCAGCGTCCTGTTCAACTTATTGAAACAGTTTAAGGATACGGGATCCGTAGGGAGAAAGCGTGGGCAAGGTCGTCCAAGAGATGAAGATCGATATTTGTCCATTACAGCGAGGCGTAACATGAGTGCAACAGCTTCTCAGCTTTCTCGTGACGTTCATGCATCCACAAGAAGCCGAGTTTCAAGTGTTACTGTTTCCAGAAGGCTACATGAGAGAGGTCTGTTTGCAAGACCTGCTGTTTACATCCCGCTCACTTCTGGGCACAGGAGAGCCCGTTTAGTATGGTGCAGAGAGCATCGACTTTGGACCAGGGATTAGTGAGGGACCGTTCTATACACTAATCAGTCCCCGGTTCAGCCTAACCACTGATTCTCGATGTACGTACATCAAGAGAGAACCAGGGACCTGCTACCTGTCCTCCAACATCCGAGAAAGAGACCACTATGACAGCGGAGGTTTTCTGGTCTCTTCATGTTGGATGGACGCACAGACCTCCATGTCTTTGACAGAGGCTCTGTGAGTGCTGTGAGGTATAGGGATGAGATCTTGGAGCCCTATGTTCTCCTTTTCATGGGTGCAGTTCGCCCTGATTTCATTTTTATGGACGACAATGCTCGTCCACATAGGGCTCATCTGGTCGACGAATATCTGGAAAGTGAGGATATTCGCCGGATGGATTGGCCAACCACATCTCCAGACCTAAACCCTATAGAGCATATATGGGACGCTCTTGGGAGGGCAATTGAAACTCGCCTTCCCCCTCCCAGAACCATCCAAGACCTGAAAACAGCGTTGCTGGAAGAGTGGGACAGATTGCCACAGAGATTCAAAAACTGCCTCATTTCCAGTATGAATTCACGTTGTGAGAGCTGTATAACTGTAAGAGTGGACCCTACCCCTATTAACCCATTTCTCGTTTTGATATTGTAAACTGTTTTAGACCTTCCTCCGCTGATGAGTGTTACGCACGATCATGCGTGTGTACCATAACTGGGCTATGGTTGTTTTATTTCAACCTATGTACATAACTAATTTCATTAAAATATATCCAGTAGGTCTGGAGATAATCGGCTGAAAGTGAAAATTCTTTTAATTTTGAACATTAGTGTACAATTTTAAACTATCTATTAAAATCTGTCAAAGGTAAACTATAGGTATAAGATATGTACCATGCTTGTAAATGTACTGCCACGTAACTAAACTTGTTGAAACTGCAAAATTCTATAACCTTATTGACAAATATAAAATAAAATACTTGTAAATATGACAGTTTTAAATTTGAAAGGTTCCGAATTCAACTTTTTCTTTTTCTGACTTTGTATTACAAATTAAGAATGATCTTTCCACATATAACTCAATCCTTTTTCAAAAATATCTAATAAGTTTCAATATCCTTATAGAAAAATAATAAAGTAAGTTATTAAAGATCACCATTGCTATATTCATATTACTATTCCATATTTCTATACATCCTAATACTATTTCAGTATTGTGCATATTTACATGGCCCTCGGCAACACTTCCAAAGACGAGGAGCCATAGCTTTCAGTCTTTCAATCCGAAAGATTAAAATAGTAATATGTGAAGTCTGGATGGAGTCCACTTCTCGATAAACTAAATTGTGTCTCGAAGATAGTTTTTAAACAAGAAACTTCGTAAAACTAACAAAATTGTAAGCGCCTTGCAAAATAAGTACTACAGGCACAAAAGCAAAGATCGTAATTATCGAAAAACGGGAAAATGCATTGTAATGTTTTAATAAAATTCTATTCTTATGTACATAACTTATTCTCTTCAAATACTATGTATGAAAAGTTAAAAATTTGGTGATTGATTTAAGCCATCAGTGTGTATAAAATTCATTGTTTTAATTTCTTAAGATTTTTCTTCGGGAAATTTAAGGGACTGATATTTTTAAAGTATAACTTTAAATTCAATCTTATACTTCAGTAATTTTTATGTCTAAAATTATTTTGCCCCCATGTATTTTCTTAATTAAATACTCCAGTTACCGTCATTACCGAGTTATTTATCACAGATTGAAGACAACTGCACAAAAATTATTATTTGTAAATATAAGTAACTTATATAAATTAAGTTACTTATATATAAGTAACTTAATTTACATAATTTATGTTTTATAATTTACTTATATTTATATAAGTAATTATTGACTATGATTACAAATACTAGTTTTCTCTTTGATAGCCAATCAGCCAAAGTCGATTCCCGGAATTTTAAGAGCGCTCATATGCTCCTTCTTTTCAATAGAAGTCTATGAGTATCACACATGAAATAATTAATGATTGTATCAGAAACGAAATAAAATTGAAGAGCACATGAGACACAATCTTGTATACAAATAATTCTAGCGCATTTTATGTGATGCATCCTAGGTCTATATTATATAGTCTTGGTTATATAGTCTATCTAGGACCCACTAGATAAACTATAACCAAGAACTTTATCGTGTAACTAAATCTTACTGAAATTCTATTACACATATCACACTATACTCCGGCAAAGTGAATATACGACTTACTTTTTTAAATCTAGCTTTCTAAGGATACTATTCGATGAAATCTTAAGTCCTTAATTTCCGAATCCTAAAATGTGGGAAAATTTAATAACACTGATAAAGAGTTTGTAATTCATTTATTTCAATCGCTGTCCAAGTACAGATATGGATTCTTAAAATGGTACACTTAGATGTTAGTGCATAAGGATCTGTACGAGTTTTTTCCCATAGAAATTTTTGCAATATACAGGTTGATCATGAAGAGGTACACAGTAGATCTAATAGTCACATATTTTTCGAGTCAAGCTCAACCAAATTGGGTGCAAATTCATGAAGTTTTGATTTTTACAACATAGTTCAGACTTTGGCCACCAGAGAAACATGGCTTTGATATGTATATATTCAAATTTTCACTAAAAAACAAATACAATATCCAAATTTCGGTAAATTGACGTTATAGTTTTGTACGTATGAAAGAGGCAGATACAGTCGAATGTGTCAGATATGACTGTAACGCTACATTTACTCGGTCGTGATCTGCTGTTAAAACTTGACTAAGCAAACATTGAGTGATCGTGCTTACTTGGTAAGACTTTACTACCAAAAATAGTGGAATCGCTTCTGCTACACTTCGGGAATATCGAAGATTGAAGGGCTTAAGAAAAGGTCCAACGGCTATTACAAATTTACGAAAAACGATTTCGAGTTTTGAAAATTATAGAACTTTACAAGTGTTGCAAACACAACGACTCAAACCTATAATGAATCTAAACGACATTTGCAACTGCCGTAGTGATACCAGCAGTGCTCTTACAGTATCCAGGCAACTATATGTGCCACTATAGAGGAGAGTATTCTAATACAAAAGTTCTCATGTACTCGATACTTAAATTATTCGATTCTTTCGTTTCATGCATTCGATTCTTTCTTCGAATACTATAGTATTCGAAGAAATGAAAAGAATGGAGCTCTCCCTTCCTTCATCCATAGGGCGAGATCACAAACACAATCAGGAATGATTGTGTTAGGGATCTCGCCCAATGAGAAGTCTGGTTCTTCCTGGAGTTTTGTTGATTTGCCAAGAATATTCACAAATATTAGCTGACAGAATTTTACTGGAATAAATCATTCTATATTTGCAGCCTAGCCTTCTAAAAACAGACCAAAACACTTGGTACTAATGAATTGATATTTCGGTGAAATAGATATTTCGTGCACCATTTTGTTTCTAAATAATGTTTCATGTTAATAAAATGTTCTGTTTATTTTAGGCATACGAAATGTGCATGAAGGATTACAACTTCCGCATAGTTTCAAACGCATTTCTGGTCCATACCCCTGGAATAAATGTATACAACGCCACCAAAGAAAAATATCGAATGAAGCATCAAACAAAGAATAGAAAATGGATCGCAATCATCAAAAAAGAGTTGAAGAAAAAATACGGAATTAAAGACTGCTAATCTCTTGTGTGAGAAAAAAAAAGCTCTCTTATCCAAATGTTACCTATATATTTTGAATAGATACGAAAATACATCCAATATCAGAAAATATGCTCGAACAGAAATTGAGCGAAAGGTAATACGAAAAACTTTAAATTTTAAATATTACAGCTTTCATATATGTTCACATTCTTTATAAACAAATTTAAGCGTATAGATTTGAATATACTTATTCTGTTTCATGTTACCATTTTACCATTGTTCCAATTCTTTGTACTCTGCTGCTTCCTTTTATACATTTGTGTAAATAAAATGCTAGGTAAAATATTAGTTGTATATTACTGAAGTCAGAACGTGTATCTGGATTCGTAGTTTCGGGAAACTGTAGCGATACCAAAAGGAGCAATCCTTTTTATTCGAATCAAAAAGCAGAAAACCAATTAAAAATAAAATATCTTAATAATTGAGTTACATTAAGTTGCTTAAAATGAAAATATTTAAAAAGTATAAATTATTTACAATGAATTCAAGCACGTATCAAGAAAATAACTTCGAGAGTGGGTTAGTCTTCTTTCAACATGTTTTAATTCCTATGATTTACATATCTGTCTATGTTTTCGGAGTTGAGTAGCCTAATTGGTTGAGTTACGCATTAGGTAGAGTCGACAGTTGTGAGTTCGAAACTCGATCCAACCAAAGACCGTCGAGGGGGCTAGTGCAAGTTGAATCTATCTTCGCCTCAAATGTCCTCCCTCACGTTGGAGTGGTGTGGAAGTTTGGATTGGGGTGCCAGCTCAGGTGTCGACTTTGTCATCTGATCGAGGTGGTTAAAAATTACGAAGTGTTGTCCTCTGATCTTTCCCGTCGAGATTGAGCTCGGACCGTTGCCAATAGCCCGTTGTGTTTCTCCATTGCAATGTAAATTCAACAATATGTCTGTTTTGATTGTACGGTGAAATAAATTTCTATTTACGCTTATTAAACTGATTTCAGAGTGTATTATAATTGTTATTAATATAAAATATATTTCTGAGTGGGATAGAGCCTCTGGGACTATTCCCCCTTGAATATGTCCCTACGTCAATGCAAATTATTGGTAGGTTGGATTGAATTTCGTGGCGCAAGGGTTGAATTTGGCCATGCTGTTCTAAACGCAAGCCCTACGACGTCAATTAATGGACCATACACACACATAAAAAGTTTTAATGACATAGTAGATGAAATAAACCCTGCTGTAAGTTGCATAAATCGAATCTGCGCAGCCTAGAACTTATAGATTGCTAGAGCAGAGGATAATTCCACTTGTCTGAGCAAATAGACCATTCAATTGGACAGAAGCCAGCATGGAGCTATTTCTCTATGCGGGGCTGCCACACGCGACTAAAAACTACTTTTGCTACTATTTTGCAACCTTTCTGAACTAGTGGTATTTTTATAAGCAAAGTCGTCTCAAAAGCTCCTATGTTCACATTATTGGTCCCTTTTCGAAAAAAAATTTCTGAACCTGGTGTTGTTATCAATTTGCCTATATTAGGTTCTTATATTCGCACGCAGCATTTTGAACTCTATAGTCAACTATTTGCAGTCAATTACCTATTAACCCTCCTGGTGGTTGTCTCTATGAAGCATCTCGTCATTAGCAAAACTGACCAGATCTTGTGGACGAGATATCTTGTCACTAGAAGAAAACTGACCAAATATTGTTCTTGTCATCAATAAGAAATCGGCAATATCTCAATCCCGAAATTGTCTTGTCTTTAAGTGTGACATATACATTTTTAAGAAAAAATAAGGTTTTTCTAAGAACGTCAAAAAAAGTATTTCATGCATTTTTGTATTTTATTTGTAGAGATATTCTGAAAACCAGAAACCAACAATTTCAGCTGAGGCTCACTACCACCTGTACGCTAACCTACGCATATTCGTCGGTGGGTAGTTAATTAATGTTGGATTAGAGCAACACAAAACGAGCTATTGGATACAGTCAAGGATCAATTCCCAAAGGATCGAGAGGACCATGGATGAAATATAAAAGTAGAGGGAGCAACAGTAACCTTTTATGTACCACACGTGACCAAAACTAGTAGGAGCGTGGCCCTTAGATTGCTTTTGTCGACTGGGTGGAACCTAACATTCATCATCTAATGAATGTTATGGTCCACGGGACGGGAGAAAATGCTCATCCATTGATTCTTCATTTGAGTGGTCCACTAATTGATCATAATAACTTTGACGAGTTCACCACTATTGTACTTCTTAAAAATGCGGATTCACGCAACTAAACTGTCATTAGATATTACACC
Source organism: Meta bourneti (assembly GCA_933210815.1). Lineage (NCBI taxonomy): Eukaryota > Metazoa > Arthropoda > Arachnida > Araneae > Tetragnathidae > Meta > Meta bourneti. The sequence goes on along the minus strand of OW119923.1, from coordinate 30,128,044 downwards.
GGCAAACGATGATACCAAATCGATCAACCAAGTCAATTTATCACAGAGCAGTCACGTGACTATGTAGTATACACGTGGGTCACACATTTTGAAAGTCCAGTCCTCTCAATAGCATTGCTCAGTCTATTTATATTTTACGTCTATGCTTAGGACAACACCACGTAATTTTGAATCACAGTCAGTTGATGAGGTAGACACCTGAGCTGACCTCCCACTCTCCAAACTTCAACAGGACGCCAACGTGAATACATTTGAGGCCACAACAGATTTAACGTGCACCAACCCCCACATACACGACGATCTTTGGTTGGATCAAGTTTCGAACTCGAAACCCTCCGGTTGCTAATCCGTTATTCAATTGGGATAACGCGGCCCCACGCTCATTCTTTGGTTCAAGTGTGATTGGAATGTCGATTCAACATGCTCAAAGACGAGATTCGGTTTGGGGTCATAGAATGTGTTTACTAGATCTTCAATCAAACATTCACTGTTGTTCAGCCTAACAGCACCCCAAATGAAGCAGCTGGACAAGGAGAGTCCGTGCAGACATCTGGCCTTCTGAAACTCTACGAATGCTCCCCTCATGCTAGCAGGTAATTTTGACGTATTTACAAAAAAGAGGGTGAGGAACGAATACGAGGGTGCAGCCTCAGAGCTCTTCTGGTACAGGACGTCTGACGTCACTCAGCAGGTGGTGATGGTCCAGCTCTTGGCTTCCCTGGAAGAGAACACAAATGTGCATAAGTTACACCAGTGGGTATAAATAATTGTTTTTTAATAATTCATTCCTTCGGTAGAGTTCCTCGATCCTTGAAAGTCCTTAAAAAGTAACTCAAAAATACCAAAATTTCGTTTAGTCCTTCAATTTTAACCAGACTTTATTTCGTACAAAGTCTGCCTAGGATCTAGAACTTTTTTATTCATATATTTTTAGTCTTTTCTTTAATATTATATGTTGCTTATTGACAGAAAAATTTCAATTCGTTAAACTTGTCTAAATAATAATACTCCGTTAAATATTTCTTCTATTTAAATTTAATTGCCTCGATTTTTGACAATTTTTCATCCCTTGAAGAGGAAAGTTCGTCATTAAAAAACGAGATTACTTAAAATTCGGGGGAAGCTCTTGATTGTTGGTTGGTTGGCCTTGAGTTTCGTGACGCAAGGGCCATATTTGACTAAGCTGCACCAAACACAAAAAACATCGCCACGTTACGGACATACACAGACAAAGAAAAACATACTGTCACAGAAGAATACACCCAGGGAGGAATCGAATCTGAGTTCTTGAATTTATTAAGAGAAGTTCTTGAATTTATTAAGAGAGGGAACTCTGATCCGACTCAGCTTTCTTTAAAGTTTGCCAATGGTGAGAAATCTTGTCATCAAGATATTGCCGATTTTTTTATGACGAGATCAAAATCTAGTCATTTTTTTCTTTTAATGACTAGATATCTCGTCCATCAAGGCCTGGTCAGTTTTACTAATGACTAGATACTTCGTCCTGACAACCACCAGGAAGGTTAAATATCTAGATGCTTCAAAACTTCTCAATAATATTTGTTCAATACCGCTTTAACTTTGATGTAAACTCAACTATATAGTCGGCTTAGAGCAGAAACTGATTAACTGACCAAAATCATTTTTTACTGTACTGTTTAAAGAATAACTTTTTATTTTCAGGACAAAAAGAAATATAAACATTTTCTTAGTATCTTTTACGTGGTTTATAATGTGACTACGTACTTTTCATCATCATAAAAATAAGCATTTAGTTTCTCAGGGGAAAGCCAGTTCATGAGTTTCTGTTCTTAGGCCGACGATATATGAAATTAAATCTTACTTCTTGAAATAAACTTGGCTTTATCTTTCACGTCTTCACAAGATTCGCATGGTACTGTAATCTTTTCAAGTTGTGTTGTTGGAGGTAGAGTCAACCTCGAAAGTAGAGTTAGAAACGGAATTCACGGTGAGATGTTTTCCTGTGGAATTTGATATTGATGTGGGTGCTTAACTTATGTCTATTGTAGCTATGTTGACAAAATATGACATCTACTGGTCGGGCTCCAAGTTTAAGCTCAAGTTGAAAATCGAATAGCATAAAATGAAGCCAAATAAAATTTTAAGGTATGAATTACTTCTAAGTTAGCATATGAATGACATTTTTAAGATAAGAGCTCAGAAGTAACATAGAAGATACATAGAAATGTTACTTAACGCATACAAAAAAATTTGAATAAAAATGGGCACAAATACAAAGACTAGATTATTCATAACTAAAATATTCGGACAGAATAGATACACATTTAAATAAACTATATTATTAAAAAGTATATACAGATAGGATATAAGAAAATATATCCTTATGGGATGAGGGGCCAGTTGGAAGAGGGATGGATTAGCAACCGGAGGGATGCGAGTTCAAACCTCCGTCTAGCCAAAGACCGTTGCGTACACTGGGCCGATGCACGTTAAATCAGTCTTGACCTCAAATGTCCTAACGTTGGCGTGGACATAGTAGTAGGAAGGAATAGATATAGTATAAGTTTGGAGAGTGAGGTACCAGCTCGGGACTTGTCCTCGTCCTCTGATCGTGGTTCAAAATGAAGAGACGTTGTCCTTGGATCTTTTCCTTCTGGATGGATCCCTGACAGTCGCCAATAGCCCGTTGCGTTGCTCAACTGCGACGTTAATTAACTACCTACCACTCATCCTGGACATTTCACTGCAAAGTAGCAACTGAAAACTTTACTGTTCCTTAAATTTTGTTCACTAGTGTAATTTCAATTTTTGTCATAATAAAAGTTAACTATTCTGAATTGTTAGCATCTCTTCATTTTGATTTTGATTGTAAACTTTATTTTGATTTTGCTCTGATGCGCACTCATCTCAAACCATTTGCCTGTAAGTATCTCATCTTTTCCACTGTGTAGTTAATGGAGAAGTTAAGTAAACCTGCAGCCATGACAATTCGCCAATGTGACCTGAAAAAAGAAGTCTAAGTAAGTGCGTGTTCTTGAGGTTCCAATCAAACTGACTTAGTATTGCCATTGATAGAAGCTTCAAAAAATTTGACCAATATGTAGACTAGTAGTCACGTGACTGCTTAGCCGATTTGGTATCGTATCATCTCGTATGGCGACATAACATCTTATGTAACAGGGTAAGTGTGTGAATCCGCATTTCTATAGAGTGGCGACAAAATTGATGACAAAATCGCCCAAAGTCTACTACTATGTCGTGCGGAAAAATCAGATAATGAATCAATGGAACATCATCTTCTACCGTCGCGTGCACAAATCAGATGATGAATGTCAGGTTCCACCCAGTAGACGAAAGCAGTCTAAGGGTCACATTACTACTATTTTTGGTCACATGATCCTGGGCACATGAAAGGTTGCCATTTCTCACTGTACTTTTATGTTTCCTCTATGGTTTCAATTTCAAACTGAGAACATGCGAGTCATTTTTTGTCAAGCTAAATACAGAGGTCGGTAGTATTTTTACGCCGATCGTTTTTTCCGTACGTATTCTGAAAATGACGTCAGTTAGCTTTTTTTATTATACGATTTGAGTACTTCGCCAGTAAAAATTCCAAAAAATAAATTCGGTATTGATAATACGATAGATAATTGGAGATCGCTAATTAGATTAAACGCCAAACGTTGCCAAGACAGCAATAAACCACATTTTAAGGTATCCCCGATATGTATCATGCGAAAGCATCTGAACAGCAGAAGTAAAACCTTCGCAAACAGTCTGGTTTGTTTGATTGCAAATAAAATCTTAGTACACTTTTGCTTTTAATCTTTTTCGTCTTCTTATTACGTATTCCGAATTGATTTAATAAATTTATTTTATTAAATTTCTATATATAATATAATAGAAAGGTTGTTGAATTCACGTTGTGCTGGAGCAACAAGACAGGCTATTTGCATAACATAGTATCTACAGTTTATGGTTTACAGGTTGCACTTTTCTTTTACATTCAGTTACTTTAAAGCAAGTTCCCATTTTAACCCTTGAATTTCAGTAGGAATTCAATTACAATTGAACCTTGATTGAAAGTTTCGAAAATAAAAGTTCAGGGTCACAAAGCGTATTCAGAAAATTGAAAAATAAACTCAGGATCTGGGTTAAAAATTTCTTTAAATCGCGATTATCTCCTTCAATTGAGGTTTGATGATTAATTTCATTAGGGCCCTTGATTATTCGTTAAAATAAAGTTCGTAAAAGTGAGTTCCACTTTATTTACTGTAAATTTTTTTAATTTTTTTACATTTCTCCCGTACTAATCTTTACCAGTCTTTTGAAACTAATATTCGTCATTAAGAAAATTAAGTCCTTGAAAATTTTTCAAAAGTTCTTGCAGTGTCCTTGAAAGGTATTATATAAGAACAGGAACCCTCTAAACCAGTTTCTTCCAAAGTGGGGCCCCCGACAAGGTTTCTGAGCGTCCAAAGATATTCAATATTTCATTTGAAGTGTTAACGTTTAATATTTAAAAGTGCTAACTTTTATGTGAGATTTAACACGGATCTAAATATTTTTAAAACATTATTATTTTTAATATTTTTACTAAATATTTACTTTAAGGTGAAAAATAAGGACTACTATGTTCCTATGCAGGTTTATATATGCTCTATTACATTTTATAATCTCAAGGGGTGAATGAAAATATTTAATTTTCAAAATTTTCAGTGGTCTGAAACCCATTATTCCACCTACAACCAATTGTCTTTCCTGCAAAACTTCTAATCAATTCTAACCTTCTTGACCAATAGAATCTTTCCAAAGGAGATTCTAAGGAAAGGAGGGGGGTGATTGAAATAACATCTCTCAGAGGAAGAATATAGGGCTATTGGCAACGGTATGATATCAATCCCGAATGGAAAGATCCAAGGATGACGCCTCGTAATTTTGACCCACGGTCAGATTACGAGGTCAACACCTGATCTGGCCCCCCTAACGAACGGAACAGTAGAATCTTTCCAAAGGGTCTTCTTGACAATCTTGTCAATGGAATAGATTCCGTGGAGTTTTCGAAAGCATCTCTTGATTTTGGAGGACACGTTCTGAAAGAAAACAAAACATATCGATCATCATTCAATGAATTATCATAGCGTAGGCACTATGTAAAATTCACGAATCTTCATTCTAAGGAAATGATCAATAGGATCGCTTAAAATGCTCCTAAGATTCAAATAATGCATGGATTCGTTCAACCAATCGATGTAGTTATTTAGTCATTGTGTTGTGGGGTAAAAGAAACTCTACTCAGATATTTAGATCAGAGAGTTGACAACAAATTCCGATACGCACTTACGTCGGGGATGCATCGAACCCCGTATGAATTCTACGCCTGCCACATCTTCTTGTCGATCTTGTCAATGGAATAGATTCCGTGGAGTTTTCGAAAGCATCTCTTGATTTTGGAGGACACGTTCTGAAAGAAAACAAAACATATCGATCATCATTCAATGAATTATCATAGCGTAGGCACTATGTAAAATTCACGAATCTTCAATATTGCTTGTTTACCTTATTTTAGAACTTAGAGCACCAATGGAGCGGACCCTATAGGAGCTTAATTTCTTCCCAAGTCTTACAAATAATAAAACAACCTTGTTTAACCCTATGAGGGGCTCACACGTACAATTTCACCTCACAAACTGCAGTCTTTCCTGTATAACTTCAAACCAATTTTGACCTTCTTAACCAATAGAATCTTTTCAAAGGAATCCATTCTAAGGAAAGGAGCAGTAGAATCTTTTCAAATATTTCTATTCTAAGGAAGGGACCAAAAAAATCTTTTCTAAATACTCTATTACAAGGAAAGTAACAATAGAATCTTTCAAAATGATTCTATTCTAAGGAAAGGATAAATAGAATATTTCTAAATAATTCTAACCTTTCGATCCAGAAGCCAGCAACCTGACCACTACACCAATTAGTCAGCACTACCCCATTTTAAAAAGTTTGATCTCGAGTATCGTAAGTTACCTTCCAAGTGGAGGCAAGCCGCAGGATGAGCTCAACGTGCAATCCCTCCAGTACTGCTTTTGTGCACTGCAGATTGTTGAGCTTGTGGAGATGCCGGCCTATCAAGATGAAGTTCTTCACCACCTCGACTCTCATCTTCACGGTTGGAGTGTCAGCACCGTGTCCTGAACCCACGTGCTCGCCTGTTGAATAATAAAACCAATTGTTCAACTTGAAGTCTGTAGGAACAGAGATTTAAAAATTTGAAAAAGGCTCTTAGAGAAAGATCTACTCACAGACACGAATCTTCCCAGGAGTTTGGAGATGTTGGGAAATTGCTTAAAGTCTTTCTTGGCACAATGTCCTACCTCCTGAAACATATGAATTGCATTTTGTTAAGAACAGAATCTTAGAGTAAAAGGAAAACTTTAGCCAGAATAATAGTCAACATTAAAAAAGTTTCGAAGAACGGCTAATAGAAATAGTAAAAACAAGATGGTCGATGACATCCAACATCTGCACCAAGCAGCGTTAGGATAACGTATCCATGCCCCCCGTGAGGAGCATACATTAAATTGAAAAAATGTTTGGGTATCCCGTTTTTCATCTGACCCAACTTGTTTTAAAAAAGTTAATTCGGAAAATTGCTCCTCAGGTGAAATCGGCACACCTCTGTACTAAATCAATCTGCCCCCTTACAGCACCATGGTATATGAGGACACCTGTCGACCACCTTCATATCGCATGGCTCAGGAACATTGCTTGTAACAAAAGTCGGATGGTCAAAATTATTGGCATGGTGAGATTCATAGATACTCATCAGAACTTGATAATCCCAAGATATTAAATTTTCTTTTGGCATGTTGCATACATAATATAATAAAGTGTGATGCTGTAGGATGTAATTACTGTATAGATGTAGCAATGTACAGATGTAATAATGTATAGATGTAATACGTTCTAATCTTCTGGATAGACATGACACTTTGATGGCATACTCTATTCATCCCAACCACACTTATTTAAACTGGAAGTGTTTGTCTTGTGTTGTACTCACGACACAAGGTACGGGAGTGTGTGATGATTTTAGTAAGTGAAGAGAAGAAATTTCTATTTTAATAACAATCAAACAAATTTCACATAATTTTTAACATTTTAACGTCAATTTTGTGTTAAACTTGTATAGTTGTGTTAACGTTGAAAATCGCATAATTCAATGTATAATTTGTGTGTGGTAACTTTTAACGTAAAACATTTTTCTTTCTCTAAATGGACGTTATAGGTACTACAGCCTGTTTAGAAATAATTTTTATGAATATCTGAAATTAATGCGCTTACCTCACCAGTGCCAGCTTTAAAAGTTTTCCAATTCATCAGTGTCAATTGGTCCTGTAAAATTAAAATATAACATTCTGAATATAAAATGCAATGTGATCCAGCAGCTACTCTCAATAAATGCTATAACACAATGCTATTATGCTTTTGGTGATTTTTCATATTCATGAATTCTCAAACATTCTTATGTACACAATAACAATAATTCACAGGAATCTGTAGATGAAGTGAACTTACCGCGATGTCTTCGGGTTTATAGCTCAGGAAAGCTCCCACTACAGGTGATATCCCTCGGAAGGTACTCCTGTGGAAAAACAAAGTTTTTAATTTAACTTATTCTTGAACCGAGGGCCAGAACACTAATCTCGGATACTACCCAGAATAACTTGAGCACATGAAACTTAATACGTTACTAGGGCTTGATGACATAAAAATTCTGAGAACTTGCCAGGTAAAAAAATTAAAGTTATGATCCTAATAAATCCATAAAAAATTTAAATACCTGAAAAATTACATTTTTACAGAACTTCGAATAAAAAGAGGTACATTTAAAGAAGCAAAAAGTAATCAACATCAAGCGACAAAAAGTACTCTTGAAAATACATTTTAATTTGCTAAAGTCAAACGGAAAGTCCCCCCCCCCCATTTTATTAGTAAAAAAGGCCACATGAAAAAACAAGAAAAAAAATGCAAATACAACTTACATTACCTTACAGTTCCTGCGTGAATTTGACTTACATAACCCTTTAATTACATTATTTTAATTTGCAACCGCAAATGAAAGTTATTATTTCAAGCAGAACAGGAACCATGTACGAATTTCAAAAAGAGAACGACCTTCTACGGTCTACCATCAAGTTTTTTTCAATTAAAAATGACATTTCCCTTTTAGATTAAACCACAGAAGCACTCTTTAAATAAACTTATTCCCCTTTGTTCTCAGTTTTCTGAAATTTCACCATGAAAAAGTTTTTCTCCTACAGAGGTGAACAGTAGGATTTTGGAAAAATTCATATAAAGGGTCTTTTCCTCGAAAACACCAAATGTGCAAAATAATGACTCAAAAATAAGATGAAATGAAAAGAGTTGTTTGAAATCCTGAAAAAATGCCATTTTGCTAAAAAATCATGAAAAGTGAATGGAAATCTCTTAAAAAAGGAACTTTAATGAACGTATATTTTTATGAAACACGTTTCTTTTCGCTAGAATAATGCCAAAAATAAACGAGTCTTCACAAAAAGAAAGGATGGAAAATCTTCAAAATTAGCTCTTATATTATACTATCTATATTTTCATAAAACATTTTATGAACATTTCAGAATAGACCAAGTAGTGAACTACAAGGACACAAACTCCCTGCCTTTTTTTCTCTTTGGGTCAAAAGTGGCTCCTCAAGAATATTTTGATCATGAAATTTAATAAAAAAAAGTACTTGATTTATCTATTTAATAAAACTTTTATTTACAGCCAAATACGAATGAGTTCTTTATTACTTGTAGCTGGAATCTTAGTAAACCACTGTCACTAATGTTCCGATACATTTAGCTATTAACAAAAGGGTTTTGGTTTGCATGTTAACCTATAAACATAATTGAGTATATTCCATACCAAAAACTTTTCCCATTTTATTCAGCTTATATCCCTTAAACCTCCTGGTGTTATCTCGACAAGTTATCTCGCCATTAGCAAAACTGATCAGGTCTTGATGGATGGAAGATCTCGTCAAAACCATTTGGAGGATAAATATTATATCCTGCCTTTTTGTCTTCCATTTCCTCTTTTAATCCGTTTCAACCTTCTCATTTTAATGTCACGGTCTCAGCTATAATTGTCCCTTCTTTGACAAATCAAATTCCTGTCGCGATATCATATCCATACCACAAATGCCCAGGCTCCCTTCGATTACTTATTCACCCCGTAGACTCATCGTTAAAAAAATTGTTCTCTCTGGCTATAGCCACGATTATATGAGAAAATCAGAGACGAGTTGTTTGTTTAAAGGGGAGTCCAGCCATCATACCAACGTTCAACTCACGACTGCAAAACTATGTTTTTAATAAAAATATATATTTGAAACTTATTCTTGTCTTATATCTTTGAGCATGATAGATATTTATTTGAAAATTAATCAAAATTCTAGTTTTATTTTCAGTTAGTTACAATGATTGATTGTATTTGGAGAGAGTATGACTCAAGAATAGTTCCTATCTTCCGAACTGGAACAAAGTTATTTTTCATTCCATTCCCTTACAACTAACGAGCTCTCTGCAAGGCATCTTTTCAGACATTTATTTTAGGAATGGAATATTTTGTCGAAATAAATAATAGATAACCAACAGGTGTGCCCCCGAGTCTGTGTTTTTGAGAGACTAGTCAGTTGAATGGGCACTCCTTGGTACTTTATTAAAAATCAAAAATAATAAATGAGTAATAATAAATAAATGACTAATTTGGATTTCTGTAGAAAACCATCACTGTGGTAATGAAACCCCTTTCACAGAGAGATTTCCAAATGAAAGTAATTTTCTATAATAAATTTTGAGCAACTAAACGAAAGATTATTTAATTTCATAGTTTTGTCACTACAGAATCCCCGAAAAGCGGCCATTTTAGTGAACAAAAAGAAAATCCGTTTTAATATTTCAGAACGAGGCCGTCAATTGCAATGACGTACTTTAATAAAAGTGATATTATTAATTTAAATGTCTGATTTAATTCAATGTAAGCTTCTTAAATATATATAATCACATAATAGATCGTTTGTACATTCAGAGATGTTTAAATGAAATTTCTTACACAAATGAGGCGAGGAGATACAGTATTAGGTAAAGAAAAACAAATATACATGGATAAACAACGTTGCATTTAAGCTACATAAAATTAACTTAATGGCCGACTAACATGGCCGATAACCAAAGGCTATCTCATTTCCGTCAATTAAATTAGACATTTTCCACGCTCAAAGACAAAACTAAAGTAGTTTGGTAAACACTTACAGATTCTTCCATCCCTTCCAGAAACGTCGAGCCATTTTCAATCTTAGAAGAAATCAACAGCTCAAGTGTGCAGACTCAAGAAGTAATAAGTTTAGTTGCTAAACGAAGTAAATTCAAATCGCAAGAAAATGGATTCAAATGCAAAGTGAAATATCTGAAGTTTTCTTTTTCAACGCTAATAGCACATAAAGTTTGCATGAAATGGGAAGAAACAGAGCATCGGTATATATTGTTTAGAGAAACCATTGTTATGCAGGGCCACGTAAGAACGTTCAAAAGATTACTGTTTGAACATTGAATGAACTGTTGGGAGAACAGACAATGTTACAGTTCATTATTAGAGTTATTACTATGGGAATTTATTATTAACAATGAGTCAGTGACAAAAGAGAAAAAATTATTGATATATTTGATATACACTCATAAACATATAATTTTGATATTAAATATAATTAAGTATAAAATAACTTAGATATTAATTTTAACACAATACATAAAATTGTACAATATCAAAAAAAATCACAGTATGATTTTTTCATTTCAAATAAGAGAAATAATTTTTAACTTCGTAGGATCATATGGAACAAAATGTTTAAAAAAAAGAAATCTAACTTTTTAAAGGCGACATAATTAAATAGTATTTGATCAAAGTATTAAAATATATGCACTCTGTTTAATTTTTTTATACTTAAAAGCTTAAACATACAATACAATAACGAAGCATAATGTTACATATAGGGTAAAAGTGCACATAAAGTTTGTGTATGTATGTGTGAGTGTGTGCGGGCGTGTACATGTGCGCGTGCAAGTGCACGTGCGTGTGTGTGTATGTGGAACACCTAATTTAAAAATATTTTCTAGGAATTTAAAGGAATATGTGTTGAATAAATCCAACGCCAAATCACGATAAAATTAACAGATTCATATGTGAATTGATAATTTATCAAACACGAAAACTTTCAAACACGAAAATTTATCAAACACGAAAAGTCAGAATTGCCGATTTGAAGAACACTTTTAATTAAATTAATCTTAATAATTGCACTTTTAATTAAATTAATATTTTACGCATAGGAAAAGTTTTGAAATATTTATATATCCATTCCAAAAACTTAAAAAATAATTCTTCCTTCTCTAAAAAACGTTTCCCTCGAATGCTACAGTAAACCAGTTTTGCTTATAAATTATCGAAGACTAATGGTCTATTTACCAATGGTGATTGCACAATTTACCTTCCCATCTTAAAAAGCAATAGTCAATCATACTTCAACTCATGATTTTCTTTACCAGAGAAGCTTGCAGTTCCATAAGTACAAACAATAACTATGTATAGCAAAACTCTTTACTGCATAATATATTATTAACCCTGTTGGTGCTTACTCGTCGAGGTATCTCATCATTAGCAAAATTGTTCATATTTTGAAGGACGAGAAATCTTGTCGAAACCACTTGGAGGGTTAAAAGCAAGTTAAAGTAAAAATGAATGTTTTTTAAGCAGGAGTGTCTAATATCTGAGTTTATGAATTATTCCTGCTATTATCCATCATTAGAGCAAATATATAGTGACAGTAGTTTGAGATACTCTATTTCCTTCCATAAACGGAACACACTGAACTGTGTTATTAATAAGAATCTTTAGTAAAGTAAACTTTGCATTCAATTGTCTCAAAATTATTGGAATGTTACATAACGATTCTAGTTCAGGTAACTATCATATATAATATTCATATCATATCCACTCAAATATAACCACGAAGTTCATGTTACCACTACGTAAGAATATATGTCCTCGTCATTACTAAAATTGGTCAAATCTTGATGGACAAGATATCTCGTAAAAACACGGAGGGTTAATGGTTATTACTTTTCGATGACATAAGTGTCTGGGGACTTAGGGGTATTTCTCTGACATATTATATAACATCCCAAGCTTTGTGCTCGGGGTCGTTCTTTAATGACAGAAATCTATGGTACTTGGAGTACACCATTGTAGGACATAATTCTCAGTTACCAAAGGTATATTATTTTTATTGGCGATTGTCTTGCCGGCCATCTATATAGAATTGGTATTGTCGGCGAACCTTGCTGCCTGCTTTGTAAACAGTACTAATCCTATGGACAGGATCCCACCTCTTTCGCTGCAATGCTATTCGTGGAGATTGCGAGATATTTCCCTATACTGGAAAGATACAACTTTTAGGGTTATTACTCCGGTTGTATTTCCATTCTAAACGCGTCTGTATTGTATTGCAGTAGTTTGTGTTTATGCTGTTTTTCTCCTACTCTCTCTGTATCTTGTCCTGGCAATAGATAATTTTAAATAATGCTATTTTTGTTATACTCGTTAACTCAAAACTTTAGAAGCATTACTGTAAGTACATATAAATTGACATCTCGGTTGATCTCACTCATAGAGGAAATATAAATGTAGATTTGAACAATGATAACCTTTTTATGCAAACAGGATCATGCGACCAAACCTAGTAGTAACGTGATTCTTAGACTACTTTCGCTTGCCGGGTGGAAACTACCATCTGATTAGTCCACGGAACTGAAGAAGTCCACCATTCATTGATTCATCATCTGATTGTTCCGCGCGGTGTTGTAGTATACTTTGGCGAATACACCACTTATTTCGGAAGATATAACCGGGTGATCCAAAAATCACAGAAAAAGCAAAAATTCGATAATTGAAAAAGTATAGAGAGTAGCTTGATGTGGTTTTCACAGAAATGCACAGACAAAACATGGAATTTCTTTATTTATAAAAATTTTATTGACATAATAGTTATATTTGGCACCGACAGGTGGCGCTGTAGCGGTCTCTGAGATGAGGGCTACTTGAAGTTGAGGTTTGTAGAAAGGGAATAGGTTTGCTCCAATAACGCGAAACTCGTTCTGAGCGGGAAAGTGATCGTGACATACTGGTGGGAAAGTCAGACACTGGCACCTAGATGTTTCCCATACAACTGATTCGGATTTCGCCTGGAATTATTAAACTCGCTGAAGACGAATCCGACCCCACAAAACGAAGATTTTTTTTATTCAATAGTTGATAATATGAACCATTTACACACGGAGCCTCATCATTGAAATTAATACTATTTATGAGAAAATTGCTATTGAAAAGTGTTAAAAATAGAAATCTCCAAAACCATTAACTACTCCCCCTGCTGTTTCAATTGGCCTTGTGAACTCCCAGTGTCCCCCCCCCCGTTTCGCGGTCATTCCAGATACCTATCTATCCTCTTATCCTCAGAAAAATTGTACCTAACTACCGACCTACCCTCAGAAGGTTATCGTGAAGATAATTCTCTAAAGGCCACCTATTACGATTGTAAAAATATTTTTTTAACTATTGACTCTATTCTACTACTGGAGCTAGATCCAAACTTACAAATAATGCTCTAAGAATAAATATATCTTTTCGAAAAAAATCGAAAATTAAACTTACGTCCATATTAATGAGTTCGCTTCTCTCACTAGATCAAAATTCTCTCCCTTGTGTGGCCTAAATAAAATTTTCTTCAGATCCTTAGATATTGTTTCACCCACAAAATAAAGAAAAGAAAATTTTGAAAATACACTTCTCAAAATTTAGTTTCGATGTCCCCTGGGACATTTTGTACCTCAACTAGTGTCTATTAATAAAACTCCATTTAACAAAAATTACTCTATACCGAACTATTTACTCATTTTCGTTTCCGCGATATTTCTTAACACTGCCTTCCTTTCTTCCGATTATTAAATGCATAAGAATTGAAAATTCATGTGTATTATACGAGACGGTCTTTCAATATTTTGTAATTCAAAATACTTCTTATAGTGAGACAATAAATTACAAAATGTTGAGATGATTAAAAACCCTAATAGGAGTTAAGAAATAATTTTAAAATGCAAAATCCTGTAAGAAAAAGCGCAATGACTCAAAAAAGTACTGGGGCAAAATAAATTTTTAAATATGTAATTCAAATAAGCTACTATTACGACAAAACTAAAAGTTTTTCATTTCTTTCCGTATTTTAGGACTATGCTAAATGGATTGTAAGTATTAAAGTTAGACTAAAATAAGAAAAAAGGTTTTACACTTTTTACATTCAGTGTAAGTAGTGGTCAAAAGGGATTAGGACAGTCTGGGAAAATAGAATAAATAGGAAAATTTCTAAGCACAAACTATTAAACTATACTTAAAAAAAGACTATACACGAAATTAGTTAATTCAAGCATTTACAACAAATTTAGAAGTATGGGTACGAAAAAATTAAAGATTTCTTTTGATGTTATAAAGCGTATAATTTTCCGCTAGAATGGTGGAAAATTCGACAGATATCAGTGAAACGTTGAATGTAAGCATTTCCTATTCATAATATAATTTTTAAGTATTAGAAAATAAATTTGAGGAATATTCGTTATATCCTTAAAACCAGACAAGTAAATAAATTTTCAGGTTCAATGGATGTTTAAAAAGTCCCTTAGCTAAAATTGTAAGAAAATTAGACTTTCATGGTCGAGTATCTAGAGAAAAATTCCTACACAAATAAAACGAATAAAAGGGCTTTCAGAGTGAAGAGCTAAGAAGCTTAATTTAATCAGCTCCTATAATTCTGCAACGCGGTTTTATATATACAGGGTGAGTCTAAATTGTTTTTACAAAATAAGAGGGGTGATAGTACCCATCCAGATGAGTAATAATTACCATGGAACATAGGGCCGCATTCCACTCTGAGAGGCAGAAAAGAATAAAGTCGAAACGCGTCGAGCATGAACAAGTCATCACCTCTGACGTCGTTTTGTACCTGCCTACCTAGCATATCTCCTAAGCAAGATGGCCTGGTCGGTAGCGCACGATGGATCGGACGTGGCGGACGAGGCTTGGCCTCCTCGCTCACCGGACCTGAACCCACTGGACTTTTTCTTCTGGGGGGCACATGAAATCTTTAGTGTACCAGACGACTGTGGACTCGGCTGAAGATCTCGTAGCGAGAATCGGTGTTGCCACAGACAAAATTAACACAACACCAGGAATCTTCGAGAGGGTGCGCCAGTCATTCCTTTTCCGATGTGAACTGTGCAACGACACGCGTGGCCGCCACTTTGAGCACTTGCTGTGAGTTTTTCTCTGATCAATCAATCAGAAACGATACCAAAAGTTGCACAATCTGATTGATTGATCAGAGAAAAACTCACAGCAAGTATAAATTTATATATATATTACCATGGATATATATAGTAAAGTGACCATGCTGAATTTATTGAGACAGCTTACAGCGCTTCTAGCGGCGAAATAAGGAGGTTAAAAAAATAACTCGAAAACTAAAAGAGATCGGCCAAAAAGTTCAATTAGAAAAATGTGCTCAATACCATAATAAAAGCACAGGTAAAAGTTTCATGGAGTTGTCTGTAAAATTCGCGGAGATATTCGCGATTGAAATTTGAATTATTCCATGTCTTGAAAAAAGGGTCGTCCTGAAATTCAAAAACGTGTTCTCCGGTGTTATACAGTTTTCTGAGTGAAACAACGACGAATTTAAATTCAAACAACAAAGAAAGTAAAAAAAGATAAATTAAAGATATCTGAAAAACGCATGGGGAAAATAAAAAAACTGACGATCCGAAATCACAAATTTCGCGCAATCACTCTCGGCTAAAACATCTCGGCTATACAGCCACGAACGAAGATTTACTATTTAATAATTTTATCTTGATAAACTTTAAGCAGATGCGAAAATGTCAGAAACAAATGCGCGTTATTCAGTGTGGCACATTGCAAAAGTTAAAGACACAGATGAGCAAAAGCAGGAAATTTATTGCTAAACAAAAACATGGCGAGTGTGTTCAAAAAGGTCACCATCGGTCACAATACACATTTGTATTCGATCAAGCACGCCGACATGCGCATTCCTTATCATCTGCGGTGTGACAGTAGCGCAGCTATCGATGATACGCTGCCGCAGATTTAGCAAACTTGTCGACGGAGCTCCATACACCCGATCTTTGATGTAACCCCAGAGGAAGAAATCGAGTGGGGTAAGATCTGGTGACCGTGCAGGCCATTCAACACAGCCAGCATAGCCGATTATCTGTTGGCCAAATATCTGTTGTTAAGAAACTGTCGCACTGCGTGCGGTTTGTGCGGCGGGGCGCCATCATGTTGGAACCATAGGGAAGAGAAGAATGCCAGAGGAATATCATCGATAAAGTCAGGTAGCACATCTTGTAACAGCTGGAGGTATTTCGGTCCATTTAGTGAACTGTCATAGAACACGGGTCCTAATAGACGATCCTTCCAAATATGTATGTGTGTGTGTGCGTGCGTGCGTGCGCGTGTGTGAGTGTGGTGTGAGTGTGTGTGTTTTTGTTACTACTAGGTTTTTATCATTAGATGTATTAAAAACTTCCTTAATCTTAAATGCCCTAATATTTTTATACTTTTATTTTCATTATTAACAGAAGATATAATATACAATATTGCATACATTTTTATTATTATTTTCATTTAACTTTTACCATAGTATATTTTGTTTAATCTTAAGATATTCTTATAGTGAAAGTTAATTGTGCCCCGATACTTTTTTGACTCATTATAAGTGAAAAAGACATTAAATTCAACACGCTACATAAGCGGTTTATTTCCTTGATTCGTATCAAGACAATGTCTTTGTACAAAATTAATGAACTTGCGTGCAGATATTAATGCATTTTGTATTTGCGTAGGTTGAAGAATTCTTATTCACGATTAAAGTAGAAACAATATCATTTAAAAGAACATTGGCAGCACACAAGACATGTAAGAATTCCTTGACAAGCCCAACGTATACTGTAGAATTCTACAACTTTTGATTTATTGTCCTAGGGTCACAATTTCATATTTTTTCAGATTGTTTTCTTCAGAAATATGTTTCAAGAAAATAGTCTTCTGATAAAAAAAAAACGCTCTTCTATTCTTTAAAAAGAATAGTACAATTTTTTTAAATATTGGATGATAAAAGGAAACTAATTTGACACGTTGAGTAAGCCTGAGTCCTATATACGAAGCAATATGAAATTAAAAATTTACATTGTAATACCTAAATGCGATCTTCAAAGCACATCTTTCGTCAAGCACAATATCACGTTTTCGAAGTTAAGTTTTGACAATGAATTATTGCTGTGATCTAGCAGCGATTTGGCGATATTTGGTGCTTTGGCGACTTTCTCAGGTCGCCAGGAGAGAGCGTGGCTCGCGCATTATATTAAACAGAACTTCGTTGTTCCCAAGTCCACTGCGCTAGCAACCTTCGAGTTGTAGGCGGCGATTTCTGTCAGGTGCATTCCTCCCTGGGTGTATTTATCTTTTCTGTGTCGGTAAACTTTCTTTGTGTGTGTTTGTCTATTAATTGATACTAGTGGTCGCCCAGTGGTCGAAATTCGACCATAATTCATTTAATTTTTTTAAATTTGAACGTTAATAAGGTTCTTTTGTCAAAAAGTATACCTCTATATTCATTGCATATAATTTTTTTTAATTTTGTTCTATTACGTAAGCTGCGAGCATGTACAAATACGTCATAGGAAAAATACGGTATAGCTTGGTTAAGCCATATCTAAAAAACAATAACGCGTTGTTTGACATTTTCTGCCAAATCTCATACTCCTCCGTGCGCGCAATGTGCTTAAAAAGGGGTACAAAGTTTTTTCTTCACGTATTAATATATAGATAATCTAAATAAACTCCCTCTTGGAGTGGATTTCACTGCGGGGGGATTAAATCAATTACAAATCATCCACTCCGCATTTACTCCGCTAAATTTTTTACAGTATATGAACGTAAACAATGAATGTTTTATTTTGTTTAATTTAATATATTTGTAACGCATATTATATATTAATTTTATCTTTCTGCACTCCTTCTCCATATGAACTTTAATTATGCCAAATCTCATACTCCTCCGTGCGCGCAATGTGCTTAAAAAGGAGTACAAAGTTTTTTCTTCACCTATTAATATATAGATTACAGTATATGAACGTAAACAATGAATGTTTTATTTTGTTCAATTTAATATATTTGTAATGCATATTATACATTAATTTTATCTTTCTGCACTCCTTCTCCATACGAACTTTAATTATGCCAAATCTCATACTCCTCCGTGTGCGCAATGTGCTTAAAAAGGGGTACAAAGTTTTTTCTTCACCTATTAATATATAGATTGCATGCCTTGTGTCTGGCGCAACATAGCCCAATATGCCCTTGCGCCATAAACCCCCCCCCCAAAAAAAAAAAAAAAAAACCAACCAACCATCCTTGTTTCCGCCCATAGCATAGAGAACTTCCTTGTTGTATCCCGTTTATGGTATGGTCCATAGCGTACTTTCGTTTTACTAATTGAACCAGTTCATGGAAGCTAAGTGTACCAACTCATTGGAGCATCTTTGTTAAGTTTTCCAAATAAATAGGAAAATCAATCTGATCTTATTGGTCAAAATACAATTATAAAAGAAATAACTAGATAAATAAATAAGTCTAGACGCCGTATGAATTCAAACTTTTCTGATAACATTAAAGGAGAACTTTAATCTGCACTGTAGTGGAAATAAGTAAATCGAAAAAATAAATTCGTTAGCTGTTAAGTTAATAAAATGTCATTAAAAATTAAAACTAAGCTCCGTGTACTATAAGAATCAGTATAGTTAATAAATATATCGCCGTATCAAAGTGATTCGACTAGAGCAAAATAATTCAAGACCTGTTGACATTTGAAGCTCGAAGCATTGCAAAAAGATATTTTAAATGTTCGTACCTAATTTTTTATTCAGCCCTCGTGTAGCATAAAAATAACTGTAGAATGATAAATAAAAACCTAATTCTTGCATGAGAGGTTTTCGGTGTAAACATACACAAACTTCTGATGACGAAAAAAATATCTTCAGCTAAAAATTCATTTTATTTATCACCATTTTGATCATTTTTGGCGTTAATTTTTAAAATAAGCGACATGCTGAAATTGCATTCGAATAACATGCCAAATTAAGCCAAACATTCAAAATATGTTTTCAAATACTTTACATAAAAACCCTCTCATCAAACGATAAATTAGAGTTGAGAAATAGAGTTGGCCTTTCGGAAGCTGTGTATGTTTCAACCGCTGGCGAACCTTAATTTAATAGTTGAGTTTAAAATTCATTGTTCGATTCCTGGACGATTGTAAAATTTGCGCTTCTGATACAATTTTTACTATCAGATTTCTCAAATTTGCTATTCGGTTAAACTGGAAATTTAATCAAGACCTTAACCCTCCTTTAACTCTGGTCCTGACAAGAGCAAATTCGGAACAGTACAGGGGCATGCATGAAAAGTCGAGCGTTACAAATGTTTTGTCTTATGATTTCAGAACTAGGAGAAACAACCAGAAGATAAATATACCGTCGTGTAGAAAAAGGAAGTCCGTACTTGACATGACATTCTGACCGAGTGCGCAGGCGCTCTGAGCGTGGGGAAGGGGTCCGAATGTCAAAATTCTATGGTGGTGGGCGAGCTTCAGGCTAGTGTAACTTTGGATTGCGTGACTAATGTTGTACTGCGTGACTAATGTTGTTCTAAAGCAACCAAACACCCTACAATCACAGGCCTTTAATCAATAGAATTATCCTTCAATATCAGTATCAAATTACACTTTAATGGTTCAAATTATAAATTAATTGTCGGAATATTCACAATAAACAATCGTTCAAATTTTCTGTCTGCTTTATTCATTCCACAATCCAACATCAGGCCCGAGTATTCAAAACTACGATTTGTGTCATCTACACAACCTACCAAGTTTTTTCGATATTTTTGTATGCTACGGAATGAAAAGAATAAATGTAAAAGTGTATAATTTGTAAACTTAAATAATTCATTTTTTAAGTTACGTGTTTTATAGTATGTCTTAATATACAGGGTGTCCCATAAATTCCGAAATAATTTAAAAATTCATAAAAATTGAAGGAATTGGTATATTTGAATGCGGTTTGCGATAACGTTATTCTCATGAAAGGGGATTTTTTTTGGTAGAGAAAAAAAATTAGTTCAATCCTTTGTCAATAGAGGGCGCTGCACGCAACCAATCACAGAATTCCGTGGAAAACAACGTTTATTTCCATGCAGGCAAATGTTTACAAGCACATCACAGCACTAGAGTACTACTTGTTCGATTAAACTGAGGTAAAACAACTTAACCAATAGTGCTTTATCCACCAATGTCAACATCACAATGAAATCTCAGGAATACGTATCAATCACAGGAAAATTCAGAAATGAACTTTAAATCATACACCCAGCATTTTGTAGCACTCTGATTTGCATATTTCCTGTGATTGGTTGCGTGCAGCGCCCTCTATTGACAAAAGATTGAACTATTTTTTTTTCTCTACCAAAAAAAATCCCCTTTCATGAGAATAACGTTATCGCAAACCGCATTCAAATATACCAATTCCTTCAATTTTTATGAATTTTTAAACTATTTCGGAATTTATGGGACACCCTTTTCAAAAATGAATAGTTAATATAGATGTGTAATAGTAAAGAAAACGTCGAGCATCTCCCAGATGCAGATCTCATTTGTTAAAAAATGATCCACGACTACTAGAGGGTTAAAATATTCCGTAACTAAGAAGGTGTTTTTCTTCAAAGTTTATCAAAACAAAAGACGAAAGACAATTGGAAGATTTTATTGAAATTCTTAGTACAGTAATTTACATTGCATACACACCGACAGTGCTGTTTAATACACACACTGCAGAAAGAGATATATAACATCTACTTTGCTACCGAAGTATTATAAAACTGTTTCAGTTTCTGAAAAGGGAAAATATATTCACTGGTTTCATGAAATATCACTTGAATTACATGAAGACGAGTCTTTCCACTGGGGAAATACACATCGTGGAATGCATGACTCAAACGAGCCCATCAACGAATCTATTTCGATTAGTTGACAACAGTTGACCGAAATAAAGCTCAAACAGAGAACTCTTGTTAACGTTGGGGAATAACCACGCTGAAGTCAAATATGTAATGAAAAATTGCCAAATTAAATTTGACGACACATTCGAGTTATATTTTCTTTAAAAATCTTAATCGCATTGATTGCATTTAAGAAACTTTATTTTTCAAGATGTAAGTTTTGAGTCGAATTTATTTAGCTAAGGATCTAGGTTTACTATGAACATTTTCATAAAATCAGGAGTTGAACCAAATGAAATTTGAACAGAACCAAAGTAAATGCATATCCCATCACTTTTAATGACATATTTTGAATTAAAATTATGAATTTTGCAAGTTTCTGTATGCGTTATTATTCCAAAATTATCATTTTCTCTTATCGTTTATTCTATATGTTCAAATTTGCAAGTGTTTCAATACATTCTAGGAAATTTAACGCATTACCCGAAATTTAATAATAATAAATGCTATTACTAAAACACATATATTATGCATTAACTCAGATGAATACAGAAATCCATATAAAATTCTTTAAAGGTACAGTAATACTCAATACAATATATAACATAATGGCCACTATTCAACTCACTGAAATTACTAAGTGTGATATACATTATACATAATGGTATATTCACGTTTCATTGGTTGCAGTGTTACATGAGACTTAATAAAACATTTATTTAATACAGTTCAAATCACCCAAAGATGAAAAAAAATTATCGTGAAAGGTACAAAATTTAAAGTAATACAATGAGTTAAATTATTGATAGTAAATAAAAAATAATATACAGAAGTTAGACTTTGGTAACTAAAATTAGTTTTTCTATGTTACTTTTTGTAAAAAAGTTTTAAATACTTTCATTTTTATTCTGTATACAGAATTCAAAAAAAGAGTAAGATAAATGTTAAAAATAAAACTTGTTTAATTTCTGATTTTTATTAAACATACTAAAATTTGGCCAGAATCATATTTTTAACTTTTGAATCATTGAATTAAAATAAGATGAATATAAGTGTTAGTATTGAAAACCATTTGAATACATTGTACTCTGCTGTCACTTTGACATTACAAGAGAAAAAATGAAAAAAAAATCGCTTTTGTAAACTAAACCTTTTATTTAGTTCATTCATTCATATCCTCTGAAAACAGGTGATTTCAAAATCATCATTACCAGTTTTGAGTAAAGATAAACTTACTATGAGATATTTACATATTGCATGAGTATACATACATACACATATTGCATAAAATTCAATGAACAAATTCGTCTAGAAGAGTGACACTACTAATAATGAAACTATTTTATCAGGGTATATATTTTTACGTGAAATATACATTTTCAATTAAATAAAAGTATACTAAAGATAATATGCATACTTTTTATACAGATTTATACGAAATTATTCTTTTCATTACAGAATAGCTAATTAAGTTAAATCTGCATATTACGGTATTTTCATATCGCTCTACATTTCTTGCCTCGTAGAATAATAATTACTTAAAACATTAAAACCCAAGGAAACTATTTTATGTAAAGTGACATTTTTCCATTTATGGTGTTAGAGTTAAAGCAGAGCAAGTCTTGATGACTAAATGTTTTCAGGAATCAATGTTCTTTTAATGCAGCTCAAATGTTCTCAAAGCCTTTAAACTATTTACTTCTAATAGATGTATTTTACAGCTAAACAGAGGGCAACGAACAATACATGAAAACACATGTAACTCAACTTAGTAAAAAGGACAGTGAACTTTCAAAAACACCAAAATTGATCGAAAATTTGACATGTTTAAAATTTTAGCCATTAAAAATTAATTGTTATTAAATTCTGTGGATATCAAAAAAAAATTTCGATTAGGCAATTTTTGACGCAGTTACATATACAACATCGAAGATACAGCAGATAAGCAGTAACTTCACAGTAAATCTGCTACGAAAACACCTTTATTCCCTGATTGACATATTTTGAAATTCTGATTTCAAATGTTCCCTGCGCATCTGGTTTTAATTTATTTACTGGACATTTTCTTGGATAACCCTTTAAATCTGTTGCGTATGCTTTCCAAATTTTGAAATTTTGGTTTAGTGTTCCTTAACCTATACTTTTCTGAAAAATTTTAGGTGTTTTAGTGCAAAACTATTTTTGCTTCACAAATAAACGACACACATACTAAATAGAGTTGATTTGATTTACATGCAAGCAAACTATTGTGTGAATTAAAATTTTGACAATACATGGAAAATTAATGCGCATGAAACCAATCAATTTTTGCTTTATCAAAAAATGTTTGGCCATATTTTATACAATAGCTTCCAAAAGGCTTAATTTTTTGGATTTGGCAAGTAAAAACCGTTTTTATTAGAAAAAAGTCTGAAAATTTCACAACTATCGTTAAGTGAAAAAGTTTGTTTTGAAAGTCCACTGTCTCCTTAAATTAGTGACTACGTCAGTCTTATTTTAACCTTATTTTTCATATCTATAAGCATGCGCGTACCCAGAATTGTTTTGGGAGAGGCTGAGAAAGCATTCATAACATGTTACTGGGGCAGGTATTTGGGGTGGAATTTTGTGGATGCATCTCCCTTCGAACTTAATCGATCCCCATTTAATATTCCTCCACCCGTATAGAATAAGATGAGTGGGTTATGAAAAATTAAAAAATTAAACTTTGGGTTGTGCGTGGGAAATTTATACAGATATTATATGATGATGCAGAACAATGAAGCATCCGTTCTGGTTCTCAACAGACTGCCATCCTTACCTGTTTAAGACTGAGAGCTAAAGAGTTGCATAGATGTTGAAAACGCACCTTTCTTAAAAGAAGACGTACGCCACTTGTTACTTCATGTTTCACACCTTTTGTTTTCAGCAGCACCTATCGGCCACCCCATCCCACTGTTCGTTTTGGTGCTACATTACTGAAAAGAGTGGAATTACATTGTTTGTTTGCCACGAGAACTGCCTCAAACGGAAAGTCTGTACCTGACTGTTACCGTGGAAACCAGACGTAGCCCATTTTATGTAGCAGATTCTCGGAATCGAGTTCGCCCCATTGGCCCAGTGCAGCTTAAGTTAACTTTGCCCATGAATCTAATCATTCATTGGATTGTTATATAATTTCTTAGCTAATTTAAAAGATGGTGTTTTCAAGTCGATGAAAGGTTCAAATTTCGATTACTTTTGGAGTGCGCCACTGTCTATAAGAAGTCTAACACTTATGGACCAAAGTCTGTTCGTATGAGTTCCTGGAAGCGTGAACCGAAACTTATTGCTGTGCATGGATTTCGTTGAAATTTATTTCGCTATTCAGTCGACTACCAAAATAAAGCAGTTCTATGTATAAAAATAATTTAGCATTGTGTTATACAAATAGCATTATATAAAAGACAGGTTTTTGATATTCGTTTCTTCCGCAATTTCATGCGCGATGGCACAGTGCATGCAAATATATGTAAATGAGTGTGCATCGAACTCAAACTGCTAGGGAGTGTTGAAAAATATTAACTTTAATTTTCATTCCTTCATGTTAAAGCAAAACGATTTACAAACATACTCAACTTGCTTACTAAAATAGAGTTGGAAATCACTGAAAACTTACAATTAGTGATTTCTTATTGAGTAATAAGTTAGGTATGATAAAAATTCACTGTTTTCAAATTCGCAAGACTCAAAATGCCTTTTAAAAGTGAATTATACAATGAAGTAAATCCCAATATATTAAATAAAATATGTTTTTAAATCGTTGCTCATCCATGTTTGTAGTACATTTTAGCCTAGAAGCAGGATTCTTTAGTAAGCATCAATATTATTAACATCAATAAACTCAAATTTTTCAAAATGTTACATGTCTGAATAGGACAAAGTGAAACAAAATTACGTACAATGGTGAAATGCGAGTTTTATAAATCTATTTGACTTATAAAAATTACTGAATGAAAGTAATATGCTTTCCAAAGCTTTTTGAAAATAGCAGGATAAAAATTAACAGCATTTTAAAATGAATATTAAATAAATAAAGTAAAGGATAAATATAGTATAATTTTTTACAATTAATAATCACTCACCATTATATTACTATTATGTAAAAATTTAAAAATAAATTATTAAAAAGTTATATATATATAACGCAAAGAAGTTCTCAAGGACAATAGCCAGTTGCTACATTTTAAAAATAGACATTAACAAAAAAATGTATCATGTAGTTTTTAATTTACACTTTAAAAATTTAATTCTATTGCCGAAATCAAAGTTTACGTAATACAATTCAAATGAGTGGTTTCGTTTGTCCTTAATTTATTGTAATTAATCCTACAAACTGAATAGCTATCCTAAAGATTATTGATACCGATTTCCGTATCTTTATTCACTCAAAACACAATCAAATCTAGCTATAAAAATATCTCGAATACACAGAAGTATTTTAAAAACAGGCATATTCTTAATACATGAGAAGCTAAGATCTTCAAAAATGCATCTTAAATTTCCTAAAGGTACCATAAAATTTAAATTATGAAATGTATATCAAGTTTCCATTTCGCATGAATATTGCAAAATGTTTTTACATGTATTAAATATTTTTTTATTTTTTTAAAGTTCCTGAAATTATATTTATGCAGTTACGCAAGTATTTTGATTAAATTCATGATTAGCTCACGTTTATGAACCAGCTATTGAATATATTTTTATAGTATTTCTGTCCCAAAGTGCAAAAGAAATGAAAATTAATACGGTATGGTAACATTTTACTAACTGTGAAACTTTTATTCTACGCTGGACACTGAATTGGTTAATTTCCTAAAATAATATCAATAAAGCTGTAAGTTTAAGTTTACACCTTATTTTACAAAACTTCGTAATTGCAAGCATACGTCGGAAATTAATATTTTAGAAATCACGCATACAATAATCCTTACATAGTAATACGGCGTTCAGAAAGATTAGCATATTTTAAAAAATAAGCATAACAGTAAACCATACCTAAATATATTAACAAATTTTAATGTTTTTTTAGAAGAAATGTTTTGAGAAGTAGTCATCCTATCTTTTCACAAACTTTGTAAATTCAAGGAGCCTCTATAGAGTTTGGCATATACTGTATTAGTACTAAAGGAAATTAAAGCTGAAAAAATTTAATAAAAAGGTAGAAATTTAAACATCATACAGTGATTCTAAAATATGCGTCAGAGTTGAATTTGATTTCTTCATTATGCTTCTTTTCTAGCAACTTGTTAAATCTGTACATCGTGAACTAAATACTTTAGATGTTGTTTCCTTGCATGGATTTTTAGATATTCTATTACGCTCATAGAGTTCAAGTGTGAGGTGCATTTTAAATAGGAAAATATGCTGTAAATACGGATGGTCATGTGTTATTAAGTTGTGTAAATATGTTCCCTTTTCATTCTGTTGCTCAGGATAATTCCAAACATCAAAGTTCAAATTGCCCCTGCGTTTCACAAAGTAACTCAGTAACCACCTTCGGAAATTTCCCGTTGGCAATCCTAGACCTATTGCTTGAAGGCACGTATTTAAAGATTTACAAAATCCATTTCCTGGTAACAACTTCAAAAAGGGTTTAGTTTTCCATCGGCGCTTTTGCTTTCGGTCAACTGTACCTATCGTGCTGCCATCTGGTGCGTGTGTGGGAGATTAGTTCATCACATCCTTGTTTGCTAATTTATTATGAGTTTTGTTATCACATTCGTGGTTTATGTACAGAGTCCCCGGCCGGACGTCTGCCCAGTGTGGTGTAGAAGATCCGGCTCAGAGCAGCTGTGGCGTCTGTGGTGTGAAACCTAGGAAATCAATTTCAACCTTCAATCAGCAATTAATAATGATGTACGAGTATAAAAAATAAGGAGCCTGTGTGGGTAACCGAGAGCTTAGCGCTCTGACCCTCGTTCAACAGGCTCTAGGTTTGTACCCAGTTCTTTGTATGAATGCTTATAGTGGTCCGGAATCTATTCTAAGCCGTAGGTCCCGATGTTTGAAAATCATCGGGACTACGGCAACCTCTATCTACGGACCTACGTCGACCATTTTTCTATCAAGCTAAATGTAGGTAGAGGTAATGTTTTTGAAGCGGAACGTGTTTCTTGTTCAGTTATTTTATGTTTTTCAGAAAATTTATAACTTTTTTACCTAGAGCTCAGTACAATTTACTATTTTATTTTAGGCAGTAAAGATTATTCTTTTTAGTGTTGAGGGGACACAGTACCTTATTATTTTTTATTTCAAATTTACAACCAAATGTTTTAGTGTACCATTGAACATAAAATATACATTACAAAAGAAAATTTTATTTTTTCCGAAACAATATTTAAAATTTTTCAATTTTTTTCAAAATATTTCAATATTTTAAAATTTCCTACTCCTGCAAATTTTAATTTTTTAAATATTTTTTCTTTGTAGTGTTTTTCATAATTTTCTACGTAGATTTGAATGCACTACTGTTATTTATGTTTTACAAATATTTTTATAGCAGGCACTGAAAAAAGTCATAATTGATTTTAATCAATTTCTTAAAAATCAACCATACTAAATCCTTTTATTCCATGCACAAAATCATCAACTACATCATAAAAATAACCACAAAAGTTTCAAATATCTATAATAATTGTAAAAAACATTAGCATTTTAAATACACTGTAGTTATAAAAACAGAAAATTGAGGAAATAATGACTTTATTATCAGTTTCATATGTGACATTCGATGGGAAACTTCAATAACTCCTAAACAATGTATCTACATTTATGCAATTTTCCACATACACATTTTAATATAAATGTGCAAATATTTTTAATTCTTAAGAGTTAATAATATAAGACAATAAAAAAAATTGGCACTTTTGGTCACTTTAAGTTCCATGAAATCCTAAATTATATATGCTCAATTAAAAATTTAATCATGATTTAAAATTGGAATCCACTACATTATCGTAAAAAAATTTTTACCTGTCATGTAAGTGTGGGATAACGATATTCTAACTTAGAAAAAACACTTACATTTTCTTGCAATATGTGTCCTATTTCTGAAAATGGAGGTCGTTGATCAGGACGCCGATACCAACATCGCTTAATCAAAGTCTGTAAAGAAACAAGTAACATAAATTAATTGAAAACTTACCAAGTTTAACTGACGCAAAAGAGGGATAAGCTAAACATTTTCGCACCCTCCAAAGCATCAACCTTACTGTTTTATGACACATAAGTTCCAAAATCGTAAAATGATCTTTACCTTTTTTGTGTACGATCATCGTATTTGAAAATGTGTCCGAAAACTAAGATAGTCAACACAGTTTTACCTAGCATGAAACATTTTCATAAACAGATAAGACTAGATGGCATAAGGGAGTAAATGTACCTTGAGACCGTTGATGAATCGGAAGTTGTGCAAAGGCGCAGTTTTACCCGTTGAGACTTGCCATATGACGGCATGGGGTGGCTGGTCGTGGAAGGCAAACCGTTCCGCGAGCAGTTCGAACAGAAGAGATCTAAGAAGAGAAAAAAGATCCATGAAGTTCACCCGATATCTTAACATTAGCATCCAGTAAATCAATGAGTATTATTTTCAAAAATCTACTTCATATTTTTCCAAATTGGCGCAGAAGGAATTTGGGGGCAATGGAACCCAGGATAAATAGGATACGTTGAGGCACAAGAGTGGTTAGTAGGATGCTAAAAAATTGTCACCCAAAACTTTTTTAAACAAACACTTATCCACTTGACAATGCAGACGCACTATAATGATGCGCGATCAGTGATTCCTCTATTTAACCCACCGAGTGGTTTTGACGAGATATCTCATCTATCAAGATCTGACCAATTTTGCTAATGACGAGATATCTCGTCATCCAGATATTGCTGATATTTTGATGATGATGAGATCAAGATCTGGTCAATGGTCAATTATCTTCTAATGACCAGATATATCGTCCATCAAGATTGGGTCTTTTTTGGTAATAACGAGATACCTCGTTGAAACAATCACCAGGAGGGTTAAAAAGAATAACTGAGTGCAAATAGTTGATTGTGTAAATGAAGTGTAGTGTAAAAGTTTGAAGAGTGGAGTGCCAGCTCAGGTGTTCACCTCGTCATCTGACCGTGGTGCAAAATTACGAGGAGCTGTCTTTGGATCATTCTCTTCGGGATTGATCCTGGACCGTCGCCAATAGCCCATTGTGTTGCTTCAGTACGACGTTAATTAACTATCTACCTAACTGATTCTAACCAGAAATCCTTCGATCCAGAAGCCAGCACCACTAAACAGATTGGTCGTGATTGTGAATAGTAAAATAAATTCGAACCTATTTTAGATGCTTTAAGACTATTAACTCACCCGAAGGCAAATATATCAGATTCTTGAGTGTAAGGTTGAGTAGTTGAAATAAGAGGAGGATTTATCTGCAGAGAAGACATCAACTCAGGACTAATGTAACTAAGGTGCCCACGTGGAATACAGCCGTAGTCATATCTGAAATAAAAGTAATAACGAAATTTATTTCAAATAAATACTAGTTTAACACTGACTTTCGAAAAAATGCAATGCCATTTTTGAACAGAATGCATATATAACTCACCTGTCTAATTGTTTATCTGCCATACCATGGTCCATGATGCACACTTTCACTCTACATTCTAGAATGATGTTCTTAGAGTTGAGATTCTTATGAACAATCCCCTTAGCGTGCAAGTATCCCATACCCTGTATTCAAAGAGAAAATAAGCTTTTGCGCACACTCTTAAATTATACAATTTGATAATACACACTTAAATATACACACTCTTAAATTTACAATTTGAAAATTTAAATAATATAACTTCCTGATTCCTGAAGTACTTGTCTGGGTACATTGAAAGAATGAATTTTTTACCCTCAAAATAACGAAAGTACATTCATCAATTCTTGCTGTCCCCATTCAGTAACATTCTAATGTTTGACATATGAAGGTCCCGAAATGAGCTGTATCCCAAAATGGATAATGTATCCATTTGATGATATTATCTCAAATTATGTATTAGCTGTTTAAGGTACTTTGAGACAGAAAGGACAGAAAAAACTTAATTTTTGAGAATATGGATCCCCATGGGATAATGCCCCAAAAGAGTAATGTATCCATTTGGGACATTACCCCACATGGGAACCCATTTTTTAAGTATTGTTTATCATTTCTTCTTAAAATATCTTAAATAGCAGCTAAAATAATGTTTGAGGAGAGAATTTTTCTAATGACTACAGAGGCTTAAGTGTTACCTAAACTGTCTATCAAAATTCCTTAAAATAATTCATATTTTATACTATTATTGAATATAAATTTTAGTATTTGTAAATGAGGGGGTTCATTTTTATTTTAATATTACCATTACAGTAGTTTATCGAATTGCTATGATCAAGAAATACTAGTGAGAAAAAAATGATTTAGATATTAGTAAAAAATGGTGTGATGTGTTTTCTGCAGCATGTGGTATTAGTTCAATAATCTGAAAGAAATGTTAAAAGCTTATCCGAAATTCACTGGTATTTTTAGGGTAATTTAGGGTTTAGTATTTAAACACTTAACTAAAAAATATTTCACATTAGAGGATATTACAAATTAAATTGTGAAAGACCAGCAAGAATACACAAACTCTGACTAACTTAAGACGATTAGAATGGAAGATTACCAATAGACGTAAAACCTCTCCAATACCATTTATTCTAATGTATTCATTTGTTGTTTCAGAGTGTAATACGTTGAACATGTGATATAATTCCCTTTCCAATAAAAATTGCTCAGGAATAATTAATTATTAGAAAATAAATCTTAATAATAAATATTGAATGTTAGCAATACTTTTTATAACGGGTAACAAACATATGTTTATTTATAAAAACCATTTATAAGTAAATCTTACCTGAGATATCTGACGAGCTATATTGTGCTTGGAATGGAATGGCAACCTGTGTCTTTTGAGATGCAAATACTCAAAGAGTGTAGGCCCTTTCCGCATGCTAAAATAAACAACAGAATTAAAACATTTCTTCACTTATAAGAAAAAGAGTGAAACTTTCAATGCTAGAAATAGAACGATACACGAGCAAAGCTACTTTTCGAATAGATTGTGTAATAATGCCAAAAACTAGATTCTCACAATCATTAGACTTCTATTCAAGATTTATTTCAGGCGGATTATTTATTTTATTGACCATCTGACACTTGCTCTTTTTACCTACCAACTAAGATTCTTCTTTCGTAGTTGAGAAAAGGCTATCCGTGATGTAGTTAGGTATGTAGTTTGGGTTTTATGGCACAAGGTCCAAAAAAGGACAAGCTGCGCTAAGTGCAAGAAAAAATAAAAAAAGCAATAAATATAAGAAATACCAAAAGAAAAAGGGAAACAATTCAAAACAGAGTGGTCAAAAAGATTCTCGTGGGAAGACCTCACCTCCAAAAAGGCAACCACAACGAGGGAGGAAAAACAGCAAAAAGTACAGGCGATGTTAACACGAAACGGAGGAAAAATCACTAAGTACCTTGGGATTGTGATGTCCGTGTTTGTTTCAAGAAAGTAAACCTTCTGAGGGATATTAGCGATGTGAACCACTTACAATTATAAATCGTTTATCACTGGATTGTTGAATGGTCTACTAAACTAATGAATTAAGAATACTATTAATAAAAAGATATCTAAAAAGCCTCAAAGAAGGTGCTATAAATTCCGGGACTAGCTGTTTCCAGACTTCTATAGAACTTTCATTGTCTTAAACACAAAAAAGAGCTTTAGGTAAATTCTGCGACTAGCTGTTTTCAGCCCTTTTCTCAACAAATGGGCTTGTTGTCTGAAGCACAAATAAGGGGCTTTATGCACATTCTGGAGTTAGCGGTTTGAGATCTCAACCTAAAAACCGGCCTAGGGTGCAGTACAAATTTTAAAGATATTGTCGTTCATGATATTCTGCAGACACCTGTATCACACTCGTATAATGACACTTTCTGACTGTCCACTGATTGTGTCTGGAGTTCATAGGTTTTAATGGTCCTTTAGTTTTGCCAGTCTATTTGAATATCACACATTTAGATATAGGCAATTGGAATAATAGAGCCGACTTATCAATGGGAATAGGTTTCATGACTTCTCCCTCAGTGGAGGATGAAAAACATTGATTTTTATGTAGTTATAAGAAGGAAATAGGACCAAACATTCCTCTTTACAATGAAGAAAAGAAATTAAGTTCCATCAGTCCCCTTGTTCACATATGTGCCATTTAAAGAATACACAGCAGGGAATCATGACCGGAAAATGTGGCATTATGAAATACAGTGCAACTTGGATAAAACGAACGTCTCTAATTCGAAATCGTCGTTAATTCCAAGATTTCTCTTAGTCCCTTGAACTTCTCATTAAATCAATGTTAAAAAATCGTGGATAATTCGAAGTTCAACTTCCTTAATTCGAAGTTTTTTATAAAAACTTTCGAACCATAACGACTTTTCGGCCTTTCATCGTTAAGAACTCATCGCCGGAATACCCCCACTTGTTCGACACGTGAAATAAGCTACAGTACATGTAATATGTACTGTAGCTTACGTAATGTAAATCTTATTTTGTTTACATACATATAATGTTTAAGTCTTTCATACCATGATCTTCCTGAATAAATATTTACTTATTGACAGAATAATCTTTTCAAGCATTCAGTGGACCTGAAATTAAAGTTAAAGTTAATTCGAAGTTTTGGATAATTCGAATATTTTTAGTGGTCCCTTTAGCTTCGAATTATCCAAGTTGCACTGTATTAACACAATT
This sequence comes from Meta bourneti, assembly GCA_933210815.1. NCBI lineage: Eukaryota > Metazoa > Arthropoda > Arachnida > Araneae > Tetragnathidae > Meta > Meta bourneti. The sequence goes on along the minus strand of OW119923.1, from coordinate 30,094,981 downwards.
CATTAGGATCCTAACATTTCGCAATCAGCCCTTACATCAACCCATAGCGACGTCTTCTATATCACAGGTAGAACAGATTTCTTTGTTTAAAAACTATCTGAAAGTGGATGGCATGTAAAAATTCACCATTTGCTTAACAAAGTTTTATTAGGAATACATTAAAGATGAAACTTTCTTTAGAAATCTATTTGTACCTAGTTATGACAGCCAGTCTTTCAGGTTCAATGCAGGCTCCCATGAAGAGGACAATGTTCTCGTGACGAATCATGCCCATCTGAGCCACTTCATCCAGGAAATGGTTCAGTTCCTCACTACAGCTCCCGTGAAAGGTGTAAATAAGCACCTCTCCATACCATCGCCCTCTGCAATAAAAATGACATTGATGCAATGTGGAAGAACTTTCACTACGTTTTATAAAACTTAGTTTCATTTCGAATATTTTTTACTCAATTCAAATTAGATTCGTTGTTTTTCCAATGTAATTCTATCTTTAATCACTTGACATCTAACCATATGCACTATAGCTTTCGTATGAAAAATTTTATTTTGGCGGTTTCACATAGGTAAGTTCTATTAGTTTGTTAGTATTCGTTAATAATTCCGTTTTGATTTATTTGCTTTGATATTTTCAAGGAATGCTGAACTTATTAAGATTTTCTATCGCTTTTGATACTTTTAACTAAAACTTCGTGCTTGTAAACTTCGTAAAATTTGAAAAGAAATCCAAAAGTTTAAATTCGATATAATATCTCAAACAGTTAATTTTTCACTTTTATACTACTTAATCTATTCGTTTTAATAATATAGAAAAGTGAGAGAGATAATGGAAATCTAATATTTCAACAGTTACCAAGAGAATGCACTTACTTATAAATATCACCTCTGCGACCATTTCGAATCCTTTCTTTGAATTCTATGTCACCAAACGGAATATACCATTCTCTTAAAGATTCTTCTCCACTTTGAGAATCACTTCTGAAGTCACTGCAATGAAGAACACAAAAAAAATTTAATGACATTTTAGCTTAAACTGTAGGCAAATTAAAACTAATTCGATATCTGAAAATGAATACATTATCTGAATGTATTAAATTCCAATTGGAACTCTGAAGCATTCGCAATTTTTGGTTCGATCGTCAGTTTCCCCATGTAGACATAACATAACTTTAAAAATAAGAAGAGAAAACTTTACTAAGAAGTTCTGAGGAAAATATTTAGTTTTTCCAGGCAATAAGAATTACGGTATGTTGCAGAAAACCTTTTTGGTGAAATTTTTAGGACCATATTACAATGTTTGGTACACTTTTTACTTATTTTTAGATAAAATAAATCATTCACTTTGCAATGCATGAATGATTCACGCTCTGCTTGTAAATAACAATCATAAAGAAACTCACCTCAATGTAAAACTTTCGTCTGCTTCTTCAATGCAATCCGTTTCTCCTTCATCTACAATTTCTTCTGGAAAGAGTAAAGATGAGTGTAACTTAAAAGTAAATATATCAAACACATATTCATACTAAACTTTAGAAAGACGTGTGAGTGACAGTGAAACTTTGACTACTAAAAAGTACTTCATGGTGGAGTTGAGGAACAATGCTACATATACCTATTGTACTATAAAATCATTTTTATACTGGTAGCTAAGTTCACCATAATATTCCCATCCAGGATTTAACAGTGGCTGAATTCGATTGTTGTTACCAGTAGTCGGCTTGGTGTGGAAGTTTGGAGCGTGGGGTGCCGGCTCAGATGAGACCTCGTCCTCTGACCATGGTTCAAAATAAAGGTGTTCTTGGATCTTTCCTTTCGGTATTGATCTCAAACCGTGGCTAATAGCCCGTTGTGTTGCTCCAGTGCTATGTTAATTCAACTACTTACCCACTTAGCACTACTTTAGATTGCCAATTGTGTGAAAACGTGAGAACTGTATTAAGATCATAGGTGTACTTGCATATGCGTGGGGTCATGCAATAGATGATTGCGACCTTTGACAATTCTGCAATTCTTTGACTGCCATTAACAGTCGAGTGTATATTGCAGCTGAGTAGCAAGGAAGAGTGAAGCCATGATAGGAATAGGAGCAATGTCTGTTATCACAGGGCTTCAGAGAGTTGTTGGAAGTGATTAGCATTGAAAGGGCAATTCAACTGTTCATCAAGGATTATCCATCGAAGTGCGAGCCAGTTGAGGCGAGTGCCATCTGGAATATGTCAGAAGACTTGTTTTTGAAAGCGCGCGTATTCACATCACGTCTACCAGTCACCAATTTAACAAGACGCGTGAAAGACGGAGCAACTTTGTCGAACTAAAAGTACTTCGTGATGGATTTGGGTTACAATGCTATATATAACATTTTATTGCAAGTCAATTTTGGTAGGGATGACTAAGTTTACAACAGAACATAAACAAATAGATATTTTATGTTCTATGGGTTTTCGCTTATCAAATAGCACAAAGTATTACCTAATATAGTTCCAGCTTTCCCCGCAGGTGGCCAAGTGGCACAAAGGCTCTCATTCTGGCATTCCCGACTCTCGATGCTCAGTGTCTTGGCCTTGGTAAGGCATGGAGGCCTTGCGAACGTTATGGTCGTGGCTTTTGCGTCCAGGGCGCTTCTCTGGGGGCCGAAGAGGCCCTTGGTGCCGGGAAGCCACCCGATGTCGTTGTGTCTCAGAGATGGCTTTGGGGACACCGCTGGGTGCCTCGCTCTGTCACTGAATGGCAGATCAGATGGCGGTTTGGCGAGCACGCTGTTGGCGATCAGTGAAGATTTGGCGACGTCACGTTCCCTATACAAAAGAAAGTTCTTTCATTAAAAATTACGTGGCAGATCTCTAGAATAGTGGCACGCCAGAAAATTGAACATAAAAAAATTTTATTTAATCTATTACGATATTTTTATGCTAGAACACAATCGAACAAGCATAGAAACAAGGTCTTCCCAGGCAGAATGTACTCGAATAAGAAATCGACTTTCTTTTAAACCCTCGATCTCTTTCCAAACGTTTCCATAGATACCCAAACCAAAGGTAGACATTTATGTCATGACTTAGTTATCTCCACGGATTCGGATTATCGAAAACCAACAAAAGCTTCTGCGGGTTAAAGGGAACAACAATGAACTATGCCTTAGAGTATCCCCCTACAAACTGCGTTGCCCACTTTCAATACCCACCTCAGGATAGTTGAGCCTATCACAGAAACATAACAAGTGCAAAGGGAACAAATAAAAAATTATTGATATATCAGCTGGAACTTTATAGTAACATGAACTAAACTCGACTCCCAAATAATTATGATCTGTCCAATAAGAAATCCCAGCAGTGATTTTGAGCTCGTAAGAAACTGATCATCTCTTAACTCTTTGAGGCACACGACTTTAAAGAAAAAAAACAAGTTGCACAGAATTGTTTATTCACTTATTCAGCTTCAAAAATTAGTATGAAACATCAAATATCATGTTTTTTATAATAAAACGATTTATTCCCTCATAATAAATTTTTGTGGAAAAACCATTTACCTTTACGAAAGACAAAAACTCATTGCACAACACAATTCGACAACCTTAATCACAACAGTGTCGACAACTTACTTTTGCGTTTTGACACGTGTAAATTTTTGTTTTCAGTTATTTACGTATTTAGCGTTAGTTCATAGCATTGCCAACTCAAAGAAAAACTTTAAATAAAATATTAAACTGTATGATATGAGTAATTTCAACTTTTGAGGTGGGTTAAAATATATCCCACCATGCATTAAAAGCTAAGCAAAAAAGGTGGGACAGTTTTTAACCCACCTAATCACCTAAGGGGAACCACTAAACTGGTAAATTCTCAGAAGGATAGGCACGTGGGTCTTACAGAGCTCAATATATAAGAAAATGACTTTCCTTGCAATCCTGTAAAAGAAACCAACCAATGCTCCTGTGAGTTGGAGAGAACACCCATGCACTAAGCTTTAGAGCAGTGGTTCCCAAAATTTTCAGAGCCCAGTTGGTAGAGTCGCGGATTAGCAATCGGAGGGTCGCGAGTTTATGATTCGATCCAACCAATGACCGTCGTGTACGTGGGGCTGGTGCGCGTTAAATCGGCCGTGGTCTCAAATGTTCTCATATTCACTGGTGTGGACATTTGGAGAGTGGGGTGCCAGCTCAGGTGTTGACCTCGTCATCTAATCGTGGTTTAAAAGTACAAGGTGTTGTCTTCGTATCTTTCTCTTCGGGATTGATCCCAGATCTTCGCCCAATAGCTCATTCTATTGATCCAGAACGACGTAAATTCAATTACTAAACTTTTCAGTCCAAGGCCGTCCTTGAAAATTTTAAGTTTTTGCTGACACCTTGAGATTATAAAATAAAATGGATCATAATGTCGACCTGCATAATATCAGAATTATCCTTGTTTTTTAAATTAATATAGGAAGTAAAATACACTGCTGGCCACCGTAAATGCAACACCCTGAAGGAAGCATGCAAATAATATGAAATTTACAACATGCATTAGCGGAGGTGAGATATGCAAATGATTAGAATTTCAGCGCAGACGCACATCACGCGCGCCTGTGGCGCCACTTCAAAGCGCTATTTAAGGCTTGGAGATTTCGACGATTTCAAGTACGGCAATTGTGTTTTTCTTGTGGTTTTTTCAAAAAAACGATCAATTATGCCTCGTAGAAAACAGCGATCATCTTTTGATCAAGTATCCGAGTTCGACAGAGGAAGGATAGTGGCCTACCGAGATTGTGGATTATCTTTCAGGGAAATCGGTAGTCGTGTTGGACGAAACCAAACAACTGTAATGCGGATATGTGATCGTTGGATGCAGGAGGGTACGACGGACCGACGTGTTCGATCGCATCCACCTCAGTGCACCACTTCACGTGATGACAGGCATATTGTGCGTATGGCAGTGACGGATCGCTCAGCCACATCACGAACCATAGCACAGCACATTCAGTCTGTACCGCATCATCCAGTGTCTGCGCGTACCATTCGACGCCGTTTACAGCAGAGTGGTCTGTCCGCAAGACGTCCATTGCTTCGTCTACCCTTGACGCAGAACCACAGACGTTTCCGCCGCCAATGGTGCGATGAAAGAAGGATGTGGACGGCAGAATGGAATGAAATTGTCTTTACTGACGAGTCACGCTTCTGTCTGCAACACCACGATGGTCGGATTCGAGTCTGGAGACACCGTGGAGAGAGGATGCTGAACAGCTGCGTTATGCACCGCCACACTGGTCCTGCACCGGGTATTATGGTATGGGGCGGTATTGGATATCACTCTCGCACTCCTCTAGTACGCATTGCTGGTACTTTAAACAGCCAGCGCTACATCTCCGAGGTGTTGGAGCCAGTTGTCCTTCCTTACCTTCAGGGCTTGCCCACAGCCATATTTCAACAGGATAATGCGCGACCACACGTGGCACGCATTGTCCAAGGGTTCTTCGTCAATCGCCAGATTGAATTGCTTCCCTGGCCAGCTCGCTCTCCGGATCTTTCGCCGATAGAAAACATGTGGTCCATGGTTGCTCAACGATTGACCCAGAATACATCCCCAGCTGCCACACCAGATCAACTTTGGCAACGTGTGGAAGCTGCTTGGTCTGCTGTACCCCAAGAACACATCCAAAGTCTCTTTGAATAATTGCCGAGGCGTGTGGCAGCGGCGATCTCCAACAATGGCGGCTACTCTGGCTACTGATTTTGGCAGGAACCACACTTCACAGAAGTCTATAAATTTAATCATTTGATACTTGGTCAACATGTTATCTACAAAATAAATTTTGTTGTGATATCTCTTGTCTTTCTTGGTGTTGCAATTTGGGTGGCCAGCAGTGTATTTATAAATCTATAAAACGTTACACATTTAGAGCTATATTAAAAACTGTAAATTCGAATAGATGAGTTTTCCGATATGCAGAAGCATGTATTTAGTCCTTCTAATAAAACTTCTTTTAGAAATATATTTCTTTTAGTTATGAAGGTATTGTAGTTAGGGTATTATATCACAATCATCAGTCACTGATAAATGCTCCCTTAACTGCAAGAGTATAGTTGCTCATTTTTGGAACGTATAATAGACATGTTTTAATAATCATTTGTTTGAGCACATAACATTTTTTTAAATGAAAGAATCGAAGAAATAACGATGGATAATTTTATTTTTCTTTGAAAGTTCTCTATTTTGGGTAGTGAAATATGGCATGCTGATCCGCAGACTCCTGAAGCCTTGTCGTGGACTCCTGAAGCCTTGTCGTGGACTCCTGAAGCCTTGTCGTGGACTCCTGAAGCCTTGTCGTGGACTCCAGCTTGGGAATCACTACCTTAGAGTCTCCTTACAGCATTTTTGCTTAGCATATTATACATATGGATTTGAGATAGGCATTTCTGCTTTGTTTACCACTTGATGGAGGCCTGCTTGACCAACTTGTCCCTCCTGAGACGCGCAGTGTCTCTATCTGGAGTGCTGGCGGGAGACATGAAGGAACTGCTGTGAGACGAGACGCTGCTGCGAGGAGACATCATCTCGCTGCCCGATTCGTTGGCTGCCCGCTTGTAGGCCATGCGCTGCCGCAGGAGCTGGTTGTACGCCTCCCTGTGCGTGCTGATGAGGTAATGCTGTTGCTGAGTCTGCTGCTGCTGGTGAGGACCGTAGTAACTGTTCGTGTACATTTGCCTGCGGGTGCAAAATCTCATGTAAATAGATGTCGGCAAAACTGGTATTTTACTGTAAAAGTTATTGCTGAGTTGTGATAACAGTTACGATTAACCGTTATATTATACGTTCGCAACTGACGCTGAGAGTTACAACTAAATTTAATGGTCCATTACAAATTGATGGTAACGGTTAATTTTAACATTTAAATTAATTATTAAGTGGTTAGTTTAAATAGGTTAATAATTCACCTTCTAGTGCGTGCTAATTAAGTAATGATGCTGCTGCTGTTGGTGAGGACCGTAGTAACTGTTCGTAACAAAATCTCATGCCAACAGTCTTACCAATGTCTCTCAGACATTGGCAAAACTGTTATTTTACGGTAAGAGTTATTGCTGATTTGTAATAACTGTTACTATTAACCGTTTTGTTATCGGTTGGCATCTGAAGCTGACAACTACAACTGAATTTAATGGTCTACTAGGAATTTTGGTAACGGTTAAGTTTGACAATTTACATTAACCATTAAGTAGTTAATTTAAATAGTTCAACTCCATGTGCGTGTTTATGAGGTAATGCTATTTTCTTGTCTGCTGCTGCTGGTGAGGACTATAGTAACTGTTCGAGCACATTTGCCTGCGGATGCAGTTTGGAGAATGTGGTGCCGGTTCAAGTTTTGACCCCACTATGTGACCGTGGTTCAAAATAAAGTGTTTTTGTCCTCGTTTCTTTCCCATTAAGATTGATCTCGAACCTACTCCAATATCCCGTCGTGTTGTTAAGTCAATTACTTATCTGTGGCACTCCCATCTACAACTTACCGACCCCTAACCCGAAACAAACGAAAAATCAATCTGGCTTACTTCTGGTAGTTCTTGATAAGCGTCTTCAACTTCTTCTTCGTCTGCTTGTCCTCCATGTTGAGGTTGAGGCCGAATTTCCCCTTGATGTGCTTCTCGGATGTCTTGCCCACCATCTCCCGGGTTCGCTTCCGGTGGGATAGCCACTGCACGATCTTGAGGAGTCCGGCCATCGCCACTCCGGGACTTGGGTGGTGCATCTCGGAGTGGTAGGCCTCCTCCGCGTCGTACGAGGCAGGGGAATCTGTAGGGCGACGGTGCTTCCGGAACCATGGGCTGCCCGGGGACCGCCAGCTCTCCGCTTCCTCTGCGCAAGATAGAGGGCTGATAAACACACTACATTGCTCACTATTATTATTAATTAATATCAATCAAAAAATTGAAAATAATCATTAATGTTTGAGGAGTCGGATGTTGGGATATTAATTTGTCTATATTAGTCTCTATTTTCGTCAGCAGCGTCCTTAAATCTCCACAGTCAACTATTTGCAGTTGGTTCCTCTTTTCAGTTAATTGAATAAATGTACCACTGTAGTGTGTGTGTCTATATGGTCAAATGGATAGTGTATTTTTAAATCATTTCTAGGAGAGTAATTTTTCAGCATATTCTTATTGCCCACTTTTGCTCCTCAACATCCCTTATTTCTCCTGAGGCCAGCATTCTCCTACCCGAAGATTCTTTTAGCACATACAGGGATCTTTGTACCTTAACATCCTTTGTCAAATGAACTTCAACAAGGTAATCTTTCTTCTCACCGGATCTGCTTCAGAGCAATTATTTTTGCTTGTCTGTTCAGAACAAAATGTTTTGGTGTATCCTATTTCGGTACACATGAAATTTACATTTCAAGAGAAAAAATCATTTTCTTGAGTAATAATTCAATAATGCTCAATATTTTATAATTATCATTACTTTCGAAAATCTTATTGTTTTTCAAAGTTTTTTTTTAATTCCTTTTCTTTGAAGTGTTGCCCACATTTTGTGCATGGGTTTGTGTTACCTATTTTTTACAAATGGTTAAAATAATTTCAAACTAAATGAAATCCGATCTAAATAATTGCAACAAGTTTTAACTCAAATTAACCTTCTATAGATTTACGAATGAACTATACACTATTTAAGGCTGTTCCTTTTTATGTTTGCATGTTTCTTTCAGTGAAATGCCTTGCTTTTACATTATCTGAATTGCAGATCATAAAAATGCTTAAACTGCTATAGAATTTGATACAATTAAATTATACAAACACATTAGTATCTACAACAAAACGCACCATTTGAGTTCATTGTTTCCGACTATACAATTCAAAACTTACTGGGCTTGAGAACAGGCTGTGCATAGGTTTCCGTGGTATCTGATGCATTTGCCTTACAACTCTGACTGGTGTGGAACAAGCAATGCTTGTGAGTCAACTCCCTAAAAAGATATTAAACATTGAAACGAATCTAGGCCAATACTAAAATAAACTTCACAAGTTATTTTATCTTAACAATTCAGCGTTAAAACTAGAATAACTAGCACTGGTGTATGCGTATCATGCCCAAAAATAAAATATGACAAAGTTAAAACTATATTATTTATTAAATATAGCTTAATTTGGCATTCGTGAATCGAATTGAGCGTCTACGTCCCGTTACGGGAGGTAGCTAGACTTTGACCTTCTTACATGATCACGGATAAAGAAGAGGTATCTACACGATATGTCTACGGAACTGAGGATGTAAACGAAGAGAGCCTGGAAAAGTATTTACAATTAACGCTGAGATAGTAATATTCAAATGAGATGTTTGAAATGGAGCTTGAATAAAATGAAAGGCGAAAATAATATAATACTACGTGAATTGAGCTATGAAGTAAAAGGGAAAGATTTTAGGCATGACATACATATGTCAGCAATTTTTATAGAAAAACTATATTTATTAAATACTGGAGAGTATTTATTATTTATAAAAAGGCAGTAAAAGCGAAATTATAGTTGAGATATTTTAATAGAAGATATTTGCATTTGTGGGTGAAAAGTTTAAGCGAATTCATTTGAAGTGAAAAATTTGGAATTTGGAGTACTTACACGAAAAAGAATTACGAAATTCACTGATAAAATGTAACTAATTTATTTCTACTAAATCATCAGTACAGTTCAGATAAGTTAAAATTAATTTTTTACTTGAAAAACTATCAAGCCTATATTTCAAAATAAATAATTGCTTCCTTATTATTCTAAAAAAGGAACATTTACTTACCCGCATTGCTTACATCTGTAAATTGAGAAATAAACCATTTTTTGGCACTTTATACAACGCCGAGGACCTGATAGCGTTCGACTCAACCTAGAAGAAATCAAAACAAAAAATTTATTCTAACAATTACTACTTTTCCAAATTTATATTATTCAAACTCCTTCTTAGTTGTAACTATTCAAAGTAACTTTCTCCTTTTTAGCTATTAATTAGAATAACTCGTTTTCAGTGCTATTTTAAATAACTGATTCACAAATTCACACTTCACCACCTTAAAGGAACAGGTCTATCATTAATTCCACTTCAATTACAAATCTTTTGCAACGATTTTTTATCTACGTTACCTCTAACTCAACCAAATAATATTTCATTCTGTAATGCACTCACTCATAACGGTTTAAAAGTCTTGCATAAACATATTTTTCAGCTATAAATTGTTCTTACATCTGTATTTAATCTAGAAGTAGCGTTAAGAGAATTTTAAACAGTAATATAATATAATAGAAAGTAACTTCTACTGTTTTAGAACTTTTTCGTAATGATCTAAGGAACAATGAATTACCTTTTTTAAAAGCATATTTTCGGGAGGCTTTATATCCAGCAAACAAAATCAGAAATGTGTTTGTTCTTATTTGAGGTAGTATTATTATAAATCTATCATTTTAGCCATCACAAGATACTTAATTATCTTCCCCATTCTGTACACCAGTGCAACAGAAATTGCAGAACAAAATGAAACATGCAAAATGATAAATAGTAACAATTTTTTCGTAGCATTGTAATAAGGAAAGAATTTCCAAGAAGCAATGGAAAGTCAGTTTTAAAATATCCACAATTGTAAAAATAACCATACTATAGCATTTGCAATACATAAAAAAGCACATGCATTGAATATATATGTAAGTTGTTTTATTTATATTGTGTTACTTATAAAGGAAAAACGAGTTTTACAGAGCTTCAAAGTTTCTCTGTGACGTGTGTATTGCTGGGAAGAACGTTTTTAATTCGTAATCCAAAATGAAATGGATATGCGGGTTTGTTTGTTTTTCAATCTAATATCCTTTTCTAACTGTACGATAGTTAATAAGATAAGGGTCTACTATATAAATATGTAGGTGTTTCCTGAAAATGAAATTTACTAGATTATTTTCCTTTTTTTCGTAGAGTAATCTAAATAATCTCTGTCGAAACGTGAATTACATAGAAAATTTAAAAACATAATTTATTTTATTTGTGTGTTGTACTTGATTAGAATATCTTTGTAGTAAGAAACTGTGCAAAAATTATATAGATAGATTTCAGTTATCCGCTCACTTACTTGTTTGTTTAAGTGTGCTCGCTTATCTATTTCTTTTTTTAAGTAGAATTTAAAAATTCTAAATGTTTTAGTTTGCCTTGAACTTTAGTGTTGTTATAAATACAGCACAACAGAGAAAATTTTGAGATAAACTATATCATGCATTCTATTGACATATAACGATTCTATGATTTTTCGAGTATCAAAATCAAAAGCCTCCTTCCAACAACTTGTTTTACGATTAGGTATAGCTAAACAATTTTGGATTGAATTCCACATTGCACGATTCTAAGTCCTCACAGGTTTTAAGTAGAAAATACTATAGCTATTGTTATTCGTCAGTTGTCTGACATTTATTTTTGAACAGTGGCTGGGATTTTTTCGATTTTTGAGACGGTACCTTTTAAACAAGTTTTCGTATTACGCTTACAATAAGCAATGATAATTTTATTTGAAATGAAGGCACCACATATTCTACTAAAATATATAATATAGAACGAGATATGTTAATATAATGGAAAGTATTTCATCACTTAACAATCAAAACATGCCTTCAGGAAAAAGATAACACAATTTTCCGAATATTTCTGATTCCGAATGACGGATTAGTTTGGGTGTGCTCATTTTTTTAAAATTTGTGTTCTTATTTGGTAGGCAAAGTTTAAAAAAATAATATTAAACACTCAATTCAGGAGCAAAGAACAGCTGGTTATACTGTTGATGCTGTTAAAAAACATTTTTGAAAATCACGAGTTCTCCGATTTCTATAAAATAATACGTATTTTCACTCTCCATACCTCACACGAAATATATTCAAAAAGAGGGGTGAAAATTTTATAAATTAAAGAAAAGCATCAGGGGTGAGAAATTAAATTCCGTCTTTTGAAATTAGCACTTCTAAAGATTGAGTGAGCAATCTCGAGCAAATGAAAAAATTCCAGAAGATAAAATTTAACTAACCAGCTCATCTTAGGATCTTGACGCAGCATTAAATGACAAAGCACATATATAACATTTATATTAACTTTTCAGATGTCGTGCAGATGCTCTGGACTAAAAACTAACAATCGAGCTTTCTAATTTATACTGGCAACGCACTTCAGAATAGATCGTTACTACAGTTGCCCAGAAGTCTAAAACAAAAGCTACCAAGCATCCCGCAGTGATTTGTAATGAACTACGTCACCCAAAGCGCACCAACGGAGCCCCCACAACCTTTGAAAGAACCGTCTCAATTTCGTTGCGCTCATATACTCTTCCACTGCGGCTACGAGAAGTGCTACCTAAAGATCCCAGTACATCCGAAACAATACCCCACAACCTGTCGCAATCGAACCAGAAATACCCGTCCGAGAATATGCCCTCCCGTCGATCGAAGATCTATTTGGGGATCATAAGTCTATATAAAGGTGCATCGAAAATAACTTTCTCGGACCGATAAGCCACCGTGACGTGAGCCGAACTTAACCTCTATAGAGAAACGATCGAAGCTTTCATAATTAGGATGAAGAGAGCAGCCAGAAATCCGAGACCTGGGTACTTGCTCTATTGTGATGATCCTGCGGTTTCCTTGCTATAAATAGATCCTGCACCGCGAACGTCAGAAGAGGGAGATCTTTATTTTTCTATTATTCGCTCTAAACGGTTACTTTGGTGTTGAATGTGGGCTTTGAGAAGGGATTCCTTTTCAAGCGGATCGGAGAAGACTCGCCATATGTTTTCGCAGGAAAGGGAGACAAGGGGAGAGGTTGAAAGGATCAAGTTTGTTTCGGATCGGTCAGTGAGGTTATTTATTTTTAGATGCGTCAGAGAAGATCAGTATGAAAAGTTCTTTTTTCTGAGAATATCTGACGTTTCGTGGGGCTTTTACCAAGACAGGTGTTTTATGTAAGATCTAAAGGAAACTAAAATCCAATTAATGTAAATGTGCAAGCAAACTTTGAAATGCAATTGAATAAAGATGAGAAGATATTTAATAATAAAGCTCACTTTACAGGTGCACCAAAGAAAGTAAATATTGAAGATTTTTCCTATAGCAATATCTGTGGAGATTCCTTTTGAAGCTAGTCGAAGAAACCTTTCCATATGTTTTCGCAGAAAAGAGACACATGGGAGAGAGATTGAAAGGATCAAGTTTGTTTGGGGATCGGTCAGTGAGGTAGTTTAAATTTTAGATGCGTCAGAGATCAGTATGAAAACTTCATGATCTGGGAATATCTTTGACTTTTTGTGGGGCCGAGATAGGCTTTGTTTTATAAGATCTCAAGAAAATTAAAATTCAATTAATGTGAATATGCAAGCAGTCTTTGAAATGCAATTGAATATATAGACGAAAAGATATTTAATAATAAAGTTCACTTTTCAGTGCATCCAAAAAAGTAAATGTTAAAAACTTTTTCTATAAGAATACTAAGTAGAGATTTTTTTTTCAAGCTGATCGGAGAAAACTTTCCATATGTTTACGCAGAAAAGGCAAGGGGAGGGTTTGAAAAGATCAAATTTGTTTGGTAATCGGTCAAAAAGGTTGTTTTATTTTGAGATATGTTAGAGATGAGTATTAAAAGTTCATGATCTCGAAATATCTTTGACTTTTTGTAAGGCTTTTTTTTATACTAATACTAGTAGCTTTGTTTTACGTAAGTTCCAAAGGAAATTAGAATTAAATTAAATTAATTAATAATTAAACTAAACTAATGTGGATGTGCAAGCATACTATGTAATACAACTGAATATATGGACGAAAGGATATTTAATAGTAAATTTCACTTTTCAGGTGCATCAAAGAAAGTAAATATTAAAAACTTTTCCTATAATATCTATGTGGGGATTTCTTTAAAGCGTATAGGGGAGAAGACTTTCCATATGTTTTCGAAGAAAATGTGTGGGAAGAAGTTCAAAAGATTAAGTTTGTTTGGTAATCGGGGTCGGAAAAGTTGTTTTATTTTTAGGTGCGTCGGAGATGAGTATTAAAAGTTCTTGATCTGAGTTTGTTGGTAATCGGTCAGAAAGGTTGTTTTATTTTTAGATGCGTCAGAGAGAGTATTAAAAGTTCTTGATATAGTAAAATCTTGAACTTTTTGTAAGACTTTTTCGATACTAAGAATAGCTTCGTTTTGTATAAGATCTAAAGGAAGTTAAATAAATTTAATTTAATTAATCAATAATTAAATTAATTAATTTGGATACGCAAGTAGACTTTGAAATGTAATTGAATATATAGACGAAAACATATTTAACAATGAACTTGACTTTTCAGGTGCATCGAAGAAAGTAATTATTAAAAACTTTTCCTTTGAGAAGATAAGTATGCGGATTTTAATTTTCAAGCTGATCGGAGACTTTTCATGTTTCGCAGGAAAAACAAGTATTGAGGAAAAGGCAAGCGTTGAAAAGATCAAGTATGTTTGGTAATGGGTTAGAAAGGTTATTATATTTTTAGGTGTAGATAAGCATTAAAAGTTCTAAAATATCTTTGACATTTTGTGAGGCTTTTTCGATACTAAAACAGACTTTGTTTTATATAATACTAAAAGTAAATTGAAATCCAATTAATGCGGATGTGCAAGCAGACTGACCCTCTGAGCGTCACAAGATTTCCGAGTATTGCCATTTCCCCACAATGCACAGACACTAACTAATTATGTCCATTGGCTGAAGGAATCCTAAGATTATTTTGGCCAAGATGGTCAAAACTGATTATAAATCATGTAGGAGAGACTAGTTTGTGGAGGTGATATTTGCATGTGAACCCCTCCGAGGGTTGAAGTGCAATTGAATGTAGCAAAGCTATTTAAAATTTTTCAGGTGCATCAAAGGAGATAAATACTAAAAACTTTTCCCTATAAGAATATCTAATTTTTCATGCATAGTAGTCTCGCTTTTATTTATATGCCTTGTAATAACGGCAATTAAATTATTATTGATGTGAATAATTAAACATTATATATAAAATGGATATAGTAGTAATACATGAAAGGAAAGTTGATTATATATACAATTCACTTTTACTTTTCAAAATAAAATCTATTATCATTATTACAAATTATTTTATATATATATTTCAAAAAATATTGACAAGAATAAGAAATCGAAATTTTAGGTTGTATTATTTTTTTATTCATCTTTAGATGTAGAACATTTTCAATTATTTAATTTTATTTTCTGTTCACTTAAAGTAACTTTTTTTAAATTCACAGGTTTTTTATCTTTTTTAATGTTCTGTAATATTTAATTAATTGACCAAGCACGTTGTTTTACATGCAGTTCAAAATTATAGTGAAAAGACACTTCATTCTGTATGAAAAAGTTTTAAGACGCATGTGAACATAAGAACTGGAAGTTAAAGTACGTATGTTTGTTGGCAGCACAATTATTTAACTGAATGGAACTAATTTTATGTAAATTAAAATTTTCTAACATTACAATAAATCCAATGCGTTTGATAGTTGATAGTTAATTTCTTCAAAATTTTAACTTACAAATCCTGAGTTTGTGCTCTTATAATCCCACACTTCGATATACAGTTATCTATTTGACTCCTAGCCTCTTTATCAATCGGAAGTTTACTAGAATTATTTCAATCGATACATACTGACGTGGTTATTTAGTCATTATATTGGTAGTGGCAATCTCGTAACACTCAAGAGGAATTTCCCTTTTGATTATGCACGCTTATTCCACCATGCAACATGCGGTTTTCCCTGCTTGGCTTCTAGCCAGTTTTAGATTTCTTATTTAATAGAATATTTCCCAGGATTCTTTCAACCAATAGATGCATGTAGTTGCTTGGTCAGTAAGTATGATGTAGGGTAAAAGCAATAGTGCACATCTCGGGATGCTTAAAGGAGATTTGTTACATAGAAAAGAGGTTTTCAGGAGAAAACAAACAAACTAGGCGGGGTTTTTTACTTCCTGTTACCCCAATGTTCTCGCAAGATACAAATCGGGGTTACCTTATATGCAGTTTGGACGACTATTGGTGTTTAACCAATTAATATCATACAAATTCGGAATTCATTGTTTTCTGTTGGAATTTCTATTGTTGACCTGCAGAAATCGTATTAGAAGGACAAGCCAAGTGATGTCACATTTAGAATACATACAGGAAACACGTTATATAACAAAACACTATCGTAACCTACATTTAGCTTGACATGAAAAGCCTCTCATAGCATTTTCTCGAGAAGAATGGAACAACTCAAAATTTGAACTTTATAGGGGACACAAAAATGTTTGGCAAGCTAAGTTAAGAAAATGTTTTGTAAATTGAAAAATAAAATCATTATTGAATCATATTGAAAAATAAAATCATTCCTTAGAGTTGCATTACTTTTCTCCCAAAGGGTGCGATATGGCTTTATGGATAGTACGAATCTAACACTTTCAGAAATGGTGAACACAGCTTTCATTATCATGATAATTATAGCCCTCTATATAAGGAATGAAAGGATTTAACCTCTATAAGTCACAAAACTAGTTGTTTACCTTTCGAGCTTCCAGCATATTCAGTAATTTATATACACGAAAGTGATACATTAACTACACAATTATGGATGACAACGAAAGCATTTTTCACCAATAATTGCTTGTTATTCATCGCTTGTTAAAGGAAGTAAAAACAAGTTTACGAGAGGGATTTTCAGTGTAAACAAACCACCAGAAGACGCGGGTTTGACTTCCGGTTACACCAAACTAAATACGTACAGGATGCACGTTCTACTTCATAAACACCAAGGCCAATTACGTTTAGCTCTCCATAAAATGCCTCTCATATACCAGAAAACATCCAATAACATCAGGTAAAATTTAAGTTCTGTCCCATTCCTTATTAAGTCCATTTTATGGAGTGAGGTGGGAGAAAGTGAGGTAAATGTGTCTACTGAATATCAAACGCGAATGTGATTAAAGTAGGGGCTGTCACCTGTAAAAATGTTTTAAAGAGTTCGTAAGTTATTTTCAGTTATAGGGCATCGAATTTCGACAGAGAAGTTGCGCATACCAAAGGGCATGGATAATATAATATGGTCTTGCACCACTCACACTATCGCATTACAAACAAAATAGTCCAATGGAATGCATTTGATCCATCGTGTGTACAAATGATCCCCGTGAAATAGCATTCAAAATAGCTTTTTTAATTCTCGCAATGGGTAAGTTTAAATAAATAAGAGTGTAACCACATATTAATAAATGGTCTGGGATTGTGTGGTAAAAAAATGAAATTTTTGAAATTTACAGGAACAGAGTAGTTATTGGTTTATTATGAAGTTTTAATATTTGGATTCACACTGGACCACCTCAATCTACGTCATTTTATTATTATTTCTACGTAACATTTTTGAAATCCTCACCATCAGTGATTCCAATTCAGATTCTGATTTCATAAATATCGAGGAAAAGTGTTAGCTTTAGTTCCAGAAACTATTCACTAGTCTTCAATTCAAAAGTTGTTGCCAGTCAACATTTGTTTTCGAAAGTTTTCGTACTTAAACTCGCAAACACTCCACCTCACATCCACTCTAAAATAAATCAAACATTCCACATAAAATTTATCTAATAAATGCGTTGGCGTGTGTGAGGAAGTTTGGAAAGTGAGGTGCTATAGCTCAGGTGTTGACCTCGTGATCTGACCGTGGTTCAAAATTACGAACAATTGTCCTCGGATATTTCCCTTCGGGATTGATCCCAGACCATCCCCAATAGCCCATTGTGTTGCTCCAATTTGACGTGATTTCAATTACTCTTACCTTCGCGATCAATGCGTTTGTTTGCAATTTTATAGAAACTTTAATTAATAACGAGAAGATTAATTATTGTTCATTAATTTCATAAATCAACTTGATTTGCAACAATTTAGGATTTGTCGCGACTTTTTACCTTTTTTTAATTCTATTTACATTGTGTTTTCGTAGTCGCGTTATTAGGCATTAAAAAACTGTTGAGGGAAAAAAATTCTAAACGTCGTTATCAACAAAGATGTCAAAATATAGATATAATAAATTATCAATTTACGTTGATAACAGACAATTTTTTATAGTTGCTGTTTTACAAATACTATCGAAGTAAGCTAAATTGGTTTAAAAAAGAAACTAAATATCAGAAAAAGTAATTAAATATCAGTGTCACCCAAAAGTATTTAACCATCTTGTAGGGATCAAATATGCATATCCGTTCAGCAACTTGAAGTCTCTCCCGTGTAAATTGTAACCAGTTTTGACCTTATTGTCCAATACAACTTTTTATGGAATTCTTTCAACCAATAGATGTGGTTTTCTAGCCATTATGCGTGTTGTGGGGGGGGGAAGCAATACCACACAACTCGGAAATCTTGAAACGCTAAGAGGGTTAAATATCGCTGCTTCGAATCTGTATCGTTGTTGCCCCCAGAGTTATATTGATGTTTTATCTTATTTCAGTGCAACATTTTTTATATTATAGCGCTCACAATGTATGTGAGCGGTTTGAAAAACATGTCAAATAATTTCCCCCTCTACTTTGATCACCATGATCACCAGTCTCAATCCAATTGATCATTTGTGGGAGAAAGTCCAAGGATACAAAAGACCGCTGTATCGGTTTCCATTGAATCCGCAAACATACGTGTGTTCCCAGTTCGTTTTTCGGAAATGAAATAACACAGTCTTTCTTTTCTTTATTCCTTTACAGCTTAGTTGGTATTTATTGTCCATAGACATCCATTCAAGCTTTCATCAGAAGAATTTACTTTTTATCAAGTGTTTAAAGAGATATTCATATCAAGTAAGGAAACCAATTTACATTAGCATTTTAAAAGAAATTTTTGTATTGTTAGATTGGAAGCGGTCTGACACCAAGTTAAAAGAATCTTCGGGTTAATAAGCAACATTGGTAGTTAAATAGATTTGTAGATTTATTTGTAAATTTTAAATTATATTATATGGTCTATTAACCCTCCTGGTTATTGTCTAGACGAGTTATCTCGTCATTAGCAAAATCATTATCGGGTCTTGATGGTCAGATATCTCATCATTAGATGAAACTGACAAGATCTTGACCTCGTCATCATAAAAAAATCGACACTATCTTGATTACGATATATCTCGCCCTTAGCAAAATTTTGCAGTCCCCGATGAACGAGATATCTCGTCGAAACCACTTGGAGGATTAACCCTCTGAGTGTCACGATATTTCTGTGTAGCGTAGTATTGCTTTTTCTCCACAACACACACAATGAGTAAATAACCACATTTATTGGTTGAAAGAATCCTAGAAAAGATTATATTGGTCGAAAAGGTCTAAACTGTTTAGAATTTCACGGTACAATATGCAGGCAAGACTGCAGATTGCGTGTTCGAATTCTAAACAGTTTTTATTTTTTGGACCTTAAAAATTTGTTAAGGTAACTTATGAATGGTTGAAATGTAAAATAAATGCGAGATTTCAATTTTTGCATTCAGTGATTATTTTTTATCTTCTACGACAAATTTTAACCCCTTTTGTAAAACAAATTATGTTATTATCTCTTCATTCATTAATAGTAATGATTATATTATGATAAATGGTGCAGAGCATCATGGAGAAAGATGTAGCAAAAACCATAGATATTGCAATATCAAAGAATAAATTTCTTTTTGTTTGTTATTCCTTATAATTAACATATTGAAGTTTTCCTGTACAAACTAAAGAAACACTGATCCGTCTAAAAGAACGTAATGAATTGTTTGTTCGAGACAGTTCTTGGAGTCAGGACCATATGTACTTGATGGATAGTAAAGCATTTCTTACATGTCATCGTTATATTTATTTATGCAGAAAGAAAACTTTTACTTGGGTTTCCTTGTAGCATATGCTCCTTTTAAGCAATCAGATGTATTTTGTTTATATCTGTAATTAAGTTAAAATAAATTTAGTAATCGTGTTTTTATATCGCAGCAACAGATGTATACTTGTTTCAAATATCCATTATATATTAAAAGATTTTTTCTTAATTAACATGCAATTAATTTACAACAGAAAGCTTTGAAAATTGGTTAGTTGATCCAAAAAACGTATATTTGATAAATAATACGTATATTAAAATAAATATTTCGATGTGTTGTCCATTATCCTTTGGAATGCAAGAAACAATTGCATTGGAAAATGTATACATTTATTGATCGTTTTATCAATATAATATAGGAAACAAACATGTATTTTCAAATAAAATATAGACATTGCACTCATGCTCTGAAACTTGCGAATCTAAACAGGAGCAAACACACTGTACTCGGGAAAATGACAAATACACGAATTGCATGCAATATAATTTGAAAAAAAAAACATAATGGATTTTTAAATGTACCATATTTCATGCTTCAAAACCTCCCAATCTTAACCACTTACTACATAACCTTAGGCATCGTCATTTTTACAGAGATACAAAATAAAACATGCAAATCACATCACTACAGTGGAGATGATAAATAATTGTTACCGGATGCTACAAAATAGGATGCTTCAAAACAAAACAAATTTTTCAAAGAACTGGATGCTCACCGCTTCTTGATGTCGTTCATATTGCGGGATGGAGATCTTTGTGCCTTGTGCTGACACATGGACTGCAGAGTTGATGCAAGAAACGGAATCCTTCTTCAAAGCCACACGCATACCTCTCTACATCAAGTGCCTTTCGCTTCCTTCAGGCAACGAGCAGCGCAGCAGACAACAGCAACATTGTTTCACAGCACAGTTCATTTCGCGCAACACATAACCGATGCACAACGCCGAGAAAAGGAAAAAATTCGTCGGTTTCCAATGCAGAATCTGAAAACAATCACCTGTAAAGTTGTTTTCTTAAGGGTGTCAAGCTGTTCAAAGGGGAAGACGGCAGTGCATGGGCAGGTGTTGATGGGGGACTATGAGGGCGAGAGCACCCGGCCATACGAGCTGGTCGGAAGAATTGTAAAACCTTGTTTCCAGTTGCGATTGCTGGGAAGTAGGGTTGCTTGGCGAGGGCTTCTTGGCAAGGAGCGAGGCGACGTTTCTCGGGAATCGGCACCAAACCCGCTGTTCGCGGAAGGGTGGGAGGATGCGACGGTCTCTGAGGCATCTGCAGATAAATAATTCAAACGAAAGAAATTCCCTTGCAAGGTTGTTCAAACAATTTTGATACTACAGAAAAATTAATGGGAATAGGGTCCGCGACCTCTGGAGTCTTAAAGTTCCGATTTCCAGATTAATTTTGTCTTTATTTAATAGATTTTACATATTTTTCATTTGAAAGGGTCCGCTGTCATTTAATTTTCTATCTGAGCTTTCAAAGTTTGATTCAATGTATTTCTTAAGGTTTAATACGTTATTGGCGCAACTGGAAATAAATTTCAATTATCGGTTTATTATTATTCCCCAGTTTTTATTTATTTCTTTTTGAGGAAATATGTTATTGTGTATCATAATCATCATTTGATATATTTCAAAGCTTAAGTTACATGAAATAATTTATAAATTTTAAAATTTTTATTTAAATCACTCAAGCCAAATTTTTATGGAAGAAGCTATTGTATTCGTAAGGTTTCGGGGAAAAGGTAATTAATCTGCAGAAATATTGACACAAATCTCTATTTAGAATTTGCTTTTTATCAAAGTTAAAATTCTGTAAAACCGTTATACATGTTTTGTTTTCCAGATAATAATTAAAATATTTACTTGATCATAATATTATCATCATTGTCATTTTATATTGAATTTCAATAAGAATCATATTGGTATTTGAAAATTAAAACGAGAGAATAGTAAATTCTGATTTATAAGTAATTACAGTATATGCTATTTACACATTGCTTTTCTGATGGCAATAAATAATAATTATGGTTTTCTTAAATACTTATTTCATTTGCGATAACGTGCAACAAATCAGAGGATATTTTTTAAAAGACAATTTACAAATACCATACTAGTTTTCCAACTGAAGAACTTGATACTAAAAAGGAGGTTTGTCCAAGTTAAAACAAGTTAGTCTTTTTCTCAAAAAATGACGTATATTCTTACAAATATTTACAATACATAAGACGCTTATTTAACACTTTTAAGTATAAGAGTAAAGCACTTAAAATTGAAGGTTTTGAAATTCCTATACTTTTTGCTATTCCTATTTTCTGTTAAAAACTTTGTCACATTTTATTTTGAATTAATAAATATACTATGTGCTTTCAACGTTTTATTCATTATATATACTTTTTAGATTAAAAATACATTTAGTCAGATGTCCATGGGGTAAGTGAATGTAAAGATTTTCTACCTTTCTGTAAAACTGTTTCCGAGCAACATCACTCTTTCAACAGGAAAACGCACTGTAATAAAAGCGGTTTTCGACCATTTTAGACCACTTTATCTTCGAATTACGAAAATTGCTCAGCCCTTCTTTTGAACTTGTAACTATATTACAATGTCACCAAAGGTTTTGTTATAGTGTTTGTTGTACGTTTTCAACAAACTGCGCGTTTTATACATTTGTTTCCAAATTTTCTATCACCTGAAGCACTATCAGATCACTTATCTGTAGAACTGCTTCACCTCTAAAATTTCACTTAGGGAGTATTCAACTGTCAATCTTTCCGGTTGTGGAAGTGGGAATAGCACAACTTGCGGCATTAGGCATTGGGTCTTCCTACGAATACAATAACAAATTGACACTTTTTCTTGTGGTTCTGCTAGAACATTCAACTTTATCATTCAAACGATATTTTCAAATAATTTGTGAAGTTTAAAAAATTATATCCAAATCGCCACTCTGTTAGTTCATATGTACGCATCATATGAATTCTTCCATATTGTACAGCAGATTTCTAACTTTCTGATACATATTTTTACTAGTCTCAAATCAACCGTATAACATTGAACCTCCTAGTTTTGAGAATGTAATACCTCTCATTACAACATGCAGTTTTCCTTGCATGGCTCATAATCAATTTTAAATTTCTTGAGCAATCAAAAATTTCCTAGAATCCTCTTAATGTATAGGAAGCGAACACTTTTTCTATGGTTCTGCAAGAACGTTTAATTTTTTCCTTCAAAAAATAATTTCAAATAATTTATGAACTTTAAAAATTATATCCTATTCGCCACTCTGTTAGATCATTTGTACGCGTCATACGAATTCTTTCATCTTGTATAGTTTTCTTACTAAGACATATTTTTACTAGTCTCAAATCAACCGTATAACATTGAACCGAGTTTTGGGAATCTAATAGCTTACATTACAACATGCAGTTTTTCATGCATGACGCATAATCAATTTTAAATTTGTAGAGCAATCAAAAAATTCCTAGAATCTTCCCAACCAATCAACGTTGCTACTCAACCATGGAATGTAGTCTACGGTAAAAATAATGTTATTAATTACTCTTCTAGTAATTACTAGTGAAATTATTAATACATTATTATTATTGCTAAACTCCAAACGTCAGAGCCCCTCAAGAAGCACATTTTCTATAGGTATATACGGGCTTCACAAACCCTAGGTATCCTAGTGATCTACTCTTTTCCAATGAGATTTAGTGCCTCTGGTAAACATGGAAGTCGCTACCCCAGGATTTCCAAACGATCTTTCTCTACTTTCTCCTCTCTCTCTTTCCTTTATCTTTCTTTTCACAATTACTTGACTTTGTCTATCTTATGTTTTGCTTAGCTTGGTCAAACATGTCCCTGGCGCCATGAAACCCAAACTGACGAACCAAACGTCTAAGGTTTTCTCAAGGTTAGGTTTAGTTTTTCTAAGTATTTACCACCATATTACATTTATGATTTGAAGAAATAGACATCCTGTACAAAAAGAAAAGAAAGTCAGGTGCGCCAAAAGTTGCCCCCTCCAAAACACTATAATGAACAAAAGTAAAGACAAATTAGGCAAAAAGTCAAATCAGGCAAAACGTCCATGCATGAGTTAAAATATATAATATCAAAAGACACCACAAAATCAAGACAAGTACAAACACAATACTGAATCAACCTTAAAAGCTATAAAAACCATAAGAAAGTATTAGCTTACTTCAGCTAGAGTAGTCAGCCAAACTTCGCTCGATCACCATCAAATGCCATATATAACGCCCCAAAAATTTTAATACTATGGGACACAGTTATGAATAATAAATTTAGTATATTAGTAATATGATGAAAGTGCCGCGGTGAGAGCGTTCAATTACATAAAAAATAATAGTGTTCTGTTAATGCTTTAAAATCAAATACATATTAGATAGTGTTCAGTTCCTGCTTTTAAGAATTAAAAGAGTTCGATTCGTGCTATTTTTTAGAATTGATAGAATTCGATTCGTGCTATTTTTTTAGAATTAATAGGTAGGTAGGTATTTAATTAACGTCGCAATGGAGCAACACAAAGGGCTATTAACGATGGTCCGGGATTATCCCCCATAAGGAAAGATCCGAGGACAACACTACGTAATTTCGAACCACGGTCTATAATTAATTCAATTCCTGCTATTTTTTAATTGATGGTCAACAAGTACGTCCCCAAAAATAAAAAGCCATTAGAGTCGATCATCTGTTAAATAATTTTTAGTATTGTCAAATCTTTCAAAAATAAATCAGTAAAAAGAGTAAGGATATTTATTATTAAGAAGTATGTTAATAAGATTATTACATTGAAAAAGAAAGTTCGATTTAGAATTACAAATTTTATTAAAATGCTCCAGTTTACCACAGTCATTGTATTATAATAATTTTTTTGGAAATATTTGAGTCCCAATAAATTAATTTAATAACCGGAAATTTAAAATCATCTCTTTTATCATAGATGTTAATATCAATTGTATTGTTCGTAATAGATCTATTCAAGTCTAAGAAGTCGGCTTTTTTATTATTTGAATTTGTTTTTGATAAGTATAATTCATCTAGATATATTGATTTCCATAGGTTAGAAAAATTACTGTTATTAAAAACAACAATTAAATCATCAATGCATCTGAAAGCAGAATTTATTTGTAAGCAAAAAAAATTTTCAAAGTAGTGTAAAAATAAATTAGCAAGAATACAAGAAAATATTAGAACCTTGGGGTATACCTTTAATTTGAGTACATAAATGCTCACCATTAAAAATGAAATTATTAAAAATACAGTAATTGACCAAAAATTCCAATGACTGAGAATTTTTGAAAAATAAAACTTACTGAAAGCTAAGCTCAATATCTGTTAGAAAATGCTTTGTTGAATAATTACGATCTTAGTAAAAGGAAACGTGTGAAAGATAACTAGTAAGGCCATGTAAGATGTATTTTGAAAAGTTTTATTCTAATAAATGAGCTAAAAAATACTGAAAACTCTTTTATAAAACATTGAAAAGCGAAAGAAGTAAAGAAAATTGAAAAATCAATTCAAACAAAGCAATAATAATAATGATAAGCTGCCGCTTTACTGACTACGAAATCGATATGAGTCATCGTAACCGCCTCGTCTAGCCCTAAGCTGTTTCACACTATGGCGCCAACCTTTGTGAAGTCGGGAATTGCTTCTAGCTAAATATTTCTAACGCAACATTTCTCAGAAAATGTCGGTTTTTAATAAAACTGTTGCACACGGGTAATAGTACCGTTATTAGGACGAAGAATTCTACCATGGATATTTGGTTTTCCTTAAATATTTTTAATATATTTACATATCTTATTTCTTACAAGTTTTATATTTTAAGAGAATACATATAGTGAATGAGATTATAATGTATATATCAAGTATAGGGTTGTGTTGAAATCAACATTTTCAATTTAATGGAAAACATAAATTTCGTAGAAAGAGGAAAATAGCGTAATTGTACAGGGTGGTCTATAAATCACTCTGCCATTTAAAAATTTAATAACCTACTTTGAAAACTTATTTTTTATACAACTGAAATCATTCTTTGGAATATTTTCTATCAAGTACCGAAAATAAATTAAATGTCCAGTGTCTGGCCATTGGAGGACATTTGGAGTGTTAGCAGTTCCCAGGTAAAGTTATACGGGACGTTTGAGAGTGTCAGCAGATCGTAGGGAAAGTTTAAACGGGACGCTTGAGGATGTCAACCGTTCCTACGGAAAGTTCACTCTTACAAATCAGGGGTCGGTTGAGCTTTTGTGATTGTGGTAGCATTTTTATGGAAACTTATAAAGAATTTCTCTTTAGGGATGTAATTACAAAATTTAGTTCAAATATCGGAAAAATTAAAAGGGGCTAAAGTTACTATATCTACAATTTTTTCCTTATTTATAGACTAACAGAATTACCCGGCATTTCTTGGATTGCATTGGTTAAATGTTGATTGAAATTGATCAAAATAATCGCTTTCTTTATTCATAGATAAAAAAGCAAGTAAACATTTCAAGTGAATGGAAAATAATTCTTTAAATAATACTATGCCATTTTTATAGATTCTACTATTTACTTTGAGCAACATATGTATAATAACTATTCATCTAATCCATTTCACATACATCGCACTACAGTGTAAGACAAAACTACCAAAGGTGAAAGTAAGGTGACTACTATAGAAGGTCGATTTTGAGTTTTGGTGTGCTTATGAATGCCCCTTAAGTCCATTTCTTGTAAAAATGACTAACAGACGGCGCAGTCTTGCACTCAGTTATCCAGTCATTATTAATGGAAACCATGTACATATTTGAAAAACAGAAGTTTTACTGATTTTAATCGTCTTGTAACGGAAACCTATGTAAAAAAATTTTAATGTTTAAATTAGAACGTATAGTTATCCATATTATTTTAACGTTACCGGTGTTATTTTAAAATAGGACTTTATTTTAATGTTAACTATCTCACTTTAAAATGACTTTATTTTAACGTTACCTGTCTTTTTAAAATAAGATGTTACCCGTCTTGTTTCAAAAGGTTTTACTTTGTATACTTGATTTATTTTCATTAAACGGAATTCTACAAAGCGCATTATGCATTGAACCAATGACAAGAAAAGTTGGTCGAAATGCACACATACTTCCAAGAAACGAACCCATGTCTCTATAGGTATTTTAGATATTTTGCACTAAATAAATAATTCGTAAAAATCTAAATTCTAAATAATCTATTTACAACACACAATAAATGGAACACATAAATGTAGCAGTAGCAGCTTAAACAGAAATGAAATTCCGTTTTTTGAAAAAATGTAGAATTCTGAAAAATGAAAGAGATAAAGCAAACCGTCAGATTTCAAATCTGATCTGGTAAAAAGCAATTCGGAATTTCTAAAGACAATGACGATTTATTTACTAAAAGAACAGATTCATAATTCTTAGAAATGTTCAAATATTACCACATCATTTTGCTGTCTTAACTCAGATACATAAACTCAGAACTCTAAATCGAATTGTAAAATAAAAAATTAATTCTGACGTTGCCAGGTAGCGAGTAGCAAAATAGCACTTTTATTATCAGTGGGTTTTTCGCGTGCGCTTTTCTCATTAAATAGATTCGTTTCCTGACAAAATGTAAGTTATGCAAAATCAAATTTTTCTAATCTTTCCAAATCATCGGTCAAATATTTGTAAATTATTGATAGTTTGGAAAAAAATAAAAAATAAGTTCAAACATAATTATAATTTTAATTCTTTAAATACACTTTTTTGGAAAAATTGTTTTCCCGCACTACTGGTAAAAACATCTGAGTTGCAAATAGTAATAGTAGTAGTAATACTCAATGTTAATCTTATGGGGATTTCGAATTGTTTTGCCACCTTAGGGTTGCTTTTTCGTACTTTTGTCGTACAACACACGAATGCGATGTAAGTGAAATGAATTTTATGAATAGATGTGGGGGGGGGTATGTATTCGATTTGGGTTCAAAGTAAGTTGTAGAAGTTATAAAAATGTCGAAAAGAAGTTCCAAAATTATTTTTCTATCGCTTAAATAATGTTGGAATTTTTCTACGAAAGAAAAAGTAATTATTCTCGTCACTATTTTAATGTAAATTTAATCAATACTACCCGAGTAAGGTCGGGTAAATCTGCTAGTTCTACATAAAATGAAACATTAATTTTGGCGTTTCCAGATACCGAGTAGCAAAATAACACTATTATGATCAGTGGGGTTTTGGCTTGTGCTTTTCGCGTAAAATATACCCGTTTTCTTATAAAATGTAATTTGTATAAAATTGAATGTTTTAAATATCTCTATATCATCAATCAAATATTCAAACATTATTCATTATCTTGGGAAAAATAATTTCAAACTTTTATGTTTTAATTATTATTATTAAATGTTATTAAATTCTGTAAAATAATTTTAAAAAACAATACTGGTAAAACAATCCTAGTTTTTCGAATTGTTTTAGTCCCTTCTGCAAACCTAGGACGGGGGTTAATATGTAGCCTAGGTTACCCTCAGGGGAATAAGTGCACCAAATTTGGTGTAGATTGGTCAAACGGTGTAGATGTCGCAACTTGACCAGACTTTTTGCTGAGAAGCCTTTGGGAGTTGATACTACATCGTCGCCAGTGGACTGTGTTTATATTATTCGTCGCCGGCGAGGCGCACAAATCTGGTGCGCTTCGAGATGTATATGTTACCGTTAAAGTATGAAATCCGTTATTTCATAGAATACCTAGTTATTCCATGGAATAACTGATCGTGTCCGTTAAAGTGTAAAACTCTCTTGTATTTCATGGTTTAACTAGTTATTTCATAGAATAACGATCTGCAGCCCGTTAAAGTGTAAAATAATCTAAATCATATCTAATCATAAGTGTAAATAATCTTTACCGTCCGTATCCCAGTGCCTGAAGTTGACAGAGGAAAAGGTGATGCCAAATCTATTTTAGCTATCATCATAAAAATAACCGAAGAAGGATTTTTCCAATTGGGCACAAGAAACGGCCGCATAAAACAATTATATTCCCGATCCCAGTTCAGTGTCTGCGAACAAAAATTAATTAAAATCGAAGAAGTACCGGATGTAGAAATATCGCTCCGGTCGGTTGCTACAGCTCAAAGTTTAGGTACTGGTCAGGGATTTAAAAAATGTTCGTGTAAAACCCAGTGTGTCAACAAAAAATGTTTTTGTTTTAGAAATAATGTTCTTTGTAATTCCAAGTGTCATTTTAGTAATCCTTGTTGTAACAAATGATTTTATGGTGCATAAACTAGATAAATTGCTTCTTTTTCATTTTAATTGTCTATCATTAGTTTAATTTCATTTTAGATAAATTGTTTATTTTACACTTTAACTGTCTCTCATTAGTTATTTCATAGAATACCTAGTTATTTCATAGAATAACTAGTTAAAGTGTCAAATTAATAACATATTACACACTTTAACGGACACGATCAGTTATTCCATGGAATAACTAGGTATTCTATGAAATAACTGCATTATATACTTTAACGGTAACATATATACGTTTTCAGGAGGCGAAAGCAGACGCTCGTGAGATCGGTTCAAGTGTAAAACATTAAAAACTTTTGAGGACTATCTATGCTTTTTCGTTTGACATGTCTGGAGCCATATATGTAAGTTTCTACTATTAAATTATTTTTTATGTAAATTAGCTGTACTTTATTCTCTAAAAAGTAACTATAAGAAACAAATTCCAAGATTAAGAAGCAGATAAAAAAGACTGGTAGTTTTTTAACGTTGACGATCTGCTATAGTATATTTGCTTAGAGAACAGACAGACGCCAACTCTTCATATACAGACGAGCGATCACGAACTACAAGGATCAATCTTTCCCTGTTTCAATTTTTACTTGCGCTGCGTAGATGACACCGTACATCACGAAACAGTCAGAAATCGTCAAGAGGAGGTCCTTGCTGATACGGAACAATCCCCAGGCAGTGAAATGCAGATTATCCTTGGAGCACTCGTTGAGAAGTAAGAGGGATACCATGTCTTCGTTCTTCTTTGTGCTCTTGCTGCGGAAGATGGCCGTCATCAGTTCCTGCATCACGCCCTTCGTGAAAGGTTTGATGCTCGATATCAGAGAACCACAGATGGTGAGGATCACCAACCACGCAACACTCCACACAAACACGCCCACGGTGATGACACTTTGCATAAAATCCTGCGACTTGAGAAAACCAGCGATGAAGACCCCTATCACGATCAGTGTGTTCCCGAAGATCAGCAAATACGCTAGAAAGGTACAGAGTTACAGAAATTCCTCTATGCGGCAATGAGTTCTGCGTGAAGAGGCTACAGACTCCACAGATTCAGCTACCTTGTCTGGAATAAGGTCTTGTAATAGTAAAGTTTGCCAAATTAGCCAGGTGCTGCTTGTGCATTCTCACATACGACAGGTATACAAAGCTGAGCAGGATGATGACCAGGGTAGGAGTCACGTAGAAGTACCTTATGTAACATACATTTATGATGGTTCCGAAGAGGATTAACACGATCTTCGAGTCCGGAACAATGTCCTTTGATACAAAGAATGTCTCGTACAGGTACTTGTTTTTCTCGTACTCTGTTGTTAATGAAATGGTCGTGAAGACGACCACCATGGATGGTAACACAAAACTTAGTACACAGCCAACTGAGACGATCTTTTTAGAGGACAACCCAGTGTCCAACCAATCGTTTCAAACTTTTGTAGTGAGTGGAGGACTTAATTGATTTTATTCTTCTTCAAATACAGTGATTCTGAGCACAAGAATTGTCATGTGAAGGATTGTGGAAACTACTCGTAGAGCTGTCGATTCGAACACATCGAAGCAAATACCGACGTAGATGGTGCACATAGCGTATAAAATAACAGCGCTTGATGACAGTTCTACTCATGAATTTTAAGGAGTCACGTTTTCTGGGTTCTTTTCGAATATGGATAGATCCATGATAGCGAGAGAATTCAGGATGAATGAACATTCGGATTGTTTATCCATGATTTGGTTTGAATTTAGCATCTTATTTTGGAAACATTCAGTTTGAAATCGAGTATCTTTTATGCGATAACGTATTTAGTCACAATTACACACACTTGCTTATATGTGTCTAGCAAAAACTATTCAGAACAGCTTCTAAGCCTTACAATGACATTGAATTATATATCTTAAAATTTAGGAACGTGTGTTAGATATACATCGATATATATGATCGATATCTGCAACTGAAGGACTGAGCTCTTTTATAAAATTGATATCGTTTATGAAAGCAAACCAGGAAGATAATGAGAAATAAAACTAATCAAACAATTTTCTATTGTAAAAATTTGATGCAGTGTACATTGGAAAATTAAATATTGTTAGAATTAGTTTGTATACATTTTTAATGAACGAAAGGCCTACATTTGCACCTTTTAAGATGCATTTTCGCATTAAATGTGGATAGTATGCCTTTTCCTAGTTCATTGTTGGAAACTAAATGAAACTTTTGTAAACGATTTGCTAATAGCCCGTTGTGTTGTTCCAGTGCGAAGTTAATTAAAATACCTACCTACCTTGTAAACGATTTGATTTTTTGCGTTAACTTAACAATCTTATAAAACCATATACCAATTTATTATAAGGGTTTGATTTTTACCAGTTGATTGTTACCAGTAATTTTTAAAACCTCATATATTTTCCCACACAATCCCGGACCCTTTACAAATATGATTACACTTATGTGTTTAAACTTACCAATGACATAATTTTAGATAACACTTTCCAATGCTATTCCAATGGGTCGCACTTGCATACCATGGAACGTTTTCTTGTTTGAGTATGGTATTGTGAAGAGTCAATGGAGAGGATCGCGATCATATTTCATTCGTGTCCATCTTTGGTCTGCGCAACTTCCTTGGCTATACTCGAAGCGCTCTAGCGGTGAAACTAATCTATAGGACTCCTTCAAGCATTTCCAGCAGGTGGCAACAGCCCGTTCTTTAAAAGCAAACACGTTTTGACGTGAATGCTTCTTTCAAATGAGACCAGTACTATGTAGACAGTACGGAATATTGAGCATTACGAAAAGCCAATATTCACAGCTTAAGGCTTATTTCACACCAACAGAATCCGGCATAATTCGAATCAATCTTAATCCAATGGAAACTGACTAAAGTAATTTTGAATGCATTGAAGCGGAACGCTCCGGATTCAGGCAGTGAGAAAAGCTTTTAAAACTAAACAAGCTGTTTCTTAAGGAAGCTTTAGTTCGTTTCTACTGGATTCAGATTGATTCGAATTGACCCGAATTCTTTTGGTATGAAGCTAGCTTTAGGCTAGCGAATGCAACATTTACTAGTTTATATTTTATTAGAATTTGTGGTAGCATCAGTCTAAGCAGGAAAATGCGGGGCTCTGGCAATGGATCAAATTAAATTACCGTTTCTTTCAGTCATGCTGAGCGTGCGCGCTGCGAATTTAAATATCTTTAGAATGCAGCGATCAAAGACAGATTTTAGAATAAATGTATAATACATTTTTTATTTAGAAAAAAGTCGCTATGCTGCTAGACTAGTCAGCTTATTATGTTTATTTAAAATTTGAATAATTTTATTGAAGTTACCTTTTTTACCTGCCTCGTTAATCATTGAACCAGTTGATAT
Source organism: Meta bourneti (assembly GCA_933210815.1). Lineage (NCBI taxonomy): Eukaryota > Metazoa > Arthropoda > Arachnida > Araneae > Tetragnathidae > Meta > Meta bourneti. The sequence continues at coordinate 30,062,457 of OW119923.1, read as the reverse complement.
CTTCAAATGGCAATGAGAATTTACATCCACGTACCCATAAAGTAACTTCCAGGGATCTAGAAGTCGATTGTCAATGATACTAAACTCTCATTGTAACATGTATTCCGACTTCTGTGCTTAATATTAGAGAACGGTATGAGTCAGTTAAATAATAGACTTATCGAAGCAAATATTTTGACGAAGAAAAGAAAAATATACCTAGTATTATTTACGAGGAAAGAATCTTCACCATCTTATAGCGTATAGGCTGCTAGAGTAATTGGGGAAATCTTACTGAATCACCATAGATATTTACTCCTTTCAATTCATATACGCTTTAAATCTGTAAAAGGAAATATCGCGCATTATCTTAATCCAGAAATTAATCCTTCTTTGACAGAGATCACATACGAAAAGTTAGAAAAAACTCTATTAGAGCTACTGTTAGAATTGTTATAGGCATTGTGCCAGAAATTCTCTATAAGTCAATTTTTCGTTGCTCTGGTTTGGATGACTTAGATCAGCTACGTTGATGTACCACGCCTAGTTTGACCCGGAAATCTAGAAACACGGCCACAGAACTATTTATATTCATTTTTTCTTATTTACTTATTTTACGATCGTGCAGAAGATCCAGATTTTTGCCCTCCCACCTCATGTATATGAATAGAGGAAGTAGACTATTAAGTTTGCAATCTACACGTGATGCTTAAAATAGGATGAATATGTAAATGTCCTTTGTTCGCGTCAAAGATATTTTGATATTTTCATCGTCATTCTACGATCCTCTTTTGCTACACGAGGGCTAATTAGATCGAGACATACGACTTAGAGTAAAACCACCAAAAATACCCATGCCTAAGCTCGGAACTCGAACCAGCCTGGTGAACAGAAGGCCAGAGTGATAACTTCTCGGTTGGTAGGTAGTTAAATTTACCTCGCACCGCAGCAACACAGACGACGACCTGAGATCAATCCCGAAGGGAAGACTTAGGACAATCAAGAGAAAATATAAAAATAGAATAATCGATTGTAAATTTTTATGTACACAAAATCATGTGACCGAAACTAGTAGGGACGTGACTATTAGACTATTTTCGTCTGCCGGATGGAAACGAACATTCAGTATCTGGTTGGTTCACGAGATGCGAGATGACGCCCCTCCATTGATTCAACATGATTGGTTCGTGAGGCACAGCAATAGATTTTGGCGATTTCACCATTTTTGTCGCCACTCTATAGAAATACGCATTCACATTTTACCTTGTCATAATATGTAATATCGCCAAACGAGGCTATAAGATGCCAAATCGCCAACGAGGTCAAATTTTCAGAGTCGCCACGTGACTACTAGTCGATATATTACTCACTCTATATTTCACGTCTATAAGGACAATGCCTCGTAATTTTGAACCACGATCAGATGACGAGTTCAAAATCTGAGCTGGCATCCCACTTTGTAACGACTCCAGGCCACGCGTCAAGGGGTATCAAAGTGACACTTACAAACGTGATTCCCTAATGTATGAAAACTCTGTATTTAAGTCCCTCTTTTAATTTATTTTAATTCTATCTTTTCTGAAGTCTTCGCGATTATATGCTAAGAAATTAAAATATGATACTAACGTTTCTACTACAAATATGCATACAAAATATAATATATTTCTAAAATGAGTTTCTGTTTAAATGAGTATAGTCTACATTTTCAGGAACGCACACAAACGGTGTTATTGCCAGGAGCGTGTGTAAGGGGGTCGATGGGGTCAGAGACCACCAGCACAAAAGTCTAAAGGGGTTGTATTTCAGAAATATTTAAAAGTGCTGTGGAGTTTCTTGAAAGAAATGCTTTATAACTAATTCTTATTGGGCCCTTGTCACAGAAGTATTTACCATTGCTATGTGTTTGAAGTGAACCCTTTCATGCACTCCATCTTTAGAATTCAGCGCTTAACCCTCTTGGTGATTAACTCGATAAGATATCTCGTCTTTAGCAAAACTGACCGGACTTTGATGAATAAGATATCTCGCCATTAGAAGAAAACTGAATGGATCTTGATCTCGTCATCAAACAAAAATCAGCAGTATCTTGATGGGGAGATATCTCTTCATTAGAAAAATTGGTCAGATCTTGATGGACGAGATATCTCGTCAAAATTCCTTGGAGTGTTAAAAGTCAACTCTTTATTGCATGCTGTCACTAGTGATTGCGGTGTAGAAAAGAAAGAAGATACAAAGCAATAAAATTCTCTTCTCACAGACGCATAGAAAGAACAAAATAAGAAAGGGAGCGCCTTTTCTTACTTTTGTCCTAGTAACAGGAGCCTGGAACAAAACCCAGATTTTTTCTAGTTATGCATAGTCATAATTAAATGAAATCAAAAATTCATATTGTGAACAATACTTTATTAACAAATTTATGTGATTCTAATTACAATATTTTATCATAATTATTTAAATAAATATACTTTTCCTTCATTTTATATTAGAAATTTTGTTTAACACTGAGGGCGACATCAGCCTCATTTTCCCCAGGTCCCCAAAAGTATACCCTACCTCTCTGGTTATTACTAATACACACTTAGTCAATACTAGACTAAGTTCAAAAAGTCGATTCATTGGAGAAAGGAAAGCTTCTATTGGTCCCATAAGTTTTGGATTCAGGGTGATTACCCCTCATTGGTTTCGACGAGATATCTGTTCATCAAGATCAGGCCAATTTTGTTAATGACGGGATGCATCATCATCAATATATTGCCGATTTTTCTATAACGAGATCAAGATCTAGTACTTTTCTTCTAACGACGAGACATCTCGTCCATCAAGATTTGCTAATGGTTTTGCTAATGACGAGATACCTCGTCATGACAATGACCAGGAGAGTTAATTTCACCATTCTCAATTTCGATTCGAACCGAACCTGTGATTCCCATTTGATCACAAGATTAGGGTTGGTCGTATAACTAGTCATGCGTATAAGAATAGTTTGGTTTTGTCGCTTAAACATCATTAACCCTCTAAGTGATTTCGACGAGATGCCTCATCCATCAAGATCTGACCGATTTTGCTAATGGCGAGATGCATTGTCAACAAGATGTCGATTTTTTTTTATGATGATGCAATCAAGATCTGATAGTTTTCTTCTAATGACGAGATATCTCGTCCATCGAGATCTGCTAATGCTTTTGCTAACGACGAGATACCTTTTCAAGACAGCCACCAGGAGGATTAATTTCACCATTCTTAATTTTGATTCGAACCTGGACCTGTGATTCCCAAAGATTTCAAGGCCAGAGTTGGTCGTATAACCAGTCAGACGTAGAAGAGTGGTTTGGTTTTGGCGCTCTGCCGTAATTGTTTGCTACCTGAAGACTTATCTCAAACTAAGAAAGGGGCAATGCCTTCCTGGAGGACTTATGGGATAAATAATTCCGCTGTGTATCCAAGCTGTAGTTTTATAAAATATAAAAATTAAACAGATTTCATTCCCAGAAACGTTTCATGCAATTTAATATTCTAAAATATGTAATAGTATTATCCTCTTTTTGTGTTTCTGGTTAGAAAAACATATTCTAAAAAATATCACAGTCTCGTACCTTCACCTAAAATTTCAAAATCATATCTGCGTAAGGTTGGTTGGGTTTTATGGCGAAAAGGCCATATTTCACAAAGCTGTGAAAAACAACTTCAAATAAATGGGAATACACAAACAAGAAAGCTTTTCTGGCACAAGAGAGAAACACACCCAGGATTGAATCGAACCTGCATCGCCTACGAGTAACAGGTTGCTATCGCATTGAGCAAACCCACTAAGCCACATCTACTTAAAGTTCCAACTTTTCTAGGAATATCTCAACTGTACGTTTTATTCATTAGACTAGCTGTTTCATACCCCAAGTTTAGCATGTGTGGAAATAGGTCAATCAACTTTGTTAACCCAAAGCGAACCTACACAAGAAAACAAGAAAAGAATAAATCCGACTCAAACCGTTACACCCGATGAACAATTCATTCTCGGGTGATTAAATTCACACCCGGCGGTTTCTCACACTCGATTAAAACTCACCACTCTTAAACAATCACTGGGTTACACACAAAAAAACAACAGCCTTCGGGGACTGCCTTTCATCCCCATCCTCCACGCGCGGAAAAGATGAACTTTCGCCCACCCTCAACCAACTCTTCCGAGACGATGATTTGATGTTGACATTCTCTCCATCAGATCCTCTCGCCGCATCGCAGAATGTCACGACCCCTCCTCTCCAACGGTACGGTTTCCTCACACGAGCGATACCTCGCCAACGGTGGCACAACGTTCCCGAAAGCTACATTTTTGGATCCCGGTCAGCAGTCCCTGGAACCGATTGATCCGTGACGTCACCATCCTGAGCCACGTGTCTGCACCGGTGGCGAGGGGGGGGGGGGAGGTTATCGAGGCCCGGATCCGGTTAAAAGTGTGTGCTGGGACGAGGTTTCCTGCAAATGTCAGTTTTTTACACCATCTTTTTTCCTTGGTACCTGGATTTTAGTTTTTCCTTTTTCTCAATGCATTTCAACATTTTCTTACGCGTAATGCACACTTACGCAATTCTGTTATGGTGTGATTGGTGTAGTATTTGCATGCAAATAAATACAACAGGGTCATTACCTGAACAAAACTCCCACATTGATCTAAGGGTATGAAATGCCATGCATACATTTAATCTTTCATGCACAATGGTAACATCAATAGACGGTACATATTAAGTGCCTATAAGTGCAGTTTTATTACATATGATGCGTTTTATAATTGCTTAATTAACCTAAAAACAAATATGAATATTTTATTGCATAAAATTCAAAAATAAGAAGTCAAAAAAGTATTTGCATACAATGCATTCAGCGACAAATATATCGGTATTAAATTATGCATATATAACATAACTCAAAGGTACCCTTTTACCTATCCTATCATAGGATCGACCTGTCGAGTGGGAACACTTGTTATTTTATTAGAAAGTAAAGAAACAATAAAAGAAAAAGCGCGCAGTTACATACAAAGTGAACCCCGAGGGATGCACTGTTTTATCACAGGCCCACTCACAGCATGGCCTGTCTATTTGTCGTCCTGGTTAATGTGCGGCTTCCATCTCGTGACCATGGCTGTGTAGGAAGTAGTTGACCTGTACGTTTTACGCAACCCCGTATGTTTGAAGATAAGCCTCCTCCAGTCCAGGTACAGATGACTTGAAGGATGCGCATGCATATATACCAGTACAAGCACTTGCATGTAAATCAGTATCAAAATATCTGTGACTATATGTATATACAGCAACTGATATTTATAAGCATGCCATTCTCATCAATTACAGCCTCCAATCTCTTGAATATTGATTTTTAGTGTTAATTTAGAGTAAAAGGATTGGAGACCATTTCTAAATAAATATACGCTTAAATGGGGTTTCAAAACACATTACTTTTTCTCAATTCCAAGTTCAACAAAGGCCATAAATTCTCTAACAGATCAGGTCTGAATATTCTGAAAGTGTCAGATCCTTTATAGATGATACAACACCCACTATCATATAAAGTTGATAATCTCAGAATCAGTCCTGCTGGAAATGTATACGAATCTCAGACCTGACAGTTTCGGGCTAAATATCTCGCAGCACCTCAACGTCGTACAAGTTATATTTCGTCAATAAAAAACAAATTACCAAGTTGTAGACCATGCAACTATAAACTATCAATAACCTCCTGTGCATTCAATGGTAGCCTCTACATTTTGAATTGTAAAGTGTGTGGGCTTACTCCAACAAAATCTTTTACCATTTTATTTGAAGACGTTGAGGTTGTTCCTCACAGAAAACATTGCATTTTGCCAGAATTCTATTGGCCTCTTGATATGAAGTGTAGCAAACTCAAATTTTGTTGGAATGTTCGCTAATTAAGGGCTTTTCCTGTGGCACCCTATCATAAATACGCGCATCATACGGAACTCTTATAATTTAGTCATAATTCAGTCGCTTGATGTTGGCAGAACATAAGGGGCAAACGTCATTGCATTGATAATACATGCTACAAGATTTTTCTTGATTCCCCTTTGCAGTCGTGGCGAAAATGTCCTCGATCCAAGAACAATGTATTACTGTCGAGCTGAACATCACTATAGCCCCTAGTATAATGGTGTGCGGATCCATCACTTACGACATCCCTTCCCCTCTGGTAGTGAAACGAGATAGTTTGACAGCACAACTATACGTCCAGCAGATTCTATAACCTGTTGTTTTCTCTTTTATGTCAGAGATCTAAGGGATATTTACCAGAATAATAACGGCAGTCCACGCACGGCTTTTCTCTTCCACGAAGGGACCTCTGTAGTCCAGTTCTTAGAGTAGCAGATTAATAACCGGAGGGTTGCGAGTTCGAAACTCGATGCAACCAAAGACCGTGTACGTGAAGGCTGGTGTACTTTACATCTCTTGTGGTCTCAAATGTCTTCACGTTGGCATGGTGTAGAAGTTTGGAGAGTGTGGTGCCAGCTCAGGTGTTGATCTCGTCATCTGACCGTGATTCAAAATTATGAGGTGATGCCCTCGGATGGATCACGGATCGTCGCCACTAGCGAGTTGTGTTTGCTGCTCCAGTACGACAAAAAATCAACTATCAACCCCTCTCCCAGGAATGTCTTCATGGTATTGATACCCTTCCTTGGCCAAACAGATCCCCTGATGTGTCCTCCCATTCAGCAGGTCAGGGATGCGCCCAATAACACCCCCCCCGTAATATAAAGAATCTGAAGTAGAAACTACAGAACGATTGGCATAATTTGCCGCAGGATAGCATGGCTATTTGACTCTTATATTCGGAAATATGCTAAAAACATTAAATGAAGATAAACGAATTCTACAAGTTTCAAATTTAGAAGTAAAACGTGAATGATTTTTAATGTTTCTCTATAGTAAAATTTATTTCTATGGGTTGTGCCACTTTTTTTCTCGAGAAGGCAACCAAACTTTAAAATGACCAAATTTATCAGGTACTTTTTAGTAAATCATGAAGGTAATAATAATTTAAAGCCAGTATTATAGTTGCTGAAAGTCAAATATTATACATCCCTCAAAAATATCTTCCCCTTGGGAAGGAAGGCATTTAAAACAGTTTTCAATGGAATCAATTCATCAGCATAACCATCGCGAAGTAGTGAGATTGCTTCTTCAAAATAGACTGTTTATTGAAAATACATCAATTAAAAAGTTGTTGGATTGACCGGAAATTGCTGACGGTTAGTTATCATGGAAAATACAAATGATTAAAATTTCAGCTGCGTAGGATGTGTAAGGAATGCAGGCTGAGACTCGATAAAATCAGGTCCCCAAAAGCAAATCCCAAACATTCAATCGGTATAGCTGTGTTAGTACGTAAACATGCCTTGTGGCAAAACAAGACAGAAGTTTAACGGAGTTTGAGTGGGAGAATTATTGAATTGTGAGAGAAGGCGGTTTGTCGTATCGTGATATTGCCCCAACTAGCACAAGAGGTGGTTTTTCCGTCGCAAAGGAGATAGCAACTGTCTCATACACCGTCGTGGCAATAGAAATATACCAACAATTGTCTTTATCACAGCTTTTATGTTACGTGCTGCAAATGCAACGCGTTGTCACAAAACACCACTAAACACATCGCAAATACATCGTTTATGTTTCTATCTTAAGGCTTTCTCCAAAGTCGGGTCGGGAAGCAGCCTCCTCCCTCGTTCTACGACCATCCCCCTAGTCGAAGGGGAGGGAGAGGAATCCTTCCTTTCGCTGCCCTGCTCTAGGCCATTTCCGTTTCACTGCGCAACGTACTTAACACAGGTTTACCACATCTTCTCTGCTGTTCACTAATTGAGCCGTTCTCATTCGCGCTGCATAAATATGATAGGGGGAAAAGGTAGTGTGCTATTGACATCTGCGCGTCTTATTAGCGACTTGTGATATCTATCAATTATCATCAACACATCTTAAACACGTGGTAGTGCTACTTGGAATGGAGAATAGCGACACATCAGGCGATGTCTGTCAGCACTATTCGCCGACGTTTGCTGGAACGAGTACTAATAGCTCGATATCCGTTACTGCCACTTCCTTTAACCTTATATCATAAAAATCGGCTTCAATGATGCTAAGAGCGAAGACACTGGAACGCTGAATTATGTATTCTAACGAGTCTAGACCGATGACGTCCAAATGCTTCATCACAGATGCAGAGGAGGACATCTGGAAAGGTAGATTGCAGAATGCCACAGTGGTCTTGCTTCAACTGTAATGATTTGGGGTATTATTTCATTTCAGTTACTCTTTCCTTGTTCGGATCACAGACACTATGAACAGTCGCAGATATCTTGGAATCCAAAGTCCTACCCCTAAACAGCCAATCCCTCCATTGAGCTATCTTTCAATGGGACAATGTTCACGTTTCTGTGACGAACAAGTGCCACTTCTTCCTTGGCCTACTCGGTCGCCCGATTCGTCCCTTATATCGAACACGTGTAGGATACGATTGCTCTAAAATTAATGTCATCACCCGCAGTCACAACAAACGAATTGTGGATGAGCATTGAATCTACTTAGAACTTTTCAGTCATTCAGAATCTTTATCGGTCAGTGTCATGCCATGTGCAAGCAGTTATAACTGAGATAGGTCAACACATAAGTTAGGGATTTTAGCATGTTCTTTTTAACTTGGTTCTTTAATTTCAATTATTTATACAATGTATCGCATGCCATCGCTCAGATGAATTTCATTGCTTTAACTTAAGCTTTTGTTGGTGTTGCATTTTCAATGAACAGCAGACCTATCTTGAGAATGTTATCCAATATTTCTCTGTACACTGGAATAGATTGTGATCTGAGTGGCCGAATACTTTATTTTTTTCCTCGCTAATTTTCATTTGCAAAAAAATGCCGATTGCGAAAATGGTATAAAAATCAATACTCAACTCCATGATAGTTTGCTGGGACTTGAAATTTTGTAAAAAATTAGTTTGTTAGAACCATGCTTTCGTGTCTTGTGACTTTCAGTGGGTAAGTAGATTGTTGAATTAACGTAGCACTGGAGCAACACAAGTTATTGGCGACGATCCGGTATCAATCCCGAAGGGAAAGATCCGCGGACACCCCGTAATTTTGATTCACGGTCAGATGACGTGGTCACACCGGAGCTGGCACTCCACTCTCCAAACTACCATACCACGCCAACGTGAGACATTTGAGGCCACGACAGATTTAACGTGAACTAGCCCCAGTGTACTCGACGGTCTTTGGTTTGGATTTCATGGTGCATCTTCGGCCATGCTGCGCCAGACACAAGACATACAATATCAAGTAATAGACAAACACACAATGAAAGTTTTACTGTCACAAGAGAAATACACCCAGGGAGGAAACGACGGTCTTTGGTTGAAGCTAGTTTCGAACTCGAGGGATAATTAGACCCGATATTGTTTAGTGTGACAATATACTTTTGACAGAGGTAAGACAAGATACTTTTGATTTTTTTTTATTGTATAATCTGTCCATTCAAGAAATTGTTTGACTACCACCGAAAACCACGGATAGTTTTCAAATTTATTTTACATTTTAAAATTCGGGAAACTCCAGAAATTTGTATTTTGATGATTCAATAACCTAATCCTCTAGGGAAATTGAAAATTACCATTGAAACAATTTACTAGACAAGCTGTTCAATTTCACGCTTCCGGTCAATCAATCGAAAAGCTCAGTAAACCCTTTGTGATGCGCTTCATCCAGGCGAACAGTCACTTTCCTTGGACATTTTGAAAAATCGCATTCTCACCTACCATTTCGATTTCACGTGGCCTCATTTGGATTTTCCCCAGAAATGGAAGATCTTTCTATAGAAGTAAAACATACCCATCGATTTTCATAACATTGTTCTTACTGACGAGGAATTCGTGGAAATATTTTTTCATGGTGATTTTGTGTTCTCGCGAGGATGGCTATAATGTGGGAACAAATCCCTTTTTCTCAGAATCGTACGCTTTCAAGGAATTTGAAGATCGTTAACTGACCAGTTCTGCGACGGGACTCGGCATTTAAAGAAATGCATGCTCCATATTTATGATACCCAAAATGAAATTTTAGCAAAGGTTTTTGCTTCGAAACAGTACTTTTAACACGTATTTTTAGACGTTTCACTTGTATACAAATGCTGCGATATGAATTTTTATAAATTTATAGTTAACTAGTTTTGATGTATTTTAGCATGCGTTCCCCGTTAAGTTAGCGCTCTACGGTTCTCTTTAACATAAGAGCTAATCAAGCTGCCGCTTAAAGTGGATTCCAAACAAATTAGAGAAAATACCTAGATTCGAACCCTGAACCTGTAGTTCCGAGGACCCCATGGGTACGTGCTAATTATCAACATATTAATCTGGTTTAAAATTCGTCGTTTCTAAAATTATTCTGGGCTTGTATCAGATCTAGTAATAATAGTTAAATAAATCTAGTTTTACTGAGGTCTAGATTTATTATGCAATTACTAGTTAACGTTGAGTTAACTAGTAATTTGGTTTAATTGGTCTAGTTTAGGTGATTGTTTGCTGAAGTACTAGACAGTAATACGAGTGTTGTAATTAAAACGTGCAATAGATCTAGTATTCACTGGTTATATAACTCGAACAATCTAGTTTTAGTAATACATCTAAACTTAGAAATTACAAGTTAATTAAACTATAAAATAGATGTAATAAGTCGTAGTTTCGATTCTCAGTACATGACCTATGTACACATCTAGAGGATATTATTCCAATTCGGAATTCTCTTACACTAAGCAATTCCCGGTGACTTTTTCATGTAGCAAACATTCACTCAAGTGACAAACTAAACTGTCAATCCTGTAATCAGTAATTTAACTCTGTAACCTGTAAAAGGTTTTGCAAGCTATAGTAAGCTTTTCCAATGAGGAAAAAAGTGGTAGGTACTACTGAATGTTTGCAAGATGTATATAAGTAGCAGGATTGAAACTTAGGACAACTAACATTGTCAATTCGGATTTCATTAAATGGTAGGTAACTGCGATTTTTCAAAGCAGTGAAAAAGTCGATATCAGTAAAAGTGCAGTCATAATTACAGCTGCTATTTCAGTGTTAAAAACAAGAATTTGTTCATTGAAATAAATTCACACAAAGCCTGACAGTTGTATCGCAAAGACTCAGTAGAACACCAGAAGTCCTCCAAGCCCAACCAGGTAACACTAATTGTTTTTGGCTGATGCAAAATTGAGAATTTAAATCTGGAGTAAAGGTGTGAAATTAATTCTCACAAAACCTGACTGGTGTACCCCTAAGGGCTCGGTTGAACAGTTTGCAAAAAGCTGCTTTTGAACACAAGAAGTTCTAGACCAATTTGGTGATACTAATTGTTTTGGGTTTTATGGGGCAAGGGACATATTTGGCTAAGCTACACAAAACAGACAATATCAAGTAATGCTAATTGTTTTGGTCTATGCAAAATTGGGTTGGTTGATTGAAGTTTTTTTGCGCAAGAATGCAAACTTGGGAGTTTAAATCTGGAGTAGAGGTAGGTTAAATTTGTTCAGGTCATGTTTATTAAAACAGCTAAATCCCAATAGGGTTCTTGGGCACAAGCTGAAATCCCTTAGAACACTGATGTTGGAATTCTGAAATATTTTTGTGGAAATATATCCACAGCTCGAGCAGATATAGAAATTTGCATACCCTCGATATATATCGCACTTTTCAGGGAACAAGATAAATGCTCTACTTAGCAAGGAACAAGAAAAACTTGCTTATTAGAAATAAAAAAAAGAACAAATCGTTTAATTTCTCTGGTTTTCTTATTTAAAATTATATAAAACTTCAAATTAAACACGGAAACCAATAGGAAAAGCTTTTTAAAAATACTTTGATAAAAATAAATTGCCAAGATTAAAAATTTTTGGCGGACAAGAAAAGCGATGCATCGAGGTGCAATACAAAGAGGGATTACTGTACTTGTGATTCGAGTGAAATAAGAAAAATGTCGAAGTTTATTGTTAAAATGCGTTGACGTCTAGTATGTTTTGCCCCGAATCTCACGCTACTTGAAACTTACATGTTGACAATTCGATTGGACTTCACGCCTACTTAAAAGTAGCTATTTGTTCTTATATCTGTAAAATAATGTATATAGCTCAACTTGTCATTAGTCATTAATTCAATTATATGGAGTTGATTAATAGAAATTATTAAAAAATATGGAGTTGATAAAATCATCTGAACCACTAAAAGGTGATGTATTTTGATATAACAATTACAAATTAGAAACAATGCAAGTAAATTTCCAATCTTTGAAATAAAAAATTCGGAATATTTGTACTTCATAAAGGGCAAATGGTAGAAAATAAAAATGCCTAAAATATTTTTTATGGGAAAATAATTAAGAGCATCAAATCAGCGACAATTGCGCCCAACTGAACTTCATGAAAGCAATTCAAAACAGAAAGAGTACTCTATAATAGTTATATGCTTAGCAGAGTAACTACTTTGTGTAACCGATTTGGCAATATTTCTCACAAAATAGCGCCAAATGTGCGGAAATGAGCAATTCGTGAGTATTTAAGAGGTATATTTCTAAATTTTTCTTGAAAAATTAGTATGTCTCCTAAAAAGGCTCTTGCAACAATCTAGAAATCACTGAATCCTATATTTCCTTCCATGGTTGCCTCGGCTTGGCACCAAAACTTCGAAATTGAGGTCACTTGAAAATTTTTTACCTAAAGAGAAATCCGGAAAACACTTTTTTCGTCCAGAACACAGGAAGAACAAGTGTTTTCCGAAAGATTTTAGGAAAAATATTTGCAGGTATGCATTTATTTTTCTGCAAATGTGACGGAAATGCAATTCTAATATATTTTCCACTCATACCGGATTGATTAAACTTGAGCATTAGTGAGCAATTCTGCTGGCTTAAATTATAAAACAATATGAATTGAGTCACAAAATATCATACATGATCAAGTTAGATCACCTTTATTACCCAATCGAAATAAACATTTATCAACAGAAACAAAAAAAAAATAAGATGCAAGATATATCACAGACTTTTTACATGTACAGTATCTTTTTGCAAATTCAGGTGAAAGTAAAAACTTTTGGTTCATTTTTAAAAAAGGATTAAAGTTAACAAATATCAATTCAATTTTGAGTTCTATTAACTGCTTTTCAAATACTGATATCCAATTTTAAATAGGTATTGTTTCTCTAATGCCATTTCAAGTTCTGAACTATATTTTACCAGAATGAAAAGCAATTTTTTTTCTTGGGAATACAAAATAATTCCACAAGAAAAAATTACACAAGTGAAATATGAAAGAAAATTCAAACTCTTGAACAAACAATTGTATTCATAATAATTTTCAATAATACTGTTGAGATGCAAATGTTTCTTTTATTTACCTTTGGTTATTTAAAATGATGAAACCAAGGTGATAAATACACATCACTTCCAAATGGCTAAGTAATAGTAAATATCAAAAAATATGCAGTGGAAATTCTAATAGCTCCAGAAATCTTTTTCATAATTAGTACAAAAATATTTCTCATGACGAAAAAATATAAATGCACTTGCAAATAATTCTTTAAGTGATGCCCTTGTTCAACAGTAATCCATTTATCATTTACAATGGATAATGAGTGCCATTATGTCTACAAGTCATTCTAAATAGTTTTGATGGTGATTCAAAAATATAAAATTGATGACTTAAAGATAAGAGTTGAATAAACTGATCTAAAAAGCTTCAGGTATATAGGAACCACAATAAGCTTACCCTTTCAAGGTTTACTTTGCCTATATTAATTTATAGCAGCTCGATATAACACAACATATGGATCATATCAAGAATAATTAATTTTAAAATGCTAAAACAAAAATAGATTAAATTGCACATGCTAAAAATATAAAAAGATTGTCAGATTTTAAACTGTTCAGTGACTCTAGAAGCTAATAGCTTCACAAAAATTACAAACCGGCAAAATAGTTGCCTGTAAAACGTTTTTAGAGAGGAAAACGCTGCATCCTAATAAGTAGTATTAATTAAAAAGTGTAAAAGATTTAGAAAAGCCAATGATAATGTAAAAATAAGTGTAAGGAGTTATTGTGAAACATACACACACAAATGCATCTTAATAAATATTCTCATACTGTATCAATGATTTACCCATCTATACTATAAGTAACAAGGCATATTAAAAATGCAATCCAAACAAATAAAATCAATACATACTGAAAAGTATATAGCAGCCATTGTGTGAATTTTAAAAACGAGATTCAGACAGTTACTTCTTATTTGAAAAGAACAGTGGAACTTTTAACTAGCTAAAAATAAAGTAAGTCTTAAGCAATCAAAATGAGTAGGTACAGTAAAGATGATACAAACTTCTTTTCCACACAGATCACTAAATCTAAACATTGATAAACACAATAACCTCTCAAAATATATCAAATTTCTTGCAACTGATGTGGCTATAGGTTTAACAAGTGGAATTGGAAAGAAAAGTATAAATTTAAAATCATAACCCTAGAAGGATGAGTTACAGCAGTTTTAATGTAAATAAAAAAAACTAGCATTTGAAACATAAGTGGAACTAATGTCTTAGTAAAGTAATAGTAATATTCAGATCTAACTTAACAAGTTTCCTAAATATTTTAAAATTACAAATACAATTTTTTTAAGATAATGTGCAAATCTAATTACCATAGCTGCTTAAACACACATGCAGAACAAATAAGGAAATATAGATATACTTATAAATAGATTTTGAAATCAAATTGAAATAAACATTTCACAGAAAAATATGTAAAAATATAAGAAAAATAATGTACATTGTGCTGCTCAGTGGGGGTGGGAGTATATAAAAAAAGGTGTAAATTTCACAAAGTATATACATAACATGCTAGTGCCATCTTATAAGTGAATATTGTTTCCAGCCTAACATACCATTCTCCCAAAATGTGCAATCATTATGCGTAAAATCGAATGCTACTATTATGAAAAATACCCTTTTTCAGATCTCTAAACAAATACATCTTTATGCGAAGCCTTAATACATCAATTGTCAACACATATCACAAAGGCTAATAGGTGATAAATATACACATACAATGTCATATTCTAGGAAATAAACAACTTATGTGACACATTTTAATTTCAAAACTTTTATACACGCAAGTAAAAAATAGCAAATTTAGAAAACGCATAGCAAATTTCAACATGTAAGATATCTAAAATTAGGATGGAATGGAAAATATTTGTTTACTTGATCTGAACTGAAATACACTTGAACTGAGTTGAACAGAAGAGATTCCTAACCAAAAGCTCAAAGAAATTGGCAACTTATAGCCTTGAATGTGGACGAATTTTAATAAGAGGTAGCACGACTAGTAAAATATTGTATTGATATCAATACTTTGCAACAGTTAAATTCTAAAATCCATTGATATAATAAAGTGGTATTAAATATTGAGGTTTCAAAATTAAAATAGGATACGCTTTAAAATTACTATTAAAAACACATTCTACAGCTAAGATGGACAAAATCGATTTAGAAAAGATTTATCAAGAAATTATGTTTTAAAAACACATACAAGAAAATTTTAAGCCAAATGACTGTAGTAAAGGCTTTAGGTGCACTAAATAGTTAAGACGGACACAGGTATGTGAAAAGAGATTAAAATAATACACTTTTCAAGTACAGAATCTAGATAAATGCTTTAAGCAAAAAACCTACAAGGAATAGGAATATTAACTAGACTAATTGTTACTTTCAGAAACTACTCAAATATACTAGTATTTCACAGAAAGGAGTATATACACAAGTATGGTTTAAATAACTTTTAGAATGTTTAACTATGGATTACAAAAACGCGTTCTAATTCTAATTAAGCCGTCTTTGAGACACTCTTGAAATGGTAAACTGGAAGAAACTATTATTTTAAAATTATAAAGATTAATAAACTATTAAATGGCATACAACTGCCATTGCATAAAAGAAACTAAAACTAATTCATATATATAAGAACATTTAATTCTGAATGAACTATTTTAAACTTCAAACATTAGTATTTAAGTTCATTTTATCTAAAATAAATGCGATACTAAAAGCATTTAAATGCTTTTACTTCCTAACTATAACAAAATATTTCTAATTGTATTATAACCATAGGTTAAGTGTTTAAGATCCATCAGAGTAAAAAATATATTTGAATTTAGATAACAGTAAAAACATTAAAGCTCTATGCAAGAAGCGCATCTTTTTGGCAGGTTTTAGATCGTAATTATCACAGGAGTAAAGGTTTGGAGACAACTCGGAAAAAAATTAGTTATAGTAACAATCTCAAGCAAATGAAACATGCAAATTTTAATTTTAGTGTACAAAGATTCTTCTAAACTACTCATGATATAAAGTAGTTTATGCTATACTTCTTATTCAATTTTAATAGTATACAATTTGACTATATGTATGCAAAAGTGGGTTTTGGAAGATTAGTTTAAAAGCCTTGAATTATTCTTTTCACAATTTTTTATCAGAGTTAAAACATAAAGAAGCAAACATAATATTGATACTTCATTGGCAGGTAATGCACACTGATAATTAGATAACAAGTGTTTCTGAATAAATATTAAAATTAAAGTACAACTACTCATTTACATCTCCTGAAAAACATCAAATGTAAGTGTCTCACAACTTGAAAATAAGTATCTCATCCAGAAAATATATTTTGAAAGTAATTTAAAAATTTTAAGGTCTAAGTATTTAAGACTATAAGTAGTATAAAAATGAACTTTTAAAAATACTTTAGTTTCTTTTTAAATCTCTACTACATTACACAACTGTTATACATACAACTCATTTAAGCAATCACATTTTATCAAATTCCTATTAAAATAAAACAAAGGATAATCAAAGTCTTCTGTACATACTGCTTTTGAAAAGTAACCATATAGTAAAAAATTTTCAACAAGTCAACTTTTTGATTGATAAAACATGTTTTTCTAATGTGATATTTACAAATTTCAATGAATTAATCTTATCAACTCTTTAAGCACATCCAGATACCACTGGAAGATAAGTTTACTAGACTTTATGTTCAACATTCTCAAAGTTTTATGCGCTTTAAAAACATACACAAAGTTAATTTTAAATTACAATATATACTTACAAATGCAATCATTCTCCTAGTGTTTGTGTAATCCTTTAAGCATTAAATTAAATATAATGCTTAAGCCTTTGAATAATTATAAATATTTGTACTCTAACTTTTAACACTATTGAAAGAAATTGAGTGTTACTTCATGAAAAACATTTTACAAAAAGTAAAATTATACTGTTAATATTTAAATTGTTCATTCTGTGTTCATTTGCAATTATCACAAAATGGATCACAAAGAAATATTCAAGAATTATGTTAGGTATTTTTTAGCTGAAAATGTTTGATTATTTATCCAAGTTACCACACCTGATTTCTATAAATAGCAATGCCCTGTTCATTTTTTTTCAGTAAAATAGATATCTTATTGCAAATAGAAATATGCTAAAAAATGGGGAGTTTAAAAAATGTAGAATTAAGTCAAAGTTTATTTCCTTTAAACATTATGTCACATTTGTTTATATTTTCATTTATAAATTAAATTGAATAGCTCCTAAAATTGTTTATAGAAACACGACATAGTTATATTGATCAACCGAGTTTTTAAAATATTATCCCGATTTTTAAACATTTACCAAAGCTTAACACACAAACATTTAAAATTACATGAGTTACCTATAAATTTTGATTGCACAAAAACATCGAGCACCGAAGCAAGGCAAATGATTGAAACAGTATGCATGTCAATACAATTAGAAAAGAAACACATAAATGTAAACTAACTACTGGCCAATAGACAAATTTGGTTGCGAAAACTTAATGGCTGTTTCTTTGGGCACGAGCAAATGTTAAAAATATTTGCTCTAGTGACGTATCACTAATCAAGTAATCCTCCAAATCAAATTGACTCTTCATTAGTGACATAAACTTGAAGAGATAGCTCAGTGTAATGGATGGATCTATCACATGGTATTGAAGCATCCCCTAGAAGTATAAAAAAATAATAATAAATTCATTATTCATACACATAAAATATGGTGCACTGTTTTGCACTTAGTAAGAGAAAATTCAAGGACTACATATCTATTTTCTAAGGATTAAATTAAAAAGAGGTGAGTTATTTTTTATACACAAAAGTGATTTTGCTATACTAAGCAATACCTGTAAATAATTATGTTATAAAAGATGAATAAATAAATCCTATTGAATAGATAAGTAATTAAAAGGTGAAATAAGACAAATAATTTTTTTCATAATCTAAAATCAGAAATACAATTCCATAGTAATGAATATTCTTGGCAGAGAATATTACATAGCTGTTACCAATGAACTTACTTGGTGGTCATCTTTCAACATAGCTCCACTTAAGTGACTTTGAACATGAGCTTTAATTTCATTTAGTGTCACTGCATCATCTTGAGCTTGCCTCTTTACTTTCACTATAAGAGAGTATCCCTGTCCATATTTTGATTTCAACTGCTGTATGGAGCCCAGACAACGGAAACGGCCATTGACCATTATTGCCAATCGACTGCAAAGAGCTTCACTTTCTTCCATGCTTAAATGAAAACCAAAAATATATTACTAAGTTCTTAGAAAACAATGTAATGTTTCTTTGTATATGAAAAATGATTTTAGTTTGAACTTTTAATCAGATATTTTAGAAAATGCTCAATTGTTCCAAGTAATGACATCGACAATATATTTTCTTCTAAAATAACACTCATGGTTAATCTAAATTATCGTATTAACCTATTGTAATAAACTTCTTTTACTTTTATTACAAGAGAAATCGAAAAGCATTTATCAATACTTGGACTGAAAAATATTTTAAGACAAAAGTCAAAATAAGCTTCCATACTAACACAGAAAAATTATTTTTCAAAAAAAGAGTACTATCTCAATAAGCAACTAATCAAACACAGAAGAATCTATCCTGTTCTAATATTCTTATATTAGAACAGGAAAGGAAGAAAATTTTAAAATCAATATGCACTTAAACATTAGACACCTTATCTTTAACAGGTAAGATTTTATACATAAATAGTTCTACATATACTACTTGAAAAGTATTCATTTATTTATAATGCAATTGGTACAAGAGCCCAAAAGGTCATAGTGCCCCAATACAACAGATTGATAAATATCAAAATTCCAATACATAAATTGAAGACAAAATCTCAAGTTAAGATTTTGAGGATTAAGAATATTATTTGCAGTAAGATAAAAACCAAATAATTTAAGTTAAACAATGCTAAAAAATAAACTTTAAAAGATTTGTGTAAGACAGTTAAATTTTTTTAAATTTACTATGTGTAAAATAATTGCCAACATGTTTGAGAGCAGGATCTGTGGAGTTAAAACATAGTATTGACAGATAAAAAAGAGGACATTCAACTAAAATGAGAACAAAATACAATTACATGAATTACATATAGGATGTGGATTGGGGAATTTGTAGATATTAGTATGTTAAATGAGATGTTCTAAATGTAGCCATGACAAGGGAACTACTTCTTTACATGATTTGAGCTGAGTCGGTTAAACACAGCTCAAATCAAGTAAAGTAGTTCCCCTAGAAGTAGTTGAGAATGGACACAGAGTATGACCTGAGTCAGTTAGAAATTTGGGACTTTATATGACACAGTTTGTTAAACATTTCAATGTCCCATTTGAATTATCATGCTGCATAACATTTTTCTTGCAGTTCAAAAGTAAAAACCGTTAAATATGTAAAACAAATAATTCTCAAATGAAAAAAAGTCAGTAACTTCAATGAGAAAACTGTTTAAGTCTTTCTACTTTTCAAATTTTTCCAAAACTCTCCAGATGAATTGAAATAAATGAAATTATTGCATCTATTTTAAGAATTTGATACCATTTTGATAGATTTCCAGTGTTAAGAATTTGGTTTTACAGATATAAATAATATATTATTTTGGATCATCTCATTAAAAGAAACTAAATACATTTCAAACTTTAGATAAACTACACAAATGTAAAATTGTATCAAATATGTTTGAAATAATATAATCCTTTGTAACTCAATTAAATAAAAAGTAATAAAGGTGAAAATAAAGTAACCAAAAAACAAGGTTTACTTCACAAGGCACCTTTAAGGATTAAAAGCAAGTAGTCACCAAAGATGAGGGAAAAAAACATTAAAGAAAATAAATACAATACAATTACATAAAAATCTGAATACCTGTGTGTAGTTAAGATAATAGCAGCACCAGTTACATTTCTGGATTCAGCCAGAACTTTCCAGATTTTCCTACGGGAAACAGGATCTACCCCAGCGGTTGGTTCATCCATTAAAAGTAAAGGTGGTGATCCAATGAGAGAAATTCCAATTGAAAGTTTTCTTTTGTTTCCTCCACTAAAAAATGGAATTTCAATTAAGTAAAAATGCTAAATAAATTCATTTTTAAAATGAATGTTTAAGAAACCTTACCTATACAACTGACTCTCCTTATCAGCATGAACAGACAGGTCAGTCATTTTAATCAACTTATTGACTTGATCCTCTAATTCTGAACCAGATAGCCCCCTCAATCTACCAAAAAGAGATAGAGTTTCTCGACCTGTTAGACGATCAATCAAAGCATCAAACTGTGGGCAGTAACCAATATATGACTGGAACTGAAAGGGATATAAAATAATAAAGAGTTGTATTTGAAAATGAGCTAAAATGTATCAAAGTTATGAAAAGATTATGCAATGAAACATTATTTTCAGAAAAATAATCATTTTAAAAACCCAAAGCTTCTCTAAGGTTAAGGTTTTAAAGTATTAGTTTTCAGTTTACACATTAATACTCCTTAATGGATAAAAATCAAGATAATTAGTATTCTTTCAAGAGTTCATTTCATAATGCTTGAAAAGTTTTGGATACTAAAAGCATAGAATCCTATGATATTTAGAAACATTGTGTTTTTGAAGAGAATATCGGATTTCACATTATTGTTACCATGAAAAATTGAGCTTATAATGCAATTCAATCCGCAAAGACTCTTCAGGGCTGCCACGGCCAAAGCACTTGTAAAATAGTGGCATTAGTAACATAAATTCTTAAAAATAGAAGCAAAAAATAAATCTCCTCAAACCCTATTTTAGTAGCAATTTGAATTGCTCTGGTAGAAAATGAAAAGGCTAACACTCAAAGTGTGCAAATTAATTATGAAACAGACAATGAAGATATCACCAAGAAATTTAAATTTCCAAATTAAAAAACTTATTTTCTTAAGATTTTCATGATAAATCAATCAAGCAACCAGATTCCGATGAATTTTTTAAAAAAAATCGCTAAAATTTTTAAATGAGTAGCTTTTGAGACTATTTTGCTTGAAGAATCCTAGTTGCCAAGGTTGAAAAAGAGCAAAATGTCGCCTGTGGCATCCCTGGTTCTTGAATCACTCATTTTATTAAAACATGGCAAATTGCTTCCTAAAAACCATGAAAAAAGAAAAAGAAATACAATTTTTTTGCGTCGCTGATTGATTTTATGTCTATCATCACAAATTAAGAATTTCTAAATGACTATATGAACCCTACTTTTATCATTTAAAGTACAATAACCTTTATTATCATTTTAATAACTCGCACCCAGTACTTGTTTTTAGAATAACAGTAAAATAGAATGTACATCACAGGATAACAGTAAAATAGAATGTGCATTAATTGAAATGAAAATTTCTTTTATAATTGAAAAAACATGAAGATTCACAATATTATGTTCATCAAAAATGTGTGCACATCATCTCACAAATGGAATGCAATTATGGTTTTTATAATTTTTAATTTTTTCCTGTTTTTAAAATTAGATATTTTATCATCTCTTCAAACTATTTTTAAAACAAACAGTGTTTAAATATTGGGATTTCTTTTGTTTTGAAGCAATAAAATAGTTGCAGACCTTTTCAAGAATTATGAATTAGTTCACTTTCATATTTCAATTCCCATATTTTGATATTTATTTAAATTAATCTTCCCACACCTTACAAACAGATTTAATACTCTAATTTTGAAAAGACTTCTGAGTTTTCCAGTGAGAGTTAGATGACTAAGAACAAATATATAAATATCAGAAAACTAAACAAATTTACATTAATTTTCCATATATCTTAAGTATACACTGGTCATGAAGTGTCAAATACAAAAATATATTTGTTTATGGCACTTCCTAGAAAATTTGATAACATTATAAATAGTGTTTTTTTAAACTGGGATTAATTTTAATTCTCTTTAATTTTTATTGCCTTACTGACACATTTCCGCTACATGAGGGCTAGTTGGAAAGGGACCAAAGACAAAGTGGAATCTGCACCACTACAAACTTGCAAGATCAGGATTCAAGGATCCAAGAGCCTGTTGAAAGGACAATAGTCCTTGCCACTCATCAGGTCAGACAATAATTTTTTTTTCTAAATTCTTTCATGTAAAGTTTTTTTCTTTTTTAACTAATAAGGTTTGGTTTCTGGATGGTATATAACAATCCTACACAATTTAAGACATATTTAGAAAGTGCAAATAATACCTTTTTCAAATTGGACCTAATTGAGCTGTCTTTAATGAAAGCATTGCCCTCAGTAGGAAGACAGTCACCTGTCAGCATCCTGAATGTAGTTGTTTTTCCAGCTCCATTGACACCAAGAAGGCCAAAACATTCCTCTTCATGGATGCCAAATGTCAAATGATCTACAGCATAGAAATTCTTGAAGACCTTAGTCAAGTCGACAACCATTAAAGCTTCATCACTCAACTCGGGTCTTGTTGCCTGCAGATCATGCACCCGTTCCTCCTCAGCAGTCACGTCTGAATCCTGAGTAATGTTCTCTTGAATAACTTGGCTCACATTTTGTTTCCTGATCTTCATCCAGAGGTGTTTCAGGAGCAGTGACAAGTAGGACGATGCTCTGGTTTCCAAAAGAAGTACAATGGCAAAGTAGAGAAAGCCATCCAGGATTAAAAAGAGACTATCTCGCCCGCATCCATTCTCGTCCAACGTCATAATTGAAATTTCCTGCAAACATCTATCTCCACACAAATCTGAAAGAAAATATATTAATCAGAGCTTTTTACTTACACTACCTGACATTGAAAATGCAACACCAAGAAGGAGTCGGCAGAAAGCGATGAAATTTGGCAAACAGAGAGGGACAGCAACGAGCAATAAGTGATCTTTATTGCAACATTATACACCTTGCCACTGAGCAGCAAGAACATCTGATCAGTAGGTTGTACGACGACCGCGAGCGACGATACAGGCAGCAACACGTCTAGGTACAGACGCAATGAGCGTGCGGATGGTGTCCTGAGGGATGGCTGCCCATTCCGTCAACCATTTGCCAGAGTTCGTCTTCTGAACGTGCCAGTGGCAACGCATGCAAGCGACGTCCAATGACGTCCCAGAAATGTTCGATAGGTGAGAGATCAGGGGAGACAGCTGGCCAGGGAAGCACCTGGGTACCTCGCAGGGCATGTTGGCTGATGCATGCCGTGTGCGGCCAGGCGTTATCCTGCTGGAAAATGGCATTGGGCACCCCCTGAAGGAAAGGTAGTGTCACCGGCTGCAGGACGTCATCCACGTATCGTTGGGCCGTCATAGTGCCCTGAATACGGGACCAGAGGTGACTTGCTATCGTAGGCGATGGCGCCCCAAACCATTATACCGTGTTGTCTCGCGGTATGGCGTTCCACAAATGCGGCCGGATTGGCCCTGTCACTACGTCGACGCCAGACTCGTACACGGCGACTGTCATTGCTAAAACAGAAGCGTCTCGTCTGAGAACACCACCCTGTGCCATTCTGTCATCCATGTGGCTCTATCCCAACACCATTGCAAACGGAGACGTCTGTGCTGTTGGATCAATGGTAGTCGTCTCAACGGGCGCCATGAGTGCAGGCCGCCAGCGATCAATCGGCTGCTAATGGTCCTGGACGATACGGGAGCATCAAGGGTGTCCTGCACATGCTGCAAAAGGGCGACAAACGTGGCTTGCGGGGCCGCCGATGCTTGCCGGCAGATGCGTCGGTCCACGCGTGCTCAAACGTGCCACATTCCCTTGGTCCAACCATCTGTGCCACAACCGGTGCACCGTGGACGCGTGTAGGTGGGTATCTGCTGAGATTTGACGTATGGACCAACCTGCCCTTCTGAGGCCAATCACCATACCCCTCGTGAAGTCGTCTGTTTGCTGGAACTGTCTTGATTGGAGGTGTCTTGGTATTCTCCGCTACTAGACGTTTCCTTTGAGATACAAAAACAAATTGCAACTTGATTTACCTGGCAAACAGAGCGGCGCGAAACTGACCACTTTTGCAGGTTCCTTCCCTGGTTTTTCACTCGCCGTGCGCGGGACAGCTGCGCAGTTCGCATCATTTACATATCTTGGTGAGCTGCGTCTACCCTGTAAATTTCATCCAGTTCTGCGCATCCCTTCTGGGTGTTGCATTTTCAATGTCAGGTAGTGTATGTCACAAGTAAAATAAAATTCTGATACTAAAACAATCATAGATGTTGAGAAAAGTGAAGTGTGTTTGTTCCACAAATACTCGTTCTTGCAAAACTATGCCTTACAGCAAATTTTGCCCACACTTAAAAATGTATTTACGAATATACTTCAAGGGAAAAACTACAGCAGTTTTTCTCTTTTATTGATAAGAATCCATTTAATAAATAAAAGATGAAAAGCAGAAATCCAGAAAATTTTGATTTAAAAGGTTTATGAATTTAATTTAATCTTTTTGAGCCTGTTATTAAGAACCAAATTAACATTTTGAATAAATTTTAAATGAATGAATCCTAAAATATCAGACTTCAACTTAAAGCTGGTCATAGTTACAATTATATTTATTTATACATTCAGTCACAAAATTCTAATAGAGCAAGTGAAAAAAGCTACAGTATTTAAAACACATTTTGTTCTAAAAACATTTACTTCAAGACCATCAAATCTGAACAGTAGTTTGCACACTCCTTACTTACAACATTGTTTGAAAATATATTAAAATATCATTTGATAAAGCAAAATTGAAAATCCAATACCTAAAAATGTATCATTTCATTAGAGTCTGCTTGCTAGTTAAGTTGTTCAGAAAATCAGAAGGCAATTTTATATAACAACCAACATTTATTAAACATCAACGCTACAGAATACAGAAAGACGTTTCCTCCTCCACGGAAAGAGCATGAGTAGTTCTGGCATGTTTACTCTTTTTATCTGATTTACGATCTTCCGCTGATGCCACTCCATTAAAACTTCGTTGCAAACGATTGTGGTTTGCTTATCACCAGGGTTGCCACAAGTCAATCATTTTTTATAATTAAATGCTGAGCTTTGAAAGGCTGATAGACCCTTCTCAGTCAATCAGTTAAACAAATTTAATAAATTAATTGAGATCACCTTTTAGCTGAAAATCTTAAACACGCAAAAAAACCATTCACAAATATCGTATTCACTTTAGATCACAAAAATTTTCCAACTTCTAATGCATTCCAATCTAAAGTATCATTATTGAAACCTGGTCAGGAAAAATACTGAATTAACTCCAATGAAGCCAATAAAAACAGTAACATTAAAAACAAAAATTACCTTTGCAGCACTTGAATAATGGATTCCAATCAGTCATTATTGGAGAATTACAGTTATACTGAAGATCCTCTGCAGATACACTTTCGCAATAGGAATTGTAATAAGCAGTACCAAACAGATTTGAGAAAGCCAATGCAATACTGAAAGGGGGAAGAAGACGGAAGGACCACACAATACCATTAACTTCTTTGATGGAATATCCGTGCGAAAAAATGATAATAGGAACCAGAGTTGAAACTACACCAGAACCTAAATAGAATTATTGCAGTTATAATATAATTCGTTCAATACACGATAAAGTAAATTTTTGATTCATATATAGAACCATCAAGAATTTAAACCTATTGAAAGAGGACTTTTTAATACATTTTTCATAATCTCGGGGGTTTACATGAATATATCTGTCCTGCAACATGCAGTCTTCACAGAAGGATTTATAAACAGTTTTGATCTTGGCCAATAGAATATTTTCTGGTATTCTTTCAATTGGTAGATATGGTAATGTGTTGTAAGGAGAAATTACTCAGGAATCTTGTGATGTTCAGAGGATTAAAAACAAAGAAAACATCCAAATACAAAAAGGGTTAGTACTGTGCTATTTATTTTATTTAATGTAAATTCCTAGAATGAAACAATTATAGACAAAACACAAAAATAATCAGCATCATTAGGGCGTAAATTTAAATTCTGGCCACATACCAAACCAGCTTTCGGCAAGCATATTATCATTTTTGTAAATATTTTTCTGATAAAAATCATGTACAATTTATTTTAAAAATTCAATTATTGAATGTGATTTTGAACTGATATACAATTATAACAAGGTAAAAAGTAATATTATTTTGTAAAACTTGGGTAAGTAATTTTATGAATATATACAAGATATATATATATATACTAACCAAAAATAACAGCAATAGTTACAATGGCTGAAAATCCATTACTTCCTTTCTTGAAAATGAAGGACATAACATAACTAAAAGGTATTGATGCCCAACCATACAGCAAAAATAAAAGTAATGCAGCACCTATAGTTTGAAGAAACAATTACTAAAAGTATAATACTATTATTATTATTATTACCTATAGTTTATTAATCATATAAGTAACACATTTATATAAGTAAATTACTGAAAACTTTAAAGCTTTCAAATTTTGTAGTATTGTTTTCATATAATATTAATTCAAACTAAAATAAAAAACATCAATTTCTCAAAAGATTCTCCTGAAATATCCTTAATTAAAATAATTAATCATCCTTAATTAGTTAAATGACTAGCTGAATTACCAGGCGTTGCTCGGGTTGAAATGGTTAAATGTTGCTTGAAAAGTGAATTAGAATAATCACGTACGGAAAATATGTTTTAACTTTTTCATAGCTTCTACTATATACTTCGGACGCAAATATATGCATTTAATTCCTGAATATATTGCAATATGTAAAAGATTAAGACATAAATATGAACAGATTCAGCTATTCATTGTGGCTCCTCCACCAAAGTGCAAATGGCAAGTGCCATTAAGCTTGTTTTTTATTTTTTGTGTGAATGTTTATAAACACTTCATCGGTCACCAATTTAGCAAGACTTGTGAAAGGCAGTGCAACTTTGTCTAACAAAAGGTACTTCTTGTTGGAGTTGCCTTACACTGCTGTATATACTATTCTATTGTAAGTTGATTTTTGTCAAGGTGGCTTTGTTCCCCACAAAGGTATTCTCTTCTAATGATTAAGGCTAACTTATGATTTTAAAGCAATCAAACACCAAAGAGAGAATGGAACCTGTGATGTCACTTAATATTTTAACAAGAGGCCAAAAACTTTTAATTAAAGCACTACAATGCTAAAACTTTCATTCGCTATACCAAAATTGTCTTTAAACCCCAATAATCTAGGATTGGTGCAAGCTTTCTGCAGTTACCAATCTTTCTATATTTAAAATCAAAATTTGTAAAGATCGTGGATATAGCTTAGCACTTAGCTGGCAAGTAAATTTTAACAAAATTAAAATTATCTAAATTGTTTGCAGCATGAAGCTTGATCATGTGAAAACAATAAAACCAATGGAATAAATTTGAATTTTTAATTTTCCAAATTAATTTTTCATGGTTAAAATCATGTATCACAAAAAAGATACCTGTAATTTTATTGAAATTCACAGAATTTCTTAACAAGTTTAAAATCAAGCATTACATGATTTTTAATTTTAACTAATATCTTTCTCTTCCATAATCTTTTATATTAACTAACTTTCTGAAGAATCTAGAGTTTTACTAGTACAAACCCTATATCAAGTGATGATCTCGATCAACTCTGAAGAGTTTTGCCTGAGCATCTAATATGACATGCCTATCATGATGCATATACTGAATTCATAAAACTGAGAAAATCATAATTTATAAACAGCACTCAAATAAACAATTTCAGAATTTGGAAAGAAAGGAAAATATTTTTTTTTATATACAATACAAATTTTGAGAACTTTGTCCTCCAATGAGAGTTTAGCTTCTAGTACATAATATAAGTAATATTTTGTGATGGGATTGTGGTACTTACCAATAGCATTCGAGTGAATAGAGAAGAATGCATAGTGACTGAAGATGGCAAATGGTATTATCAACAGAATACAAACACAGATGTATATCAAGAAGTCCCAGACAAACATAGCGAACCAATACAAAATGGCTGGTATTCCACTCATCAGTTGCAACAGCTTCGCTTTCGACACTCTCTCATGGGCAGGCAAAAGCACAAAGCTTGCAGAGAGAATGGTCAGAGCCATGGGAAAGCAAACAGCAGCCATGATACGTTCCATTATCCTAATGTCATCATTAGGGCCGAACGACAAAGACACTGGCAGAGGGGCATTGGTCAGGGTAATCGTCCCAGTTCCCGTAACGTACTTCAACAAAGCACCATGCATGAATGATAGAGACATTGGCAGAACATGGGAAGGTTCTCCGTTGTACCAAGCCGTCAGATTCAGCTCGCCAGATTGCGATTTGACAATGGCACCACCAATTAAAAGCATTTTCAAATACTTTGCAAGATCTTCTCTTCCATAAGTCAAAATGTATTGGGTGGGATCAGAAACATTCTTCAGATCGATGGAATTGGCTTCCAGGAGAGTTTTCAGATCATCTGTAAGTTTAGCTGTTTGCCCATTCTTTGAATAGTAGAACCCTTCTGTACTACCATAAACATCAACAATGTCCAGTTTAAGAGGATCATATTTTAAGTGACTTCCTGTGCCTTTAGTAAGATAAAGGCAGTAACATATTATAAGAAATGGGAGAGCCAACTGAGATATTAGAATGGTCCAGTAACGCTTTGCATAGTGGAAACGCTTCAAGAGAAGGCCAAATAACTGGTTTCCTGGATTGCGATGTCTCACAAGCTTTTTTAAGCCACCATTTACATCTATGGACAGAGAACAAAACAAATCAAGGAACATAAAATATTAAGTCAAATACCTGCTAAAAGTCAATGCTATAAAGTAGCATATATCAGCATTTAAAAATACAAAATTAGACATTTTAGAAATAAAATGGCAAAAAGGAAGAAATCTTACTGAACTTGGAGAAATTTATTGGTTGCCTGAGTAAAACAATACTCGCTTAATATATAAGTGTTTCAGAAGACTTTATTTGGTATATGTAAATCATAACAGATATTATCAGTATATTTGGAGGAAGTCTGGATCACAATTATAAAATTATTAGGACCTAGGTTAGGGTTCCTAGAATATTGCACCCCTTATAATCAATTGACTTAATAAGAGATA
This sequence comes from Meta bourneti, assembly GCA_933210815.1. Taxonomy (NCBI): domain Eukaryota; kingdom Metazoa; phylum Arthropoda; class Arachnida; order Araneae; family Tetragnathidae; genus Meta; species Meta bourneti. The sequence continues at coordinate 30,032,973 of OW119923.1, read as the reverse complement.
GAATCACTGCTTATTTGCTTACTCATATTGTTTGTATATTTGCAATATTTATCCTTAATGTTTGCGGGTTGTGGACTCGAGCATACAAATTTTAAAGGGTTCCAAGGTGGTCAGGCTTCTATGGTATACTTATTGTAGGTGTTTTTTAAACTTATTTGGTTTCTCAAAAATATTTACTGCTCCTTTTCCAGGGGAAGGAGTTTTGTCTCTAGGAGTTGGCATCCATGTTGGGATGAGAATGACAACTGACCAACTAATATTTATCTTTTTGCTCACTGAAAACAAGTGTCACTCACAAATCTTTTGAACAGCAGGGACTGAATTTTAAACATATAGGGGCAGTCCATATATTGCACAAAGTATTTTCAGTCAATTCCGACATACTCTTCCCCACGGAAAGAATGGATATACTTGAATACTTGAACAGATGCCCTTCCAGGGGGAATTTACTGTTTCTGATAAAGGAATCAGCACTGTTTAACATGTTTTCAGTGTGTTACAAATGAGCACAGCATAAAACCCTCACTTCTTAAGAGTATTCAATAAACCCTCCTGAGGAAAATCAACTGAGCTTAATAAAACGAACACTAGTATTTGTAAAAGCAAAATATTCATCTGTATCATGCCTGTAGTTATGAAAATGCAAGTGACAGCAGATACGTTTTTTTGATTCCCTCTTTGTGAAAACATAGTATCTTAGAAATGGAGGAAACTCATTTAGATTTTAGTGCTTGTATTTGTGTAGGAGACAAAAACCATTTTACCACCATAGCTATTTCTGTATTTGTAGAAAGAATGTGTCTACAAATGTTACAATACTACTTTTGTATTTGTTCAACAGTCTAACTTAACTCAGTTTTACTCTTGAAACAAGTTGTTTAACAAAAAGCAGGAAAATTAAAATTTAATTATGATTAATTACATTTTATCTCCTTATTAAAATATTTTTAATTTAGAAATTTAAATTTTATGGATTTGTATCATGAAATAGAATTCAAATGAAAGAATAAAACAGCATCAAAACCCAAGAATAATTTTCATTGTTACCTTTCAAAACATTTTCCAAAGACAGGTGAAGACAAAGAAGTTAAAAAGTTTATTCTACAAAGCATAAAGAAAGGCCTAGGCTTAGCCGAACAGTTAGAGTCATATTTCTTAAATGAAGATCCTTCAAATGAAAGGAGCACAAAGTTTAAAAGAGAACTTCATAAGTGCTTAGCACCATATAAGGAAATTTATAAAGATCTTTTAATTAAAAGCAAGCAATCTAAACTAACAGATTTTTTGCAAAAGGTAGAGCATGGATCTGAAGATAATGCAGAAAAATGCTCAGAGGATGAGGCAAAAAGAAAATGACCTCGGTTAATAATGCTTAGTGATGATGAAGAGAACATTGTTTAATTCATATTAATATGTATTACTTCTTAAGAAAATTTTAATAAAGATATTTATCTTAATTATGAAAATATAGCATGTTTTTTATTTTTGGAACCTAACCCCCCTTTTCATACTAGTTCTTTGTTCCGTATAACACGGATTCGCATAACACGGCAATTTTTTGGAACATAACTCCCGTGTTATACGGGGGTTACCTGTAATTTAAGCAAGGAAGCAGAACTTGCACCTTTGGCACAATAAAGCACATTGAATAGTCTGAGAAATGCATTTGGAAGAAAACATGCAAAATAGCATATTTGTGGTTTTGGTATAATGTAGATAATATACATTCGGAGCTTTGAAAATTTATAATGTATCTAAATATGGTTATAAGGTTTACCTTCTATTTCTATTGAAGAACCATTTTTGTTATCACTCTTGTTTGTCAAGCTGTACCTCAGATCAGATATATTTGCAACACTATAAAGAAAAATATTTCTAAATGTCTAGCACAGATATTGCAATTCAAATAATGACACTTAATTTGCCAAGATTATACCCAGGCACTTCGATTTCTATGGTCAAAATTAGATACATTGAATTTGAAAAAGAATTTAAATACTTGAATTACATTTAAATACACTAAACAGAATAACATACATACTTTAAGAAAACATCTTCCATTGTTGTAATTGTTATACCATAAGATATAACACCTAGCTCAGTTTTACGATTTTCCACTTCTTCGAACATATCTCCAAAACCTGCCCCAGTACCAGAGGCTAGGTTGAAAGAAATTTCTTTTTCCAATTCATTCTCCACAACAGAACCAGGAATGTGCTTATTGATAAGAGATGTTAAATTTTCAATATCAAAGGTGTCATCTTTTACAGCATGCAAATGATATCCAGTGCCTGCAATTAAATTAAAAGTTTTATACTTTCTGTTAGTTTGTCCATGATACTTCATCAACAATCACTTAGAATATTCAATTATTTTGTAAAACTACTCCCTTAATTCAAATATTTTATTTAATTGAGCAATTGTACATCCTTAAAGGCAAGCAACTTAAAAAAGCAGTCTTACTCCAAGTTATCTGAAGTAAAATATTACAAAAATTACACAAGTAGTAATATGGAATATTTTTAGTTCATATTCTATTTCATCACGCATGGCAACACTACTTAAATCTAGCTAAGATAAATACAAAAAAATTCTATTGAAATCAAACCGGAATAGAAAAAATTCATACCAAATTTATTTTTAAGGAATATAGGTGACCCACAACATTGAACCTCTCCTTCTGCCATTATTGCTATACGATCACCCAAGACATCTGCTTCTTCCATATAATGAGTAGTCAGTATTATGGTACGATTGTGCCTTATATCAAGCAATGCATCCCAAACACTACGTCTAGCTTCAACATCCAGTCCTGAAGTTGGTTCATCCAAAAACAGAACCTGAATCCAAATTGTCAAAATAATAAAGAAATTAGTTGAAATCAGTTAGGTACGAAACTAAATGCAATAGAGGCTGTTCAGACATTTTTTGAACGATTTTAATGGACTGAAGATCAATCTTTTAAAAAAAATATTTTTGTTTTAAATGTTCTATTTGATAGCCCTTATTGTTAACTATCTTTCTACACCTTAATTTCCATGATAATAATGACTTGTAGTTATCGACAGGTATTTTGTCCCATTCTTGTTCCACAGTTTTCCAAAGCCTTTGAATGGTTTTCAGTCGAAGTTTTGATAATGCTCTTTTTAAAAGCACAAAATACATGGGTGAGGCATCTGGAGATTTAGCAGGAATATCAGTAAAGGAACTCGATACCTGTTTCTTGTTCCATTTTTTCCAAGAATTTAATAGTGGATTTAGATGTGTGGCTGCTTGCTTTATCCTGATGCAGCTCCACTGATTGTTGGCACTTTGGCTAAAGATATGGTATTTCTTTTTTGAATATTAGATATGGTATTTCTTTTTTGAATATTGGGGGTAAAATATGGTCTTGATAGTATGTGGAGTTGATTTTTACATTTTCCCACTATCTCGATATTTTCCATTATATGCAAAACTGGCAACAATCATAAATCTCTTAGAGAAGATTCTTTGAACCACATTTTAAGATTTTTTTCTCCTCTTTTATGATATAAATTGTTCTTTTTTAATTGCAATCATTTAAATACACCCATGCCTCGTCTATTGTAAAAACATTTTTTCATCTTTCTCCAGCTAAATGCTTTTCATACAGAATTCTGCAGCGAGTTCTGCGTTCTGCAATGTGTCATGGAGATAGACGATGAACATATTATTTTTTGGCCTTTTTAAGATTCAAATCACTGTTAATTATTTCATTTACAGTTAAAATTGGACATTTTAATGGCTTTGCAATAGTCCTTTGACTTGGCAGATTCTCTTTTAAAATTAATCTTACCTTACAAATATTCTCAGATTCTTTTCTTTTTTGGATACGTATCTGGAAGTATTTTTCCCAATTTTAGAGTTTTTACCTTTCTCATTAATACTACTTATCATACCTTCAGATATAAAAAGAACACAACTTTTACAGCGTTTTTGAATAATTGAATAAGCATAATTCTCTTTGGAAAGAGCGGAAACATAGCCTTTCATCTGTTGCTTACTTAAAAGTGCCTTTCTGAAAGTAAACAAAACTATGAGTTAGCAGACGATAAGTTATACTTTATTTAACTGCTGCAAAAATAAAATTCTTTCGTAGCATACAATTTTTTTACAGCTCATCAAAATCATTCCTCTGTATAAACATTAGTTTCTTATACATCCATACATTCAAAAATTATATTATCTATTTAGAAATTAAATACCTTTAATCATTTTCATCTTATGGCATCATCGTTAATTGCCTTTATCTTACTTATGATATTGTTAAAAGTAGTACTTGATTTCACAAACAGTATTCACTTCAAATCACTAGTTAGTTTATCAGCAGCTTTATTAAATCAATTAATGTGAACAGAAGTGATTTATCAAGGAGTGGACAAAGTATTCTGAATATGTTGATAGCAATACAATATGATGGAAACTTCACAATTAGTTTACCTTTAAAAATAACGATTTGATACATTTTAAACATAATAAAACAGCAGGATAGTATAGAACAATGAGAGGCCACTGATTTCTAATCAACATACAGCATGTAAGGCTACCAGACAAAGCACTTGTGCAATAGTAGCATAAATTCTTAAAAATAGTAATAAAATTATTAAAGCTTATTTTAGTAGCAGTTTTAGTTGCCTAGATACAAAATGAATTAGCTAAAACACAAAATGTGCTAATTAAGTATGAAACAAACGGATGAACTCAGAAAGAAATTTAAATTTTAAATTAAAAACTGAATATTTTTTCTTAATATTACATCTAAATTTCCAACACTGTTTTTTGTCACAACATTTTGAGAAAAGTAGAAGTTGTACGAGTAGCTCGGCAACTTGGCAAGTTTTCAGAACCACGCCATTTTATCGATGAGTGGGAATTTACCACAATAATTTCACTATTCATCGTAATACAGTGCACTCCGCTTTATCGGACCACTGGATAATGGGACCAGTAGTTTATTGGGAACAGTTTCCTTGTGAACAGAATCATTTTCTATTCAATACCATAGAAATCACATTGGTTAAATGAACCGCCTTAAGTAGGTTAAACGGACCAGTTTGAATACAAGTTCGCAAACAAAAAGGTTTAAAAAGATGTCCCGCCAACTGCCTGGGTGAACAAAGAATATAAAAAAGATTCAAATTGACAGTGAACGCTCAGAGCAAGAAAAGGAGTGAATAAAAAAATTATTTCCACTCTCACAGAAGACATAAAAATAATAACTCAAACAGTATTGCTTCTGACTCATGTGCTGCCTCTGCATTGGAATAAAACAAGATAAATTTAAAAGCACAGAACATCAGGTGATAGAAGATAAGAATAACCAATCAGCACGAATCACATTTCGGAAATTTATTTCGCACTTTCGTCTTCCGAAAGGCAGGTGAAATTCAGCGCATATGGTACGTAAAGACTTATCAGGAAAAGAAAAATTAGCATTGTTGCGCCGAATCGATGAGTTCCCAGGATTCAGCCAACATCAACTCTCAAATACATTAGGTGTGTCGAAAACTACAACTGCTACAAAACAGACTTGAAATCGAAGCGGACGACTCAGTTGCATCAAGAAAGCACCAAAGACTGTCAAAAGATGACAAAGTTGACCAAGCGCTGTTTGAATGGTTTCATGAAGCGAGAAACCGCGACATCCCTGTAACTGGGCCGCTACTAAAATCAAAAACAGAACATCTTGCTACACAACTTGGTAAACCGAACTTAACTGCTACTGGATGGCTATTACGCTGGAAGAAAAGGCACAACATTTGCTTCAAAGATGCACATGGTAAAAAATGGATGCCGATATTCGAGGAGCTGACAGTTGGATTCACTTTGTTGCCCGAAATTTTGAAACTGTATGCACCTTCTGAGGTGTACAACTGTGATGATTATTATAGGGCAACTCCAAATAGGTCACTAACTTTCAGAACTGAATTATTGAGTGGATCAAAAAAAGCGATGGATCGTGTAACTGTTCTTGTCTGTGCTAACATGACTGGCTGTGATCGATGTCCTCTTTTAGTCATAGGAAAAAATAAGAATCCTCGGTGTTTGTCAGGGGTGCGCAGCTGCAGGTTGTAATGCATGGATGACGTCGACAATTTTTGAGGATTGGCTGAAAGGCTGGGACAAGATACTTGAGGGAATAATAAGAAAAATTGCTCTTGTAATGGACAATTGTTCCACACACCCTAATGTAGCAACGAAGAATATACGTCTGATTTTTTTTGCCGCCTAACACAACTTCAATCATTCAGCCAATGGATCAGGGGTTATTAAAAACTTGAAAACCCTCTATAGAAAGTTGGTTCTTGAAAAAATCGTCTGTTACTTTGACTCAGAGAACAGTGTTAAATTTAGCGCAATCGAGTTATCTCGCAAAATAAATCTCCTTTCGGCCATAGAAATGATTGCAGTTAGCTGGAAATCTGAAAGTCGAAACATTTGTTAATTGTTTTGCCAAAGTGTGATTCATCGCTCCATCTTTGTTATCAGCAGCAGACAGCACTTCCCCTAATTCTGCATTTCGTGAAATCGATGTTGGAATGAACACCAAAGATTTCCGAACTTTCGTCAATGTTGATACTGTCCAGTCTGCGACTCCCCTTCAGAAGATATTGTTCAAGATGTTATGGCCAATCGGTCAGAAGAAACACCTGAAACACATTCTGAATCAGAGGAAGAAGTCCCGAAGTCACCTGCAACGAAGCCCTTCAAGCTTAGAGAAATTGAACATTTTCTTGGCAAAAAACAATGGTGATGATAGTGTCAAGAAAACAGCTTACAAGCTACATTCTTTTGTATCATCAGTCAATAATGAGCGATGTAAACAAACGATGATTACAAAATATTTTATTAACCAATGAAGGTAAGTTGTTTTTATAACTTCCTTTATGATTTTATTGTACTACTAATTAGTATACTCTTTGTATATATGCAATTATATAGCAAGCGAGCGATATAGCCTTTCATAAAATATAATCAGACCAGTTGGTTAATGGGACCACTTTCATGTCAAACCAAAGTGGTCCGATAAAGCGGAATGCACTGTATAAAATAAGGTAGGTAGATATTTTAATTAACATAGCAACACAATGGGCTATTGGCGACAGTCTGGGGTAAATCCGGAAGGAAAAGATCCAATTCCACACCATGCCAACGTGAGAAGATTTGAGGCCACGACAGATTTAATGTGCACCAACCACCTTTGTACACGAGTCTTTGGTTGGATCCGAACTCGCAACCCTCCTGTCACTAATCCGCTGCTCTTCTAAATGGGCTACCACTGCCCATATAAGGTAAGGAATATTCAATTTTGTTAGCCCTTTAGTAGTGAATTAAAAAAAGGTGGTCACAAAAATTTCAAAAAGCTACCAAAATTTTGAAAATAGGAGCTTTTGAGAAGATTTTGCTTAAAGATACCCCTAGTTGACAAGTAGCAAAAAGTCGCCTTTTAGTCACCTATGGCAGCCCTGAGCATGGATAAAAGTGGATAACAACTGGAAAAGAACTGGCAGAGACAGGTATTTCCAAACAAACTTGATCTTGTGAATGACAAGATCAATAAACTAAGTTTCCAGGAGTAAGAGATATTTTACTATAACAGTACACTAGCCTTATTTTAGTGTCCACTTTCAAACTTCCAAATTGAACAAATCTCAAAATTTCTAAAACTGAAATGTAATTTTCTTTAATTTGAAAAAACAGAACGTATGAATTTAAAGATCAACATCAAAACCACTTCCATACTTTTGAGCCACCAATAATTGCGATTCCCAGGCTAAGTTTTCTTTTCATTCCACCTGATAGATTTTTAGTCAATTCGTGTCTCTTTTCTGCAAGTTTCAAGGAGTCCAAAACAGTAGTTATTTCTTCATTAAGTCGGTTCCAAGGCACACCTTTTATCTGCATAGAAAACAAGTCATTAATAAAATATTTATCCCAAGAACAATATACAAAGTTGCAAATTGGTACTCTAAAAGTACCAATTACAAAAAAAGTAAAGATAAGATGTTTTGCATGTACAAAGATTGAACTGATGTACTGGCACTGAAAAGTGAGAAGTTATCAACTTTACTGGCATCAATGATTCATAGGCCAATAAGGCATGCTATTAAATCTATAAATCTATGTCTGCATAAACTTGCTTCGGTACACCAATGTGGAGTTTATTAGTCATGCTTAATCTTGGTGTGTTTATTGTTTAATTTTCACATGGCAAGTAATATTATGCAACATGTATGTCAATCACTTTAAAAATATAATTGATGAGAGTTAATAATTCACGAATAAACCTTTACTGTCGTACAAGTTCAAATGGTGAATCAATTGGGACTAGAAAATCTATGCATGTATAAATTCACACTTTTAGGATTTAAATTCATAACTTAAAATGAAATTCCCTCCTGTTTTCCTGAAGTATTTTAGAAAAATTTCAGAATGTAAATGTCAAAAATATAATCACAATACATTTTAAATATTAACATTTTAAAAAATAACCAAAGGAGTAAAATTATAATAAAGAAGCATAATATTTTTTAATTTATGAAATTTAAAAACTAAAAGAATGCTCCAACCCTCTAAGGGTCATGTACATATTCTATTCTACAATCTGCAAAACTTTCTGGCATGACTTGTAATTAGTTTCAACCTTCTTGACCAATAGAATGTTTCATACAATTCTTTCAACCAATAGGTACAGCTACTGAGGCATTAAATGTGTTGAAAAATGTAAAAGTAATACTGCACTCCTCATAAATCTTATGACAAATAGAGGGCTAAATATGTTTTAGGTTTTCGAGCCATCTTATAGAATTTTCTCTAACTTTTAGCAATCAATTTACCTATAATTTTTTTCGGTGTTTTCATGTTTTTCAATTCTCCAGGGGCATTAACTGTAAAATGTCTTAAAACTCCTTCCAACAATGAAGCCCCATTTTTTGGCTTTTTAGCAAGGATAAAGCAAGCTGGTATGTAACAATCAGATCGAACATACCGCAGCATAAATTTTCAGATGCTCCTCTACTGTGAGTGTATCATATAGCACATTATGCTGAGGGCATACACCCAAGCCTCTACGAGCTCTGGTAGTCTCCGTCAATATATCCAAACCATTTATAGATGCAGAACCACTTGTAGGTCTAAACAAACCTATGAAAAGTTAATGCAAATAAAAATTTTAATCAGCAATACTTTAAATACTAATCATTACACAGTATTAAGAAATAAAAAATATGTGGAAGAAATAAAAATATATTATATATCAAATATACTAATTTGATAATTAAATATTGTGCAACAAACATAAGGGAAACTATATTCCAGATATATAGTTTCCTGCCAATTATTACACACAATATTAAAAAATAACAAAATGTGGCTAATTTGAAAATTAAATATCGTACACATTAAGGGAAACTGTTCCAGATCATATATATTTTACCTGCCAACCATCAAGAAACCAGAAAAGTTTTTTTAGGCATAAAAATCAATATTGAAGGTCAAGACAAATTCGACAAATTGAAGTTACAAGATACTTTATTAACAATTGTAAAAAAAATGTGAAGCTAAACACACATATAAAAAATAGGAAATTCTGTTCTGCTAATTCTAGAATAGTCAAATTCACAACTATTTCCTAAGCATTGCAACAGAAAATAAAATGAAACTTTGCAGCTTTTCTTCTTTCTCAACATAATGCATCAAATCCCCATTTCCCAAAGTCGGCTGTCCAAAGTAAATTTTTCTGGTAACTTGCCAAAGTGATTTCAATATCAAATCTGGTCATTTGAAAATTTTCCAAAATGATCAAAAAAATATGGAAGATATTTTTATTAGCTTTGAGACTGAAAAGAGAGTTTTTTCAGCAAACTTCCAGAAAATACAGAAGAGTTGGCAGATATGGACATAATTGGATACTTAATTCTTTTTATCTTAAAGTCAAAAGTACTGAGTGTTATTTATAAATTTACTGGGTTTTTATACATCAGGTATATCAGGCTACACATAATGTCACAATTTTCAAAATTAGCTTCTACATGCTCCCCATAGTTAAATATTACTTAAAAGATTTATATTCCTTTTGTGCCAAACTTAAGAAAAACACAAGCCTTATTTTGTTCTCTTGAATTATAATCTTCTTGTTCATGGCATAATTTGTTGACATATAGTTATGAAAACTATAAAATACGGAATAATTTTCTTTGGCACATAACATACATTCTTCACTTCCTGATAGACATTTTTTTTAAAGATCATGCATTAACATTATAAATGGTTGGGCTGTATTATTATGTATGTCTTTAGCAGTATTTTTATCGGCTTCTAGAGTTTTATATTTCTGGATGATTGAATGTTTCCTAAAGAACATTACAACCCTTCACATTGGTTATTTAACCATATAACATTTAAGTAACAGGTAAAAACAAATGAATCTTTTTTTGTTAAAGCTTAAAAGGTAAAAGGCAATTTTACAAAACAGTATTCTAATTTGTTTCAAATCATACAAGCATCACAGTGGAAGGTATATCATAAAAACATAATTATTCTTAAATTAATAATACATATACCATATCAATGTCTAATGATGCTTTTGCATGCCATTCACATTTACTGGGAAATAAATTCTAAGAGAATAAAATAAAGCTTATTGTGAATTTAGCTTTGTTTGAACTCTTGAAAATTAAAAAATGGAATAAAACCATTTTTGACTTAAGACAGGAAGATTTAATGTCCCCACACACACTATGTACCTTTCTTTATACATCTATATATCCATCTATAAATGAAAGTCACAACTAGGAATTTGAATGTTCACTGTCATCCTACTACCCATTCTATATATAAAATAGGATGTGTATGTATGTATATTTTCTATACAAATCTACAGTTTGACCAATCCACACCAAATTTGGTACACTTATACTTTAGAACACTGCGGTCAGCATAGGCTAACTATTAACCCCCGTTCTATTGGCCGTAGGGGCTAAAAACTATTCGAAATCGCCATAGAAATAACATTGAGCATAGATTGATTGCTTTAGGCAGCTATGGTTGCTTTACCAGTGTTGATCGAAAAACAATTTTTTCCTAAACAAATTAAATTACATTATTTATGTTTAAACTGACTTTTTAGTTCTTCCCATGATGTAAATAAATTATAGATATTTTATTGATGAAGAAAGTATATTTGAAAATATTTATTTTTGCAAGGAAATTCAAGGAAAGATTTTCAGGAGTTCAAGGATTATTTTCAAGGAAAGTTGGTGTATATTTCGATCAACTTCCCTTAAATAATTTATTGAATATGTAATGATTTGTAGAATTCTGTTTCATAAGCTTTTTAGGTAAGACGTGTAACTTATTTTAAAATGTCCGGAATAGATACATGTGAATCCTCCATTGAAAGCAGTGATTTTCTTTCTGAAAAATTCAATAAAATAGACCTTCTGCTTTTTGAAAATATTTTATCTATTCAGTTTAATTTGTCTACACCGATTACATTTATTTCTAACCCAAGCACCGTTATTCCAAAAAGCACAAACGAAAAACTCATTGATCATAGAAGTGTAATTTTGCTACTCTATTTGACAGGTGTAATGTGCATTTTGTTATTCTTGCTCCTGGAGGTGAAACTAAAAATATTGTGTATAATCAAGTTTTGTGTTACATTTATATTACAAAGAATTTGTAAAATATTTTACTTCATGATGTGTGTACTGTCCTTATACTTTTAAAAACCTGTTAATGTAATTACTTTGATTTTACACTATATATTGATTTGATTCATTTTCCTGTCTAATAGATGATTGGGATAAATACCTGGGCAAAGCCATGTTCCGGTCATGTTTGAGCATTACTAAATCTAACTTTTAATTGATTGTACAGGGTGCGGCGCGGGAACTTCCTTATTTAAATCAAGAGTGGGGATAGGCGCATTTGAAAGGGCCCAGCCTAACGTTTTTTGAACGGTTAGTTATGCAGTGTACGAGTAAGGAGTGCGAGTTCGCCATGGCGACGAATTTTCGAACCTCAATTCAATTATTGCAACTCAGCGAGCGTTCAGAAAAAATTTAAAATCGCCCCTAAAGGTCCTGTTCTTGATCATAAATCGATTGTCCAATGGGTGGACACTTTTATGAATACCGGTAGTGTGTCTAAAAAAAAGCCAGGACCTTCAAAAACAACCAGGACTCCGGAAAACATCGAGAGAGTGCAGAAGATTTCAGATTTCGACTCTCCCAATGTATTGAGCAGAACGGTGGCCACCTTCAAGATGTCATTTTCTAAAAGCAATAAAAAAAACTTTAAATGTACCGCTATGTAAAAAAAATTAAAATGATATCTTCAATACTTTTTGTTTTATTATTGTTTTAAATAAGGAAGTTCCCGCACCGCACCCTGTATAAGTATTTCCTACTTTATTTGACAGGTGTAATGTGCATTATTGAATTAAAGTTCATTATTATTATTGTATTTCTATGATGAGTTTTATATTTTTACATGAATATTTGATTGATAAAAAAGGATATTTAAAATATTTGATTTTTCATAATTTGCATTTTGTAATGGAACACGAAAAACTTCAACTCAATCATAAAAGCGTAATTTTGTTATTTTAGATTTGGCAAACCAGAATTAATGATTTATTATTTTATAAATTTGATTTAGAATCCCATGTTTGTGTATTTGAGTTACCACAGCGAAATGCTGCAGTCATATTTGAGCATTACTAAATTTCATAAATCATAATCGTTTTTATCTCAATATTTTTCAAATGTCTTTTTTCGAATTGCTCTATTTCAGAATACACTCAGGCAGTCGAAATTCGACACTTTGCGCATCTTTCGTTTTTTAGAATTCTGCATTTTTTCATCGGAATTTCGTTTCTGTTTGTATTTGTCTTAATCTTTTACATATTGCAATATATTCAGGAATTAAATGCATATATTTGTGTCGGAAGTATATTGTAGAAGCTATGAAAAAGTTAAAACGTATTTTCCATAAACTTAAATGATTGCATTTTTCTGTGAAAGAAAAGTGATTATTCTAATTCACTTTTCAAGCAACATTTAACCATTTCAACCCAAGCAACACCAGGTAATTCAGCTAGTTTTAGATAAAGATGCTATACCAAAGACACATAATAGCAAAAGTAACTTAAATGTCAAAAGCCAATTAATATGCATTTTTAACATGGTATCTGGGGTTATGAAACAAAATGACATTAGAAAGGGGTTATGTAAAATGATTTTTGCAAGAAATCCTGCATTAGCACATTCTTGGCAAAGGGCAATTGTTGACATTGATTTCAACTTGTAGACATTACATGCACAATTGGTTTTTCCAATTCGAATGCAGTGGTATATTTTTTACTTGAAATACAATATTTACAAGTCAAATTCTTAATAAGATTATAATTGGATTCTTTGCCATTCATGAAAATTCTAGTTTGCTATCAGTTTATGAATATTCATCAAGAAATTCCTCTAAGAAATAGTAGGAAGGTCTAGATATAAAAAATGTTAGAGTTGAACTAATAATTAGTATACAAGAGCTCACCAGTTAAAATATTAATAGAAGTTGTCTTGCCAGCTCCATTATGACCCAAAAGTGCAGTAATTTGCCCTTGGTAAATATTCAGAGAAAGATTATTTACAGCCATCTTTGTACGCATTCCAGTTCGAAATTCCTGTATGAAAGAAAATATTTTCTAAAAGAACCAACGAATTTAATAGAAGCAATATAACTTTCGAAACTCAATCTTGAGTTATACAAAAATGAATACTGCATATAAAGAAAAATTTAATCTAAATAGCAGTATTAAAATTATAGCAACATTTAGACCCCATAACTGTTCAAAAATAATTTGAACAGAAATGAGTCTTAAGATTCACCCTTATATAAACTAGATTAACATAAACCCAAAAAGAGGTGATGACAAAATGCACAATCAAACAATAAATATATGGATATACATGTCCTTTTTAAGTTTAGAATTAAAAATTGCTTAACAATTACCTAATCAAACTTTTAACTCCCAATCAAAATAATCTTATGTAAATTTACTTATATCATAAGCCAATTCAAACATTTACTTTAATTGACAAGTTCTGAGAAATTTTGAAATACAGGTGTCAAAAATTATTGGACGATTGGAATTTAGAGGTTGAAAATAAATAATTGTAATAAAAACGTTCCCTTGAATATAATAAATTATTTTAGACTGTAAAACTAACTTAAAATATACAAGGTTATATCAAAAAGTAAGGTGAATTTGTCTCTAAAACTCAGAGTTTTTTGTGTAGCTAATTAATTTTTTTTATGTTGCAAGTTCCAAGGTGATAGAAGTGCGACTGCTTGTAGAAACTTCTACGTCAACCCGTCTGGTGCTTAGAGCAAATCAAAGATGGCGCATCGACTTGAGCATTACTCCAAGTAGGAGGTGCGAGGTGTCATTCGTTTTTTATGGGCCAAGGGGGAAAAACATGCGATATTCATCGAGAATTGTTGGAAGTCTATGGAGAGAGTGTTATGTCGCAGAAACAAGTGTACGTGTGGTGTAACAACACGAATGTGGCTGTCGTCGATGCCATGATTCGTGAAGACAGAAGAGAGGTTGCATGATATTGCAAATGCATTGAATAGCTCATATGGTTCAGTGAGCAGTATCAAAATGAGAAATTCTTGACCATCCTCCATATAGCCCTGATTTAGCCCCTTTGGATTAACATTTGTTTGGCCCCCTGAAGAAACACCTCCGTGGGCAGCATTTCCATACACTGGAAGAGGCACAACAGGCTACACTTACCTAGTTATGGAACCTGGAGCAAGATTCCTTTGAAAAGGGCATGGATGATTTGGTGCCACGTTGGAATAAATGTTTAGACCACTATGGTTTCTTTGTCGAATGATAGTGTGATAGGATTTGTCAAACATAATAAATGTTCATATATTTATCTCTGCACGTTTTAATGTCAATCAAAAATTCACCTTACTTTTTGATACTCCTTTGTAGAAAATCAAATACTACACACTTTAGACAAGTTTTTTATGATCACGCCAGGAGTTGCACCAGTGGGTTCTTCTTCGAAAAAGTCAGAACTACCATCATTGTGATTCTGCACAAGTTGCAACTCCTCTCCAACTTGTTGTTTTGGCCCAAACCAATAGCTCCTCTGTTAATAAATTAAGAAATTATTTAAGTTAAACCCTAAAAATGCAATGGGATATACAGCATAAATAAAGGATTTAGCACTCAACTGTAAACAGAAAGTAGAAGGGTTGTGGAACTCCAAGCTGCCATGGCCAAACTTTATCGAAGTACCAAAGGAGGAAAATGTAGATGATGCATGACAGAAATATCGATCCAATAACCATAAGCATGTTTAAGTCTGGCACAACAGAGAATTCTGCTAAGTTAGACCACTGCATACCTTCACCTAATAGGAAAATATTTTTAATAATTAATAGCTTGTAAATCTTAATTATAAAATTAATTTCTTTGTCAGATCAATAAGGCAGTGTTACATAAATTACGATTTTTGAATTAAATGTAATTACTAGGGCTAAAATGTTAATGATTTTGCATCGTTTTGTAGGGCAAGATTGAAATGTTTTTTCTAGTAAATAGAAATGTTTCATAAAAATAAGCCGATTAAGTGCCTTTGTTAGGTGGGTCATTCAACGCAAAATGAGTAAATCGGCTGTGGCTGACCAATTTTGCAGCTGCTCTTCAAAGTTCAATTCCTAACTTTCTAAATGCCTGTAACTACCAAAATATTTAACTTTGAACAAAAATATTTTAAATATTGTTATATATGCATAAAAACTGAGCCCCTGCACCAAATTTCACGCAGCCACAGGTTATTCTTATATTTGCTATTTTATATGGAACAGTCCTATACTGTTTTCCAGGAAAAGGATCATTTTTGACAAATTATTCTAAAGCCTCATTTTTTATCGTCAGAATTTTTTTTTCCTTTTTAAATTTCAGGAGACTGAAGAAAGTGATGTACTTTATTTACAGTGTGCTCCTGTGGTTACAGACAGAAGTATAAACGAGTGTTTTAATGTTTAAAACTTTATTGTGGTAGATCATAGAAAATCATCTTTTGAAAATCCGACATGGGGTGCGTGCATGTATGTTCTGCTTTGTAATTCTAGACTGATGAAATACAAGTTATGGCAAAACTAAAAATATTCAACTTAACACTGTTAGAATTAATACTTTCAATTTTACATAGAAACTGTCAGAAAATGAAAGTTGCATCTCAGGGTATGCTGATTTAAATCAAGTGATTTTTATTTAAAAAATTATTGATTAAAATTAAAATTTTAAATTTCATTTTCTTTTCTGTATTATGTTTAATATTGAAAATGAAATAACTATGAACAATATGCATGCTATTTTATTCAAATAAGTTAAGAACTTCCCTCATTCTGAGTTGACTCCAAAATTATATTCAAAACATCCTCCCTTTGAAGACACTAAATAACAGTATTTGCTGATTGGGATCATAATTACTATACAAGTACTTCCATCTTGGGACTAATAGGGATCACTCACAAGCCTGCTCATCAGTGTTGGTTTTGTTTTAAACATTCCGTGTGACTATAAATAGCATATGGTCCATTTTAAACCATTCACCATGTGATGAGTGAAGATGCTCGAAATATATTCACTCAAATTAATAAAATTGTGGTAACTTGCTTTCTTTTTTAAGATGTTCTAGCTATTGTAGTCTGTATTAAAAAAATATTTAGTATTGTAGTCTGTTCATAAAAAAATATAAGACACAACGAAAAGATTTTCTGCAGTATCACAAAAGCATTCCAATTTTGCACATAAATCTTTATAATTAGCAATTTTAATAGTTTCATTTTGTTTTGTGTAATATATTGGTAAATTTTTATTTTAAATTAATGGGAAATTTAATGCATGCCCTTAGAATTCTTTACACTGCTAGAATGACTATTCAATATTTATGGAATTCAAATTTGGAATGTAAAAGTTACTTCACTCATCTGATAATCAAGTGAGCATGTTGAGAAAAGATCATGGGTTAAAGCAGAAAGCTATTGGAATTGATAAATTTTTTATTGCAAGCTCAAAATTCCACTGAATTGGCATGTTTTGGTGGATGCTATCAGATTTGTTCTATGCTGTTTATATAGAAAAGCTTTATTTTTATTGCTTTATATATACTCTTTTTGTGCGCTTTGAATATACCTATAAAATACTTGTCTTGCTCAAACAATTTCAAAAATAGACATATTTGATATCAAATTTATGTATTTTCATATCGTATCATTTTTTATTGTTAACTTACAAAAGTAACAATTTTTTCACCAATAAGTTATTTTTGCAAGCTAAAAATTAATGAGAAGTAGGAATTTTTTCAAGCAAGTTCCTCTGATTTTATTTTCTATTGGCGACATATTTTTCTCAAAAGCAAGTCTTGAACCAATAATTATTTTTTATCGAAGTAATTCAAAACATTTTATTCATATACAATAAATATATAATGCAAAAATATTCTGAAATTTGTATGATTGAAAAAATTCTTAATATAGTGTCGGCGGGATCCTTATTTATATGGGTCTAAAAAATTCACACCACTTGAGAGTAATCTAAACCGCTTTACAACCAGATGGAAAAACATTGCTCATCCTTGGTATTTGTGGCACTTCTACTTACTCTATTATGTGATTTACTTTGCTAATTCTTATGTCGAGTTTAAATCTTTCAAAAATTTATCCAGCTATATTTCCTAATACATTAATATTTTACAAAAAAATGTTAATGTTTAAATAAATCAAAACTATCTAGAAACTACGCTGTATAATTTACGTGTTTCATATCCAACAAATTTAAACTTGTACAGGAATTAATTAAAATCATAAAAATCTAATTTAAATCAAATAAATCTGATGTTTTTTATTTATTTTTTAATCATGATTTTTTTCCATACCATTGCACCTGTATTCTTTTGGTTTTCCATATAGCCTATTTTTTATTAACAAAATAGACTCAGTTTGGCAAAGAAATGCAATGGTATTTCTAAAAGCTGAATAGATGTTAATATTCTTTTTTTGTTGTTCCATGAACCTCATTTTACAAAGTTTTGAACAGTTAATTAAAATAGAAAATTAAACAGAAAACAGTTCATTAAAACAGAAAACGGTTTCCAAAAAAATAATGCATCATTGGAAGGGTCTGTATTTAAATACAATAAACATAGCATCTTCTACTAAACATGCATTTAGCATAAACCATTAATTATTGCATCACTAAAGTTAGGATTGTTTGGCCAATTTATTACTTTTTGCTACATCATAGCTCATTAGCCAGGGTGGAGAAGCAACCCTTACAGTGTATTTCAATCCACTGTAAACATCTATTCCACTATCAGAATTTATTATCAGGGTCTATTTCAATAAGGATCAAAAAGGCAACAACTCAGACACAAGACCAGAATATTATAAGAATGTAACACTAAACAATTTTCAAGCAAGATGACAAAAAGCACAAAATTGTTTTCTGTAAGGTATTTCATCAAAGTAAAAATATGGATATAATTAAATTTTTGTATTCAAGAAGCACCAATTATGATTTAATAAGATATAAATCCATAGAAAATTTAACAGGATTATCTGAAATACCTTGTTTATTAAAATTGACTTTTTACTGAATAAATTAATGTTTTAGGAAAAGAGGACATATTGAAGTCCTAGTATTTTACTTACCACTTGATTCATAAAAGGATATCATATAAAACATTGTAAGCAAAGATCCAGGAGGGAATAAGCAAATGCCAATCTTTTTTATTGTAGCCAAAGGTATGTACTTCACCTCACTTTCCAGAAGGAAATAAGTAGTCATCAACAGAGTGAAAGATATTATGTACACGTTAAAAAGAAGAACACTTGCTATAACATCTAGAAAAATAAAATCCAATGTAACAAAAGTCAAGAATAACAATGATAACTATTTAAACGGAACAAAGAACAATTTAAACAACTTTCAAGATTAGCATTAATAATTTTTTAAAAGGTTATAATCATTTTAATATATAACTAATAACTCTAAGCATATTTAAACAAAGTGGTTTACGGTTTCAGAGATGCCAACCTTTGATTCATCATGTTAGGAACAAGATAAATTATTTTCAGTAATGATTACATTTAAACATACTTAATATGTAATTAAGTCTTAATAGACATTATGGGAGACAAATAGACACCAAAATAGTGTGCTTATTCAAGAAAATCTGTATATATACGAGTCTAACATATATTTATGAAAGAAAAGATTCAGTATCATTGACATTTACAAAATAGTTTTAATCATCCATGCTTATGCAAGCTACCTAGCTCCTGACCAAAATAAATATAAAAAAACAAACAATGTACTAGATGCCAACCTCTGATTTAATGTTTCAGGCATTCGTCAAGTGACTTTCGGGAATGTTTCTTTCAATACTGTATTAAAAACGTTTTTACAAAAATGTGACATTTTTAATCAAGATTAAAGGTGCAATGTTAACTATGCAAACAATAAAAAAATTTATTTCAAGTTTTGTAACTTTCTTGGCTGCATTAATCTCCTTCAGAGAACTAACCATTTTCATAACCATAAAGTAAACCATTATTTAACAAAATTTTGGTACTCTTCAATTACAGTAACCGTTTTATGATGCAGGTTTTCCCTGAAACAGCTAGCTCTCTTAAGTAAACACAAACAGTAACATCATTTCTATTTAAATGCACTTCTAATGAGAAATATATTTGGTTACTCAAATATTTTAAATGCAGAGAAAGTGAAAAAATTGCCTAAACCTTGATGATCTGACTACAAAAATTAGTCCACAATATACGATACAATATACTTGAAAAATCATAAATTTGACTCAGAAATAATTAAAACTTAGATGACATTTTGTTTATTGGAATATTGGCTCTTGTAATGAAAAACTGGGGGAAAATAATACTCATTTGCATAAAAGATGCATTAAGATTGCAAATGAAAATATTTCATGCTAAAATTGTAGCAGTTTCAATATGCACTTTTCCAACTGAACACTGATGTCTGTTCTAGCCAGACTATCAAGTGCACTTCTCTTCCTCCATTCCCAATTGTTTTTCTTCTAAGCTTGAATTTTGATAAAATCCTAGTTCAGTTACAGCCTTGGTACAATTTCAATATTTTATCAAGCCATTGCCAAATGATAGCAATGAGTAGAAACGAGCCACATTAGAAAGCACACTTTTTGGGAAAAAAGACAGTTAGTTACTAAATTAGCAACCACATTATTTCATCAAGTGAAATTTCCTGAAATAATTTCACTATAATTAAAAGTGAAAATCTATAATGGTTGGCATCTCTGCATTTTTAAGTAAGATTTTGACTTACTGCGGTTGAAAAATACACTGAATGCCATGCAAAACAGTATAAGGCTAGTCATGAATAGAAGCAACAAGAAAAACAGCAGCATGAAATCCGTATACTTCACAAAAACAAACGAGTTCTTGAGGGTTGCTTTATAAATTATAGTGATTATGAACATTGTAACAACAGCAATTATGAAGTAGTTCATAAATGTGCTTAGCCAGTAAACACAATCAGTCATTCCCATCATCTTTAAAAGTTCCTGAAACAAGAGACAAAGATATTAGATGAATATAGAATACTGATATGAAGGCATCTACAAACATTTTATAACTGGAAATTGGTCAAAAATTGTTACAATTGGAAGAAAAGACCAGCATAGTCTAAATACAGTCAAAAGAGAAGAAAGCAAAATAATTTTACTGAATTCAAAACTGAAATTTGTACTCAATTTTCTGGTAAATTTAAAGATAACAAGGATAATTTTTTTAAGTAACTTTGAATGTTCTTAAAGTAAATATAATTAGCACACAATACTCCATCTAGAAGCCTTCGATATATATGAAAACATCAAATAACTGAAAGGGACATTCTAACCCAAGATGTCCAAACATAGGAGTACAGGTGGCCCTCGACTTTTGCACATTCTCTTTCGCACAATTCGCTATTTCCCACATTTTTAAAAATTCAATTTTTTAAAGATTTTTGTCGATAATGCAAAAATTGTTCACTTCCATGCAGTCGCACCCACGGAGCGCGGTAGCTCGCGCTCACTCATACATTGCCGCCTAGAGTGGTGGACTTCTTGGAATATTTGTGAAGTCACTAGGGTTCCGAGCCACGGTGGTGGGGGCCGAATGTTAAATACATACAATATATTAAAACAGGTTTAGTCTTGTATTAGGGCGCGTGTCGATGCATTGTGTGTTTTGTCAATTTAATTGTTTATGTTTAAATATTTCGCCCTCTTATAAATTTATAAACATGAGTGAGAAACGGAGAAACTGCAGTGTTGATACAAACAAAAGGAAATTAAAGACTCATAAACTTCATACGATCGAGACAAAGATGGAAATAATTAGACGTTCTGAAAGCGGTAAATCTTTTGCTTCAATCGCCGTTTGTACAACATAAACAGGTCTACAATATGTTCAATTTTGAAAAACAAGAATAAAATTAAGGAATACGTTCAAAGTTGTGGAAATATATCTTCAAAGATTGTTCCCAAAAGACACGGCATAGTGATGGATGAAATGGAAATATCTTTGTCATCATGGATTGATGATCAACATCAAAACGATGTCCCTCTGAGTTTTTCAATTACTCAAGCTAAGACTCTTTTGTTTGCATGAAGATTGGAAGACTAGATTAAAAGAATATTCTAGCACAGTGTTTCAAGTAATGGCTGGTTCGACAAATTTAAAATGAGGTATTCTTCAACATAATATTAAATTCACTAGAGAATCGGCTGATGCAGATAAAGATGCTGCAAAAGAATTTATTTCTTCATTGTCCAAAATTATTGTAGATGGAGAATATTCACCTAGCCAAATATTCAACGTAGACAAGACAGGTTTATTTTGGAAAAAAATGCCTAGTCGTACATTTTTATCGAAGGAAGAATCAGTTGCCCCTGGACATAAACCTTCTAAAAACCGATTGACATTGCTCCTTGGTGGAAACTTAGCTGATGATTTAAAATTGAAGCCAATGTTAGTTTATCAAGCAGAAAATCCCAGAGCATTGAAAGGGAAAGATAAAGAATTGCTTCCAATAATTTGGAAATCAAATAAAAAAGCCTGGGTTACTGTGTTAATATTTAAAGATTGGTTTACTTTTCATTTCGTGCCGGCAGTTAAGCAATATTGTAAAGATAAAAATTTACAATTTAAAGCATTATTAGACAATGCTCCAGGACACCCAAAATCTCAACAGAATTTATACCGGAAATCAATGTTGTGTTTCTTCCTCCCAATACTACCTGCCTCATACAGCCCATGGACCAAACAGTGATAGCTACGTTTAAATGATATTATATGAGGACAATAATGAATCAGGCCATCAAGGCAACTGGCAGGGTAGGTGGGCCTACATTAAAAGATTTTTGGAAAAACTATAATGTATGGAACGCAATAAACAATATTGGAGACTCATGGGCTGAAATAAAAGAATCAACAATGAAAGGTTCCTGGAAACAATTATGCCCACAATTCTGAAGAAACTCCGGAAACTATCACAGATGAAATACTTAGCCTAATGAATGAATTAAACTTGGACGTAAACAACGAAGATGTTAATGAGTTGATTGAATCTCACTCAGCACCTGTCAAATGAATACTTAATTGAGCAACAAGAGTTAAATGAAATACACAATGAAAGTGAGGGAGAAGAAGCTGTTAAAATTGCCAAGACTTTGACAATCAAAAATATGAAAAGCCTTCATGCATCTTGACAAATTTTTGACTATCATGGAAGAATGTGATCCCAATGGAGAACGTATATCTCAAGTACGTAGGGCCATTGAGAAAGACACAGCATGTTATAGAACTCTTTATCAAGAAAAGAAGGGTGGTATTCAACTAACTCTTGACAAGTTTATAAAGAAAACACCTGGAAGCACTTAAACACCTCGTTAACTTAATTATGTATATTGATAAATAATTTTAATATATTATTGATAAATAAATATTTTAAAATACAATTTTTGATGTGTTTTACATCCCTCTACTTCTGAACATTCAATTTCGCACATTTTCAGGAACCAATTATGTGCGAAAGTTGGTCACCTGTATAAAAATTATACCATTGGGAAAAAAATTAAATAAATCAATTTATTGATTATAATATAGAATGGTAATAAAAATGTCTTAAATGGTACCATAATATTTTAATTTTAAAATATCATTGAACAGCAATTTAATGACATAAAATAAACATGATTCTTTTATGTACAATGCATACTGAGAAACACTTTTTATCTACTACAGCTATAAAATACATACTTATGGGAATCAAAATATTAGCCAGCTAATTATAAGGTAAAGCATTCACACAAAATTTGGTTTTTCAAGACATAATACCCTGAGTTTCATTATAATAACTTCTAACACTTTCACTCACAAAATTGAAAAGAAATGCACATGCTCATTTTTTCTAAATATATAATTCAAGCTCAGATTGAGTAAACTTTGGAGAGAAAAAATCCCTTTCAGTACTTAGGAAATTTTAAAATGAAAAATATCACTTGAGAAAACACTTAAGTGCTAAGATGACATAATATGCAGATGATTCAACACAATAAATTTACCTATCATTGTAAAGTTTTTTTAGTAATTCATTGAATAAAAAAGTGGAAGAGACATTTATTTCACATAAAAACTTACTTTGGATCTATTAGCTTTTTCTTCAATAATTCTTTTAACGAGATTCATAATGAAAACTAAATAACCATATCCAATAACCCATGGTATTATGTTGATAGCAGTTAAAATATTATTGCTATCTCTATGTTCGGGATAGGGAAACCTCTGCATCCAAACCTAAAATTAGAAAGATAAGTACAAAACTACTACAAAAAAATTAAATGTCTGTATTTGCTGCAACTGATTTCAGGTATTAAAATTCTGTAATTCATTTTTAAGTACAGAACAAAAAGCCAGTTTCAGCAACAAAAAATAAACATTCATCACTTTAAATCCTAAAGGATATCTTCCACATACTAACAAAAATCACAGATAAACAGACTCGTAATTATTTCTTTAAATTCAGAACTATTGTACACTAGAAGGTATGTTCACATAACTGACAAAAGTATACAATCTTAAACGCACAAAATGGTTAGCAATACTGTACTTTATATTCATATAGAAAAAATAAAATGGTAAGATGAACCAAAACAATCTATTATGCAATTCTTGTTTGTCATTAAGAGCAATAGAAAATCATATATAGAAATTGATTATTCTAAATGTGTTTATAAATCATGATTACTTATCATTGCATTTACTAATTACTATTTTAAATACCAAATTGTTTCATGGTTTTCCTGGCAACTTCCTATCTAGGTGAAGATACGTTTTTGCTCATATCCTACCCTGCTGTGACTGATGCAAGAGCCACCTTTGTCTAATATGTATCGAAACAAATATCAAAATTATGTTATGAAAGGTAAAAATTTTCTAAGGTTTGCATCTTTAATTTAAGCAAAATTCCTTACATTTAGCAATCACGATTCTGACAACTTTCAAGTTATATGTATGTGTATATATATAACCTGGGTTTAATGGCACAAGAGCTAGGACAATTTTAGAGATGCCAAACTTTACCTGTCCTTATCAGGAATGAGCTGATCGATTTCCAGTAATATTTTCAGAAATTATATTAATTCATTTAAAAACTAACATTTAAACATAATTAATAGTTAATTGACCTTTAACAGAAATTATAGCAGAAAATGGATGAAAAAGTATTGCATAGATGCCGTCTTTATTGACTGCATCAGGTATGAGGATTTATTTTCAGTAATGATTTCAGTAATACTTGGATTTAAAAATAGTTACTATGTAATTGAGTTTTGACAAACATTGTGGTGGACAAAACCGTTGACAAAATATTGTACTTATTCAAGAAACTTACAATCCTGTCTGAGTATTTATTCATGTTATAAAAGTAGATTCAGTAACTATGTGTTAGAATTGACAAATATCCTACCAGCAATATGTAAAATGCAGGATATAATGTCAAGGAAATGATTCTTCAGTGCAATATTACTCATGATAAATAAGTACAAAAATAAAATTTTATGACAAATTTGAAAGGAATAAACATTAGTATTATCTTTTTTGACTATTTTTCTTTACATAAATATTTGTTTAAAAGCTGCTTGCCAGGAAAAATGTATCATTCTGATCCATTAATCAGAGCTTCCACTAAATGCATAAGAACAAATGATTCCTTACTTATTTAACACATTTCTTATAATAAAAGGTATAAATGTAACAAACCTTAAAACCAATATTATCCCCTTTCTCTGTTATTTTTCTTTGAATAAATGTTTGCTCAACAGCTGTTTGCCAACCCAGGAAAAATGTGTCATCAGTATATACTAAATACAAAAGTGAAAACCAGAATTGAGAGAAATGGAATTTTAAAATTCAGTTTTATCATACAGCAATTTTTTAAAAAATACAAAAATTTTGAACACTTGTATTACCCTACGGTCAAATGTCTTCACTTAATAAGACTAAAAAGATGGTCTTTTAAGTTATCCATTCATATATTTCAGAAATGAATTAGACATGCACAAATCTATACATAAATCAAAATTCATGCTCAGATTTACAAAAATAATTTGCATCTAAAGTAATATTCAATAAGCTATTCATGCTTATATATGATTAAGACATTTTATGCTTGTAACATGCAAGTGTTAAAATTGATTGAATAACATGAATTCTGATACTGAAACTTCTGAAGACATTAATTATTATTCCATATTTTTTATATTTAATTGCATATGCAGGATTTTTAAATATTAATTCAATGTTTAACTGCTGATAATGTATTTGGCTACTTGATGGCGCTACCTGAGTGTGCGATGTTATAATATGCCACAGCAGTTACATAACACAGATCAGGTTTGAAACTGCTTTGTGATGCCAGACTGGCAGTTCCAGTTGAGATGTGAAAGAAAATGGCAGTTGTCGGCAGTGAAACTGATTTAGCCACATTAAGTATTAAAATCAAGTTTTTCACCCAGTGTTGCTTTTTAAATTATGCATATTTAAGCATAAATATACCACAATAAAACAAATGTTAATTAATATGCAAATAGATTTATGTACCATTTTTAGACTGAGGCCCATTGACACGATATTTTACTTGGGTATTAAATGAGGTTACACCATCACTATAACGTATCTTGTAATCCAATGACACTGGCAGGTTCTCTTTGAAGTTGTTGAAAACTGTCCCGATAAAAATAACAGACGCTTCTTCTTTCTGTTTATAAAGGCAATACAGTTCCATATCTTTTTCTGTTACTACCCCTTTTGTGGCTGCAAGTAAAACATTATTGAAATTAAACTTATATGAATTAAAAAACCATGTTTAGTAACATTACAAAAGTGGTATACTTAAAAGGAATAAAAATACACGAAAAGCAAATATTACACAAAAGAAAATTATTGTACATTATGTCACACCGTGAACTCAGAAAAAGTAATTAGTTTATTTTCATTTAGTTATGGTGATATTTTAGCCAGGGTGTGATGTCATAAATGTAAACTTCCCCATATACAGAATTTCAAAATTTTTCACTGAAGTGCCAGAAAAACTGGTACAAACAAGTCTATGCAAAATACATAGCAGCAATGACATCAACTATGGATGTCATTGTTTCCATCTGCCAGTATAAAGCGATAGATATCTGTGGAAATATCTAGAGCTGTTTCCGTGATTGAGTATGGCAAGTTATCGCCATTTAAGTGATTTTCAACACTGTTTAATAATTGGAGCTTGTGAGATGGATTATAGCAATTTGGAGGTAGTGAAGAAGTTTGAATTTGCACTTACTACCATTATAACCATGTAACCCTGACTACAAAAATTATAGCAAAACTTGAAACTTACAACAGCAGTGTGGCCATAAAAAGACCCTGGGTAAGCGTGACCAACATCGGCTGGCAAGAATCGTTTCAGGCGATAGGCATATAACACTGCCTCAAATAACATTGGAATTCAGTACAGAGCCCTCAACAAATATCAGAATGATAACCATATATTTTGTACTGGAAACTAGAAACGTGATAAAGTGCATCCATCTAGTCAGCTTTAACTTTCACTACAAAAAGTATAGTATATACTTTTGAACTGGTGGCAATACTTATAATGATCATATTGTCAAATGAATTGATCCCTTGGAGTTATAAGTCATCCCAGTTTTAAATGATCAATCATAAATACATTTGAGGAATTAAATCAACATGTAAAATAAATCACTTATGAAAGGGTACTTATAAATAAGCATTGATCCTCTAAGCATCATACACATAATGGTCCAATCCAATCTAACCAGTTTTAGCTTTTTTGATCAATAGAACATATTTTCTGCTATCCTTTTAATCAATAGGCATGGATGTTTAGTATATGTATTGTGTTAAACACATGTACACTACTTAAAAATCTTGACTCTCATATGGTTGATGTGTGTGATTAAAAACTTACTAAGCCAGAAAAAGGACTCTGCTTGATGCCACATAAAAAAATGAACTGCATGTATTATACAGGGTGAATCTAAACTAATACGACAAACTTCAGGTGGTGATAGAACACAACGAAACACTTTTCCCCATGGAATGTATGGTCGCAAGTGCAGCGGTTGGCCACTAGAGAGCGCAGTCAAACGCTTGTATAAAAGTGTTACATCAGCGATGCGAGGCCTGCATCTTGTGTGGTGGTCGACATTTTGAACAGCTTCTGTAATTGTGCATTTGCGTTGTACTTACCGACTGATGTTTGTACATATCATTTCATTTCCATGTGAAAAGTTTCTCATGTTTTGTACATGTCATTTGTTTCTCTTACCCATTGTTCCTTATACTTATCTTTAATTTATGCAAATCTAATTTTATTATTTCATTTGTCAAGCAGTTATTGATATTTATTTGACATTAAAGCGTTGTTTCCATATTTCATGCCTCTTCTTTCCAACTTGCGTCGAACCGTGTGTTTGTGCCGAAATGGAAAGCGCCCTCTAGCGACCATACATTCTATGGTGAAAAGTGTTTGTTTCGTTGTGTTCTATCACCTCCTGAAGTTTGTCGTATTAGTTTAGACTCACTCTGTATACTTAAAATTTCGAAAATATTAGAATAGTTTAGCACAGTTCTTCCCAAACTTTTCAGTGAAAGGACCCTTGAAAATTAAAAATTAAATAAGGCATATGTAGATTTGCATAAGACCATAAGGATCCTAATTTTTCACCTTTATATAGGGAGTAAAACATTTAGATCTATGTTAAGTTGGTTGGTTGGTTGGTTGGTTTTTAATGGCACAAGGGCCAGATTTGGCCATGCTGCACCAAACAATAGCTAGTTCATAACTGGTATTTATTTAGAGCGAGTCAGAAAGCCACGTAATAAAATTCAGTACAGTTGTGTATGTTGCAGTCGATTATAAAATCTAAATAGAGTTTACGAAACCAATGTCAGTAAGGAATAAAAATAAGTTTTTATGATGTGGTTCCATCAACAAGTCTGTTAAGGTAATAGGGGAGATACCAAATCGGTTTAGTCTATGAGGATTAAAATTCCGGCATTCCGTCAATATGTGCTTTATGGAAAAAATACTATTGCATGATGAGCATAAAGGAGCTGGTTCTCCCAGCAGTAAATGTCTGTGGGTAAAAAAGGAATGTCCGATTCGGAGCCTTGTCAGTTTTACATGATGACTTCTATTTAAGTTTGTTTTGCTGAATCCCTTTATATATGGTTGAATATCATGAAGTTTGTTATGGTTTTCCAAATCCCAAGCGGATTGCCAGGATGAATTTATGGCTTGGGTTAAAACACTATTAATGTCGTGAATCGGGACATTGGAGTTTATAATCAATGTTGCGTTTTTGGCTGCCAAATCCGCTTTCTCATTGCCCCGGATTCCCACATGCCCAGGAATCCAACAAAAGAATATCCGAAAATCATTTTCTGTTAATGTTAGGAGCAAATTAATTGCTTTTAAAACCAAGGAATGACTTTTATGTGTACAGTTTAATAGGGATTCGATACTGCTTTTAGAGTCGGTATACAAGATCCAGTTTTTATTAGTGTGTGTAGAAATCGTTTTTAAGGCTAAAATTATTGCGTAGATCTCTGAAGTGAAGACACTGCAGCACCCATGCAATTTTCTAGCAATGGTTGTATTATCAAAAACGGCCGCGGCTCCAACATTTGTCCCGTTCTTAGATCCGTCAGTAAAAACTGTTTTAAAAGATGAATATTTGTTTCTATGGGAATGGAATAATTGTAAATAAATGGTATCGGGGGTTGATGATTTGTTAAAATGGGAAAAGTCATTGATGGTAAGTAGATTTTTATCATTCCAAGGTGGAGGTTCGTTTTCTCTAGGAAATATTCCCAGATTGTCAACATTTAATGAATTCATTATGGTACGGACTCTAAAACCAAGTGACGGTATGAATGAAGGTTTTAATGAGTAATGACTTCCAAATTTAGGGTTAGTTACACTATTATGCAATGGGTGAGAAGGGTTGGCTTTAATCTTAAAATAGTATTTTAGGGTAAGTTTCTCACGTCGATGTCTTAACTCCGGCTCGCCTGTCATTATATATAAACTCTGGACTGGCGAAGTGCGGAAAGCTCCGAGGGATAATCGGAGGCCTTGGTGATGAATAGTATCCAGGGCTTGAAGAACAGACTTAGCAGAAGATCCATATATTACACTCCCATAATCGAGTTTCGATCGGACAACAGCTTTGTAAATTTTTAAAATTGAAATAAAATCAGCTCCCCAAGTTGTGTTACATAAAACCTTTAAAATATTCAATGATTGGTTGCATTTTCGTTTCAATACCTTGATATGAGGACGAAAAGATAACTTCGAGTCAAAAATAATACCCAAAAATTTTATTTCTGGAACTACTGGAATAACAGTTCCGTCGAGTAAAAGTTCTGGATCAGGAAAAAGTCCGCGTCTTCTAGTAAAATGTACACATACAGTCTTTTGCGAAGAAAAAACAAAACCATTTTCGTTTGCCCACTTACTTACAATTCTAATAGCCGTTTGGAGTTGTCTTTCAATAAAAGGTACATTGATTCCAGAGCAAAAAATCTGGAAATCGTCTACAAAAAGCGTTCCGTGCACATATGGAGGAAGTTGTTTAATAATACCGTTGATTTTAATTATAAAAAGTATCACGCTTAGAACGCTTCCTTGGGGAACACCCTCGTCCTGTGAAAAGTCATCTGATAAAATATTATTAATGCGAACGCTAAAGGTCCTTGTCACTAAAAAGTTTTGAATAAATAGTGGGAGATTTCCCAGAAAGCCCATCTCGTATAAGTCTCGCATTATGCCATATCGCCATGTCCTATCGTAAGCTTTCTCCATATCGAAGAAGACAGCTACCAAATAGATCTATGTTAAATAGATATAGTTTGAAAAATATAAACAGTAAATATTATACAAACTCTTTTATTATATGAATTTCTAGTTTTATGTATAGAAAGACTAAATATATGCTTCTGCGTGCTGCACAATTGCCACAACTGTAGACTACGGTAGAGGGCAATTTTGCAGCATGCAAAAGCATGTATTAAGTCTTCCTGCACATAAAACTAGAAATTAATTTGTATTTTTTAGTAATGGTGGTATTACAGTTGGAATGCAATATCACAATCAGTCACTGGGAAATACTCCGTTAGATGCAAGTTTAGTTGCTCATTTCTAGCAGGTATAAACATTTGTAATCCTTTTTTAAAACATAACAATGTTTTTCAGGGTGTAAAACAATGGGGTAAAATAATGGAATACTTTTATTTAATTTTTAAGTTCTCTACTTTGAGAAAAAATTATTGAAATATTGAATGTTTTCCATGGACCACACTTAGAGAACCACTGGTTTAGCACAGAGAAAAAATAATAGTTTACATACCACAATACCTTCATAAAGAAAATACCAAAAAAACTAAAAATAATTTTTACTTACTAATTTCACCTGTAACAAAAGTGCTTTCTTTAAATTTAGCAACTGCTTCCTCTATAAACTTTGCAGTCAAGTTGTTTTCTGGAACGTAAATGAACTCAATATCATAGCTTTTATGTTTCTTAGTAGTATAAGGGTCAAATGGTTCATAAATGGTAGCATTCACCCATAGTGGATTTTGTTCCATGACATCTTTCGTATTAATAATAGGTTGAGCCGAACTAAGTTCTGACTGAATTATAGCAGGTATACTAGCAATGAAAACAGGTATTATGACTTCAAAAGCAGTTATAATATAATGCCGTTTTCGGAGCAGCAAACCTTTGTACAACAAAATCAGAAACTGACGAAATCCATTAGTTTCTGCCATTACAAAGTTTGAAGAGTCGCCTGTAAAGAAACAGAACATAATTAAAAAGTATACAAATAATGGGAACAAAAGTTTGATGTGAAATATGTAAGAATGATAGCAAGTAAGAATTCAGTATTCCAGACATTTAAAACTCAAAATTCAATTCAATTCAAACTTCAAAGCAAAAGGGTTTTTTAATTCAAAACTGCTGCTAGTTTACAAAATCTGATTGTTTGAAATAAAACTAATAAATTTGTGAAAACTAAATAGCAATATCAGAGAGCAAAAAAGCACATTTAATTAAAAAGGAGGGTTGCACTATTTTGAAACAAGTGTGCAAGTTTTAAGTTTTGATTGATAATATATTACAGAACGTATAATTAACAAAATAAGGGGCTATGGAAATTATTAAATATAAATATCCCAAACAAAAAATAAGTGAATTTAAAAATTAGAAATAAAATCAAAGTCATAATAAAAGGCAGAAGTTAAGGATCAAAAAATTAACAAATGTCTATGAAAACATTTTTTAGTTACTTATAAATTAAACAAAATATTAGCTATAACTGATTCATTATAATAGGTCTTGTACAAATGTTTACAGCATTTTTACAGTATAGTATAAATTATTAAAGTGCTGATTTTTAATATGTGTTTAATTATCGCACATATTAAAAAATAAAAAAATCAGTATAAAAATAATTGATAACTCATACTAAAAACAGTCTTATTTTTTGTTGTACGATTTCATACTTTTTAAAATACATATGTATGCATTCTTATAGTATTAAAATGCAATTTTAAAGCTAAAACTAAATAATGTTAATATTCATTAAAGGCATTGCTGTAAGAAAAACTTAAAGCATGACTGAAATAAATGTGTTTCCAAGAATCTTTTCTATTGATAAGATCATGACTAAGTGGATTGATGAAAAACTTCTAGTAGTGGCTGTCAATATTTGAAAATTTCTTGTTACACTCAAATTTCACTATTCTGCCATAAAGCCAAGACCAACCTAATTTTATTAGTTCCACACAGAGAAAAGTTGAATGTGAAAACATTTATATCATATAAATACATTGTACAATTATTTTTGCTATCTTCAACTTTTTAAATGCTTTTTTATTTTAGAATCAAATGACTAAAAAATTAGTTTTATAACAAAAATATATCAATTTTAAAATGAAACAAAAACGTTCCTGAATTGAAGTCATGAATAACCTCACAATACAAAAATTTGAATCTCACAAAAACTCAACATAAATTCTAATTCAAACAAAAAAATGGTATCAGATTTGGAATTGTAAAAATGCATACTTATTATTAGTTTTATTGTATTATCACTTTTCACCTTATTAATTTTCTTATACCTACCTGCCTTGTTATATAATGTTTTGGAATTATATATTTATAATACTTTTTATAAAATGAAACATTGCAAACACTTTTAGGGAAAGATGGTCAAAAGAAAGAGGTTTGAAAAGCCCATTTTCATGTCAACAGAATGGAATTTTCAACAAAATATAACTCATAGATGTCTTTAGCATATACTAGTTTGCTTTCAATGAGGGTCAATGTACAGCATCCCAATCAACCCTTATAGTAATTACATCCAATAACACATTGCCCATAGACATATAGAAAATTTGGACAGACGGTATTAGAAGTATTTGGTCAATCCAGTAAGTCATAATAAGATAATCCACTTCACTAATTGCATTGTATTTACAGAGAGCTTGACAACCCTACTAACAAAAGCATTTGAAGAGCATCACAAGCATTGGAAATAAATTTAAGCTCAGTCCTAGCATTTAAAATCTTATTTTGGTGGTAAATTCATATTTTCAGAAGCATTAGTAAGAATCAAGGTATGAAGAAATGATTTTTTACATAAATTATTAGATTTCAATCTGATTTTTTTATATTTTCTCAGAGAAAACTAAAAGAATTACACACTTTTACTTGAATTTTCATTTCACTACAGTAGTATATAGTAGTACCAATAGAACACAAGAAATAAGACTGCACATGTTTTAGAAAGACAGGAAAAGAGAAAAGGTTTGCATACAAGAGAGTTTAGAGGTTAGAAGAGTTTACAAAGTTCTTTGTATTCATAAGACTAATTTTATCCCAAGAGGATCTGTTAAAATGACTAGAAATGCCTTGTTTGTATCAAAATTAAAAAATTGTGTTTAAAACAACAGGATTCCCTACCAGAAAAATAGTACATTTTCTCTCGAAAGAGCATCTGTTTGAATATCTCCAACCTTTCCATGGAGAAAAAGGATGTCAAAATCAATTAAAAACTTTATGTGATACATGGATTGACCCCATATCTCCACCTGTTTATAAACAAATATGTGAATGACACCTATCATCAGTAACCGAAAAGAAATACTTGTTATAAAGCTGTCATTGTCATCCCAAACCCTATCATATCTAAGGAATGTCCCCAAAGTAGCTAATTTTCAAATTAAAAGGGCCATTCTTGGAGTGTTACTGAGTAGGAACAATAAGCTAAAATGGCGCCAAAAACAAAAAGCTGGTATGGAAACAAATAGTGCCAATAAATAGGCAAAAATGCACGAAATTGGCACTGAAGTTTATTGGTATGGTTAAAACGGAAAAGTACCCAATTAATTTCCAGGTGTTTGACCCTTGTAAATTGGCAAAGACAATAAAGGTAAATAAAGAAATTTATGAATTGATTGCTTGATTAGAGTTCATAATAACCAAATATTTATACTCTAATCAAATCAAATTGGTGCAACTAAATTGAAAATTGCAATATTTTGTGTCATGTTTCTACCAAGCATCATCCCAAAGGCATGTACACACCATAAAATTCATAGAAAGCAATGAACATACCCCATGCAGCCTGTCGTAGTGCAGCAACATTACCAAATAACGATTCTTGAGAGGGAAAACTGTCAGTATCTAGAAGTGTGTCAGTTTCTGTCATTGTAATGGCCCTTAACAAGGAGGAAAGATACAAAAAAACGTGAACTTTCCATGTGCCTAATCCTAACTAATGTATCACATTAGTGAAAATTGATTCAGTTCCCAACTAAATTTGTTTCAACTGCTTACAAAATAGATTAATACTTTTTAAATTTAAAGACCATTTAACTATTACTTTTTAAAAAGTTGAATATTTGGAATTTCCTTGTTTACTTGCATTGCAGTTAAGGGAAAAGTACTTTTCAAATTTAGTAGCATCGAAAACTAGAAGTAAATCAGCACAGTGGAACTAAACTTTTCAGTCACAGTAGGTCATGGTTCAATGTACTTACTTCTTAACTGGCAGCAATGTATCCAACACAGGCAGCATTTATTATCATTACTGTAATGTAATAAGTTGTATTCTACTAATGCCATATTTCTTTTTAGAACAGATATTTACACTAATATTTTAATACAAGCTTAATGCCTACATTTTTACACAAATTTCTAGTATATAAACACATTTACTTTCATTTTTCCAAGTCATAATTCTCGTGGATTATATTTATAGAATTGGAGCAGAAATATTAAAAGAATATTATCAATTAATATTTCCTGGAAAATTAACTATTAAAATTAATTTATAGGTTTTTTGCAAAGGTTTCTTATAACTTTTGTAGCAACCTGGAAAAGAAACTGAAAGTTTAATTTCACTGAAAACATATTTGGTGATACTAAATTGAAATTAATTATAAGATGTACTTGTATAATTCTGAATGAGATCAATATATCCCTCTTGGCATCGATTTTTGGTGACAAAACACTTGAAAATATCTGGAAAACATCAAAACTGTTCTCAGTTAGTTTTGCTATCCATATGTACCTATATGAGCTATGTTGAGAGCTATGTAAAGTTTTTATCAAAAACTATATTATCGTTTTCTTCAACGCAATTTGTTTCCGCAACAGATCGATAAGGCATATTGTAACAAATAATTTTCACCTTCAGTGACCCTTACCAACAGACAGAAAATCAATTCGTGACTAAGTAAAAAAGAGGAACACTTAAAGTACTGCCCTGTCAACCACAATTCTTACAATCTAAGATATATGAAAAATATGGGAAGGCTATGAATCGACATACTTGTACCCCAATGGAAGTAAAAATAATTACGTTTTCAATTACATCGCAGTTTAGAAACTAATAAAAATAACCACTCAGGGACAAGCACATTGGATCAATATTAGTTTGCAGAAAACGCGCCTGTTTCGAAATATTTCGTAACACATTTCGAAAAACAAACTGCAATCGTCAACAGCTAATAACAGAGGTACGAATTACATGGTGATAGAATATGTAACAGATCCATTTACATTTTTTAAACAGAACTACAGGGAAAGGGATAATAATTACAGCTGAAGTTCAGATGTGTAGATTTCAAAAAGTAAATTTTCTAATTACCTTACGAAATCAAACCTCGCCTCAACAGTGATTGAATGTAGAAATCACTTCAAGAATTCTTCAAATACAGCTTACATTCTCTAAAATTTAAGCTGTTACGTCAAAATATCGTCAGAACGAAAGTGTCGGTTTCACTGGCTCGGTTTTTGTGGTTGCACAGCGAAAGAACAACATCGCAAAAAAATTTGCAACTACACGGGTGCAGTTAATTATTATATCGGATCGTTCGTTTGAATATGTAGTCAAGGACGGCAATTCCGGAATAAGAACAGGAAAACATTCAACCGCAAAAACAACAAGGGCCATCAAAGGGCTCGTTAGTAAACGCGAATAAATCGCACCGGTTGTACGAGTTATTCGAACCGAGCGTTCCAAGAGTCTAAGATTTCCTAGTGTGGAAACCAAGTCGTTTTAGCAGACACTGAAAACGAAAAAAAAATCGTTTGAAACTAACTGCGATTGTGCTAGATTTTGTCAGTTCAGAAGTTTGCGACCGAAAAGGTAGATGTAAATGTTATAATGCATCTCTAATGCTTTAAGGGCCGCGGTGGCCCGGTTGGAAGAGTAACGGACTTGCAACCGAAGGGTTGCGAGTTCGAATCCAGCCAAACACCGTCGTGTACAAAGGGGGCTGGTGCACGTTAAATCTGTCGTGGCCTCAAATGTCCTCACGTTGGCGTGGTGTGGAAGTTTGGAGAGTGGGGTGCCAGCTCAGGTGTTGCCTCGTCATCTGACCGTGGTTCAAAATTACGTGGTGTTGTCCTCGGATCTTTCCCTTTGGGATTGATCCCGGACCGTCACCAATAGCCCGTTGTGTTGCTCCAGTGTGACGTTAATTGAAATACCCAACCACCCTAATGCTTTACGCCCATTTTCAGATAGAATTTATCAAAACAAATTGCCAATTACATGGCGAATGAGACTAAAAAACCTAATGGTTTGTAAATGCAACTTCAGAACTGGTGAAACGGAGGTCATGTGACGGATTATTTTTCGGTTTGCACTCTTTTCAGAGAGTTGCAAACGAAAGCGGCCAAAATGTGCGATGAGGTAAAATAATTGCAAGAGCGTGTCGAAAACATAATATCCTACCAAATGAAAATGTTGGCGTGGTGTGCAAATTTGGAGAGTGGGGGTGCCAGCTCAGGTGTTACCTCGTCATCTGACCGTGGTTCAAAATTACGTGGTATTGTCCTCGGATCTTTCCCTTTGAGTTTGATTCCGGACCGTCACCAATAGCCCATTGTGTTGCTCCAGTGTGACGTTAATTGAAATTTCCCCCCCTCCGGACCAGTGCAAATAGCCCGTTGTGTTGCAGTGCGTTGTTAATTAAAATACCTACCTAGCTACCGCGAGACGAACTTAAGAATGGCATTCATAATCACCGCCGAACTCAAAATCAAATTTTGGAATAGTCATCTTAGTATCACGCTTCGTAATTTTGCCT
Organism: Meta bourneti; assembly: GCA_933210815.1. NCBI lineage: Eukaryota > Metazoa > Arthropoda > Arachnida > Araneae > Tetragnathidae > Meta > Meta bourneti. Next base: position 29,995,644 of record OW119923.1, on the reverse strand, counting down.
CGTGAACAACCGGGCCGCGGTAGCCCGGTTGGAAGAGTAACGGATTAGCAACATGAGGGGTTGCGAGTACGAAACTCGGTCCAGCCAAAGACCGTCGTGTTCAAAGTGGCCTGGGGCACGTTAAATATGTCGTGGCCTCAAATGTCCTCATGTTGGTATGGTATGAAAGCTTTGGAGAGTGCCAGTTCAGGTGTTGCCTCGTCATCTGACCGTGGTTCAAAATTACGTGGTGTTGTCCTCTGATCTTTCCCCTTTGGGATTGATCACGGACCGTCACCAATAGCCCGCTGTGGTACTCCAGCCGAACGTTAATTAAAATATCTACCTACCTTACGAACAGTTAGTAGATAAGTAGTTAATTAACGTCGCACTGAAGGTAGCAGACGACTCAGTATCATGCGAGTATGTATGATGCAAGAGCATTTTGTCAGTAGAAAAAATTTTCGCAGACCGCCTGATTTGTTTATTTGCACTGAAAATCTCATCAAGTGTCTGCTTGGTCATTTTATTGTGTGTATGAATCACATGCTTCTGAAGTCCATAGCATCGCAGGGGCCGCGGTGGCCCGGTTGGAAGAGCAACGGACTTGCAACCGAAGGGTTGCGAGTTCGAATCCAGCCAAACACCGTCGTGTACAAAGGGGGCTGGTGCACGTTAAATCTGTCGTGGCCTCAAATGTCCTCACGTTGGCGTGGTGTGGAAGTTTGGAGAGTGGGGTGCCAGCTCAGGTGTTGCCTCGTCATCTGACCGTGGTTCAAAATTACGTGGTGTTGTCCTCGGATCTTTCCCCTTTGGGATTGATCACGGACCGTCACCAATAGCCCGCTGTGGTACTCCAGCCGAACGTTAATTAAAATATCTACCTACCTTACGAACAGTTAGTAGATAAGTAGTTAATTAACGTCGCACTGAAGGTAGCAGACGACTCAGTATCATGCGAGTATGTATGATGCAAGAGCATTTTGTCAGTAGAAAAAATTTTCGCAGACCGCCTGATTTGTTTATTTGCACTGAAAATCTCATCAAGTGTCTGCTTGGTCATTTTATTGTGTGTATGAATCACATGCTTCTGAAGTCCATAGCATCGCAGGGGCCGCGGTGGCCCGGTTGGAAGAGCAACGGACTTGCAACCGAAGGGTTGCGAGTTCGAATCCAGCCAAACACCGTCGTGTACAAAGGGGGCTGGTGCACGTTAAATCTGTCGTGGCCTCAAATGTCCTCACGTTGGCGTGGTGTGGAAGTTTGGAGAGTGGGGTGCCAGCTCAGGTGTTGCCTCGTCATCTGACCGTGGTTCAAAATTACGTGGTGTTGTCCTCGGATCTTTCCCCTTTGGGATTGATCACGGACCGTCACCAATAGCCCGCTGTGGTACTCCAGCCGAACGTTAATTAAAATATCTACCTACCTTACGAACAGTTAGTAGATAAGTAGTTAATTAACGTCGCACTGAAGGTAGCAGACGACTCAGTATCATGCGAGTATGTATGATGCAAGAGCATTTTGTCAGTAGAAAAAATTTTCGCAGACCGCCTGATTTGTTTATTTGCACTGAAAATCTCATCAAGTGTCTGCTTGGTCATTTTATTGTGTGTATGAATCACATGCTTCTGAAGTCCATAGCATCGCAGGGGCCGCGGTGGCCCGGTTGGAAGAGCAACGGACTTGCAACCGAAGGGTTGCGAGTTCGAATCCAGCCAAACACCGTCGTGTACAAAGGGGGCTGGTGCACGTTAAATCTGTCGTGGCCTCAAATGTCCTCACGTTGGCGTGGTGTGGAAGTTTGGAGAGTGGGGTGCCAGCTCAGGTGTTGCCTCGTCATCTGACCGTGGTTCAAAATTACGTGGTGTTGTCCTCGGATCTTTCCCCTTTGGGATTGATCACGGACCGTCACCAATAGCCCGCTGTGGTACTCCAGCCGAACGTTAATTAAAATATCTACCTACCTTACGAACAGTTAGTAGATAAGTAGTTAATTAACGTCGCACTGAAGGTAGCAGACGACTCAGTATCATGCGAGTATGTATGATGCAAGAGCATTTTGTCAGTAGAAAAAATTTTCGCAGACCGCCTGATTTGTTTATTTGCACTGAAAATCTCATCAAGTGTCTGCTTGGTCATTTTATTGTGTGTATGAATCACATGCTTCTGAAGTCCATAGCATCGCAGGGGCCGCGGTGGCCCGGTTGGAAGAGCAACGGACTTGCAACCGAAGGGTTGCGAGTTCGAATCCAGCCAAACACCGTCGTGTACAAAGGGGGCTGGTGCACGTTAAATCTGTCGTGGCCTCAAATGTCCTCACGTTGGCGTGGTGTGGAAGTTTGGAGAGTGGGGTGCCAGCTCAGGTGTTGCCTCGTCATCTGACCGTGGTTCAAAATTACGTGGTGTTGTCCTCTGATCTTTCCCCTTTGGGATTGATCACGGACCGTCACCAATAGCCCGCTGTGGTACTCCAGCCGAACGTTAATTAAAATATCTACCTACCTTACGAACAGTTAGTAGATAAGTAGTTAATTAACGTCGCACTGAAGGTAGCAGACGACTCAGTATCATGCGAGTATGTATGATGCAAGAGCATTTTGTCAGTAGAAAAAATTTTCGCAGACCGCCTGATTTGTTTATTTGCACTGAAAATCTCATCAAGTGTCTGCTTGGTCATTTTATTGTGTGTATGAATCACATGCTTCTGAAGTCCATAGCATCGCAGGGGCCGCGGTGGCCCGGTTGGAAGAGCAACGGACTTGCAACCGAAGGGTTGCGAGTTCGAATCCAGCCAAACACCGTCGTGTACAAAGGGGGCTGGTGCACGTTAAATCTGTCGTGGCCTCAAATGTCCTCACGTTGGCGTGGTGTGGAAGTTTGGAGAGTGGGGTGCCAGCTCAGGTGTTGCCTCGTCATCTGACCGTGGTTCAAAATTACGTGGTGTTGTCCTCGGATCTTTCCCTTTGGGATTGATCCCGGACCGTCACCAATAGCCCGTTGTATTGCTCCAGTGTGACGTTAATTGAAATACCCCCCCGCCCATAGCATCGCAAACCTTTTTACTTGACATTAGGTTATTGTAAGAAAAGATTATCTTTTGGGAAAAGAATTAAGGGCTTAAAATTAAAATTAGAAAGGTTGTTGACAGTCCGGAATAAAATTAAAAATGAGACGGGAATTTATTTTTTAAAATTTAAGTTTTCAAACTAGTTTTTATTAATAGTTCAAGAATTTTAATATTACGTATTAAGATATTTAGTTGGGTTTTATAAGTGGTATTGGTATTGGTATTTTCGATTAACGTCACACTGCAGCAACACAACGGGCTATTGAGGTTTTATAAGTGATATCAGGTTTCCTACCAGAATTTGGGGGGGGGATTTCAATTAACGTCACACTGGAGCAACACAATGGGCTATTGGTGACGGTCCGGGAGCAATCCCAAAGGGAAAGATCCGAGGACAACACCACGTAATTTTGAACCACGGTCAGATGATGAGGCAACACCTGAGCTGGCACCCCACTCTCCAAACTTCCACACCACGCCAAACCAGAATTTGTAAAATCTGTTTCTATCCTTAATTTTTTCTTTTATGTTGGGGGGTTTTTCAATTAACGTCACACTGGAGCAACACAACGGGTTATTGGTGACGGTCCGGGATCAATCCCAAAGGGAAAGTTCAGAGGACAACACCACGTAATTTTGAACCACGGTCAGATGACGATGCAACACCTGAGCTGGCACCCCACTCTCCAAACTTCCACACCACGCCAACGTGAGGACATTTGAGGCCACGACAGATTTAACATGCACCAGCCCCCTTTGTACACGACAGTGTTTGGCTGGATTCGAACTCGCAACCTTCCGGTTGCTAGTCCGTTACTCTTCCAACCGGGCCACCGTGGCCTTTTTTTTATGTAGGAGAGAATTCCATTATGGGTATTGGGGGGGGGTATTTCAATTAACGTCACACTGGAGCAACACAATGGGCTATTGGTGACGGTCCGGGATCAATCCCAAAGGGAAAGATCCGAGGACAACACCACGTAATTTTGAACCACGGTCAGATGACGAGGCAACACCTGAGCTGGCACCCCACTCTCCAAACTTCCACACCACGCCAACGTGAGGACATTTGAGGCCACGACAGATTTAACGTGCACCAGCCCCCTTTGTACACGACGGTGTTTGGTTGGATTCGAACTCGCAACCCTTCGGTTGCTAGTCCGTTACTCTTCCAACCGGGCCACCGCGGCCCTCGATATCAAGGACTGAATTAATTAAATGTGTTGAAATATGTATTGTCTATGGGACTATTATTTCAAGATTGTTTCCAAGTGTGTAGGTGCAGTGTGTTTTTGCATCTGTGCTGTCTGGGTTCCATGTAGGATGTTTACAATTTAATACTCCGCAGAGAAACGCTTTAGAGTTGTGATTAAGTATTCTATCGAGCTAGTTTGTATTAGGGTGTTTGTCGGGGGTGTGGGGGTGTAGAGGGAGGTTAGAGTTAAAAATTTGTTTTGTTTTCGGTTATGGCTACGGAACTGTTTTCAAAGCTGTTAGGTAGTTTATTGAAGTCGTACTGAAGCAACGCAACAAGCTATTGGCGATGGTCCGAGATCCATCTCCAAGGGAAAAATCCGAAGACAGCACCACGAAATTTTGAACCACGGTCAGATGACGAGGTCAACACCTGTGAGTTGACACCTCACTCTCCAAACTTTCACACCACGCCAACGTGAAGACATTTGATGTCACGATCGATCTAACGTGCACCAGCCCCCGTGTACACGACGGTCTTTGGCTGGACTGAGTTTCGAACTCGCAACCCTCATGTTGCTAATCCTCTACTCTTCGAACTTCAAAGCTGTTAGAGTCAAACTGCAGGGATAATGTTTAAATTTTATTTTTTAACTAGAATTGCTGGGACGTTTCCCCTATCTCTCGGATCTGTAACAATTATAGCCGAGGATTTAAAATTTATTGTTGGAGGGAAGATGAGTTTCTTGAATGCTAACGACATCAGGTTGAAGTTCGTTATTAGAGATTTGAGTTTGCTTACTCTCGATCTGATTCCGTTGACATTCCAGTTAAGGACTTGTAGGTTTCTAGAAGTACGAGTCCTAATTATTTCATATATTGATTAACTTCCTTGAGAGTAGAAAAAGCGCATCCAATTTTGTTAATAATGTTGAATTTTGAGACGTCTTGCAGACATCTTTTAAATAAGCTTTATGGTTTTTGTGATCTTATCAGACTTGAACTGTTCGAAAAGTCTTTTCAAGTCGCCTATGATAGAAGTTGTTCTTCACTTGGTTTTGCTTGGGGCGTGAGTTTTTTCTTTGGGTTTAGCTTCGTTGCCTTTCTTCCCAAATGTTAGTCTTGGGGTGCGGGTGGTGCGAAGTTTGTTGGAGTTTTGGGGCAGCTTTGAAAATGTGCTGCATGAGGCCCTTGACAATTACAACAGATAGATGGCGAGACTTGTTTTGTTTTTTTCTTGTCAGGTGGTTTTCCCCGATTGTAGGCATCTCTGGGCTCTTGTGCAGAAATTTCAGCTCTGAAAAAAGTTTTGGCACCGTTAACATTGGGCTGATCCATTCTTTTCCTTAAGGGACTCCATTGCTATTTTAAGGTATCCGATATCAGTAAGATTGAAGATTTCATTTGTTTCTTCATTCTTTGGGTGATTGGACATCAAGGAGGAAAGTAATAAAAGTAGAGGTCAAATTCTTTTTTCAATGGATTCATCAGGACTGATATGAGATTAGTCCCATTTTACCCCATGCTCGTTAAATATTATCCATCGAGCATAACTCTTAACGATTGAAAATTTTGGTATACAATCTGCGTACCTTTGTTAGGATAGTTTTGTTTGAGTTACATTGGACAAGAGACAACTCCTTTTGGACATATTAAATAGATTACAACTCTGAATCTGCGATTTTTAGCTCATAACTTAGGGGTTAATTTCATTTAAATTTTTTTGCAACCGGAGAACTGTTTCTACCAGATGATATAAATAAAATATTTGAGTTTTCAAACGATAAAATGAATCGTAATGTAGAATATACTCCTCAACCAATGAATTATTATTTCAATAGAAGTTTCTAGAAATTTAACATATTTTGAAATGTATAAACTTAACTATTACGCACATTTTTGCACGTTGTACAGTAAAGAACTGAAATTTCATTTAATTTTAACTAAGTCTAGAATCTTAATATTTCTTTTTCTAAAACTTATTCTAAAAAATGGAACCGTTTCCCTAAAAGTAATGCAGCTCTGTCAAGAAAATGTTTGGAAATTTATGTATTATTTCACATCATAACCCTTAAAAATATTTTAACAATTCTAAAAAAATGGTCTATAACTAATGGAACCCAATTCCAGTTATTTCAATGCGCCGGAAAATTAGAAAGCATCTATATATATATAAAATAGGATGTGTATGTGTTAATTATAGATTAAAAATAATCTTCTTAACGTGTACCACACATTATTATTTAAAAATACTTTGAGAATTATCGAAGAAATTACGAGTTAGGTAAACACAAGAACTTTATTCTTGATAAGAAAAGAAAAAACTGTTGCCACTCACAAAAACAAAACTATACTAAACTGTGATAATCGATATAAATTTAAATAAAAATAAAAAATACAACCTTACTTTAACATACTCCCACCTTGTGATGTGGGCATCACAACATAGCTTACATTTCCGACTGAAACTTCAAACACTTGTAACAATACACAATCACTTAATTTTAACATAGTAAATAATACTAAATACTTTCTCTCACATTTAAATACAAATGATATGTTCACAAGTCAAGTCTGTTGGGAATTTTTACTACTCTTCCAACTCTAGATGAATATGAGCCAGCCTCGGGTTTCACAGCCGCAGGAAAAGATGATGAACAAGGGTAAGATCTCTTCTTTGGATTACATTTAGCATTTTCCAAAATTTTAGCATCAGAGGCGACTTCTAATGGGTAAATTCGCTGAACAGGTCTCAGAAGTACTGAAGTATAGGTCTGAACTCGAACCAAGCGAACAGTTCCGTCTTTTCCAGGGAGAAGTTCGACGATTCGACCAAGTGGCCAGTTAATTCTCTTGCTATTATCGGAGCCCACAAGAACAATCTCTCCAATGGAAATTTGTCGGAGGTTTTTCCTGTTCTCTGCACGCTGTATAAGCAAACCCAAATACTCCGAACGGAATCTATTTCTTAGGTCCTTTTGCAGATTTCGACGATATATGATTCGTCTATTCAAGCTCTGATGATCGGCTGCATCAATATCAGGAACTTTCCACTCAACAATGTCCTAAAGAAACATTGATGGACAGATAGGTTGAAAGTCAGCGTCACTATCTGAAAGATACGTTAACGGTCTTGAATTTATCACAGACTCACAATCACAGAGGACTGTTGTCATTTCCTCGTAGGTCAACTGAGCACGTCCCAATACACGTTTCAGTAAATCCTTCAGGACACGAATTAACCTTTCCCAGAAACCGCCCCACCAGGACGCAGTTGGAGGGTTAAATTTGAACTCGATGGCATTGATTGATCCATGTTTGACCACTCTATTCCAATCCAAGGAAGCCAGAAGATTTCTTGCACCAGTGAAGTTTGTGCCATTATCACAGTGAATAACACAACATCTTCCACGACGAGAAATAAATCGGCGCAGAGCGAGAAGGAAAGATTCTGTTGAAATAGACGTAACCAGTTCAAGGTGGACCGCTCTGTACGTAGCACACGTAAATAAGGTCACCCATGCCTTTTGATTATCTTTCAGATACAAGGGACCTGCCAAATCAATTCCCGTAACTTGAAAGACAGCAGTGTCCTTTACTCGACCTTCGGGAAGAGTAGATGTCTCAGCTTCAAACCTTTTAGATGTATGCCTGCGGCATACAACACATTTAGACAGCACTCTTTTAACTGTTTTCCGTCCATTCAAAATCCAGTAATGTTCTCGGAGAAGGTTCAAAAGAATCTGTACTCCCGCATGTGAATTCTTTTGATGATGATAAACAATTAACTTTTCTACAACTTCATGTTGTGCTGGGAGAATCATTGGTCTTTTAAAGTCTTCATGGTCTTTTCTGTTGACAATCTTGGTTTTCAAACGAAAAATGTTTTGGTCATCTTTATATACACTCAGAGTTTTCAACTTCTTGACTTTCTCACCAGTAAATGTGTCCTCTTGAATCATTTTCACAATTCGTCTCTCTGCTTGCTGAAATTCAACTGATGTAAGTTCTCCTTTAATTCTGTATTCATCTACACAGGAGCAATTGTGTTTAAAGCGAAGAACCCAACCTACTAGACGCACAATCTGCTGATACCTCGAAAAATATGAATAGTACCATTTTCTGTCTTGCACATCTAGATTATTAGTAATCAATATTGTGGACTTCATCTTTTCCTTTTCAATTTCTTCCTCCTTGCAGTCTACATTTGTAGAAAAACTCACAGGCCATTCTTCTATAGGACTTCTTAACCACAGAGGACCCTCCCACCATCTAGCTGCCAGTAGGTGTCTTGATTTGCAGCCTCTAGAAGGCAGATCAGCCGGGTTGAATTCACCAGAAATATGATTCCAGGAAGAAGAAGCAGATAGTTTTCTAATCTCTGCAACTCTGTTTCTTACAAAAGCAGACCAATTCTCTTCTCTTTTGATCCATGCGAGAACAGTCGTCGAATCGCTCCAGTAGTAGCATGGTACTTGTGACCAATCCAGTGCCTCTACAACAAATTGAGTCAACCTGGCTCCAATTAATGCAGATAGCAATTCTAATCTAGGAATTGTCCCACCCTTCAAGGGGGCAACTCTGGACTTTGCGAAAAGTAAGGATATTTTGACATCATTTTCTGATTCAAGTCGCAGAAACACAACAGCGGCATAGGCGTCTTTGCTTGCATCGCAAAAGGTATGAATAGTGCAGTTCTGCAAATTATCATCCGTTATATGAAGCTATCTGTCAAATTTTATTTCTTCTAAAACATGAAGTTCTTCAAACCAATTTAGAAATTCTTTACTAAAAGCTTCAGGGACTTCATCATCCCAACTCAATCCCAATTTCCAAGTTTTCTGCAGTATCAATTTTGGGAAAAGCATAACAGCTGCAGTATAACCAAATGGGTCGTAAACTTTCTGAGCAACTGACAACATCATTCTCTTTGTGATAGTGGTGATCTTTAAATCGTCCAACCAGTCCAGATTTAGACACAATGTGTCTTCTTTCCTGTTCCAAACTTGACCCAAAACCGCTGTTTGGACATCCAAGTCTTCATCACCAGTGTATTGCCAACCTCTCAGATTAAATTTTCCCTCGGCCATTACATTCTGAGAAACTTCAATGAACTGCTTTAACTCTTCTTGTGAGCTAAGACTAGCAAGAACATTGTCCACATAGAAACTGTTCAGTAGTTTCTTTATTATGTGATCAACAGGTGAAATCAGCATACATTTTTGGAGGTGATATTCTATGACAGCACACAAAAGGAATGGGCTGCACTTAACACCAAAGACAACTCTTGCATGACGAAATGTCTTCAATTGTTTATCTCCCTCTTGATCCCACCAAAAAAATCTCAAGTAGTCACGATCTTCTTTTGTGATACTAATTTGCAGAAAAGCCTTTTCGATGTCGCTCACAACACCATACTTAAACTGTCGAAATTTTAGCAGAATCGATGGAATAAGCTCAATTAAGTTAGGTCCATATTCCAGACATTGATTTAAAGACGGTGAGCCCTTCTCTCTGGCTGAAGCATCAAATACTGGTCGTATTTTAGTTGTACTTTGTTCTTTCACAACAGGTCTATGTGGTAGGTAATGTTCATGTTCTGTTGCCTCAGTCGAAACTCTTTCAATGATTCCAGACGACATCCAGTCCTTGAAAACTTCATCATATGACGAAAGGATATTTTCTGAATTTAGCTTCCTTGTAGTTGTCTCCAACCTTTTTAATGCAAGTGCTTTATTACTCGGTAGAGGAATGCTTTCATCTGTCCAAGGCAGGGAAACTTCGTAACGCCCTTCTTCATTTACCTTAATTGATTCCTGAAACAGCCTTTTAGCTTGCATTTCCTTTTCCACTTTGCTTTTGGAGACCAAAGGATCCAAAATTCCAATAACATCTAGACTCCAAAGGTCGGTGATACTAGCTTCTTTCATAAATAACGAAGTGACCACCATTGACATGTTTGGCTCTTTTGGGCCCACTTGAGGGACTTTCCCCATCAAAGTCCATCCCAAGTATGTTTCTACTGCTACTAGACCACATGGCAGAATCTCTCGCCGGCCATACAACAGCTTGCCCATTATGTCGGCTCCAACAAGAATGTGAATTTGGGAAGCCTTCTCCGCCACATCTGACAAATTAATTTTCAACTCCTTTAGCTCTTTAATCCACGGTCCCTTCTCCACGGGTGCTACATCACAACAAATGACCCTTTGATCCAGAGCTTCAAAATTACATTTAAATTGGTCATTGAAACTTTCCAACCTTATTTTATAGCAATTGTGCTGGACTTCTTCTGTCGATCCGCCAAATAATGCATGGACGATGGTTTCTTTCCGTATTGGCACATATCCCATCTGTCCAGCTACATCCTTTAGGATATACGTTTTTTGAGATCCTGTGTCCAATAAAATGCGTATTTCTCTCACTTTTCCTTCGCTAATTAACTTTGCCTTCAAAGTTTGAAGAAAGACTTTAGAGCCGTAATTGAAAGACGTCATATTCACCTCACTGGAATTTCCAGTTGACTGATTCACAGGTGGATCTGGAGGGCAGCTGCCATTTTGCTTCAACTGAGGACACATTAAGGGCACATGTTTTTTAGAACAGATTAAACATCTTAAACTAGCACGGCATCCCTTAATCATATGGCCAGGTCTCAGGCAAGTAAAACAAACACCCTTTTCTCTTAAGCACTTCTGTTTGTCAGTTAAACTCATTTTCTGAGCCACAAAACAATCCAAACTCAAATGTTTTCCTTGACAAAATACACAAGCAGTTCTAAGATCTGGTACTGTGGTAGAGGAAAGTAAACCAGCAGCAGTTGCAATTTTCTCTTTTACAAGATGGGGTTTGTTTTTCTTCTGTTCACACCTCGTTTCCCCAAGCCAAAACCTTCCATCGCTAAAGAAATGCGCTCTTCACCCTCCACCTCGGTCTTCAGGAAAACCATCAATTTTGTCAAACGATCTTGGGCATCATCCTTTTCGGAAAAAGTCATGTTCCTATGCCATGCCTTAAGAAAATCTTCTGTAAAACAGGACTCCACAAGAGGCAGCAGCATGGATGCACATTTATCCGAAGTCACTTTCAAAGTGTCTAGTGCCCTCAGGTATGTCTCAAGTTTATCATAAAGAGCAGAAAAGGAAAGCCTATTCCTATCCTGATGTACAGATAAAATTAGCTTCAAAAGCTCTCGAACATAAATTTCCACAAGAAGGTCTTCCCTTCCGAACCGAGCTTTGAGACTTTCCACTGCTTTCTTATAGTTTTCTCCTATAGGGGGAAAGCTTTCAACTATATCCCTTGCTCTGGAACCTTCAACCGTTGCCTGCCTAAGGTATTGAAATTTGTCTTCTTCAGCAATTTCAAGATCAGAATCAATCTTCTGAAATTGTCCCCAAAAAGGAAGCCATTCCTTGATGTCCCTACTGAACCTTCTAAATTCGAGTTTTGGAAGTTTGAACTTTCTGGAGTGTGCATTCACGTCACCATTAATGGAAGATACACTTTTTGCATTACCTCTTATGATGGAAGACACTCGATGTCGCAACTCTATAAATTGAGTTTCGTATCTTTCCGCAGCCGTAAGCTCCGCATCCAGATCAGAATTTTCAACTTCCAGCAGTAAGTCGACGATTTTTGCATTGAGCTCACAAAGTTCATTATTTCTTTTTTCTAAGACTGCAATAGAAACCTCAATCTTTTCAATATCTAAGTTTTCTTCTTTCAGTAATGTCTGAAGAGTCCTAGAAGCTCTTGTGAAAGCAGCTCTACTTACCGTTCTCATTCGTACTTCACGTTCCATTATTCAAATAAAAACGAAGTATCAAAATTAATTCTCAAAGTCCTGTCGCGGACGCCATAAATGTTAATTATAGATTAAAAATAATCTTCTTAACGTGTACCACACATTATTATTTAAAAATACTTTGAGAATTATCGAAGAAATTACGAGTTAGGTAAACACAAGAACTTTATTCTTGATAAGAAAAGAAAAAACTGTTGCCACTCACAAAAACAAAACTATACTAAACTGTGATAATCGATATAAATTTAAATAAAAATAAAAAATACAACCTTACTTTAACAGTATGTGTGCGTGTATCTTTTCTATACAAATCTACACCGTTTGACCAATTCACACCAAATTTGGTACACTTATACTTTAGAACACTGCGGTCAGCATAAGCTAACTCTTAACCCCCGTTCTATTGGCCCTAGGGGGCTAAAAACTATTCGAAATCGCCATAGAAATAACATTGAGCATAGATTGATTGCTTTAGGCAGCTATGATTGCTTTACAAGTGTTGATCGAAAAACAATTTTTTCCGAAACAAATTAGGGGGCCGCGGTGCGGTTGGGAAGAGTAACGGACTAGCAACCGAAGGGTTGCGAGTTCGAATCCAGCCAAACCCCGTCGTGTACAAAGGGGGCTGGTGCATGTTAAATCTGTCGTGACCTCAAATGTCCTCACGTTAGCGTGGTGTGGAAGTTTGGAGAGTCGGGTGCCAGCTCAGTTGTTGCCTCGTCATCTGACCGTGGTTCAAAATTACGTGGTGTTGTCCTCGGATCTTTCCCTTTGGGATTGATCCCGGACCGTAACCAATAGCCCGTTGTGTTGCTCCAGTGTGACGTTAATTGAAAAATACCAATACCGAAACAAATTAGACTACAATATTCATGTTTGAACTGACTTTTTAGTTCTTCCCATGATGTAAATAAATTATAGATATTTTATTGATGAAGAAAGAATATTTTAAACTATTCATTTTTGCAAGGAAATTCAAGGAAAGGTTTTCAGGAGTTCAAGGATGATTTTCAAGGAAAGTTGATGTATATTTCGACCAACTTTCCTTAAATAATTTATTGAATACGTAATGATTTGTAGAATTCTGTATCATAAGCTTTTTGGGTAAGGCGTGTAACTTATTTTAAAATGTCCAGAATAGATACATGTGAATCCTCCTGTAAAATCAGGTGGAATTCCGAAATTCGCATTCCTGGCGCAAGGTGCTACAAATAAAAAAAGTATTGATAAGAAAAAAACTGACTGCAATAATACGATGTATGTCATTTTTTTTAGAAAATGAACTTGAAGTGCATTCATAATAACTCAAAATCGACTTTTGTATAGTCATCTCAGTATCAGTTTTTGTAGGTTTGCCTTACCTATAGTATGGGAAATGGATCTAAAGTAAATTGTAGAAGCTATAAAAATCTGTTTTAAAAATCATTATGTGCTCGCTTATTTTTTCTCTATATTTGCATTTTCTATGACAGAAAAGTGATTTTTTGGATAGCTTTCAATCGACGTTTAACCAATTAAACCCGAGCAACGCCGGGTAAATTCAGCTAATTGCATATAAAGTAAAAAGTCAATAATTGAAAAAAACATATGCCTTTTTTCACTAGAGAAACGAAGACAGATTTTTTTCTAAATCTTCCTCCAATGAACAAAAATTTTTGATCGGTGATATAAACGGATGACTACTGAATTCATCACTATTTTCATGTATAGATGTAGATGGCCATGACTCAATTGATTAAGCAATGCTTTGAGAATAAGACAAAAAAAATATGGATGGATCGTTACTCAGATGGTTCATTTATGCATATAATTTTTTCATAATTTCAAAATCATCCGATCTATTGTAATAATTCTGATTTTGCTAAATTATTTTTGTTTCGAAGGAGAACCGTGTATTATGCGATGTTGGTAAACTTAATTATTATAATGAAAAACCATCATAAACTTGTTATCAGTCTTTACTGTTTCTTTAACTCTCAACCCTTTCTTTCGTGGGGCCGCGGAAGCCCGGTTGGAAGAGTAGCGGATTAGCAACCGGATGGTTGCGAGTTCGAATGCAACCAAAGATTGTTGTGTATAAAGAGGGCTGGTGCACGTTAAATCTGGCGTGGCCTCAAATGTCCTCACGTTGGCGTGATATGGAAGTTTGGTGGAGTGCCAGTTGAGGTGTTGCCTCGTCATTTGACCGTGGTTCAAAATTACGTGGTGTCCTTGGATCTTTCCCTTTGGATTTAATCCCGGACCGTCACCAATAGCCCATTGTGTTGCTTCTGTGTGATGTTAACTAAAATACTCACCTTCCTTTCTTTCATGATTTCATAATTCAAATATACTTTTTCTGTGTATGGGGGTACTTTCGTTGAAGACATGGGAAATCATCTGAAAAGACGAGCATGCATTTCTTATTTTACAGGAGCGTGTATAGAGAAGTCTTTAGTTCGATACCAAGCATTGTTCACCCTTACACTTTCCTCCTTACGCAGGATGTGTAAATTTGGAGTCAGGTGCTAGGGATGGATCATAGACTTGAAATATAAGTAGACTGAGCATTGTATTGAGAAGAGATTCAAAAAGTGGGAGCAACATGTCGCTAGTAGTCACGTGATTGCTACGGTAAAATTAAGTTTGATTGATTGATTTGATTTTTTTATCGCTTCTCTTGGCGACATAACATTTACTTATAAAAAATTAGCTATGTGAATGTGTGTAACACTGAATAGTTCTTGAATTTGAGTTACGTTTTAACACTGTTAGGTGATGCGAATGTGCAAGCTACTGAATATTTATTGAATTTGTGTAACTTTTTAATGTTTTTAGCAATTTGAGCTGTTATATAATTAGCTTAAGTTCGCATTGGGATCAAGTTTAACTTGCACGTATACAACAAAAATCCGTACGTGTAAGATAAATACGTTGTAGTGAATAGATTAATTGCAGGCCCTGAGTTCAGATACGGCCCTCTGGACATGTTTAACCGGCCCTCAATCCGAATAAGTCCTTCGTATATGTTTACCCGGCTCGCAGACTAGATATGGCCCTCCAAATTTTTATCAGGACTGCAGTTCAGATACGGTCTCCGGACAGGTTTACCCGGCCCAGTCCATATATAGTCCACCAAATATGTTTATTAAGACAGCAGACCAGATACCGGACATGTTTAACCTGCCCGCTGTCAAGATACGGCCCTCAGGATAGTTTTACCTAGCCTGCAATCCAGATACAATTATTCAAAAAAATATTTTTTTATCAGGCCCGGATCTCCAAATCGGCTTAACCAGCCTGCAGTCCAGATACAGTCAGTCCTCCGCACAGGTTTACCAGACCCGCAGTCGAGATCGGTCCTGTAGATCGGTTTGATTTATCGCTGGATTATTTGTTACCTTTTGCAATTGTATATTTAGAGAAAATGTCAAAAGGGTTAGGGGATGCTCACAAATATATCGTCACTGGTTAAAATTTTGTGTAAGATAGTTGTCCGAAACCTGACCCTTTAATTCAATACATTATATATTTTCTTTTAACAACTGTATTAGGTGTGAAAATTATCTTACAGATTTAATAGCAGAAAATAATTCTAACTTCCTTTTTTAAACTTAATGAGGTTAATACGAGTCTGAATAAATGGAAAAATAAATGCACAAGTTAAGAAATGACTGCCTCAATAAATATTTTACTGATGCATAAAATAAAAATAGTGAAAACAGATAAGAAGGTTGCGTGCTCAAATCACGTCTGGGTAACCACTGAAAGCTTTCATTTATATTATGGATACATAAATACTTATGGTTTTGTAAACACAAATTTATTTTAGGACAATTACGCATAGAAGTATTATTAACGTGAAAAGTTATACATATAATGTTTACAAGATGGAAGGTAACTTTTTGAACCATGTACTTAAGTTGTTAGTTATTTTACCCAATTTTAGATTTTTGGTTCAAAACTAAATAAGTTACACCTGTGTGTCTATATATGTATTTTAAATTTATCAGTGTTCAAGTAAATAACTCTTGAGAAATTTTATAATTTTAAGTGTGTGCAAAAGTTCTGTGCTGGATTTTTAATATTAAATTTGTATTAATTATTGCGTGTGTGTGAAACCAATATTTTATAAATACAAAAGATAAATAAGAAATAGTAAACTTATAAAATTTATTGTCACATTCATCACATTTTAAATCCACTGAATAAAACTCATAGAAACATGTAGCCATTTACTAGCCATCTTCTTTCTTCATCTTTAGGAAAACTAATAAATGGAACAAAATAATAATTTTAAATATATAAGAACTGAATAAATGAATTTTTAGCAGGTACAAATCTCTACAAGTTCTTATTACAAGTAAATATAAATTGTTTTACTTATAGTTCTAAAAATCATAAATACAAAACTATTTTTATTGTTTTAAGGAATAGAACCTTAAAAGTTTAAGTTATCACAGATTTAACGCTTTAAAAAATAGTTTTTTTCAACTTAAAAAATCGTGGAAGATAAATGTTTCGCTCAATTAAGGAGCATGTTTTGTGTACATAAATTTTCAAATATACTCAATTCGTTAAAACACTCTATTTAGAGAGAAAAAAATCAAAAAGTGTCTCCTTTTCAGGTAGAAAACAATAGAGTGAAGGATTTCATTTCGCTGTGGAATGTGTTTTTATCACGACCACGCTTTTTTATCGAGTTAAAGAACGATATAAGCATTGAAATGCTCACAAATATTGTTAGAAACAATCTAACTCAGAATGATTTATCTCAAGATTAAAAAATATACGAAAGGAAGATAAAACTGACTTAAAAGTGGAAAATAATTAAATTTTAATGTTAGGTTTATTTAAATACGACACAAAAAAATCAAGATGCCAAGCAGATGTTTTTAGAAAAGGAACTTTCCAGCTGCGAGGATTGTTTGAAATTAATACAAATGAAGTTTCATTTCGTTCTCTAATTGTTTGCTTTTCCAATTTGCTGTATTGCATGCTTCATTAACAAAAATAAAAATACGTTAAAACAGGTTCAATATTTCAATTTCCGTTCATGCGTTATTTTTGTTTTTCACATGAGAATGGCAATTTGTTTTTTTGCCATTCCAGTAGAAAGTTATAGGTTCAAGGAAAATTATTTGAAAGAAAAGCTCTTTTGTCAAATGCACAATCTTATAATGAAAGATTTTATAGATATTTCAAAACATGAACTAAAAGGTTCCCAAAAGCGCATAAATGTGGTTCATATTAATAATACTGTTTATGAAATGATTTAATCCTATTTTTAATAAATCGATTTTATTTAATTTATAATTCTGAAAAGTTTCAAAAGTTATCCTTTATTTTAATTATTATTATCATGTAATTCCACATATGGGTGGATACAAAACAATTTTGTTCAGCAAGAAATAATTTAAATTATGTACTTAAGTTCATGTTTTCAATTCATATTTTTATTGTATAAGACACGAAAGAATATAGTGATCCTAGTTGGCGCAGAAGACAGAGAACGATTTCACAAGTTTTTAAAGTTTGGTTTATTATTTTTAATATTTAAAGCCAATACAATTTACAATAATAAACACAGTAGAACACATCAATGATTTTATTTTAAACATTATTTTAGATATATATTGATAGCAAATCTATGAACTCTTTTTTATAGAACGGGAAATGTCCGCAGATTGTATTAAGAATTCCTAAGTTAGAAGATCGGTGGAGATCTAGCGATTCCGGGGCACTAGCGATTTATCGCCAAAAATGGTAACCTAGGTGTTTTGATCCAGCTTTATGGCAACCCTATGCAAAAGGTTTTTCACGTAGGAAAGTCCGCGTTTGCTTTTTTAACGAAACTGCTATTGCGTTCATTGGCTTTGGACGTCATCTTGATTTGGCGACAAAAATTGCTTGGCGACAAACATGCCCCGGATTCGACATCTTTACCCCTGTGAAATGTGATGTTTCCGTCTTTAATAAATTTGTAATTACATCCATATACACAGCACTTATAACCATGTCAGCTTTCACTTTCAATGCATTTATTATGGAAGAAAGAATACGCAAACTATATGCGCATTGGAGAAGAGTCCAGGGATCACGTGACTACTAATTTTGGTCACATGATCATGCCGACATAAAAAGGTTTCCATAGCTTACTCTACTTTTATATCTCCTCTATGGGATGGATCCTGGACAGGTTGTGTTGCTCCAGTGAGACGTTAATTAACTACCTACGTGTCAACTTTTGTGAACCGCGGTTCAAAATTATGATTTCTTGTTCTCGGATCTTTTCCTTTGGAATTGATCTCGGACAGTCGCCAATAGCTCGTTATGTTGCTAACGGTTGAACGTAGTATCAACTACCTACAAAAGAACCATATTGCAAATGCGCTTGTTCTAAGCTGCGAACCAATAAGATGAATTATCAATGTATGATCGTCTGTTCTCGTTTCGTGTACCAATCAAACGATTAAAAATAGTTTCCTACCATTAGACGAAAGTTTTTACTTTTTAAATCTGAAAATGTTTTCAATTCAATTGTGACGTGAAGGTGTGCTTTATTTAGTTGAAGAAAAGCAATGGTAAGTGAAATAATTGCTTTCAGACTTGGATTGGAACCTTGGAGGAGTGCAGTGCGGAAAATCTTAAAATTGTGTATGAATATTTTAAAATTTGTAATTACCGTAAACCGGGGTAAATTTGGGACACTTTTTCCGGTTTTTTATTGCTCCTGTCAACAGGTATTAAGCTAGATTGCTGAGACTATGGTATTACATGAAGTTAACCTTCCTCTTACCAAATATGGACATGATTTTACTCTACGATCAATGACATCCTAATAAATGTCTTCAATCGTTGTCCCCCATTAAGTGGGGTAAATTTGGGACAATACTGTTTTTCGCTTAGAAACACTAGGAAAAATCAATCTGCCTCAATGATACACATAAGCGTTTTATTTGAGACATCAGACATAGTATTAAAATATTACAAGAGGTTTTAGCTCTACTTTGAATGATTTTTTTGTAAATTAGAGTAATATTTTGAAAATAATTAGGTTTGAAAATAATAGGATTGTCAGAAGGTTAGTAACATTTTAACTTAAATTAATTGCTTGCAAGGGAATTTCATAGTTCTTCGTAAACTATTAGTTCTTTAACTTTGAAAATTTCCCGTCGGCCAATTTGTTCAGGCTGGTTGATCTTTTGGACTATTTCGTCCTTCGAATAATAAATCATCGGGCTTTGCTGGCCATTTCCAGTTCAAGGCGGACTTCTTCATGGCAGATATGAGTACTTCATCATTGTTTTTTTTTATCTCGATGATCCGTCCCGGGTAAAGTCCACCCTCGTACCTCACCAGAACGTAGTCTCCCACCGTCAGGTTCTGGAGGAAACTTGAAGGTTGTGGGCTTGGCATCGATGGAGCAAGCTGCTCTTCCAAGTCGCTGAATATTTCACTGTCTTCAGAGTCTTGTAGCGAAAATTTAGCACTCTCATCATCGCTGCTGCTGCTGCTGCTACTGTTACTCTCTCTCTTCGTTTTTTCTGGCGCGGTACTCGCTGTTGTGCTCCCGCACCATTCGATGTCGATGGTTGGGAATGTGACCTACCAATTGCAGCTCCTCCTCATTTGTAAAAAGAGGGGCCCGGCCCACGGCATTCAAGTGCTTTTCCTGGCTCTTCAAATGCAAGGTGTTTTTCGGAATACCATATTTTGATGATGCTTTACGAATCGACAAAGTTTTGTTTCGTACAGCTTGCAAGGCTTCATTCAAACTTTCTTCCGTGTAATTTCTATACGGCCGTGTACCAAGAGCACGTTTGGGATTTCTCGGCATGGTTAGTCAGTTTAGTTTCTGATAAAAAGGAGGAAAAAATACGGTAAAACACGTTAGGCCAACTTTGAGACAGTCCCAATGTTACCCCACTCAGTGCTGATAATTTGCAATGTTGAGGTTATAAAACAAAATACAAGTATTAAAAATATTATTATCACATGAAATAGATGTCAAAGCATGTACTTCTCAAAATACATACCTGCCTGTAGTGAAGTATTTGCAGTTTTTAAAAGGCGTATGAAAGTTTATACAAAAACTAGAAACTTAAAAACACGAGGTTAAAAATAAGTCGGGATGCCTTTGGCGTCAATGCAACTACAGCTTCAAATAAGTGCCGCGAGGTAGCTGTGCATATCGGCGGGTTCGGTAGCGGTGATTGCGCGCGAATTCAAAGCGAATGTGGCATTGGCTGGAACACAGAGTAAATAGCTACGCATACATTTTTTACTCTGTGGGCTGGAAATTCGAAAGCCGAAAATTACCCGCTGTTCCAAAGTTGCACCCTCAGTCCCAAAGTTACCCCGGTCTACAGTATGTGAACTTCACGAAATATTTTCATGTGCAACTTTGAGTAATTGTTTATACCAATTTTATAATTTTTTTGACCTTACCCATGTTTTAAGAAGGCTACGAAACAGAAAGGCGGAAAAACTACTAAGGAGCTTCATCAAATTTAAATAAAAACCCTATTAATTTAATTTTTTCTTTAGAAATTCAGCCCTTTTAATTGAAGAAATTATCGAACATGGGAGTAAGGAGAAAGATAGCTTTTCTGTGCTAGCTCAATAATATGTGTCAAAAGTGAACCCTGGTTGGTAGGCTATTTATTTTTTACACTTTTGAGTACTCATACCGAAATTCTGCTCTAAAATAAAAAAATCGAACACTAAAGTGTCCATTACTTGAGACTACTTTTTGTTTTGATTGTAAAATTGACTTTTAGTATTGAACCCACAAATATCCAAATTTCAGATTTGTATTTCAATCATAACTAAGTCATGCAATTCTCATGGTTATAATTTTCAATATTTATTTTATTAAGTATTTGGAAATGGAGAATGGTAAATTGAAAGATTCCACATCCCATCAAGGAAAAAGTGAGTATATTTTCTGAATTTCCTTAAAAGTGTTGCAAAAATACTTGGCAATAATTAACTTGTTTGCATTTAATACAAATAGACCATTATTTCAGCTTGTAATCCTAAATAATCAGGTTCTCATGCTGTATATTTTGGAGGTCATTTCACAAATGTAAGCATATTTAGCATACAATAAGGTGACAGAATTTCAAAAATACAAATCTCCAGTAGTTTGTCATCATTTTATGATAGCAAAACTGATGTTTATTCAATAAATTTATGCTATATTTCTGGTTTATTGTTTCTCTAAACTTCTGGTACTCAAAGTACTATTTTAATTTATCCGGGCACTTCTAAGAAAAATACAATCCATCTGCCTTTTCTGCCTCTTTGATTTATAAGCCATAGGTCCAGGAGTAATAAGCCCTCGTATAGCGAAAAAGGATGATGGTTACAAAAAAAACCCACTCTGATTTTCTTTGTATTAGCAATTTTGATTTTGGGCTTAAAACCTAATGCTTTTGAATTGCAATACATTCACATTTATTTGGTGTATAAGTGTTGCTTCAAATTATTGGTGCTCTGATTTAAGCACCAAGGATGAATTTGCTGTCCTTTCAGGCATTTATTATATAAATTTCACTATTGCAGTTTTCAAACCTTTAAGTATGATTCACCTAGGTTAATTTCATTAAACTTTGCTTCAATTAAATTAAAATGTTACCATTTTAAAATTTGCCCATCGTGAAATAATCTGGAATGTGAAAACAACCATGAAATGTGTTGGATTATGTTTTAGCAGTGACTCAAGAACATCGTACCATTGCCAATTGGGGATAATTTTGGAATATGGTAACCCATTGTAGGTTCATTACATGCACTTCCACTTGTGCACCTCCTAGAGTGACAGCCTATCCAAATAGCAGTTAGACATCTAAAATTTTAGTCCCCAATTTGGCGAGGGACAAGTACTAATGTTCTCGAGTTTTAGCATTTTAGTAAATCTGATGAGCATTTTAAAATTTGAATACACTGATTAAATATTCCGTTTTGAACTATACAAAAGAGGATTTGTAAACTGAAATTAACTGAAACAAAGTTATACAATAATTTAAAAAAAGTTTCGAAAATTAGGATTACAACCTCTTAATCTGCTGGAATGTAGAAGTGTGACACATCAAGTTTTGAAATGCAGATCAAGGTTTTTATAAATTTAAGTTTAATATTTAAACATGAAGAACACAAAACCTTTGTATTTAAAACATGAAGTAAGACAAAGAAATAATAGTAATAATTTTTTATATTTAAATATAAAAAGTTATTATTTCATAATTTTTAAGTCTTAAGTTTTATGATTAATATATATGTAAACAAATTAGAAATGCCCTAATGTTTTGAAGATTTGAAAATTCATTAAATAGTTGATGGCTCATGTTTGGAATGTACTATTTTGTTTAATATCATCTGGAGTTCGTAAATCATACCAAGCAGCAATCGTAGAATTTCGCACCATGTTGTGGAGGAGGGTTAGTAGGCATGTTCTTAATTAAAATATTAAAAAAATATTATGAATACCTGAAATGATGATAAACAAACATACAAAGTTTAAAATTTGCAGTTTCATCAAAAAAGCTATAATTTTAGAGAAAAAAAAGAATCTCTTCTCAATTTCACAGGGACCGTGGTAGCCCATTTGGATAAGTAACGCATTAGCAACTGGAGGGTTGGGACTTCGAATCCAACCAAAGACTGTCGTGTGCAAAGGGGGCTGGTGCACATTAAATCTGCCTGGCCTCAAATGTCCTGACATTGGAGTGTAAGTTTGGAAAGTGGGGTGCCAGCTCGGGTGTGACATCGTCATCTTACCATGGTTCAAAATTACGTGGTGTCCTCGGTACTTCCCCTCGGGTTTGATCCTGGACCAATCCTGGTCACCATTAGCTCATTATGTTGCTCCAGTGCAACATTAATTAAAATACCTACCTCAATTTCACATCTAATATTGCTAAATATTCCAATTTTTCAGGAATTCAGATGTGTGTTATTGGTGATTCATTGAAACAAAATGGAGAATTAATAAAAGCTATAAAGGCAAGTTCTTTTATTTTCAGTATATTATCTCAAAATTAATTATGTCTTAAAGGTTTTTTACTGTTTGCCCTGTAGGATGTTTCATTGTAGGAATTAAAAATTTTATTTTTCAGCATTTCAGTTTACCTGTTGTATATAGTTCAGATGGACATGATTTGATGAACCAAGCTGGAGAGATCACACCTATATACATTTTAGAAGAATTTGAAGGCGAAGTATTCACAAGTTTTCAGAAATCAGGACGAAAAGTTTTGGGCCCTACAATTGTAATGCAATGTGCAAAACAGCATGAGGTAATTTATAAATGCTTTGAGTGTTTTTATGGTTTTATCACTAGAGCCAAATTTTAAATGCAAATTCTTTTTCCATAATGAGTAACTGTAAATATATATTAATATTAATATCTTAAGCATAAGCAACCTTCATTTAGAAACCTTGGAAAGTTTTAGAGTACATTTTGTTTTATTTGAAAAGAATGGAACTTAAGTCGCTGACAATGCAAAACATCAATTGGTGGTTCAATTTTCAACATTTAGAATTATATCAACAGGTACCAAGTTCAATGATAAGTTGCTGTTTTCAAACAAAACAATTTAATGAACAAACACATTACATGACATTCACAGGATGACATGAAATCTATAACAATTCTACAGAATTAAAATTGGCTACTTGCTCATGGAAAAAAAATGGTTATATGCAGTGCAGCATCCTGTGCAATAATAAATTTCTTTACAAAGAACAATCAGGGTTGCTCTGATCAGGAAAGTTAACTTTTGCATCACTTGATATCATGAGTTTAAAAAGTATGGAGTAGATAGACAATCAATGGTTTCATTGAGTTTGATTCACGAGAAATACTTTGGATTTAGCTGACGACCTACCAATTTTTAATGTTATTAAAGAGGTTGAATAACTGATAGGAAAACTTCGTTATAAACCCATTTAACAAGTAATACAGTGCTCAAATATTAATTTTTAGATGATTAATCATTATTCGTTCCATTTTTCATCATTTTTGTGCACGTTTGGCTCTAATTTGTGTAAAATATTGCCAAATTGGTTTAATCAATTTTGAACTGCTGCCAAGCATGTAACAGTAGAACAGCAGGGTTACATTTTCTGTTTTGAATTGTATTCATAAAGCCCAATTTGTCTCTAATTTAGAATTTTTTATTTTTTGTTAAGAATTTTAAAGTATTTTTTCATTTCTGACAGCACATTAGTTTTTGTCTTAAATCTTCCAGTTTTTCGTTTGGAGGTTGGAAGGTAATATGAAAATCTCGTCTAATCTGATGTTGGGTCCCCAAGTGCAGATACAAAAGACCTGAGGTTATTTGGTAATTTACAAGGAATAAACCTGAAAGCAATGTTGCATTCTGTTGAACTATTGTTGCTCACTTTTAAATTTATGCCGTCATTTACACTCTTTTATATGAATAGAAATGGGGTTTTCTATCCTGGTTATGTTGAAAAACAAGAAAGGCATTCAATTTTTTATTCTGCAATAATGTTAAAAACTTTCATGAAAATTATTTTTTACAATTAAAAGAATTCTTGTGTTATAATTTCTTATAGGATCTTCCAAGCAAGAGTAGACCTTTATATTCCTCAACAATGAAAAATCTGGTTTTAAGCTTTACAGGTTTTCGATCAAAGGATGAAATGGTAATTTAAAATTTTGTGCCTTTTACGTGTTTAAATATCTATTGTAAATTCATAATCATTAGTAAATTTTGATATGAACATTTGGTTATTTATCTCTAGCTTTGCTTCTCAATGTATTCAGTTTTCTTCATGCAGATTTCAAATAACGATTGTGAAACTGAAGCAAGTCTGTAACGATTGCACTAATATTCTTTGTCATTGTATGCTCAAATTAAAGTATGTTATGAAACTATTTGTTCTGTACTTCCAGATACTGATGTTTTGGTTATATGTCTTGCTCTTATGTCTAGTAAATTATTCTTTCTCCAAGTTCTCAGTTAACATAATTCATAGAAGGAATTTTAGATGTGTGTATCAAATTGCTTATCAAGTTTTTTTATATTAGATGAATTGATTGTTCTCCAGAGTGTTAAAGTCAATAGTCTATTAATGGCCATAAAATTTATCTTTATACAAAAAAAAATGTAGATTAAATTAAAGCACCTTTTTCCAACTTCTCAAGGTGCATGTTATTTGGAAATAGACAAAGAAATAATAAAAGTGTAATGCTTCTGATGTAAAACAAGCTATTAAGCTACATCATGATTTTAATTTATGACCATCTAATGTTTTAAAGTAAGGAGTTTGGTGCAGCTTATAGACATTGCTTTCTCATTAGAATCTTAGTGGTCGCTTGGCTCAGTGGGTTCGCACCTGTGGTTGCAAGTTGTAGGTTGGATTCCTCCCTGGATGTATTTCTCTGTTCTGTGTCAGTAAAATTTTCCATGTGTGTGTCCACATTCTTAATGGTGTCTGTCTTGTGTTTGGCACACCTTGTCCCTTGTGTTATAAAACCCTCAAACCAATTAATCATTAGAATCTCAAGGTTACCTCTTCCTCGTTTTCTCTGGTTACCATCGTAGCATCTGCCATTCCAATGCTAAGCTCACTTTTCATACTTTACTCCCATTTTATATATGGATTCTGCTTTAACCCCAATTAATGAATCACTAGCCTTAACTAAAGTAGATAAACAAATGGGTTATTGAATGTGTTATTGCCCATTATTGAAAAACTAGTTTTAATTGTTCATGTGCATTCTAAAATGATTTTTAATTTGTTTTGCAGAATTATTTATGTACTCTAGCTCGTTACATGAGTGCAAGCATACGTAAGGATTTTAGTATGACCAAGAGTACTCATTTGGTGGCGACTACAAATGCTATATTTGGTGAAAAATACAAGGTATTCGATTATTATAAAATATATTTTAAAGTTTTGAATTATGAAAATTTATGCTACAAATCTTTTGCTATTGATATAAATATTGTTTTGTCTATGAATATAAGTAAAAATAACATTTGTATGAAAGATTTTAAAGTTTTGTGTCCTAAAGTAGCTTTTCAATGAATTTTCTTTGGGGGGGGGGGAAAAGCTTAATTGTGCATGACTTTTTATCAAATAGTTTTGTGAACTATGGTTATATAAGTTAATGCCTCCTTTTTAATAACCTTAAGGGCTAATAAAAATGAACCAATGAAATGGTCATGAAAATTGAAAGTTTGTTAATAGGGAATTGTAAAATTTATTATCGGATTCTGTCAGGACTTGAGGAAAATTTATAAAATAAGAGTTAAAATTGGCCTGTTATAAACTTTTCTAAAGCAACTGTCAGTACAGAAAGTCTTTAAAGAATGGTTATTAAATGAATTTTACATTTTATATAGTGTTTCTATATAGTTGCTGTTTTGAAGAACTGTTATTTTTTGAATAATTTTCGATATTAAGTCTCACTTTTCTTCCTGTATGCAAATTTATGAGTATTAAAGAGGTATAATATATTACTCGGGGGTTTGCCCACTGTGCTAGCAAACTGCAAGTTGCAGACAGCATAAGTTCAATTTCTTACTATTTCTTTCTTCTGTGTCAGTAAAGCTTTCCTTATGTATGTACTACTGATATATTGACTAAAGAACTTCAATAATTGCAGCAGAAATAATTGAACTTGAATTTTAATTAAATAGAATAAAAAGAAACAATTACAATTATGACTTGCACATCAGACAACAGAGAAAGAACATATCCTAGTTAAGTTACAGTTAAAAAAGCATACAGAAAAGAATGAAAAATAATTAACGATATCGA
Organism: Meta bourneti; assembly: GCA_933210815.1. Classification (NCBI taxonomy): domain Eukaryota; kingdom Metazoa; phylum Arthropoda; class Arachnida; order Araneae; family Tetragnathidae; genus Meta; species Meta bourneti. Next base: position 29,968,816 of record OW119923.1, on the reverse strand, counting down.
TAGCAATTCAAGGATCCAATTGATATGCTCAGGAGTGTTAAAAGGTAAAATCTGCCTTGTGCCGCCATCTATCGTACAATAACAAAAGGACAAATTAAAGTTCATTATTTCAACATGTACATTTACTTGACATTATTTGGCACAACTTGAACAAACAACCCTTGTATCATAAAAACTCAAGCAACCATCTTTTGCCAATGGATAAAATTGCATGTAGTTGTCAAAGAAACTTTATAATTTTATTTTTATTTTCACTTTTATTTTGAAATGAAATCAAATTTTGAACTTGGAAAGATTGTTTCAACTTAACCATTTCTAATTTAAAAATGACATTTTAACAAATGAAATTTTATACTTGAGGCTAGATTTTTATGCTCAGCTTCTTTATGATATCTTTGATTCATTGTGATAAAATGCCATTTCAAGTATTTAAATATCATCTAAATAATCACATGTTATACAATGTTCTACTCAGTTTGCAGCCAGTGGGGGTATTCCAATTATGACAAAAGAGTGGATTCATCAGGCCTGGGCTCAGAGACATGACATGAACAGTAATGCAACAGATCAAGAGTTGGTAAGTTTGATGTTAACTTGTTTACAAAATATAGTTATAAATTACAATATTTTGTATATTATGGTTATTAAATTTCAGTGATTATTTCAATTTGTTACAAAAGAATGTAATAGATGTATGCAAGTCCATGGCCAAATAATACACTGGTATTTTTACGAAATTTGTGTTGGGAGGAGCAAAAAGCTATTTATTTAAACTTGACAAGCCTTATTTAACAGTGAACACATAGTATCATTTTCCAATGTTCAAAGATAATATTAAATCTGGCATGCTTTATTATCTTATATTATTGTTCAAATATGAAGATGGTAAAAAAATTACATATTTTTAATGTTTTGCTGAGCTGCCTTTTGAGGCTATCAAAGTTTTGATTCGCTTTGCTATATTAGTAATACGTATTCATACTGCTTCCTTAATCAATGAATAATGTTTACTGATGAGAATAATCGTCTCAAACGGCCTAATTTAAACTCCTTTGTCCCTCCTGTTCATTAACTCTTTCACATTTATAATCATATCTGGAAAATTTTCAGACCAAGGTAACGGGATTTTTTATGAAGATTCGATCTTTCTATGTGCCGGGAAACTTGCATAAACAAGGAAGAGTTCGTTTGGAACCATTCTTGAATTGAGATAGCAGCCACTTTCTTTAAGAACTTGTATATTACTCCTGTTACATTGTCCTCTTTTTCCATCTTACCAATGCCCAGATTCATTTTGCCACTGATTTACAGACTAAATTATAAATTTGGTCAGTATTTCATATGCTGCACCACTCTAGATCCTATTTTTCTTCTGTGTACCTTCTTGCAAAGTGAGAATTGTTCTAAAAATTAAGTCGCTCTTGTCATTAAAATGAAGCCAAAATTATGTGAAAAGTCACAATTATTGTTTAAAAATAAATGTTAATTTTTATCTGATGTTTATTGACTAAATGAAACTTCCAATTTCCAAAAGTACAAATCTTGGAACTTCTAATCTTTTGCCGATTTGCGATGTTTTTAACAGCCTCCAAGTGGATCTATGGCCTCAAATTGTGCCATTTCTGAAAGATGTTACCTTATAATTATTTCAGATACCAGGATGTAATTATTTTTCAACTGAGATTTTATTTCTTTTGTAGTAAACCATTTTTCACTCAAATCTTTAAGCAATGTTTGGATCATGGAGTAAATATTGGTTTTCAATGTTTTTTGCTTCTTGTCATACCTATTTTAAATAACGTGTTTCTTTTTTGCCTTAAGGATGAATCAGAAATGTTTGATCTTAGACAAATCTCTTGATCGGAATAATTTGCAGTGTCAACCAAAGCTTAGCTCTAATCATTCAAAGTATCGCATGACTCTTTTAATAATATTTTTCTGAATAATATTGATATTTTTTAAAATATAAAAATGGTGGGTTAAAAACAAGTACTATATAATTTTAAGTATGACATTACAAAGAATTATAAAACAAATTTTAATTTGCCTAATTTAACACATAATCTATTGTTGCTCTCATCAACAATACATTTGACAATAATTCAAGGTTCTAGTTATGGTCGTGTCATATCAAAAAGTAATTAATGTTATATTAAAACAATGCTTAACATAATGATACAAATTAGCTCAATAATTGTAGAACTTATAATAATGCTTGTCATTGGAAGTCAATCTAAAAAATCAAAATGCATGTACTAATTTGACCAAAGACTAATTTCTACTGATAAAATCTCCAGGGTTATGAAAATAGTATTTTTAGAATAGTGGTAATGGTAACACCTTCTAAGGAGAAATAAGGTTTCCATTTTCTTAAAAATTGTTACAAGTGTAATAAGTTGTGTTTATTTTATTAATTCATTAATTATTTTGAAAACATAACATTTTACTTTACATTTAATTTTCTATTCTTAAATGTATTCATATTTTGTTTATTGTAAATTTAAGATTTGTAGTTCGAAGAAATTAAAATTTTTTCCAAAGATATTTTAATTGATTACATTGGCCTAGATTGAAATACCTGTCGCTATACCTAAGTACTGTTATGTATTTTAAGCAGAGTTAAGAATTGGAAGACACAATTTTTCTCTTGTATTGTATCAATTAAGTCGTTAGTATAATTGTAAATAATCCTGGATTTGAATTGTGTCAAAATCAGTAGAAATATTCTAAATGTTTTATGAATTTAAGTAAATATCTTTGAATAAATAATGTTAGCCCACATATGTTTCTGGAAACATCTTGAAAAACAACTAGCTTGCCTTATTATTACTTTTTGTAGATTTAATGCAATTTGGGACTATATTATAATATATTCTCAATTACAAGGAGTTACTTCTGTTGAAGATTTGAATAACCGATTAATTGAATAATAATGGGTTGTATGGTATCTTTCTAGATAGAATTTTTTATTCTTAGTTTAACTAATGCCAATAACATTTCTGAAACTTATTCATTAAATTTAAAAATTGAAATGATAAATTTATTTTTAGATGCAGTACAAATTATTACCTTTTGTGGGCTGCAGAATGGCATTTTTAGAATATCAACCTGAAGAACAACAGTATATGATAGAAATGTCCATTAAAAATGGTAAGTTTTACATCTTTCATTGAGAGTCCAACTAGCTTACATGTAAAAAATGACCTCAGAACAATGACCAAAAACACTTTAAGTAAAAGGTGTTAAGTTATTCACTGTCAAAAAGGATTTTATAGTGCTTTTGTAAAGCTTGCAGCAATTGCTTTTAATTTTGATGTCCCATTGCTCTCAATGTTAGCTTCAAATATTGGTTTGCAGAGCACTACTTTTTATTCCTATTGCATACCTGCCAACAAGTCTGAATTTTTGTGAAATTGCTCTTCCATTTTGAAAAAATCTTAAGGATTTTTCTTTTCCATGTGAAAATTTCAAATGACGTTAAATTCTGCATTTGTCGTTATGTCTTGACAATCCATGAAGGAAACTATAACCTACCTGCCAAATTTTCTGTATATTCCAGAATTTTTCTGAAAGCGAAAGTATTTTCCAGAACTTTTTAGGAAGAAAAATTTCAAGTGACTCCAATTTTGAAGTTTAGGTACCAAGCTGTGGCAACCACAAAAAAGAAACACATGGAATCCATAGTTGCTAAATTGTCTTATAAACCTTTTCTGGGTACTGATTTTCAAGAAAAAGCTACATATATACCTTTAAAACACTGAAGAGAAAGTTTAATCCCTTATTTTTTGCATATTTTAGTGCCATTTTTGTAAAATATCAAATCGCTTTCATAGAGTTTGAATTCAAACTGCTGCAAGCGAAAGCAGTAGTAGTGAGCAGGGTTACTTTTCTGTTTCAAATTGCTTTATTTAAACCCAATTTGGGGCAATTGTCTCCAATTTGGTTCTTGTAATTATTTAAAAATTTAATTTTAGGTATTTTTCATTTCTAGACGTACATTTTTCTGTTGCACATGCATTGCAAGTGTCTAAAGTCATAAGTTATCCACTGTCCACATCATAAGTTATCCACTGTTACATAAAATAGTTGGTAGAGATTGATAATAATTTTGAATATCTTTATGAATCTTGGTCATTAAATCCTATGAATCTAAAGTTTTTTTGACGATAAAATATTGGGAAGCAGTATTAAATAGGAATTCATAAATCTTGGGTCAAGTGCCTTAAATATACCTGATGAACCTAGAAGAAAGGCAGTGACAATGTTTAGACTTGTTACTGGATGACCATCTGGCTAGCCACCTATTCCATATGGGATTCTTGCCTCTTGTGACCTGCACTTTGTTCTGTACACAGGGGCTGATTTTGCACGTAATGCTTTTTGCTCCAAGCTGCTCCCAAAAAAGTAGTTAGAAAATTTGTAAAGTTCAGATTAGAAAAGTCAATGATTTACCTAAATTTAATCCATGATTTGTTAATGAATCGATAAATTTGCAAAAAAACTTAAATCTTAATTTTAATAAATTTTTGTACATATTTGGTATTATTTTGCATTGAATATTCTCATTGGTAGTGCTGATTGCAGACTGAAGCCAAGCAGAAAAAATGGCGAGACTAAAGTTGCTTTTTTTCTATGAAAACCTTTTATCAGATATGTTACTGAAATGTGTAATAGATATTGCCAATTATTGCAGTGGGTGAATGAATTAAAATTATAAATATGAAGGTTGTTTGTACTTATTCACATTAAAGAAAATTAAGTAACTAAACTTATGACAAATAGGCTGATACTAATGGGTAAGATATTGAATATAACAATAGAATTCTAGAAATTAATAGGAGAGATTTGTGTATGGCATCTGCACTAAAGTTTGGTTGTATTGATGACAGTATCATTACTTGCATTTGATGCCTTATTTAAATTCATTTATAATGAAGACAAGCATCAATATGCACATTTTATACCTCCAAATGAAATATAATTAATAAATACATAAAGTAGGGGATTTCATGTCCTTTTACTGGAGGTAATTCTAATTTCCAATAAAGTGCATTTCAGAATGGGCATGCATTGGTCGTATTATCATGATTAGCTCTTGAACATCTACTTCAATTGCATCCCATTCAAGTTTTTGTGTTCAAGGTGATTTGGTGGTTTTTGTATATAAACCTATTTTCATGTTTGCTGACACTTTCTTTTTAGGCTGATTTCTATCTTCCAAATTTCTCATTTCCTTCTGCTATCAGACTGCTGAAGAAATTTATTAAAGCAGGGAGCTATTCCAAATGTTAGCAGTATTATACAGTTTCATTACTCAAATTAAGCATATTTAAACTGCATCAAAATTGGCAAATTTATCTCGTAGCATTTGATTTTCATTTTTTATATTGGTTACCGTTTCCCATTATACAAATATGATCATTTTTTTCATAAAAACTTAACCAATCCAATATGCAAATAATGTTTATTTCTGTGCCTTGTACGTTAATTCAATATATATTAAGTTTTCATGAATCTGGTTCCAAGTCGACAGAATTCTTACTACCAAACTACTTTTTCTCTAAATTGTCAAATTCGGTGCTTCAAATCACATCTTAGCAGTTAGTAGCAGTCAAATCACATTAGGTGCTCTAATAGGTGCTTCAAATCACATCTTAGCAATTAAACCCCTAAACCATCTCCCTGATATAGAATAGGTATTGGAAAGATTGTTTCGTTCTCTTTGCACCTTTTACCTGCCATTGAAAATAAAAAAATCCTATTAATTTAAGTTTTTTTTTCTCTAGGTGGGGAAGTTGTTCAGCCAAAAGATCCATCCTGTACTCATATTGTTGTTGAAGATGACTCTTATATCATTTTATCTGAATATGGTCGTAATGTGAACATTTTAAAGAATGAGGTAAATTTGAAAACATTAATTTGTTTACGTAGATTAAAATAATTACCTTATTTTTGTGTCTGTCTTACACCAGTTTATTGTTTTAGTGGTTTTGGGCATGTTTACAAATAGAAGCTAGGGCCGAAGAAAAGATGTATATATACGAAAATGTAAGTGTCAATTTTACTTTTTGAGTGTTTGAATATACATCAAATGTAAATTACATAAAAAGGCAATTTACCTTAGTGATAGTATTCAAAATAAGCAAAAATGAATTTCAAAAGACAATTCATACTGTGCTATATGTGTTACCTTTCAGCACCAAAGGAAATTTGATGGTTTATGTTTATGTGCATGATTTAATCTAAAGCTTAAAAAAGAATTAGCCATTACATATTCTACTAAAAATGATTTGTATATAACTTCAATCATCAGTCTAAGATTACGAAAATACTTATGTTCAGCACATATCTTGCTATTTATTAGTATCTTGATCATGTATATTATTGTTCTATTAGAATTTGTTGATTTAGTTGTATATAAATACATTTTTTTTGTTAAGTATTAGCCACGTGTGTTTCTCCAATGAATTGATTTCTTTTTTAGATAAATTCTGTATTTATTTCTTCATCTGTTATAATGCCTGAAAAGGGCAGCAAGCGGGAGAGGTTGGAGAGTGTTGCACACCAACTTGCAGTAGAAAGCCAAGAACATGATTTCTACTATATGATGCCAGACTTCTGTAAAATGGACACTAGAATCTTAGTTTATGAATCTTTTCATGATAATACTCTTACCCATAATAAATCCTCAGGTCAGTATTTATTTTAATAATGTTAACTTACTGTTTATGAAAATGAATGTGCATATCTTGCAAAATCATATTTTTCATGTTTCCCTTTAAGAAAATAGTTAATGCACTAAAGAAATGATTCGTTGTATGCTAACTCACTGGCATTCAATTGACATTATTTTTCACTTAAATCAATTGAGTAATTTTAAATCTGTTTATAAGCAAATTTAAAAATCTAATTTTTTCCCCTGCAATTTCATTGATTCTCTTAATGTCAGATCCAACCTTTCCTAAGATGCTCATGAAATTTTAACCCCTTTTCTTTACTGTATTTATAAACACTCTTTTTAATGTACTAATTTCACCACATCTGACGTTCATATTGTTCATGAGAGAGACCTTATCTAATACATAAATATGAACTTGTCATTGGCTATTCCATATCTGCCAATTCTTCTGGAAATCTGGAAAACCACGTTTTTCTGCTCTTCCGGATTTTTGTTAATTTGGGAAATTTTCAAATACCAAATTCATCATTTGGCACCAAGTCCATGAAGGAATGATGTTGCATGCCTACCAACCTTTTTGGATATCTTCTAGATATAGGTTTTATATGGGCAGCATATGGGTTTTTCTTTAGGAAAAAATTTTCAACTGATGCTAAATTTAAATTTTGGTGCCAAGCTGTGGCAACCATGATAGAGAAACAGTGGTTGCTAAATTGCCATAAAAATCTTCATCACTGATTTAAAAACCTTCAAATATACCACTAAAATTCTCAATTTAAATTGCTTACTTTTACCTATAATTGGATCATTTTGTGTAAAATATCTGGAAATCTGGTTTGTTGAGTTCGAACTACCACAAAGCATGTAACAGTAGTTGAGAGCAGGGTTACTTTTACTGTTTTGAATTGCTGCTTAAAGCCCAATTTGATACAATTGTTGCGGATTTGGTGCTTTTTATTATTTTTATTTTGTGAATTGTTTTTAGGCATGTTTCATATCTGACAGTTACACTTTGGTTTTTATGTCCTAAACATTTTCTGAATTTTTTTTTCTTTGAACTTGGCTGGTATGCTTTTGATTTAGAGATTCTCTTTAGATATTCGGTCTTCAGACAGTACTGATAGTAGTAAGCAGATGAAGAGCCCAACACTGGATATGCGTTCGCTTACTCCACGCCAGCAAATTAGCTTTGAATTATTTCAAACGGAGAGCAATTATGTTGGCATTCTGCATACTATAATGACGGTTTGTAATTGTATTTGAATGAATTCATTTTTAGTGCTTGAATTGTATCAATGTTTGTCTAGTCTGTTTGCTAATTTTCAAGCAGGAAATTAATTAAAGAATAAGTGTTCATATTTTGTGTATTATATCATAAAATATCCTACTTGGATAAATTCATATTTTTTACTGTCACATGAAATTCCTTGTCAGCAATCTATTAGCTTGTATTTACAGCTTAATTTTGCTCATGTATTCATTTCACATTTGCTTGCATTTAAATTTTGCCAAAAATACAGGGTAGCATTTATACAAAGGACTATTTTTTACTATCAATAATTATACATAACAGAAATCCAATGTTACTTTAAAGGTCATGGAAGCTATTTTACTATTATGAGCAGAAACAAATAAGAGAAGTCTGAAACTACTTAACTCTTAAGACTTGTTCTCTGTTATATTTGATATTTTCTTGACAAAATATTGTTGCTTGTTAGACAAAACCTGTAATAATAATTTTTTATCAAGTTCATTTTTATCTAATTTGCATTACTGATTTGTGGAATTGTCAAAATTTTAATTTCCCAAAGTTTTATGCTTTAAATAGCAGACCAATACGTAACATCTTCTCTAAAGTTTCTTAATTGCCAATATATATTTATGGCATTGTTATTCACATCTTATTAATTTACTTATCTTGCTTATTTAAATCCATTTATAATGAATATAATAAATTGTGCACGTTTCATGTCCAGATGAAATAAAATTAGTCAAATGTAAACTACATTTTTACATTTTTCAAATGAACTTACTAGTGTTAATTCTTATTTCTAATAAAGCGTGGTAAAATTATTGTATTTGTCCACTGATACTGCAGAACTAAGCCTTTTTTATTTTGTGCAAATTTCAAAAGCTCCTTACTACAATAGTCAATTACTACCATTTTTCTCTGATTAGTTCATTTATTTCTTATAAGTGAAAAATTATTTTAGTATTGGCATTTTTGCCTGGAATGTTTAAAACAGCCCAACATCTTATTAAGGTTTAGCAGATCAATTTGTTTCTTAAATCACTCAAAACATTGAACCAACTTTTTTATAATTCCCTTTAACAATCTTCTACATGTTGTACTGCCTATTAGTATATGCTAAACCTATTGATTATTATAGGAATTTTTTATATTTATGAGTGAATATCTCTAAGTCTAAACTGTCTAATAATGGCAGTTTATATCAGAATGCATTTGGCCGGAATAATATGCAATCTTGATTATCTCCTGAATATTTCATTAACAGAAAATCAAAATGGGATCTAGGAGAATTCAAAAAATTAACTATTATGGGAATTCCCCAAAATACAGAAGAGTTTGTCATTCCAGCCTTGACTGACTCAGGGCAGGGTGACATCTAGTGTCTCACCTCCTTGAAATGGGAAAGGTTGGATGTAAATATTCTGTTATGGATATATTAAAGGGGTTGCTAAAGTATATATTCTCCCATTGGATGGATATTCAGGAGTCTCTTGATGGGTGGTGGGACATTGGGGTCCCATCACCCATAAATAAACAAAAGAAAAAAATAATTAATAAAAATATGTTCAAAATATATTTATTTAAGGTGACAGGTCTTCATCCACAAAGTTTTTCCCATCCAAGTTTTTTTAGCATAAAGTGTTCTACAAGGGCTTAAATAATGACAACTTGGATATATGAAATGTCTGAAAGCTTGTAACATTTTCAAAATATATTTTACCCATTCATATAAATTTCATGTTCAATCAATTTATTCTGCTCTTTACCTCCATTAAACGTTTGAGTCTCATGATTTTGTTTTTAAACTAAGAAAGTAATTTGATAATTTTAAAAGTATTGCATGAGGTATTTTAACCAAGTAATGTAGACATGTCCCTGGATAACTTTGTTTTTAAATATATTTAGGTGTTCAAGGAATCAATAGAAAACCAAAATCAGTTTGGAGGACCATTGCTTGCTCCTGCAGAAATAAAAATCATATTTGGGAATCTACCACCAATCTATGAAGTTCATCTAGAAATGCTTGATGAATTAGCAGAAATTATCCAAAATCAGAAAGAGCATGGCATTGGTAACATAATTTTAAAGCATGTAAGTATCTATTGTTTGACTCTACTGTTTTACAATATTTTATTTTTTAATTTTCACGATATCTAAAATTAAAATTGCATATGTTAGGCACGTGGATTCACGAGGTCATATCCACCATTCATCAACTTTTTTGAAAAATCCAAAGAAATCTTGGCTATTTGCGATGCAACAAAACCAAGGTTTCATGCATTTTTAAAAGTAAGTGCATTTTATTTAAACATTGCTTTAATATTACTTCAATGCAATAATTATATACTTTTACTCTAAGTATGAGTAGATTTATGAATGACAATTTTTGGGTTATTGTCATTCAGAGGACAGGTTTATATAATAGTTATATTTAAGTACCATATTCATATGTGCAACAAATGAACTTGGTTGGTACTTGCATATTTGTATCATGCAAAATGTAACTAGATTTGTTGTGTGGGCCACTGTTGCTTCTTTATTTTATCATTATTTCTTTGTTCTTCAAATCCAAATTTTGTTTTAGAATGTACCAAAAAACGTGCTTTATTTTAAATCTTGTTAAAATATTCTTTTATTATAATTTCCTCTACTAATTGCATTAATTTAATGTAATCTTATTGCATCAAAATTAGATCTTGAGAGTTGAGGTACAAGGTCTGAAAAGTATCCAGCCATTTAATATAAAACAAGATACATTGTAACTAGGACTTTTTGCTCCTAGTCTCCTTCAAAATAGGCACTTTAGCATTGCTTTCAGCTTCCTTGTGTTCTCCTGAGTCACATCTACGATCTGAAATATCTTCCTTTTCAGAGGTGATTTTAGCTTTAGGAAAGTCGAATCAAAGGGTGCCAAATTCGGGCTGTAGGGGGCTAAGCCATCTGAGTGATTTGATTTACCAAAGAACCGTATGAGAAGAGACCCGATGAATGGGCGGAACCACACTTTTCATTCTAAGATCCTTTGTCAAAATCTCAAATGCAGTAGTTCTGGGAATCCCCTGATCATTTTCTAATTCTCGCACTGTCGGTCACCGACCTTTGTTGATTGCAACATGTACAGTCAACATTCTCTGGTGTTCTGCTCGTTAAAGGCCCTTCAGATAACTTTCAACAGATTCATGACCTTCTTTGTAGCGGATGTACCACATTTTAATTTTTGCCTCATTCATTGCATCGTGGCTAAAAACCCTAATCATCTGATTAATTTCTGTGGATGAATTTTGAAGTTTAATCAAAATGTCTGAGAATTTAGCGTTTTACTTGCTTAGTCATTGTGACTGACAGTCTCTTATATGCTCACTCGAGGTTGTTTAGCACCCAACTGATTAGTCCAATAGGTTTGAGACTTTTCACACATACCCCCTCTCTTTGGCTTGCAAGTTGCATTGATGCTGTACAAATCATTCCCATCATATTAACAATGATAGGATACTTTCTGGACAGATCTCGTATATGCTACTACTGACTTATACTCATAGTACAACTTTTGTACCAGACATAGCATAAAGGTTAATGTCACTATTTTGTGTTAAAATTTATCTAGCTGCTTTGTCAACTGGAAATATTTATTATTCGCACTAACTATACTTTGACATTTTGACTTTTATTAAAATTGTATATATTTTTTCCATTTATATTCAAGTTTACAAATGATGCATATTTTTTGTGTATAATTATAGGAGTTAATATCCATCTATTCCTAATGGGCTAAGTTTAATTCTGAAAGCAATGCTTTTGTTTATATTTTTTAATCTTCTATTTAAATAATTGGGAATTTACTTACAGAATTAATCTGAAATAAAATACAGGTAACCCCCGTATATCACGGGAGTTATGTTCCAAAACATTGCCGTGTTATGCGAATCCGTGTCATACGAAACAAAGAACTGGTACGAAAAGGGTGTTAGGTTCCAAAAATAAAAAACATGCTATTATATTTTCATAATTAAGATAAATATCTTTATTAACATTTTCTTAATTCATAATACATATTAATATGAATTAAACAATGTTTTCTTCATCACTAAGCACTATTAGACGAAGGCATTTTCTTTCTGGCAAGATATCCTCATCCTCTGAGCATTTTTCTGCATTATCTTCAGATCCATGCTCTACCTTTTGCAAAAAATCTGTTATTTTAGATTGCTTGTTTTTAGTTAAAAGATCTTTATAAATTTCCTTATATGGTACTAAGCACTTATGAAGTTCTCTTTTAAACTTTGTGCTCCTTTCATTTGAAGGATCTTCATTTAAGAAATATGACTAACTGTTCGGCTAACCCTAGGCCTTTCTTTATGCTTTGTAGAGTAAACTTTTTAACTTTGTCTTCACCTATGCTATCATCCTCTGAGTTATCATGGATTCCAGATATCATTTCTACCAAACCTGCTTCATCAATTTCTTCTTCCAGTAATTCTTGGATATCTTGTGCAGTCATATCGTGAAAACCTTCCCTTCCTAGAGACGGCAATTTCTACTACTGCATCCATTCTGTTTCGTGCTGTCTCGATCAAATTTTCACTTTCCATTGACTTCGGCCATATTTTTTCCCAACAACTATTTAATGTCGTCGGTTTTATTTCTCTGATGGATGAGTTCATTAGATTAATGCAGTCCAAAATTGTGAAGAGTTTCTACGCCTCCTTGACGTCCATAGATTCATCATCGATTTTGTTCAAAACCCATTGTAATGATCTCCTTATGTAATTGGTTTTAAATGTAGCTATAATTCCCTGATCTAATGGTTGAACTACAGCAGTTGTATTTGGAGGTAACCCAAATATCAAAATAATTTTTTTATTTAAATCTTGTGGATGGCTGGGTGCATTATCCAATATAAGTAGAACTTTAAAATCTAAATTTTTCTGTTTTAAGTAGTTTTCCACACTTGGTACAAAACAGTTTAAAAACCATATCTTAAATAGTTCAGTAGTCACCCAAGCTTTTTTATTTGCTGCCCAGTATACCGGTAAATTACTCTTATTTAGGTTTTTCATTGCACCAGGATTGAGAGATTTATAAACCAGCATAGGTTTTACCATGTGATCGCCTGAAGCATTACTGCACGTAAGTAATGTTACAGTCTTTTGATACCTTGAAACCTGGCGCAACTTTTTCGTCTTTAGAAATATATGTCTTGGGCATTTTTCCACCAATGAGCAGTCTCGTCGGCATTTAAAAACCTGGTGTGTTGAATATCCACCCTCTTCAATAATTCTTGTCATTTCCATTGGATAAATTTCAGCGGCTTCTTTATCGGCTAATGCACTTTCACCTTCTATTTTTAGGTTTTGTAGTGATAAGCGTTTTCTCATACGATCAAACCACCCTTTACAGGCTACAAAATCTGGATTAGTAGCAGTTTCTCCATTTTACTTTAAGTAGTCGTAAATTTTCAAGGCTTTGCGTTTAATAATATTGGTGCTCAGTGGCATCCGTATTTTTGAAGTCTACAATCCAGATGCTAAGGGCTTTTTCCATCTACTCAATTATTGCTGCCCTAGGATGAGATATCATGTTTGAGGAGATAGAACAGCCTGCAGCAATGGAATCTAATTTTCTGTTCATTTTTCCTTATAGTCCGTATTGTCGCTTCATTTAAATCCAACGATTTGGTGACATATCTTTTCGCCCTTTTTGAGCCGATCTAAAATTTGTAATTTTGTTTCCATGACATGAAATGTCTTTTAAGAGACATTTTTTTATTTTTGCCAGACATAGCTTAGGGCTACAGATTAATTCATAAAAATAAAAACATAATTATTATTTCTTTAAAAAGTTTGAGTGCTACTTACCATTGTGTGTCGGTTCACGAACACATCACTTCAATCTAATCTAATCAAATTCAGAGTGGCATCCACGAGATCAGTGATGCCATTTATTTTTAAGTCCTTTATTTCCCAATTCCGTTTTCTCCCTCGCTCCAGTGACGCTCATTAACTATGCTAAGAATCTTCCAGAAAGTTACGCCATGTCATGTGTGTCCGTCTAACAAATTACAGAAGAGCTATACTTTAAAAACAGTGAATCAGGAAGTGCAGCTCCCTTGATTGACAAGCCATCTCCCCTGATTTGCGACCTCTTGAAAAACTGATAAAAAGCGTGGAGAGGAAGAACATGCTCTTTTTTTTTTTTCTGCCTGTCCAGCGACCTTTTTTGTGAGAAAGAAATGCATTAAGCGTTCTTGCCATTTTTTCTTTTTGATGAGTGGAGATCCCTAAGAGATGCCATGTCTCTTCTAAGCTAAGTTACTTTTTATTTAATTTATCTCGAGATAATATCTGCATGTAGTTCTTGGGATATTCCCATGCTACACCGTTTAAATTAAACTTTCATAATGCCCGTCCTTTTCGTATCGTTCCAATCATTCCATAAAAGCACTGTGTTATACGGGGATGTTCCCAATTCTCGAACCGTGTTAGAGTGAATCCGTGTTATAGAAGTGCCGTGTTATACGGGGGTTACCTGTAATTTGTTTTGCATGCAAATCTTGGTCACATATATGAATGAAATCCAAGCAACCAATTGCTTGATGTGAATTACATTGCCTCATTTCTAGTAAAAGCTTATCTTATTAATAGTATATAGTAATAGCCTGTTTCATATCCTCATTCAATGACAAATTTTGTACCAATTATTAAAATAATCATGTAAATGTCTGAAATGGATGAAGTAAAATTATATTTTAAGAATTTCTTTTTGTTGATAATGATAACAGTGCCTGCATTTGAATATCTGAATCTTTCAGCGCTGTCAAAGTAAACCAGAATGTGGGCGACAAACACTTCAAGAGCTCTTAATCAGACCAGTTCAAAGATTACCCAGTATTATATTACTATTAACTGGTAAGATAATATATTGTCTTTATATCTGGCTATATTTGAATTATGATATAAACTATTCTAAGTTAAATTTATTTGATATTTAGTAGTTGTAAAAGCCCAATAACTTACTAATCTTGTGTTGTGTTAGTAATGCTAGCATATTTTTAAACATACTAAGCAGCACTAGATTTGTTGAGAAACAAGTGTATGATTATTTTAAGTGAATAAAAATGGCTTGAACTCTGAAACTGTCCTACCAAATTTTTAAAGTACCGATTTCCCTCTGCTATGGTTATCCATACCTATACCAGAGTTACTAGTGATTTATGTAAAGCCTTAAAGAAACTGAAAGATTGAAACCAAACTTTCCTTTAGTGTTAATAAGCCAAAATTTTGAACTTTGAAGTGTTAGTTTTTATTTTGGTTCACACACAATTTGAATAAGTTATTAAGTATTTGTATGTAAATATGAAACTAAAAGTTTTTTTTAACCCTTGAGAGTCGTGTACCACACTGAAAATGGCAATTTTCCATGTGATGACAAACCGTTTTAGCTTTGATCATAATACAATTTTTCTAGGATTTTTTTCAACCAATAGAGGTGCCTATTCAGTCGTTAAACTGGTGGAAACCTTAGACAAATTGATAGTAAAAAATCAAACTTTCAAAACAACTAATAAAGATTAAAAACCTAGAAAAGATCATAAATGGCCATTTCGATGGAGTTCACCATCATGACAGAAATCGTAAGAATTAGTTGTTTTGAAGGTTTTTGATTTTTTTTTCCTGCCTATGAAGTATGTTGTAGGTTAAAGGCTGTTATGCATTTTTTGAAAATCCCATGTTGCTCTGAGGCTCTAATTATAAATTTCAAACACTTAGTGGATAATAAACTGATTTAATCTAGCGTCCTGTATTTTTTGCCAATCTTTCATCAGCCAAATGTGTTTTTATGCTTTTAAATGTCAAGTTTTCACCAATCATAGATACTTGTTTTGATATAAGTTGAGTGCATGATTTCAATTTTTCTTACAGGCTTAATATATGTTATAACTTTTAAATGCTAAACCATCACATGCATTATAGAAAAAGTTCAGTTCAATGGTATTTCGCTTGTAAAAAATTTTTTTTTCATACGTTTGCTAACAATTTTAACCATCTAACTTTAAACTAAAATATTTCTCTTTTTAGACTTTTTCCTGACTGTTCGAAAAACATTGATTTAAATGACATGTTTTCAATGGGGAAAATATTGGATTTCTCTAGATCTTCATGATTGGCCAGTTCAAACTTTAAGATTACAATTTGCCTTTATTGGTAGGTCCTGGTGATGTATTGGAATTTTATACTGGGTGACTTGTGGATTAATATGAATATTAGGCTAATCCCACTTCCAATGTTATAAAACTGATGCAACTGTAAATTCATAATTTTATGTGATGAAGATTAAGAAAGTATAGTTTAACTGAAAAATGTTCTCAAGTGGTATTTATAATTCTACTCGTATTGTATTCCAATTTCACTCAAAAGAACTTGGTAATACACGTATTTTCGGAAAACACTGGAATGGAGCATAATTTTCAAAGTGGAGTTTTTGAATGCAGTTGAACAGTTCTGCAAGATAGTTCTTTGGAGTGTTTTTTGAAGTTTAAAAGTAAATTTTTTACTATTAGATTAATTTTTGGCAGCAATTATATCCATGTAATTTAGGTTTATCTCTACTGACTTCATCTCGATCATAGGATAAGTGTGCCTTTTGTCTCGAGCTAGAATGGAATTAACTTTTTAGAAGACTTGATAAACTGATTCACTCAGTGGTTTTTACTGTTTATCCATTGTATAAGAGACATGAAATAATTGCTAAGGCATTGGACTTGTAATAAGGTGTAATGCATTTATCTTTAGAAATGGACGGTAAAAAAATAACAGAAATGTGTTTATTTAGGAGCACAGGTAGTGATAAAATGATAATTTCATGACATTACTTGTATAAAGTAACTGCACAAAATGCAAAGTATACGATATTTCATTTGCTGGATATGTCGAACTGTATAACACATTGTTAGGAGACAATTAAATTGGGATCTATAAAATTCAATCAATGTAAGAATAAAATGTTACTGTATCCTTTCAAATGTTGGTGACTTTCTGCCAAGGAACATAAAACCATGTAAATAACATTTTAAGCATTTGTTTTAGAAATGCAAGTATGTAATTAGCTATAGGTAGTAATACCATCACAAAATTTTAGATTCCATCAAATTATGAATAAACAAGCAGAAGTGATTTCTGTTAAAACAATTGTTTAGTTCTACAGCACAAATGAAACACATGAAAATCTGATTTAATGTAAAGGAAGTTTTTGTATGAAACTCTACTTTATTGCTTTTATTAGTATTATATCAATATCGAGAAAGCATCTTAATCCATGTTCAAGAGTTAATGATTGCTGTTAACATGTAATATTCTAATCGCATTTTAATAGAAATTTTCTCTTCATTAACTTATGTTTATGCATTATACTACACATGCTATTCATATTCTGCCTGAATGTGTATAGTAAAACTGTTGTAATTTATGTGTTAGGCTTTTCTATTTTTCAAAAATATCTTTTGAGTTGTGTTTCATTTTTGTTTTTACCTTTTCTGTTAATTTTATGTATGCTTTTAGATTTATTAAAGCATACCACTAAGGGTACTATAGATTATCAAGTTTTAGAAAAAAGCATTCAAGCTGTAAAAGATGTTTTGAAGTAAGCTTTTTATATTTTGAATATAATTAAATGTTATGATTCAAAACTCAGATAATTGAAGCAAATTTGAACAAAAAGGTTTCTGAACATTACATTTAAAAAAAAATTATAACCCTAACTTAAAAAATTCAGATATTTTAAGATTGAAAAATATGAGAATTACTGAATATTAACTGCTTATAATTATACAAGACATTTATAAGACACTAGAAAGTTAATTCAACAAATTAAATTATTTTGTTATATTACACAATTAATTCAAATTGGATGTAGAAGTTGTAGGGTATTCAATAATTTTTCTGATAGCACTTAAATACATTTGATTTTACTAAATACTACTCAATTTTACATTTATTAATTTTTATTCTAATTTCAGGCATATAAATGAAGATAAACGAAAAACAGACTGTCAGATTGCAATGTTTGATACTGTTAATGACATTGAAAATTGTCCAGTATGTATAAAATTAATATTTTTTAGCTAGAGAATCAAGTTATTAAAACTAATTAAAGCTGGAACTCTCCATGTTTTAATTTACCTATGATTTGTAAAAATCTTGTGTTAGTTTGTTTAAAACTATTTAGGTATTATGTAGGTCTGTAAAATGTTAGTATTTCCACATTTTTACATTGTTTCCCATTTCTCATTCCAGTTTAAAATCTTTTTCAAATTGTACAATTTTATTAATTTTAAATTCTTGTCCTTGATGGCATTTTGATATTAGAAAGCTGTATACTTTGTTGATTATCTGTAAATAAAAATGGAGGGGTTGTACATTGAATAATTTCACCCCAATTCAAGTTATTTATCTGTTTTGGATCATTCTAATGCAAAATTGGTGGTTTCTGCATGTTATGTTTAAGTGTGCCTGCACTACATCCAAATGGCAGGGTGTATTTTTATGAAACTTTACATACTGTGAGTCATCAGTAATTTAGTGACGACTTCATTGTGGTCTAATGTTATGAATTAAAAATTTCTTTTTGGAAATAAAAACATTTATTTTTACACAAGACTACATGGGTTAACAATGGACGTGCGAAATGCAAAATCAAAATGCTTATTTCATAATTAATTTCATACGAATTGTAATGAAGATGTCTCGATGCAGTCCGAAAACCAACTGTTTTTAGATCCATTTGCAGGCATCAAAGGACTTGGGAGACAGGAAGCTTCAGAGTCTAGCCTGCTATTCTAGACACTTGTGCACTAGGATGTTACAATGTCTTAAGTCTGTGTCTTAAGTCTGTTTTTCTTTGTCTGCATTTTTAGGCAAGTTACATGCTAAAACATGCATTTCGATTTTACTCAGATTGTTTTACCAGTACTGCTGGAAAAGCAATTATTTTTATAGAATTTAAATTCTTATACTTTTGAGCCTTTTTTTTTCTTTGGAATAAATACAATTTCCATATATTTGGGATGGACAATATAAAAAGAAAACATTCAATTTTGAAATTTCACAGGAAGGTAAAAATAAATTATTTTATGTCCATCTTTGCATCATTTCCTTGATGGAATGTACATTCTGGCCAATTTTGCTCAAGTTCTTAGTTTAACACCTGTGTTTGTTTATGTTTATGAAAAGAATTGAAACACGGCACAAAAGTCTTGAACCAAGACTGGTAGTTAATTGATTTTATGAAAAGTATTTTGACAGAGGCAGGGCTGCCTCAAGTGACTTTGATACCCCTAGTCACCAAGGTTGGAAAATGGTATCTTTTATAAGCAAAATGACCTCAAAAACTTCCATTTTCAATGTTTTGGCAATTGTTTTTGAAAGTTCTTCAAAGGTCAATGAAAATTTAGTCCTTTTTTAACTAATAGTGGATGGAAAATATTTTCTTTATAATTTATTACTTTTTCCTATAATATTTTCCTTAAAGGGAAAATTTTCCAAGGAACACCTATTTTTTTTATTTTTATTAAACCATCTATTTATTAATAGCATTTTGCTATTATTTTAAATTTATGCTAGTAATGCTACAATTTCACAAGTGTTTTGGCTGTGGCAGCCCTCTGCATATTTTTCCCTTACCAAACAATTAAACTCATTTAAACTGGTGTTTCTTTTCCATGTTTCAAATCAAATTGCTTTCAATTAAAAATTTCAAATAAAAAACGGAACGCGCAACCCCCGGTTGCGCGTTCCGTTTGAATTTTATTGAAAGCTGCACTCATTAAGCAAGTGACATCATAATTCTCATTCTAAACTGGTCTTTGTTTCCATTCAAAACTGAATCTCCGAATTGAAAAAAGTACTTTAAAGTGTAGCACATGCTCAACTAAACGAAAACTTGTGTTCATTGACCACATGCAGTAATACTGTTTTCTAATTTTTTGCTTGGAATTAATTTCGAATTTTAAAATTTTGTTCATTTTTAAGTATAAATTGGGGCAACTGTATATCACGAGATAGGAAATAATCACAAATTAGTATCTTAAAAACAACTCCCCAACTTAAATTTTATTTTGCTTTGGTTGTAAATTTAATAAATATATTTTTTAATAAATTGTTATTCCTATTTATCACATGCAACATCTACCAAGGATTTAATTTGAAACTACATGTGTGTGTAAGTTAGTAAAGAAAATTTTAAATAGAACTCTCTCTCTGTTGATATTGAAAGAATATTAAGTTTGAAAAAATCTGAACTAGAATTCTTGAAATATTAAAAATTCTTTGTCTACTTAAAGATTTGAAGCTATATTTGAGCAACTTATACCTGTTAGAAGTTTGTTGAAAGCAATGATTTTAAAGAAAGGCTAATCAACCAATCTTTTTTGAAAAATTCTAATCGTTTACATTTGCTTTGTCTATACTGAAATCATTCAATTTTAAAACAAGTTCTTTTGTTATTTCACATGCCATTACATGGAATTTTCAAGAAAAATATTCACTTTAAAAAATTCTTGAATGCCACAAGTAATCGTCAATTAGTTCATTGTAGTGCCGGAGCTCACTGATTGGGCATTATATATGAAAATATTGACACTCGATTGAATACATGATCAGGCTGTTACAGCATAGACCGAGATCATGTTGCTATTCCTTAAATCATAAAGTAGCAGATAATCTAGTTTTCAGCTATATATAAAATTAATGAATATTTCTTGAAAATGAAGCCATAAAGAATTTTTTGTGCATTTACGCGTTTTTATTTAAAAAATAATTTAGTCGCTTGTAATGTTTCAAAATCAATGATTATTTCTAGCCAATATCCTAGTAGCATATAACTTAACTAGAATTCATTTTTCTTTGTTTCATAGCCCAATTTGCTATCATCACACAGAAATTTAATCTCAAAAACTGATGTTCAAGAACTGACTGATTTGCTAAGCAATAAAGGAGGTGCAATAACCCTGCTTCTTTTTACAGATGTTTTGGAGGTATGCTGTGGATAACAATTTTTATGCTATATAATGACTGCAGGTAGCTTTAAAATAGTTTGCTATTGTTTGATAATTAAATTATTTTCAATGTTTTTAATGAAACACCTAGTTTGTATACATTTATCATCTGCAACATAAAAGTAAGGAAAATGGCTGCAATAAGTTGGTTTCCAAAATGTAATCTTAACCTCTTACCTAATGTCCTTTTGTCTTCCTTGACCTACTCTGTCCTGGATACCCAAGCTATCTTTTTCTGCTTTCATCCTACTACTTTATTCCCTTCATTCTTTTACTATTTCACAACATTTTTTATCTGACATTGTCTTGTGTTTGGCACAGCTTGCCAAATATGTCCCTTGCACCATAAATCCTTAAAATAACCCACCAACCTTTGCTTTATCAATTGACAGTGGAGTGGATCTCTAGAAAATCTTCCTAGAGAAAGTACTGTTTTGGACCTGCGCCATAAACGCCTAATCATCTACCTACCTAGAGAAAGCACAACTGTCTTCAAAACAAGAGTGTAAACTATTCCTTAAATAAACATGGAATTCATCTTACATAAAATAAACATTTTAATTGAAGTATTCAATTTTTTTTTGTATTCGAGACGTGAGGTTTTGCATTGTTTATCATGTAATGCTTTAACTTATTTTACAGTAAATTGTTTGGTTTCTTACCAGTTTTTCTAACTGGTAAGAATCGAAATCAAATGCCAAGGAGACATCCAAGTTTTGAGAATTTAAATTGACTGGATTTAGATGGTTGTAAACTCGCCAATATTTTGCACAGAACGTTTTGCTTACTGAAATTATTACTTCTGCATTTAAACTTAACTGAATAAGTATTAAATTGGTTTCTTAGTTTTTATTTTGTACTTTATTCTGTTTTAATTAGTTTTCTCTTCTGTCATGCTAATTAAAACATCGTTCTTCAATTGTTAAAAGCAGTAGATAAGAGTTGTACAAAAAATTTAATCTTGAAAACAATGTGTTCATACAAAAGCATTTATTTAATTAAACACATGGAATAATTATAGTAAACATTTGTACAGCTAATTTACAAGTTTTCTAATTGGTATAACAATGAAAATGTTTTATTTGCAATAAAATTAAATAAGCATTTCTAATCATGGATTATTCAAGAATAGTTCTTTTTTTAGATATGTAAAAAAAGAAATAAAGTTTCGGATTCCAAAAAAGATGTTAAAAAGAATTATACTAAAAACATTGGATCCAGTGCAATAAAGGCTACACCTAAGTCTTATAAACACATGGAATTAATTCCTCTATCTCACATTAAAAGGGTTGTGAATATTACTGAAACTGAAGGTAAATATGTTTATGTTTTCAACCTTTATTTGGCTAATTTTTAAGTCTGAATTACAAAAATTAAGTATTCATATCATATTTCTAAAACCTGTAAACTAGGAATTTAAAAACAAAAATGATTTTTCAAACGTGATTGTCTGTTTTCTAAATTTAAAGAAGGTTGAATTATGTTAAACTGAGAAATGAACTTTCACTGAAGTGTTTATATATTGAAATTTTGTAGTGCTTTGAAAATACCATTTATGTTTGCTATCCTTATAGCTATTATGAAGCTTATTGTATTAAGCTCATAATTTTTACAATTGCTTAAAATTGGTTGTCCCATGATGTCAAAAATGATAGATTAAAATAAGTAAATTTTTAAGATTCAGATGTGCGTACATTTCATGCATCTGTACAAAGCACATAGTTAAATTTTCTTTTTGCAAAAAACCTACTTAAATCAAACATAAGATTTAATTTTGAGACATATTTTCCAGGTTGTAAAAATGCTTTCGCCATTGTTTTTTGGTCCAGTAAAGAATTGAAGGAGCTTCTTTATGCATTTCAACTTCTTGATGATGATGTATCTAAAAGTGCATTTTTACGGGCTTTATGTCGTCAAATTGCCTACAGTCTATGTAGAGCTGAAGCTGTGAGTAAAACAATGTTTAGTAAATATCTTTTTCTGCACATTACCTTAGTGCATTGTTTGTTTCACTTAATTTATAGAAATATCCACATAAATCATAGCCTCAGGGGCATACCTTCTTAAGGTTTGTAAGGGGTACCTGAGTGATATTCCATTTTTTTTCATTCTTCTCCCTACCCTTCTGCTTTTTTCTCCCTCCCTTGTTGTGGTTGCCTCTTCGGAGGTGAGGGCTCCCCTTGAGAAGCTTTTCGTCACTCTCCTGCTTTTAGCTCCTTGGGGATTATATCACCCACGTGTTTGCCTTGCAAGGAGACCAGTATCCCTGGAAAAGGGGATCCTGGCAGTTGAAGGGCGACATACTGACCCAATACACTGCTTTGGCCCCAGCTTCATGTAAACAGGAGGTGTAATTGGTTCAGTGTGCATCAATCGACTGTTCGATTTGACTTTGTCGCTGCTAGGGCTAAGCGATTGGTCACCTACTGGGCACCACGTTAAGGGTGGTAATTGCTTCAGGGGTAACTGTTAGTCTCCTGTATCCGTTAGTTGGGTGCATACACTATCTCCTCGTTGGACTCCGTTGTGGCTGGTGATGTCAGTGTCTTAATTTTTTCCAATTCTATTATGAATATTATTTCTTTCAATTCTCCTTCTCCGATGTAGCAACAAATGCTTATAATGTTTTCCAATGCCTGTTTTTTCATAGTAAAATTACTGAGTAACAATAATCAAAGTACTCAACATTCATTTCAATCAGTTTCACCTTTTCTCATCAAGACAATCCAATCCTTTATTGGAACAGTAAAATCTATTAAACTTCGATCTGGAGACCTACTAATTGAGGTATCTTCAGAATCTCACTTCGAAATCTTAGCAAAATCTACTGTTCTTAGTTCCTTTACTGTTTCTGTCACTCCACACAGAACCTTAAATACATGCCAAAGAGTTATCCAAGCCTGAGTTCCTTTATGTTACAGAAGAGGAAATTCTTAACAATTTGCGCGACGAAAAAGTTTGCAGTAAGATGCATTACTTTAAATCGAGATTGGGTTATTATTCCCACCAAACACCTCACCCTGACATTCACTGAAGCTACCGGAATGTATTAAAGCCTCTTACTTGAGTTGCTCAGTCCGGCCGTTTGTCCAGAGTCCCCATAGGTGTATTAAATGCAAGATTTGGTCAAGGAAAGACTTGCCGTGGTAATGAGACTTGCTCGTTGTAGAGAGGTTGGCCACGACAGTGATGGCTGCAATGCACCACCTCATTGCATAAATTGTCGGGAAGCTCGCTCGTCCTTTTCGCGATCGTACAAAAATTGGATTTTTTATACGATTTTATTTGATGATAAAAGAAATACAGTCGATAAAGTTTCACAAAATATATCATACCCTGAAGCCCGCAAAATAGCCGAATCCAGAACACTGAATCCTGGAATTTCTTATGCCTCGATTAAAAAACCTATGAAACCTCAGCTACTCAGACTGATCCTATTATCTGACAGAACCTACTCCCTTAACAACAAAACATACTATACCTTCTGTCCCATTACAAAGGAACATGTAAGTTACATGTGTTGAACTACCATTAGGTTCCACTCGTCTCATTGTCGCTTCAACTTTATTTCTGTCATCCATTACGAAACTTTATCCTTGAAAATTCACTTGATGCCTTTTCAGAAATTGCCCGTCCAGTATTCCACCTTTCAGCCTGAGGATGTAGCATGCCCTGAGTGATACACCTCCACATTCTATCGCCGTTACCAAACGTCCCTTTTTTCTCACTCACCTTGGGAAACAAGAAAATTCAAATACTTGGATGTATTTCTTGGTTTTAATAAATTAAATGCAAATTATTTTATTGTCAACTTTTTACCTCAAAATTTTTTAGGAGTGTATACATACGGATCCAAATCTTCTGATTATGTTGGTTGTGCCATTGTTTCTGGGACCTCTACTTTTAGCTTTATGTTACCTTCTTTTCTATCAATTTTTACTGCTGAAATGTTCGTAGTATACAAGGCATTAAAATACATCTCTGGGCTCAGAAGGGGTTGATACATCATTTACACTGACTTAAAAAGCATCTTGGAGTCCTTGTTATTGGACAATCCTCAGCACTCTTATGCATTTGTACTTAATGCTCATCGGGATAACTGGCATAAGTAATTATGCCAGTTATGATAATTATGAATAACTTATAATAATTATGAATAAGCCGTTGCTGCTGCTAAGAGTACGACGACTTTATTGAGTATCGACATCCCTTATGACTATCTTCAACCAGCTACCAGAGACCTTGTATTAAATGATTGGCGCCATGATCGGAGTTTTCAAAATGACAACAAACTTCATATTATACAACCAGCCATCACCATCCGACCCTTAACGATGTAATTTTAAAGCGCCTTTTAATCGGACACACGTTTTACACACAGGCATCTTTTCTTAGGAGAGGGTATGTGATACCTTTTACCGTTTACTACATTTTAATTGCATGTCCTTTTTTAACTCTCATCACAACAGATTTTTTAATAATTCAAATTTGAACTTAGAAGATTTGGTGGGTGAAAATTCCCATCCAAATCTTACTTTTTAAAAATACTATTGGCTTTTTACATGTATAATATTTTACTATCATGACTTTTAAGTACATAACTCGTACTTTTAATACTATGCATCATGCTATTGATCAGCTGATTTTAAATATTTTCATTTTCTAATTCTTATGTCGGTGATTGATATCGTCTATTTTGAATTTTATTTTCATTTCATCTATGCATTTTAAGTATTTCATGTTACATAATTATATTTCAATCAATTTTTATTGTTAATTTGGCTGCCTATATTGAATTGTATTCCTTAAAAAATCTTATTTAAACTTGCGTTTGGCACAGCTTGTCCATTACTGGACCTTGGCCACTAAAATTAAACCAACCACATAAATCATAAAAGAAAATTTAATCTTAGACCAAGTATTTTAGAAATTTAAATCTTGAAGTAATATAAGAGCATTGCATATGAAAATTTGAAAAACTTCTTTTGTACTTTGGGGGAAAACATGTTATTCTATGAAAATAAAGGATTTCATTTTTTTCATAAATTTCAGTCCAATTTTCCAGCTTTACTTTTGAAGAGGTGAGTAATATAGCAGTGTACAGAATGGGGAATCGCAGTTAATGTTAAAATTTCTTAAATTTTAAATAAAAATCTACTTAAATAATCATACATTTCCTTTGTTTTCAATATCACAACTTTACTTTTTGTAGTTGACTTTAAATACATTAGTTTATTAGTTAGTATCAGTTTAAGATATTATCTCGTATAAAATGCATGAACCTTGCTACTGTTTTAAGAATTTATAAATTTAATGTTTAACTTTTCAGGAGAGTTTACTTACTACCTTGGAACCAGAGCAATTAGACTTGGAAGTATCAGAGGATACACATAATATTCTAGCAAAGGCTTTAAAGTAGGTTTTAAAATGTAATGTGATAATTAAAATGAAGTTCACTAATTGTTCAATTTTTTCAAGAACTTGAAATGGGATTATATTTTTTTATATGTAAAGCAAAAGGCTTTGATTCTAAAATAGTCCATATAACAAGGATTAAGATTTTTCAAACCACTTGCCAAGTGGAACATTGGACTAAATAGAAGCTTAACTGTTTTTTGTAAGTGCCAAGGATCATCTCTTGTCTGTACTCTTTTAAAATAAGTAATTATGAATTTATCTAAACTTAAATATCCATAGAAATGCACATTATTTTAAGGTTTAAAGTCGTTTAATATAATAAACAAGCACTATATATACTACATACTAACTTGTACCTTCAGTAAACTTGCATATTATAGCAAAAATGTGAAGCATTCTCAATAGTTGGGAATCAAGCTTAACAGTGAACAAAATCAGTAAAAAATGTAAGAAATTAAATCAACAAAACCTGAAAAGGAGAAATACCAAACTTTATGCAATATCTTTTCGAAACGTTGTCAATTTCTGAATTTTTATTTTTCTTGATGAACGTGAGCAGACCTGTAAAATATACTGTAGATATTAACTTTGATAAATGATTTGCATTTAGTGTTAAATACCTCCGAGTTTAAGGTTCCCCAAGAATATTAATTATAAAATTTTGTTGAATAGATGTTTACTCTGGAGATTAGATTGTTTTTTATCTAATCTTGCTAATATTTTACACTATTGTCCAGAAAGCTGAGAAACTCAAAAGCAAAAGTATTGTATATTGGGTCAAATAAGATGGATTTAATTCCACAGTAACTGAACTACAAATGTGCCACTAACCTTTTGCACTTGGAACATTAAAATTAACTACTATAATGCCACCAATATGGTGACATCAGAGTGCAAAGGGTTAACTTTATAGTTAAAAAATCAGTTTGCTATCCTATTAAGCTTTTGGTTGTAATAATTTGACTCATCCAGAATAATTTTTGAATCTTGTGCCATAAAACCTAAAACAACCGACCGAGCATCCAGAATAACTAAGTTAAGAAATTGTTTCTTTTAAAATGATACTTGAAGCATTTCTAATGTCTCTTCTGATCTATGAAAAATAGCTGAAATTTAAGTTTGGAAATTTTTGTCTTACGATGAAGAGGATTTGTTCATTATTCAGTATTTTATATTAGAATTACTCCAATCAAATGTAATTTAACCTGTTTAATTGCTTTTTCTTTTTAAAGTACTCTTCCATGGCAGTGATTATTTCTGATTCAATGAGATTCAACTATTTCTTTAGTTTTTAATTTTTTCCTCAAATAAAATTTGTAAAATGGAAAAAATCTTTTGTTTTGTTAGTTTATGGAAAATAATAAACTTGGAGTTAAATTGTAAAAAACTGTTTTTAGTTATGTTTTAGATAATTTTAGTTTATGTTTTGGAATCTATATTTACAGAAGAACTCGGAGTAAACTTGGTTCAAGTTGGTCACTGAAAAGCAGTTCTAGATTAAATTTGAGCAAAGCCATTTCAACTATTTTTGATCCATTGAGAAATTTTGGAGGACCATCTAACAAAATGCCAACTTTGAAAGTATCATCATTTACTGACCTTTCTGTAAGTTTTGATTTTTTTTAAACGTCTAAATATATTTCACTAACGTGGCATAGAAATTGACATTATTTATCTATTGTCGAAAGGGAAATAAGGGATATAAACAATATAAAATCGACCATTATGGGATTCATTTGCCAATTTTGCTGCTTAGTTTAAATATGCTTGGTTTGAGCACTTTGGAGCTGCTTAATAATGCTAAAATTGCATGGAAGAACTCGCCACTAATAAAGTTCTTGAGCAGTCTGATTACAGAAAGCAATTAGAAATCTGAAAGATGGAAATCAGCACAGAAAAAGAAATGACTGAAAATAGCTTTAGCGTCAAAAAGTTCCGAATTGCCTTTGAACAAGGAATGGAATGAAATTGAAGTAGACATTCAGAAGCTAATTGGGGTTGCATTGATTGAGGTGTGAACGTTTTGCCATTCATTTTATTGAAAATAAGGATTAACACCACTAAGAAGTTCACAAAATACTGTTATATATTTTTGGATAATTTTATTTCATATAGAGTCAGGAAATCCATTAATGTGAATATAGATGCTATATTCATTATAAATGAAGTGAAATGAAATGAAATATGGGTAACAATACTTTGCCATTAATAAATGAGCAAATAAGACAGTTTAGCATATGTTATGTGCAGGTTTGCTAGTAGTTATACAGTAAAGTTTTTCAATTTTATTTTCAATGGCCTTGTGTCCATAAATTGTCATGTTTTATCAATTGAAAGAAAATGCATAATTTGGCGTTTTGAAATATTGAAAGGTGAAAGTGCTGAATATGAGCGAAATAAGCAGCCAACATTCAATAAATGCTAGGAAGTTAAAAATAGCAGTTTAGCTTTTATTGGATCCTTTTTGCTTCTTCAATCTTAGCTTTTTATGTAGAAGACAGTATATTTTAGTAATTTTTTCCACTAATATATATTTGGGGTTTGTTCAACAATTTATTCTTTGACTTCCTTGGCAAAGGAAGGCAACAGATATAAACTTAAAATTTAAAAGCTACAGGATTTATTTGCCAATTTTTCTGCTTAGTTCCAACATGTTAGATTTGAGCTATGGAGCTGCATAATATTGCTAAAACTACAGAGCTCATCACTAATGAAATTCTTCATCAGTATGATTATGGAAGGCAATGGGAAATCTGAAAGCTAAAAATCATAGCAGAAAAGAAAATGTCAGGGAACTCAAAAATAGGTCTAAACGTCAAAAAATACAAAATTTCCTGTGAAACAAGAGATTGAGATGTAATTGAAGTGAACATTCAGAAGCTAATTGTGATAACACAACCTAGGTGTGTATTTTATGACTTGCAGTTATTTGAAATGTGAATTAACACCATTAAGAATTATCCAATGTTGCTTTATATTTTTGATTAATTTGATTTCATTTGGGGTTATAAAATGGACATTGATGCTTATATTAATTTAAAATGGATTTAAATAGGTATGAAATGCGAGTATCATTGTACCATCAATATACAATGTAGGAACTTTAGTGCAAATGCTATGTGTGGGTTTACTAGTTTAAATTGTTTTTGGATTCTGGATCTTGTAAAAATATATCTGGCATATCATGGTTTTGCATTGTATTTAGGTTTTTTAGCATGCAAAATTAAATAAGTGACTGAATTTTGCTAACTCAGATAAAAATATATAATAGAATCAATACATTTTACATAATGCTCAAACAGTAGTAAGTTTAAAAATAAGAATAGGTTTATACCATCCAAGCGTAATTTCTAAACCTGATGTCAATATATTTTTTAAAAAATCATACTAAATTTTACAATAATTAAAACTAACTCATTTACCTAGTTTTGGGCTTTGATTCAGATGAAAAATCTTCAGTTTTTTATTGTGAAAATTTTATATATGAATTTCTAGAGAAATTTCTGTTGCATAGCTTAATTATTTAATTTTTCAGGAGATTGAACCTTCTTGTTCAACTATTAAATCTTCTCCAGCTGGACGAAAAAAGAGAAAAAGCAGTTCGTTTGGGGCCTTTGCAATAAATATATAATTTTTATAACCATCCACACAGAACATTTAAATTAGCAATAAACATGATTAGATAGAATTTTATCCTATGATTGCATGTATATTTGAAGATCATGTATGTTAACATAGTTATCTCCAATTGTTTTGCAATACTGTATATGTCAAATGGGGTTTGGAAATTTTTATGCTTAAATATTGTACAGTTTCAAAGAATGTATATTGCGTAGTTATACTCTAATAAAATTAAGTATTTTTTATTAAAAAGACTATAAATTCTTTTGCAAGTTCTGTATGCTCACATCTTAAAACTTAATTTTTTTTTTATTCAAATGTAGATAACTCCAAATTTTGATTTATTTATGCCGGTAGAGATTTACATAATTGAAGTTATGACTTTTTATCTCTAGGGTACAGATAAAAGTAGTTTGAGTTTTAAAAATTCGAATTTTGTTATTGGCATTTTTTACTTGGGTATATTAAAATACTAAATTGAAAAGAAATCAGATTGTCACAATCAGTTACTCTAAAAATGTCTGAAAGGATTGACACTACTACTGAACCTTTAATTGTGTATTTTTGAATGAGAAGTTGAGGTTTATAGAAAGACTTAAGATCCATATTTCATGTGCTACTGCATATCACAAAATTCAATGCATCTAATATCACAAGTCAACATGACGAGCATATCATTACAAATACATGATCAATGCTGCTGACAAAAGTAAATTGTAATTTTGAGGTATTTTCCTTTAATTTGAAAAAGCATTTTTGATTTTTAGAGCCTATTATAGTATTTAATGATTCTACAAGTGAGCTTCGAAGTAGACATGAACTTTAATTTCATGAAGTAATTGGAAAAACAGATTTAGTATGAATCTGTTTAGATTGAAATGTTGTAACTAGTTTTTCAACAGTTTGTTTTTTTATTCGACTTTGTATTTGTGAATGCATTTTTAAAAGAATAATTTTGAACTGGTGCTCATCCTTAAAGCTTTGGATATGTAAAATTGGAACTGATGAAAAGTATTCAACATTAATATTTTAAGATATACATGGTAAAAAATTACTTGAATAGAAACTAGAGCTGCTCAAGACTTATTCAAGTTTCAGTTCTAACATTCGTTTTAAAGGCAGCAAGATGACAGTGCATGAATTTGACAGATAAATTTATTGAAACAAATGATTGATTGTAACATGTCTTTACTAAAAAGGCAAAATATTCATCTGTTTGAGTGCTTGAAATTAATTTTGTATGCTTTGACAACTTTTACACAAAGAATATTTACTATTAGTAATTTAACTATAAGTTAGAATTTGCAGTAGAAAGTTTTCATTAAAAATTATATTATCGAATAGACAAAATATGCTATTTCTTGAGTCTGAAAGTACAAGTTTAGTTGTGTTTAAGTGGTAATATTGTTTACCATAATTTATCCGGTTTTGGGTGAAACGATTTGAAGCGAAAGATCACAAATCGTTTTATACGAAGCAGAAACATGAACAGCAAAATAAATATTTTATCCTATTGAAAAAATAAGGTTCTGTTTATTAGCACTATATTGAAACTTATTAGAAACACTTCTCTGACAAATTTCAAGTGCGAACTTCCTTACAGAAAATACAGGGTGGGTCAAAAAGACATTACCACTTATGTTACATCGCAAATATTATACTATATTGTCTTAAACATATTAGATATAAGGGCGGACTCTGCATGTAATAAAGGTTATTAGCACATGTTAATTATAACTAATAAGTAACATTTTAGGACTTGCCCTAGGGTGATAGTGGTAATTAACGTTACACTGGAGCAACAACAGGCTATTGGCGTCTTTCCAGGATAAATTCCCAAGAGAAAGATCCGAGGGCAACACCATGTAATTTTGAATCATGGTCAGATAACGAGACCAACACCTGAGCTGGCACCCTACTCCAAACTTCCACAACATGCCAATGTGAGGATATTTGAGGCTGTGACAGATTTAACATGCAATAGCCCCAGTATACACAACGATCTCCTGTTGGACCAAGCTTCGAACTCGCAACCCTCCGATTGCTAATCTGTTAGTCTTCCAACTGGGCTTACAGCAGCCCCTCACCCTAGGGAATTCTTAAATTTGAATACTTGAGAATTAATGAATTATGTTAAAGATATTAATATTAGTATTGAAAGAAATTTAAATTACTGTATTATGAAGCAAATATTGACTGATCTGAATGATTGTTAGAATTCTTTACATTATACGTGTGAATCTAGTTTCTCATTTCCTAAAGTTGATCCTCACAAACCTGAATGATGCCCTGTTTTACCCTCGTCTACCTTTCTTTTTTCCCTCTCATCTTGTGTTTGGCACAGCTTGGCCAAACATGGCCCTTGCACCATAAAATCCAAAACCAACCTAAAGTTAAAAAACATCTGGTGCCAGTTTAGCCATATCTGGCCCCTTGAGCTACGAAACCAATCCATTTTTTTAAGAGACTAAGAATTAAATATTTACTAGTTTCATGTTTTCCCAAGTCTAAAATTCCCAGATTTGTTAAGGTGAACTGATGCAAGAAATTTGAAAATCAAAACAAATCTTTTCTAAGTCTTAAATTACTCAAATAACTTCATTATTTTACGAGGGAATAATAGCAACATTTGAAGTTTTATACTCATGTCTGGTAATGCATTGAAAGGAGTGCTAGAAAAAGCAGACCTAAAATTTCAAGTTAAACGAATAGCTTAAAGGGTAATCAAGACCAATATTTAAATGCACTGGCTAAGTTTTAATTTCATCCGAGATTTTTTATGCTTTGAACCTCCTAGCGGCATGTCCGAGTACAGTTCGGTGAGATTTCATCGTAATTGGCGGCATACTCAAAATATTTCGAGAAGCCTGATTCGGTCTACCGCTTTGCAGTGGGAATTTTTTGGGGTGTATTCGAGCTGAATTTTCCGAGCGTATTTAGGCGTGCAGCTTTGAGGGTTAAGTAGGTAGGTATTTAATTAACTTCGCAATGGAGCAACACAACGGGCTGTTGGCGACGGTCTGGGATCAAATCCAAATTTGAGGGTTAAGTGAAATAAAAGTACAATTAAGTTTTAAGGAAATGCTACTATGAACGTTACTTAAGCTACATACAAGTGGATCTAGCAAGTTTTAATTTTTTTCTTTTCCGTAATTAAATATTAATTTACTATTATGACAGCTTGCATACATAATTGCAAATAATCAAAGTTCTGTATTTGCATGTTTGACAAAATTCAAATGAAAGTAATATTCGAATGTGGTCTCTAATAAAATAGTCTCTAAATGGTACGTTAACTTCAATAGTTTTAAAATTTCTCGTGCATCTTTCTTTATGCATAGATAATTTAACCAACTAGTTTAAATAAATGTCAAAACTAGGCCAAAATGAAACATTCCCCTTAAGCTTCCATGGCCAATGCAGATCACTTGTGTTACTATCTACTTTTTATTGCATTTTAGAAGTACAATCATTCTTGGTGTGCTTAGTACACAAGTCTTAAATTACTTACAATTTTATTTACCCCTTCATTGGCGCAAATAAATTCCACTAAAGCTCTAACTACTCGGTGTCATTGTTACAATCAAATACACAACCCTTCAAGTGGTTTCGACGAGATATCTCGTCCATCAAGTCTGGCCAATTTTGCTATTGACGATTTTTTATGATAATCAAGATCTGGTTAGTTTTCTAATGGGATATCTCGTCCATCAAGATTTGGTCAGTTTTTGCTAATGACGAGATAACTTTCCTCGTGGTTGTCGACGAGGTAACTATAAATTCCTTATACTCGTATTCTTGGATAACCTGTATCGAGATATGCTCCATTTTAAATAGCTCTAGTTCATACAGAACTGAATGTTATCGAAAAGTAACTAGTGATTAAAAAATTCCTTTGCCATGTCTACTGAAACAATACAGCATCACTGAACCTTTCTTTAAAGTAATGCTACCATATTAAATTAATGCTATAACTTTTGATAGCACAGAAAATATGCTCGTACTAAAGGCACGGTAGTTGGTTGTTAATTAGATTCGCAATGGAGCAACACAACGGGTTATTGGCGAAGGTCCGGGATCAATCCCGAAGGGACAGAATCAAGGACGCCTCGTTACTTTTAAATCACGGTCAGATGACGAAAATACATGAGCTGGCATCCCACTGTTCAAACTTCCACACCATGCCAACGTGAGGACATTTGATGCCACGAGATTTAACATACACAAGGCCTCGTGTACACGATGGTCTTTGGCTGGACCAAGTTTCGAACTCGCAAGCCTCCGGTCACTAGTTCGTTGCTCGTCCAACAGGGCTACTGCGGCTTTACTAAAGGCATTGATACTAAAGGCAATACATAGACAATCTTTATTTAAATTCAAATAATCAGAAGTGAATTAAAACAGTTTAAAACTGCAGTTACATTGAAAAATTTGCGAAATTCAAAGTTAAAATTTAGTAGCATTCGCATAAAATTCGCTGATAACACCAATGACCACAGGGTCTTTAAGTAGAAATAGAGCCAAACAGAAGAGAACCGCAGCGATTGCTGCAAAAGTAATTTCAAGCATAAAAACGTTCTTCATCGGGACGACTTTTTTCACGGAGGTCTTACTAACTGGCAACTCGTCTAGAGACCCAATCGATTTTAAACCCTCCTTTAAATCGTCAACCACATAGCACATTTCCCGTGCATGGCACTCCATCAGTTTACGAGATAGGTCTTCCAAACAGCAGAAGATAGACTCGACATATTGGCCAACTTCCATTATGAATTCTGTAGAAGATGCTTGCGACGTGAATGGAGGGATATCACTTAGAAGCTTTTTAGCTCGATCTATGTTTTGCTGGGCTCCAGCTATATCCTTTTTGAGTTTACCGAAAAATTTAGATTCGCTTTGTACTAGCCTAATGTTCATTGTATCCAAGAGAAGTAATACCTCTTCAGCCTTTTCGGGGGAGAGAACGATTTGCTTAACTGCATTCTCATTTATCGTGGTAGGCAACTGATATTTCGATGCTGCTATCTCCACACAATCCGATTCTTGTACTTCAGCCTCCACATCTGAATTTCCGTCCGATTCAGAGTCCCTTTCTTTTCTGTAACCCAGAGCTTGAGCATCCATGTCGTCAACTAGTAACTCGTCGTGAGGACTAGTTCCGTCCTCACATTCAAGTACTTCAAATTCAGAGAAAGGGGTATCCAGCGTTTCCGGCTCAATTTCTCTTATATATGGCACCCCTAGAAGTTCAGCTTCCCTTTCGTTCCTAGGTACACAAACATCCCTTTGTGATCTAGACTGCTGAAACAGCAATTCACGCTTCTCTTTTTCTGCATATGCACGCCTTAACATTTCAATTTCCTTTGCCAGAGAAAGTGCTTTAGAGTTCTCTCCTGTACCAGATTTTCCTGATGCATGCTTAATTTTGTCGGGTGGATTTCGAAAGTGCTTCTCCGAACAATTCTCGAGCAAGTTTGACATCACCTGAAAATAGAAGCTTATGTTCAATTTCAACTACCTCTCTGCCAAATTCAACTGACATAAACAGTATTTGAATGAAGACAAGTAAATCGCTTAAGAACGTAATGTAAATTTTACGATTAACTCAAGGGCCTACCTGGTAGTGTTACACAAAAGCCGAACTTGTTTTGCTTCTCAAGTGTCAAAACTAATCTCGTGCGCGCGCGGAGTGTACGGGGACTGCCCAATTTTTCTTTAAGTAATCCTATGAGAGGGATTTTCAGTGTAAACAAACCCAACCTCTACGAGTATTTATCTTCTGTTCAAATGTTCTCGCATGATACGTATAGGAGTTACGTTAAAATGTAGAGTATTGCCTTTTTGGTGATGTTTGGAGCTTAATCTAATTGGCGTTGACCAATCAACTACCTCATCAGTTTGGTTGGTAGATTGTTAATGAACGTCGCACTAGAGCAAAACAACGGGCTACTGACGACAGTTTGGGATAAATCCCCAAGGGAAAGATCCGAGGCCAACACTACGTAATTTTGAATTACGGCAAACTTCCACACCCCGTCAACGTGAAGACATTTGAGGCCGCGACAGATTTAGCGTGCACCAGCCGCAGTGTACGCAACGGTCTTTTGTTGGACCGAGATCCGAACTCACAACCCTCCGATTGCTAATCCTTTACTCTTCCAACTGGGTTACCGCGGTCCACCAGGGGTTTCGGAATTGATCCGTTTAGTCATTAACGAACGGTGGGTGGCTGTTGGATTACTCCCCCACCATCGTTCTCGAGACATCCAAGGCAAACTTGCTCAATATAATTAACAAAACAGTGACCATGTTAAAACTGATAAAGTATCTTTTGGCTTTTTGCTGCGAGATATGAAAATTGTCGCAATTGAAAGTTGTTTAAATACGCAGTTGCATTTTATCTTACGATTTCATTAATTTTAATAATGCTTTAGAAACAAATCTTTTTGATGATTTATTGCAAACAGGAATTAAATACTTAAAACCGCCATAAAATGTGCATCTCCTGTTTAGATCAAACTGTTTAGAAGAGTAGTTTAATAAGTTACTACCAAATCCGTTACTTCAAAAGTGGTATATTTCGAGATTAAAATCTAGCAATTTAACAGGATGGTTGTAGAACTTTCCCGACTGAGTCATCATGTTAACTTGATTAAAGATTAGACATGCAAACATCCTTTTATTGAAATGCTTCAATTAGGTAAATTCATGATAAAACTATCAATATTAAGTAGATTAGATGAATGTCCTGTGCATAAGACGGGATTTAATATTCCAAAACAATCCGTTGCATTAAAGTTAACGAAAGGAGGTAAAATACTTTACATAAAACATAGTATTTCCGTATAATATATTATAAAATGTTACCATTGTGAATTTCTTCCTAGTTTTCAACTTGCAAGGAGACTAAAGTTCAAGAGTTCTCAACTTTTTTCTATTGCTCCTTTAAATTCTAAGTAGCAGTCTCAGCTACCAACCAGAAAATATGAATATTATGCAAATTCCAAGAAAAGTTTTATCAGATCTGGATGCATTTACAAGGCTTCTGTCAAGCTAAATGTTGGAGGAACGTGCTTACTGTACGTATCTGGGCGTGACGTCACTTGGCTTGCTTTTCAATTCGATTTCTGCCTGTTGCCAATAAAAAAATATCTAATGAACTCCGAATTTAAAAATAATTGACTGGTCAACGGCAATTAGATTAAGCGCCAAATGTCACCAAAACGACGATAAACTGCATTTTAAGCAACCCCGATATGTATCAATCGAAAGCATTTGGGTAACAAAATTAAAACCTATTTGCACTGAAAATCCCTGTCATTGCCGATTAAGTTAGACAAAATTTAAACGTGAAATGGATAATATAACTGAATGATCCAACAGAATCATTCTCGATGCAGGGTTTTGGTGACCAAAACTTTGTGCAACGACACAAATGTACTTTATGCACAACCTGCCCTGTACAACTTTATGCACACAGGGTAGGTTTCTTCTGGGAAAACATCTATCCTAAGTCATGTATTCAAAAGAACAACGAAATGCATTTCATATCTGTTTAACAGCCCGATCTTCCGGAAGAAAAGCTATTACTCGAACAAAGCTTACATGTAAAACCCGAATATTAATCCTCCTGGTGGTTGCCTCGACGAAGTATCTCGTCATTATTAACAAAACGGATTATTTATTGATGGACAAGATATCTCGCCATTAGAATAAATCTGACCAGACCTTGACCATAGCATCATCAAAAAAATTGGCAATATCTAAATGATTTATTTAGATATTGCCACTTTCTCGTCGTTGGCAAAATTGGTCAGATCCTGATGGTCGAAATCTTGGAAGGTTAAAAAAAATCAGTAAATTTTAAAATGCCTTAGTTGTTTTTGCAATTGTTGAGAGCGCTGTCTTTTTAGCATGTAAGCCTTCGTAACATTGAACTTGTAATCGATTCTCGTCGCCTTCAAACGGTTTACTGTTCAGAAAATCATGAGATTTCCTATGTAAAATTGCGTCATCTGACCGTGGTTCAAATTTACGTGGTCCTTCGATCTTTCCCTTTGGGATCGATCCCGGACCGTCACCAATAGCCCTCTGTGTAACTCCAGTGTGACGTTAATTAAAATACCTACCTATGTAAATTAATATTACTTGGATAGACGAGGTATGACTCGTCGCTCTACTGTCAATTATTTTTGGCTACAATAGGGTTAAGTAGAACGAGACAAGGAAAAAGTTCAAATTAAAAGTCATGATTGGTTGGTTGATTTGGGTTTTATGAAAAGTTCTGATGAATACAATATTAGTTATACAATCGTTTCCAATTTTTCAGCGGACAAAAATGAACTTAATGGAAAACAAACTCACAAAAAGCAACTCAGGATACGAATACGACCGCCAAACCTTGTCATTCATCTTAGAGCTTCTTCGGAATTCAACTATATTGCACCCGTGGTTACAAGCTTTTATAGCTTTCTCGACTGTCCAGTTACTCCTTTTCTAATATGCGCATAATTATTTTGTGGATAATAAATGCGCACTTTAGTTCAAAACCTGTAAAATACACAAGAAAATTAAAGTGTATATTATATATATATGGGTTGGGTTGGGTATTTCAATTAACGTCACACTGGAGCAACACAATGGGCTATTGGTGACGGTCCGGGATCAATCCCAAAGGGAAAGATCCGAGGACAACACCACGTAATTTTGAACCACGGTCAGATGACGAGGCAACACCTGAGCTGGCACCCCACTCTCCAAACTTCCACACCACGCCAATATATATATATGTACAGAGAGTATTCAAAATTTAACCCTCCAAGTGGTTTCAACGAGCTATCTCGTCCAAGATCTGACCAATGAGATATCTTGTCATCAAGATAGTGTCGATTTTTTTATGACGAGATATCTCGTCGATTTCATCGTTTTTCAAATAGGACGAAATTTCTCGTCAAGACAACCACCAGGAGTTTAACAATTGAGTAAATAGTAATAATAGTTAACAATTGAGTAAATAGTAATATATTGAAATAGATATTCAAGAGTTGAGCAGTTTTCGTAAAATTCGAGAGCCGATTCAATTGTGAGCTATTTGAAATAGTCCAATCGAGATTAAAAGTCGTTTTAAAGCAAGAATTTTAAAGTTTTTGATAATTTTTGGCGTCAATCGTTTGAATAGAATCAAAGAACATCGAATCTAAATTTGGATTTCCTATCTGCAGATGGGGTATTGTCCGAAAATCTAAATTAAGAATACATTTTAGCTGAAAATGAAAATAATTTCCAATTATCGTTTTAGATCCATCTATAAAAGCTTCAAGGCCCCTTCCTATTAAGAGGCTGGTGTTGAAATTCGTTGAGCAAAATGAATTTAAATGGATTCTTTTCGAATTTATAATGGGTTTATTTCTTTGTCTTTATTTTCTGTTTAGTTAATTTGTAAATTGAAATTTCTGCAGCTACAAAAGTTCAATGGGTCAGTTAATACTTTGTACAAACGACACAATAGATCATAGTTAAAAAGAAATAAAGCACCTCATATTGGATATTTCTAAAAGTAAGCCTACAATTTTTGGGTACGTAGGTATTTAATTAACGTCACACTGGTGCAACACAACGGGCTATTGGCGACGGTCCGGAATCAAACCCAAAGGGAAAGATCCGAGGACAGCACCACGTAATTTTGAACCACTGTCAGATGACGAGGTCACACATGAGCTGGCACCCCACTCTCCAAACTTCCACACCACGCCAACATGAGCACATTTAAGGCCACTAGAGATTTAACGTATACCAGCCTCCTTTGTACACGATGGTCTTTGATTGAATTCGAACTTGCAACCCTCTGGTTGCTAATCCAAAGGGACTACCGCGGCTCTACAATTTTTTGGGAAAATGTGGATAGTATTTTCTACTTTTTTCCATTTCTTGTATATATGTGGGGTGCCAGCTCAGGTGTTGCCTCGTCATCTGACCGTGGTTCAAAATTGCGTGGTGTTGTCCTGGAATCTTTCCCTTTGGGATTGATCCCTGATCTTCACCAATAGCCCGTTGAGAGATATAACACCCAGGGAGGAATCGGACTCGATACAATAGGCAAATACAACCAAACAACGGTAACCTCACTGGTATTTGGGATTAAAATCTATTCAAGGTGTGTTATAAATTTGACCTATATGAATTTATTTATCACACATCGTTTACCAATCCATGTACTAATTTTTATTTATGATCTAACGGCCGAAATTCGCTACGACGTGTGGGCCGTGGTAGCCCGGTTGGAAGAGTAACAGATTGAGTTACGAGTTCGAATCCAACCGAAGAACGTCGTGTACATGAAGTAGTGCACGTTAATCTGTTGTGGCCTCAAATGTCTTCACGTTGGCGTGGTGTGGAAGTTTGGAGAGTGGGGTGCCAGCTCAGGTTTGACCTCGTCACCTGACCGTGGTTCAAAATTACGTGGTATTGTCCTCGGTTCTTTCCCTTCGGACTATCGCCAATAGTCAGTGGTGTTGCTCCAGTGCGACGTTAATTAAATACCTACCTACCATATGTCTTTCGAGCTTACAGATTTTACGGCACAAGCACTCGAGGGCCTTAACCTGCACAAATCGTGTACACACTTGAATTAGAATATCCAAAATCGATTTCTATGGCTGTTTTTTTTTCCAAATATTTTTGGTCAAGCCTCTCTTTATCTAAACAAATCTCAGCGGCTCTTTTGCATACCAAAAAGCATTTAAATTGAATTAACTATTTAAATTGATTGTACGTTAATTAAATTAAATATCTGCATGCACTTGGGATTTAAGTTACACATTTATTTTACACTTTCATTTTATTTGATTGTATTTTCCTTCCTCAAAATGAAGGCCGCGGTGGCCCGGTTGGAAGAGTAACGGACTTGCAACCGAAGGGTTGCGAGTTCGAATCCAGCCAAACACCGTCATGTACAAAGGGGGCTGGTGCACGTTAAATCTGTCGTGGTCTCAAATGTCCTCACGTCGGCGTGGTGTGGAAGTTTGGAGAGTGGGGTGCCAGCTCAGGGGTGTTGCCTCGTCATCTGACCGTGGTTCAAAATTACGTGGTGTTGTCCTCGGATCTTTCCCTTTGGGATTGATCCCGGACCGTCACCAATAGCCCGTTGTGTTGCTCCAGTGTGACGTTAATTGAAATACCCCCCCCCCTTCCTCAAAATGTGCATTTTAAGTTTAAAACATCGCACTGTGAACTTAACAATACATTTTATGATTTAGTACTCGCATTTAGGTGACATTGAGAATTGGTGAGAACATAGCTTGTGCCAAACTCATGCCCATAGCAATGAAACTAAGGAACCATGTTCGCATTGTTGCGGAAACAATCCAAGAATGCTGATGGCAAAATCCCTATCGCGTTTTCCCTACTTTTCTTTCGTTGTCATTGGAAACGGAAGAAAACAAGAGAAGCTGATGAAGGATATTTTGCTCTTACCATTCTCTCCATTCTTTTTAACCCACCAACACGGTAATCGAAATATCTTGTGAAAAGGGTGTGGTTGAATGAAGGGACAGAGTTAGTCTCCACAAGGCTTTTTTTATTTGTCACAAAAGGGTGCGGTGGGGTTAGAAATTTCGATTCAATGAATTGGTCAAATAGCTGCGAGAAGTAGCTTTTACCTTTTTGCTATCTTTCAACATGCGCTTCATTTGGTCGAATAGTTTGTGACAGGAGAAGGGAATTGTTGACTGAGTGCAAATAAATAGTTTTCTGTCAGAGCGATTGTTTTCTAAATGAAAATAACAAACCTAATTTCAATTTTTGAGGGCTTAGAGAGGAAGCTGTTCGGCACCAAATAATTTGTATCTTTTAAAGTCGTCGATTAAATGATAATTTTATAATAATAACTTATTATGTTAAAAAACAATGATAATTTTATAATAATAACTTATGTTAAAAAACAATGATAATTTTATAATAATAACTTATTATGTTAAAAAACAATGATAATTTTATGTTAAAAAGGTTTGGTTTGTCTCTCCTGCTAAAAGTAGTTCGAATTATCGGCTGCATTTTAGTTAATGTCGCATTTTTGTATAATTTGTTTTATAAGAATGGCAACGATGTGCTGTTATCGATTAAATGATAATTTTATATGTTAAAAAGGTTTGGTTGGTCTCTCTTGTTAAAAGTAGTACTAATTAACGGTTGCATTTTAGTTATTGTCGCATTTTTGCATAATTTGGTTTTATAAGAATGGCAACGATGTGCTGTTATCGCAGAATTCTATTTACAAAAGCGAATATTCTAAAAAAAGATGTAAAAAAGTCAGGTTTGTATAATAAAATAAAGTGCGGTTGAATAAAGTAATTTTTTTTGTCAAGA
Organism: Meta bourneti; assembly: GCA_933210815.1. Classification (NCBI taxonomy): domain Eukaryota; kingdom Metazoa; phylum Arthropoda; class Arachnida; order Araneae; family Tetragnathidae; genus Meta; species Meta bourneti. The sequence continues at coordinate 29,926,435 of OW119923.1, read as the reverse complement.
ACGACTGAATAGTTCGATTCAGCGTAGGTAGTTGAATTTACGTCACACTGAAGCAACACAACGGGATGTTTGCGACGGTAAAGGATCAGTCCCGAAGAGAAAGATCCGATGACAACACCTATTAATTTCGAACCACGGTCAGATGACGAGGTCAACACCTGAGCTGGCACCCCACTCTCCAAACTTTTACACCACGCCAAGGTGAGGAAATTTGAGGCCACGACAGATTTGATGTGCAGCAACTCCCATGTACACGATAGTCTTTGGTTGGATCGAATTTCGAACTCGCAACCCTCAGGTTGTCAATCCGCGACTCTAGCAATTGGACCTACCAAATATAGAAATGAAGAAATGGAAAGAATACAAGTTTGAATAACTAGGGCATGAGTGAGGTTTAAATGCTGAATCAAACGCAATATATTCATGTTCTAATTAATTTTTATAATTTAAATGACACATTATTAATAGTGCTGGGATTTTGTAGACCTAAAAATTACTAGAAAATGGCCTATAGAAATGCACTTAAAAAAGGCGCAAAGATCTTCTAAAATACCCCAAAAAGAACAAAAACGACCTAAAAAATTACATTTTCTGCAAAATATTTTCTAAATAGAAAGATTTATAAAGCAAGAATCTATAACCTTTACGATGAAAAAAATTCAAATTCAAACTCTTTTTAATTGATACAATTGGAAGGGAAAATGTGAAATTACATAATTTATAATTACTAGGGATTTATTTCTTAATTAAAAATAGGTTGGTTTTTAGGTTATATGGCACGAGGCATATTTGGTCATATTTAGCTGCGTCAAACAGTTCAAGTGAAAAATGTGAAATGGTAAAAAAAAAGATTGGGAATAGAGTAATGGTGATGAAAGTAGAAAAAGATCGCTTGGGTATCCCGGGAGCTCGACTCTCGTGTTTACTAAAGACAGTAAACCCCAGGAGAAAAGAAAAGATCACTAGGGTACCTCGGGTTCGAGATGCCTGTTTACACCTAAAGGAGATGTGCCCCAGAGGGCATTTAAAAACAGAAAAGTACAACTCAAATTTTACCTTTATTTTTAAAGTATTAAAATATTTTTGTATTATAACAGATCACATGAAAAGCCGAACTTTGATAATTTGCTTTTGAAATAACTACCTATTTTAAAAAACGAAGAAAAAATTATAGTTCGTAAAATTTTACGAAATATTCAATGAAAAAGTTTTCTTTCAAGAATTTTACAGTTAAGGTGAAAAAAAATTCTGATATAAATATTTCTGGTCATATGCAACATTTGCGGCTTAGATCAATATAGAAATGAGTCTACTTTTCATACAGACACTGTTCTTTTGTAATTATAAATGGTTATACATTTAATGCATCTGAAATATAGAAAACGCAATTTCATTAAATGCATTCCGAATAAATCATCGGTCGCAATGCTCATGGAAAATTTCCATCACGACATAACAGTCTATCTCAAATAGCAAGAATAATTTATATTTCGTTCCGTAAAACATATGAAATTCGTAAATGAGAAGACCAGAGTTACGTTAATTGAAAAGTTGTAGGTCTGCCTATAGTTGCTTCTTCAAGCGCTTAAAAGCAAATGTCTATCACCAAAATCAGACTAACTACTTCACAGTTAAAATTTTCGAATCATGCAATTTGTATGATCCAAGAAGATGGTTTAAATATTTAAAAAATGCTCATTCGAAACAATTCATGTTTTGTATTATTTTGTTCCTCTAGTTTTAAAATGAAAATTTTTTTCTAACTATAAAACAAAATTTAATTTTTGAAGATGTGACCTTGATAACAATTTATACGTCTGGTAAAAGATATGTAAATTTCATGCTGGGTGAAGTGTACTTAAACTTTGAAAAATCAGCTTGAAATTCAGGAATTCGGACTACACACGCAAACCTGAATGAAAAATTTTAGTCAATTGAATTATTTGATAAATTATTCACAAATAAATTATTAAAAATAACAAATATATCATCAAACAATCAAGAAAAGCATGAAATAAAGTCGTGATCACAACTTAAAGTCCATTAGAGAAAATCATTAAATAATTTGATACTTTGTCTTCAAATAATAAAATCACCTTATACCCTCACAAATAAAAATATTTCAACTATAAATTGTTGTTTAAAGAAATAAAATGGTGCTTTAGAATTCTCAAAGCATTTCTCACCTTCAAAAAAATCCAAATAAATTATTAACATGCAGACTATCATTTACATTAAAGCATTACTATACTTTTCTACAAGAGTGAATAATTAATTTACAACAAATCTCAACGACTAATTAGAGAATTTCACTAGATGGCACTTTTTAAAACAAATATATTTAAATGCAAAATCGAACCCTTTTTAAACTATCAGACACGTAATAATACATAATTAATCGCTAAGTTGTCAAGATTTCTGATAAGTAAACATTATGCAATCTATTAAATCAAGTACTCTAGTTAATAGAATCCAGTTAGGGAAAACATGTCAACAAGTTCTCAAAGTGTTACAATAAGTTTATTTTGCATACAAGGTTTCCAGTTTATCAGTTCCATTGACCAAGTAAACGAATGTAATTTTAAAAATGAAAGCAAACTCATTTAGCGTGTAAAGATGCAATGGAACAAAATTACCTTCAAAGAAAATGCATCCAGTCCTCTTGGCGACCAAGTTTATTTTCTGTTGTTTTCAGAACCACAGCTACGTCGTAATCAGACTTCCCCAGTTTTGGTCTATCGGACGAAGACTTCGTACTTTGGTGTTTGCTCACCCCGTTTCGAAACAGCTTACTTTTTCCGTATCTGAATTGGCCAGGGATCGGGACCAACTTTCAAAAGTGGACTTCAGCTACTCGAAGCTGAGGTGTTGCGTCCCAAAAAAGAAAGCAGGTGAGTCACATGGTTTTGAACGAGTCTATTCTTTAGATAAGGTTATACTTTAGAGCGTAAGCAAAGCGCTTCTACAGCTGGCATCCTTTACGAGGATACTGGTTCCAAGTTTGTTGTTCGGTGCCATAAGAGCAATAGTAGTTGTATTGGGTTTGACAGAGGAAAAACACCCACCACGAGATATTCTTTTCATATATATAGAGTGGGTCAAACCTCGTACTATACTTCTATTTATATATATATATAGAACTGGAGAGAATGATCCATTGTTACTGAATGTAATGTTGATTCCACAAATGGAGAGGCAGAAAGTTCTATAACAATTCTTTATTCAACAACAAACAAGTACTGACATATGCGTGGAGATGTTGGTTGTTTGGGACGGCTCTGAGAACTCCTTATTCTAAGGGGCTCGTGGAAGAATGAATGGTTTACAATGAACTCGCTAGGAGGATAAGGACTAAAAGAAAGAATATTGGACCACGGGATCTATTTAGAAAGTTCATTGGTAGAAGTCGGTGGTTTAACGCAGAAGCAATATGATCCTACACAGGCGATTTGAAAAGTGAAGAGTCTGTAGGAGGTCAACGTTAACGAGATGGCTTGAGTTCAAAGGTGAAAGGGGGTGACAAGATATATTGACCACTTGAACAGAAAGACAAAGACTGGGAGGAAAGGGGAACGTTAAGGGACTTATCTGTGGTGAGAATTGTACTTAGGGGTTAGTTTTACGTATCGCTTCATATATATATTTTTTCTGCTCTAATTTCTATCCTCTAGATTTCTCATTGCTTCAGACACTGCTGAAGAATTTCATTAGAGTGAAGAGCTTTTCCATACGGCTCCTTCAGTATTATGCGATTTCACAATTCACAAGAACTATGTAACTCGAAAAATGGGTATTTTCAGTTATTCTTAAATTAGTAAACTGGGATAATACAGCATTTACTGCAAGAAATAAGTAACTTTTTTAACCACTTAAGCTCTATCTATCGGCTAATGAAAAATACAAGAAACAAGACATTGGCGTGGAAACTGTTTTCCCTTTGATATGAAAAACCAAAAATTTGAGTCATTCAGTTCTTGCATTTAGGGGACGATATAGCTATTATATATGAGCTCGTAGCACGTTTAGATAAAATCTTTCAATGCGTATTAGATATGAGCTTGCAACACTTATAGATATAAGCTTGCAACACATATTAGATATGTGCTTGTAAACATACAGATATAAAATTATAACACATATTAGATATGAGATCGCAAACATTCTTTTTATTTTCAATCGCAGGCAAAAAATGCCTAATGCAAAGGTTAGTAGCAAAAGTTTGTACGAAAGTTGATAAAAAAGTAAGACAAGGAGAAACAGAAAAAATAGCTGCCCATCCCGTCCTGAAGCCTTCTAGTATCTGTCACAGAGATCCCGACTAGAAATCTCGGTACAAATTTACAGGTGGCGGATGTCCATTTCTTTCGATTTAGAACAAAGGGAGTAGCAGGGGCTTATTGAAAACAGAAACCTTAGAATTGTTCAGGGATATTTCTTTTTCTTCTCTAGGATTTTTATATCATCTGCTTTTGCCTTGTGATAATCTCACAGCAAATAATAAATTTACTGATACCTTAGGATAATAATTAGCTACGCCTAGAACATTTTACTCTGTATTAATACGTGGTAGTAGCTGCAATTTTAGTATACAGTTTTAGCTTTACATCAGTCTCATTTAATTCCAGTATACATAAATCATTACTACATTTCTTTGAAACACAAAGGAGGCATGGCATACTCTTTGAAGGACATTTAAGTTACCTGAAAAAACGATTGTCTACATCAATTTAAGGTTATCAGAAGAAACGAATATTATATTAAGTGTTTGTTTTAAAAACTTCATTACACTTGAATGGGACTTCATTAAACTGCAATGAAATTTCCTTACTTTTCATTAGACCTTCATTACGAGTCGACTAATTTCTATCGCCAAAGTCCCAAATAGAATTAACCATAAGGCGGTGAGTACCATGTAAAAAAGAAATTTTACATCAGGATAATGTTTAATATTTGTAATACTAAAGCAACGCTAATGCTCAAATTATTTTGATACCATCTATCTCTCTATATATATTTCACTAATGTACATGGCACAGAAATAGTTTGGGGTGAAATATCAAAAAACAAAACTTTTAAACGTCCATTTATTAAACACTATTTAAATAAAGTAAAAGTAAAAATTCTTTTCCGAACTCTACCGAAGAGAGTTAATGTGAGCTACTGACGCTATTTTATGGAAAAATTTTGTCTCGTTGCGAAACCGGATTCTCTCTCTCTCTCTCTCCTATTGATTTCCGACATACAAGAATTCTTTATTTTTCTACACAGATTAACATATATTTACATATTGAATACAAGTTAAGGAAAGGACCTCAAAAACAGATTTTTTAAATGGTCATTAATGAAACACTATTCTTGTTAAGTAGAGTGAAAGTAAAGATAAGAGTTTATGAAGTACTGGATCATACTTGAAAATTGTACTATCGCTTTTGCTGCAGTCATCCGAAATTAGGTCTATTCTACACATTGGGTGTAAAGAAAAAGAAGTGTATTTAAACCAACAAACATAATCTTTGGACTCAGTTTTATTTTGGGAATAAAAGCCTGGTAAGGAATCTTTTGTACGCATGGATTTGAACAAGAGCCACCGCAGCGAAATCCCGTATTTGGGCTTCCTGGGGAAGGTAATGCACTTTTCAGTTACTCGCTGGTATAGAAAGGGGGTAAAAAATAAGTAAATAAAAGGAGAGGCGTGTTTTGTGTGAAGAAAATGGAGTTTTCACTTAGGTTAGCAGAAAATACGGGATAAGAATGAGGGTATATTTTTTGAAAGTAAAGTAGGAATTCTTTTTGCTCCTTAAAGTGGTCTTACACATCCACTGCTCGAGTACTTGGTTTTCCCCTGGTTGTGCAAAGCTGAAATAGATTGAAGAACTCAGAAGAATTGATTTTGTTTTGAAGTGTAGAACAAAAGTTTATTGACCAAATGTATTATGTATGAGATCACTTCGCTCTACAGCTATGAGCTGATTTATTAACAAAGCATTTTGAAATAGCCAAATGTATACGTAATTTTCACGATCCAAGAAAGTTTTTTTTCTAATGCCCGACCAATTAATTGAACTTTTCCATCACGTCACTACAAGGGCGAATTTGTGAACCCCTTTGCGTTACATTGGTGCAACACTGGGCTGGGTTCAAGTTGCACCTCCTTACGTTCTTACCACACATTCTAGGAATAACCCGTTTAGAGAGGCACATTCATTCAAGATGGACAAACATCCATCTATGCTGGAATCCAACTAGTAATCTTTCGATCCAGAAATCAGCACCCTGACCACTTGATTCAACTCTCTTTTAGTGACCATCTGTGAATCAAAAACCGATGCTTCAACATTGTCACTTAAATGAAAAGGATAATTAATTTTTTAACTACTCGTTTCCACAGAAACAATTGAATTTACTTGATAATTCAAGGATAATTTCGTCATCAAGTTATTGCCGACTTTTTTAGGATGACTAGATAGTTTCAGTTTTGATGATGACGGGAATAAGGGACAGTTTTCTTCCAATGACGGGATATTTCGTCCCTCAAGTTCTGGTCAGTTTTGCTAATGACGCGATACCTCGTCGAGACAACAACCAGGAGGGTTAAGTATAATACATGAAGATTCACAAGTGTCTTTTATTACAATCGGAAAAAGAGCTTACAAAGAAATAATAATTTTGAAATTAATATCTGAAAATTTATTGTTGAACATGTTTATTCAAAACTAGCTGAATTACCCGGCGTTACTCGGGTTGAATTGCATATAATTTATCGTAATATTACTCAAAATATTATTCCTATGGAGATTTCTAATTGTTTTAGCCCCCTGCAGACCCAGGACAAATCGAACGGGGTTAATATATAGCCTATGTGTCCCGCAGAATTCTACAGGATGACCGTACCAAATTTAGTGTAAATTGGTCTGACATTGATTGTATAAATACGCAATGGTATTCCTATGAGGATTTCGAATTGCCTTTAGCCTCCTGTACCATATCGACGACAAAAAAGACAACTTTCTGTAAAAATAATCTTATATTATAAAAATTTACATTCCAATAATAAAGCTACAGTTTAAGAATTTACAGACGGGATACGTAAACGATATGATACTGAGCGATTTTCAGAGTAACCACTCCCATCTGCGATTGCACCATACTCTAAGATTCTAAAAAATCTTCAAGGTCATCTTGAGAGACGACTCCTGTAGATGTTAACTCTTGCGTCACCTGCACAGCCAGACCGGGAGAGAGCGCCCCTACCAAGTGCTCTGTCCAGGATGAATGGACGTTACACCCCCTCTGCACACCCAATACAAACAGAACGGGGTTAATATGTAGCCTACGTTACCCGCAGGGTTCCAAAAAATAAGTGTACTAAATTTAGCGTAGATTTGTATAGAGAACAGACAGACCGCGACAGATGCCAACTCTGCTTTATATATATATATATATATATGTGGTGCCCAGACTGCCACTAGAGGGCACCTCCGCGCTGATGTCATCTCCGACCACTGCGCAGCCATTCCGCGCATTGGAGGAACTCAGTCAAAAGCGACACAGAAGGAAGACGACGAAGCTACAAGACGGACGTAGCGTTAGACTGTGCAATATTGACGGACGACGAGCGCCGATGGAGTTTATGATGTCTGTGCTGTGCACTTAACTTTAATTGTCTAAACCAAATTCATTGTAAATATTCATAAATCTCATTAAATTTAGTTATTCTTTAAAACTTTCGTAATGTTGCCAATCGCCCACAAACCAGCACCCCCACATCTCAGAAGCGGGATAGACGCCTAGTAAGATTCCAGCCAGTATTTTCGAAAGGATATTAAAAAAAAAAACCTATGTTCTCCAGTCTCCAAGCTTGTCTCCTTGTTGCCAAGCGTCTTAAAGGTACGTGAACATTCCATAATACAAGATGATATTGAATGATATTAAAGAAGTCAGCGTTGCATTGAAAAATTGCGACAGACAAAATAAAAATTTTGCATAGATTCATTTTCGAAAATGACGGCAATCGATCGAATAGAAGACACGTTAAAAATTTTTCTGGCTTTAATTTCGGAACGGATAGTGAAGAATTTGACGAGAAATTAAAAAATAAAGAAGATAGCTTTTCTCTAAACGAATTGATTGCAATATCTAGTTTGCTAAGCATTTCTTTCGAAGGCACGAAAACGGAACTAGCAAAGAGAATTCTATCTATGTTATGTAACCTTGAAAGCTTCGTCGAGAACGAACGCGCCGATCTGTCTGAATCCGAATCAGAAGAAGACATACGCAAAACAAACGATTTTTCAATGCAGTGCAATGAATGTGATGAAAGTATTACTCATAACTCTCAGTGTGATTATATGCATAGTAGTAGAAATAAGATTGATAGTAATGATTTTTCTATGCAATGTGGTGAATATGATTTTAAAAGTAATACTCATGTTTCTCAGTGTGATGATGTATATACAAGTAGAAATAAGAATAATAGTAATTATGCTATTCAAAATGTCAGTATAAATTACTCTGATATCGAAAGTACCCTTACTAAGTTCAATGCAGAACCGCACGAAAATGTTTTTCATTGGATCGAACATTTCGAGAATATTTCTCAGTTGTTTTGTTTGTCAGATTTACAAAAATTTATTTTTGGCAAGAGATCGCTTAGTGGTAACGCTGCTTTGTTTGTTAGAACAGAACCAGAAATAAATTCATGGTCAAAATTGAAACAGGCCTTGATCGACGAATTCTCTTTTGAGATAAACTCTGCTAATTTACATGAACTTTTGAGTAAAAGGAAAATGAGGGATTCTGAATCCACTCAGGAATATTTTTTTAAGATGAAAAAATTGTGCAGTTGCGGAAAAATCGATGACGCTGCTTTGATGCACTATGTGATTAAAGGAATAAATGACAAACAGGAAAACAAAACTATTCTGTACGGTTGTAAAAATGTGTTTGAGTTTAAGGAAAAACTGAAAGTGTATGAAATAATGAAAGCTGATTCTGCATATGGTAAAAGTGCTTTCGACAGAAAAAATTTCGATAGAAGGAATTTCGATAGGATTAATTATGATAATAAGAATTTTGATAGAATGAAAACCAAACATGATGATCACGGTAAAATTAACTCTTTTGATAGAACAAAAAATGAGTACAGTAATAGATTTAATTCTAAAAACGAAACTGTAAATAGAGATAGAGTCAAGTTTGATAGAATGAAATACAATGGTCCAGAAAATCGTAACAATAAGATTTGTTTTAATTGTGGATCAAAAGATCATATTTCTAGATTTTGTATTCATAAAGATAAGGGACTTAAATGTTTTCGATGTGGCACGTTTGGTCACAAGGCTTCGGAATGCGGAATGAATTCGAAACCAGAACTAGCCATTTTTGATGTTGGCGTAGAATCGAAAGTAAGGAAAATGGTAATGATTAATGGTTTAAGTGTTAATTCATTGATAGATACTGGAAGTCAAGCTACTTTGATTCGTAAATCTGTTTTTGACAAATTAAATGTTAAGGAATTATGCCCGTTGAATTCTACTTTGACTGGTTTTGGAAAATGCCGAGTAAAACCGTTAGGCTATTTTAAAGGAAACATTCAAATAGATAATTTTGAGGGAGCTGCAGATATATGCGTTGTAGAAAACGATGTTATGACTTATGACGCTATTATAGGACTAAATGTGTTAATGTTGGGTGAAACACTAATTAATGAAAACGGAATTACTCTGAAAAATAAATCCCAGTGTGTTGAGAAAATAAATACTTTGTCTATTTTACCAATTGATTTGTCAACTGAAGACGATGTTGATGTAAATATTGAACCTGACGTTCCAAATATCTTAAAAGATAAGGTACAACAGTTAGTTTTGAATTATGTACCACACAAAACAAAAACAACAAATGTTGAATTAAATATTTTGTTAAAAAATAATGAACCCGTATCTCATCAGCCACGTAGGTTACCATTTTCAGAGAAAAAGATTGTCGAGACTCAAGTTACTGAATGGTTAGATCAAGGGATAGTAGAACCAAGTTCTTCAGAATATTGTAGCCCCGTTGTAATTGTAAAGAAGAAGGATGGAACCCCTCATGTGTGCATAGACTATAGAAGATTAAAAAAAGTGAAAATAAAGGGTCTGGACAAGTTCAAAGAAATTATCGAAGTTGAATTTCAAGCAAGTTTTGAAACGCAAAGAGAACAACTCAGGAAGCATGCAAATCAACAAATTTTTAAAATTCAAGAAAATAAGAAGACGTACAATTTAAGAAGAAAGGAACCAAAACCTTATGCAGTTAATGATTTTGTTGCCATCCAGAGAACTCAGTTTGGTCCGCACTTGAAGCTAAAACCAAAGTACCTTGGACCCTATAGAATCACCAGAATTAAAGGAGGAAATACATACGACGTTGTAAAAGAGGGATGTCATGAAGGACCCAACCTCACTACAACATGCGCTGAATTTCTTAAACCGTGGAATTGGATTTAAGGGTTTGCTAAGACGTTGAAAGAAGTTAAAGACGAAGAAGAAAGAAGTTAAAGACGAAGAAGAAAGACGTTAAAGACGAAAGAAGTTTGAAGAAGACGTTTGAAGAAGACGTAAGACGTTTAAAGAAAGGCTAGAAACGACGTTTAAAGACGACAAATGAAGCTAGAAGACGATTTGGCTCATTTAATCATTTCCAGAGCTGAAGGACGATTCAGAGCTCTATAACAGATACATTTGCTTTACAGAGACTGACAGATTTTGGAACTTTGCTTCTGCTTTTGCCTTTTTTGTATATTTTCAGAAACGCCTGGTGGACCAGTCGAACCCAGGATGGCCGATCTGTGGTGCCCAGACTGCCACTAGAGGGCACCTCCGCGCTGATGTCATCTCCGACCACTGCGCAGCCATTCCGCGCATTGGAGGAACGCAGTCAAAAGCGACACAGAAGGAAGACGACGAAGCTACAAGACGGACGTAGCGTTAGACTGTGCAATGTTGACGAGCGCCGATGGAGTTTATGATGTCTGTGCTGTGCACTTAACTTTAATTGTCTAAACCAAATTCATTGTAAATATTCATAAATCTCATTAAATTTAGTTATTCTTTAAAACTTTCGTAATGTTGCCAATCGCCCACAAACCAGCACCCCCACATATATATAGATTGGAGGCTTACTGCACATTGTTTTTCGGTCGCCCTATTTTTTCTATGTGCATGCCCAGCACACCACTCAGGAAATGCTCTGGAAAGTAGATATATTTCTTAGATAGTATGATATATTTCACAGGGAAAACATAACATGACGGAAAATAAATTTCATTATGAGGCCCACACATATAAGGGTGCCCATGTATCAACCCATTTATTAATATATTTTTAGCACGCATTGAATTCAAAATAGAATAGAAACATTAAGGGTTGTGCAGACAATACTTCTGAGCTTTTAGTGGCTGTAAAGGCAAACAAAAAGAAGCTAAGCTTTTTAAGTTCCAACCGTCGTCTTAGAAAAAGGAAAGAGAATAGAAATCCCCATTTCTCTCACTTTTGCGGTTTTTTATTACATGAAATTTTATAGTAATGCATATGGCATTACCTACGACAAAAATAAATTTTGGCGCAGTTTTCGTGGAGACAGGCATCGGCTCTGGGCGTTCAATAAGAGCCTTCATCTTGCGTCGTAAGTAACCCAACACTTTCTTTTTTCTCGCCACAGCGGACAAAATCTAAATTGGATTACAGTGACATTGTCCGGGTGATGTCAAAAGCTGTATAGGTTTCCTCTGTCACTAATTGGATAACGTTAGTACCGTACAGCCAGATGAATAAAGATAATGGCGAAACAGTCTGGATTGTATTCCAATTAAATGAAAAATACCGATGAATCAGATTTTAAGGATACGATTTTGTTTTAAGATAGGACCAGTCCACCTAATGAGATAAATATTCATGTGTCCTCTTGAAATAAAGTTATTTTTTAGGAAACTTTCAAATGTTTTTCAGCAAAAATTATTTTTAAAATCTAACAATAAGTCCCAATTGGTCAGAACTATCAATAGTTTACCCCAAACCTTTTTATTTTTTCTTTGACGATTTAATACTTTTTAGTAATTTTATAAATTTTAACGTTTAAAAATTGAGTTTTTGACTTTTTTCTCTGTGGTTAAGTTTCTATCGTGAGTTTTCTTTCCTACTTCAGTTTTATTCGGTGCAACTTTTGTTTATAAGATGAAGTCTATGCTGTATAATTATACTGTTTTTTATACTTGTCTGTTGCGTGTTACATATTTTTGATCTTATATTGCTGTTATATAATAACAGTAATTATTCTGTTTGATTGTATGAATAAAGTTATGTATAGAAAATAATTTATTTATATGTGAAATTAAAGGATCCCTAAAACTATTCAAAAAACTAATTTTCATAGGATTTTCACGAAACCATTTAAATTGGTTTTAGAATAGAAACAATTTACGTTTTAGAAAGGTTTGAAGATCAAAATTGGTAAAGCAAATTTAATAAAAAATTGGAGTTTTTAGAGCTGAATCCAATGATTAATGCAAGAATTGGCCAAAAGAGCAATTTTAATTAACACTAAGCACAAGACAAAACAATTACAAGAATAAACAAACATAAAAAGTAACATCTCGGGGAACAAAACTTCAGCGCGTCAGTTCTACGCTCGCCTTGGGAAACAACTAGAGAAAAAATGGTTCATTCTCTTTCGCGGAGAGTGTGTCACGTGGTCCGCCATCGCCAATCAAGGCGCATATCGCTGAGACACACGTTAAGGGGCTGATGCGTTACAACCTCCCCCTCTGGCTCCGACGACGTCCCGACGAGGAGTCAGCATTACGTGCTTTAGGAGGGCGCCCTCTCTTTCTTAGTGGGACCACAGGAGTACTGTCAGTAGCTTTACATTCCTTGAGAGCTGAAGAGTGATAAACTCCTATAGGTGTGGTCGGATTTTTGGGATCTGCAATTTCATAAGTTGTAGGTGACCGTTGTGTGAGCACCACGTAAGGTCCGTCACGTCGAGACATGAATTTGGCAGTCCTTTTCTTTTCTGCGTTACTCACAGGGTGCATGGTGACCCAAACGTGATCACCAGGACTGAAGGTAGGTCCTGCTTGTCTGCGCCGATCAGCGTAAACTTTTCGCTGATCCTGTTTTCTTTCGATCAAGAGTTGTACCCGTTTACAATTTTCCGCAAATCTTTTTAGGTAAGGAGTGATCTCCGGTATAAAATTTTCATTTGACGCAATTTCTCGAATGTCCCGATGTACGTCGTCTACAGTTCTAAGTTCTCTGCCGAACTGAAGAAAAGAAGCACTTTGCCCAGTTGAAGAACACTTTACAGTATTCATGGCAAAACGGATCACTGGTAGCTTTTCATGCCATGACGTATGGTCATTTCCTACGAGGATCGCTAAGCGAGGCTTCAAATCTCTATTTTTTCTTTCAACGGGGTTTGCTTGAGGATGATATACAGGTATCAGTTCTTGCTTAACACCAAGAATCTCACAAACAGCTTGCATTGTGTGACTTACAAACTGAGTGCCATTGTCGCTTATAATGCTTCTCGGAAGTCCGAATCTTAAAAAGACTTCCTCAACGAGAGTGACAGCACACTCCTTGGCAGATGCGTTGCAGAGAGAAAACAGTTCGACCCATCTTGTACAGCAGTCTTCGACAATGAAGATCCAGCGTTTACCGTCACTTGTTTCCGGAAGGGGACCGAATAAATCAATAGCAAGTGTTTCAAACCGTTGATTGTACACAGGTGTTCTAAGAAGTCCAGTAGGTTTCTGGTTTGAAGCTTTGCATCTTGCACAGTCTTCACAAATTTTTATGTATTCTGATATGAATTTTCGCATACCAGTCCAGTAATATCTTTGTGCAATACGATGATACGTACCCTCTTCACCATAGTGTCCCGCGGTAGGAGCATCGTGGTATTCCTCAAGGATGTGGTTTCGTTCATGTGTTGGGACAACCAACTGAGCTTCCTCCGAGTCAGAGTCAGGAGCGTATCGGTATAATATTCCTTGGTTTATTAAAAAACCACGCTCTGTCCAATTAGCATAATCTTCCGTCTTTTGGGTTGATTCGAAACTGTCTATTATCTTCTTTAAACTTTCATCTTTAAGCTGTGACTCACGCATGTCTTTCGGACTTCTGTTTGGCATGTTGACCACAACGAGAGTATTAACTTCACAGTCAGGAACACCCTCGTTTTCACAGACTGGTCGGGAAAGCATATCGGCTATAACATTAGATTTACCGGAAATATACTGCACTTTTACGTTGTAGGATTGGATTTCAAGAGCCCATCTTGCAAGGCGTCCGGTAGGGGACTTTAAACTTAGCAACCATCTTAGAGGCTGATGGTCGGAGGCTACTGTGACCTCGGCTCCTTCCAAATATCCACGGAACTTCCTTAAAGCCCAAACGACAGCAACTTTCTGTAGTAGAATAATTGCGCTCCGCTTGACTAAGTAGTCTGCTTGCATACTCTATTGGATGTTCCTTTGATCCCTCTCCCTGAAGAAGCACAGCACCCAAAGCATAACTACTGGCATCAGTTCGTAGCGTATAGGGTTTAGTTCCATCTGCTTGCTTTAACACAGGAGATGTGACAAGGCAGGTTTTAAGGGTTTCAAATGCCTGTTGTTGGTCGAATCCCCATTCCCATGGCTTCTTCTTTTTTGTCAATTCACTGAGAGGACGTGAAATGTCAGCAAAATTTTGAATATATCTACGAAACCATGAACATGTTTGCAGAAAGGATTGCACTTCTTTCACATTTTTGGGTGATGGGATGTTCCGGACAGAAGAGACCTTTTCTGGATCCACTTCAACTCCTTCTGGCGTGATCCAAAAACCCAAATACTTCACTCGAGAAGACACAAAGTGACACTTTTCTCGGTTGGCTCTAAGCTTAAAGAGTAACAATCGTTCAAAGATAGCCTGGAGATCCAAGAGATGCTTCTCGAATGACTCTGACAGTACGATTATATCATCTAGGTAAGTGAGAGTCAATACATCATCAAGACCGTTTCGGAAACGATCAATTAACCTCTGGAATGTTGCGGGAGCGTTCCGTAATCCGAACGGCATTCTCAAGAAACGGTATGTTCCAAATGGACACACAAAAGCCGTCTTATCTTGATCATCAGGATGGACCTTAACTTGGTGGTAACCGGATCGAAGATCGATCGTCGACATATAAGCAGTTGGCTTTGCTTCATTTAGGAGATCGTCCATTCTAGGTAGTGGGTAAGTATCAGCAACCGTGACAGCATTAAGCTTTCTGTAATCTATGCAGACACGCATCGCACCATTGGGTTTCGGGATGAGAACCACTGGAGACGCATAAGGGGACTCACATTCTTCAATTATTCCCTCTGCTAAAAGCTTGTCCAATTCTTGTTTTAAGATTTCTTTCTTAGCAGGATTCATCCGGTAGGGTGGCACCGCTACTGGAACGTGATCACCGGTATTGATCCGATGTTCTATAAAAGGGGTAGGCTCTCCCCCTAGCTTGAAGGTAGACTCAAATTTTTCCAACAAACCATTCATCTTTCTGCGCTGATCGGACGTTAAATGTTCTCCTTCATCAGAACGCAGTGAGCTTGGTGATATAGCTTGGCTGTATGAGAGTTGCTGGTTGCAACTTGAACGTTCATCTTCTTCATGAAAATTTCCTTTGTTGCTACAGTTGTCGACAGGCTGTTGAGTCTTTACTGGTGGGTCTTCAACAGATAGCAGATATTTTACAGGGATATCTTTCTTGAAACCAATCTTCCGACAGGGATTGTCAGAGAAATGCCAATTTTTGTTCTTCATGTCTAGCACAATTCCGGACTTTTCCAAAAAGTCGGTTCCTAGTAGAGTACGATTCTTTTTTGCATTTGGTAATGCCAGTAAATTCAGCGAGACTGATTTTCCTTCAATCTCTATTTTCACCATGGCGGTGCAAGCCTCTTCAGTTGTTTGACAGCCATTTGCCAAAGTCATTGTTACTACTTCTCTTTGGAACTCTACTCCTCTCTTTTTAATTGGTGGTACATGATCTCTCCAGCGACTGTTCTGCTGGCACCACTATCAACACAAACCCTGGCTCTTACTCCCGATATACAGATATCTATTAGCGCTAACGGGGATGCATCGGAGTGACAGGTATACATGCGGACAGAGTTCGCTTGGAATGGCTCCCTTCTTGTCGATGCCGAACAGTTTTTGCATTTTGATTTGATGGTTCCTGGTGCTCCACATCCGTAGCACGATATTTCTTTCTTCTCTTCAATACCCCTTGGTGTAATTCTGCCTTGTGAAAAGGAGTCCCTCCTACTTTGACTGAGGACCCCGGGATCCCGCCTACTGTTACTGGGAATCCCTGGCAGACTTTGTCTATTATCTCTTTGTTCCAATTGTGACTGTTGGGTTCTATAGTAATTTCTTTTTTGGAACACGGGTTTTGTTTCATGTTGCTTCGGGTTGACAGTACGTAAGTTGTCGTAACTGTCCATCTTCTCCACTAGGTCACTTGGGGTGACCCATTCGCTCCATACGTCCAAGAAATGGTTCTTAACCTCTGAAGGAACGCGTTTCTTCATTTGATCCAGGATCATGAGGTCTTTCAATTTCTCAAAATCCGTTATGTTCAATTCTGCTAGCCATGCTTCAAAATAGCTACGCAGTTCAAAATGGAAGTCCTTCCATGTGCTCTCAGGACTTTTCTTGTGAGTTGCGAAGAGCTGTCGCATTCTCTCAGCACTTAATTTAAATCTCTGAAGCAGCATTGTTCTAATGTGATCAAAATCATGAGCCTTCTGTTCTGGTTCTCTGGCGATGAGTTGTGCCACGCTATTAGGTAATAGGCCCAGGAGATAGGCAACCCAGTTATGTCTCCCTACTTTAAGAACTTTCATCTGTCGTTCGAATAACTGAAGAAACAATGTCATATCACCATCATTCGGATCAAAATCAGGTAGCAACTTTTTCAAGTTAAAGTTGGGTTGATGGTCTGCAGACAGAGGATTAAAACCAGAGACCTGCTCCAATTTCTGTGATTCTACCTGCAGACGGAGTCTTTCCAACTCGTACGCTCTTTCCCGTTCTATTCTTTCATTTTCCCGTTCTATTCTTTCATTTTCACGTGCTATTCTTTCTTTTTCTTCTGCTTTCTCTTTTGCACGGTTTTCGCTTATAGACAGAAGCAGATTTTTCGTGAAGTCTTCATCATAACTTTCATCTCCAGTGATAAATCTTTTTATATCAACTACTCTAGCATCAGCAGGTATTTCGATGCCGAGTTCATTCGCCAACTCTATCAGGTCACATTTAAGAGCTCTTGCCAAATAAGACATCTTTAGGTTACGAAGTGTACAAATAATTTTGAATACGAAAGTAAACAAGTTCAGTAAAAAATTTCTTTTTTTTTTTAAATATATCTCACACAGTTTGTTTTCAAGAAAAAAAAATTAAATTAATAATGACCACTTCTTATAGGTAGTACTTGTTTAGCATTGTTAAACAAATTACTTTTAAAACATTAACATTTGTCCAATAACACTTAAACACATGTTATTTATGAATATTAAATTCCAAAACACTTTTAAATATTCAAAACCAAAACATTAGATAACATTCCACTCGTGAGTTAGTCTTATTTCAATAATACTTCAAAAGAAATGATAAATTCTCGTAATATTTCAAAAAGAATACCAATGCTTAAACAAAATGAAATCTATATTTCCTAATATCTAATCCTTAAAGGCATAATATAAACACATTTCTGCGCACGTTGCACTTGATTCATACATATATTAACAAAACCAATAACTCTCAAAAGGAAATACCAATGTATAGCTCAAACACAAAATAAAGAAAAAAAATCGCTTTAAACATCTAGAGAGGTTTTTTTTTTTAAATGCAGCTGGCAGAAAACAGACCTTGAATCTATTGAGTTATGACTCATGAACATGACCGAATCAGAATGCGATCGGTTCTTGCACTTTTGAAACGAAATAACGCTGTTGTGGCTTTCGTTTTTGAACACAATTAATTCACACCACTTATTAATTTTACAAAGTAGCTTATTACAAAATGAATACACATAACGTATTTTCAAAAAACCTATTCTAGCAGTACACTTAATCAAAACAATACTACTTTGCACTTTTACTTTAAGAACAAAACTTTTCATAAAACACAAACACTTTTCACAAAACACAAATACTTTGCACTTGTGAACCAAAGGAATAATAACATTTAAAGTGATTTCACACTATATTTTAAACAAGAATACTGTTTGAACACAAAACGAAACTTCAAAATTCTGTTGCTGGACACGGGTTGGCCAAATCGAAAGTACTGCTAGACAAGAATGATTTTAAACAAATTAAAATAAACTTATCTCATTCTTCATCACCACTTGGGGATACGAGCATAAGGATGATCCGTGGAAGGGATTTCCACCTATATTCAATAGGATACACCTGGGATGAGGCTTCCTAAAATAGTGAGTTCGACGCCGCTGCAGAACACTAAAACCATGGCTTTTCCTACCAGTATACTAACTCGGGATGAGTTTCTAAACATCAATGAAACACAGGGTGTGTTTTTCTTTCAATACCAACAGTATTGGACCTAGATTCCTGAACAAAAAACGAGTTGTTCCCAAAGGCTTTAATTCGGGCCCCACGTTGGGCGCCAATTTTAGAGCTGAATCCAATGATTAATGCAAGAATTGGCCAAAAGAGCAATTTTAATTAACACTAAGCACAAGACAAAACAATTACAAGAATAAACAAACATAAAAAGTAACATCTCGGGGAACAAAACTTCAGCGCGTCAGTTCTACGCTCGCCTTGGGAAACAACTAGAGAAAAAATGGTTCATTCTCTTTCGCGGAGAGTGTGTCACGTGGTCCGCCATCGCCAATCAAGGCGCATATCGCTGAGACACACGTTAAGGGGCTGATGCGTTACAAGTTTTAATATTTATATGCACAAAAGAATACATGCAGCTCTAGTCTTTCGTGCATTATAAATTATTAATTATAAATTAAAATACATAAGTATTATTATAAATTATTATTATTTAAATATATGCTGGCACACACAAATTTTTTAAAAACGTTATCTGGACCATGACTTGTAAAATCAAATGTAATTGAAATAAAATGATTTGCAATTTTTGATATTTAAATGCACAAAAGACTCATGCAACTGTGGATTAAATGTAAGTTAGTATAATTTTTTTATAAACGCTATCTGGATCATGACTGGTAAAATCAAATGTAATTAAAATAAACTGATTTGCAAATCAGCAATGCAGATGTGACTTTTTATCAAGACATGTGAAAAGGTAATGCAATTTTGTCAACTAAAAAGTAAGTACTTCAAGGTGGAGTTGGGTTTACACTACTAAATAGTATACTTCTGTATTGTAAGTTAACTTTTGTAGTGGTGGGTATAAGTTCAACACAGATTAGATGCAAGTTGTATAAATTTTTTAAAACGCCTTCTGAATCATGACTGGTGCAGTAAAATGTAATAAAAATAAAATAATTTTTAATATTTAAATGCACAAAAGATCAGTACACGCAACTGTAGTTTTTAACACGACGTGCGATAGACAGTGCTACTTTATATACCAAAAAGAATTTCATAGTGGAACTGGGTTACCTTCGTTATGTATAAAACTAGCAGAATTACCCGGCGATGCTTGGGTTGAATAGGTTAAATGTTGATTCTCTTTCATAGAAAAATGCAAGCATCATTTAAGTGTACAGAAAATATTTTTTAACATCGTTTTAATTTTTTCATAGCCTCTACAATTTACTTCGGACGCAAATATGTATACATAATATATCCATCCATATAAACCATTTCAGATTCATCACACTGTTACTGTAAGACAAACTACAAAAGCTTTTTCTAAGGTGACTTCAGAAGTCTATTTTCAGTTTTGGAGTGATTACGAATGCCAATTACGTTCATTTTCAGTAAAAATGAGGAACTTTCAGGGTATAGTCTTGCACTCAGTTTTCCAATCAATATTTATTATTTAAGGTACCCTTGTACCATGGATTCGATGTTTTCGAATTACATTATCATTGTGAGAGGATGGCAAATTAAACTGTTACAACATTCGTGGTTAATTTGTTTTGAAACACACATTTTTCTTGAAAATTCTATTCAGCTGCACGTGGAATAACGGAGCTCGTTTTTAAACAAATTTCATCAGCGTAGACAAAGCAAACTCAATCGATAACACATTTTACAAAATCACTGCTTTCAATGAATGTTTCACAGGTACCTAAGTTGTATATACGAACAGTTTCAACTTCACAAGTAAGCAACCTCGACTTCCTGCCACTTAAGACAAAAAATTTCAATTTTTCAACAGTTCTAGTTTATTTATTTCCTTACTATGATATTATTCCAAGATCAACAAAGTCTTATTTAAAAATCGCTTTCCTCTAACAGCAAAATTTAGTTTTAAATCGAATCTTTAAAGTACTTTTTTCAATTGAGATTCAGTTTCTATACGGAAACCACGTACCTATTTAGAATGATAAATGTAGTTACTTGACTATGGAGTACAGCTTTCAATAAAATCCATGAAACATGAAAAACGAATGTAAATTAAATTGATTTTAATCGTCTTGTAATGAAAATATGTCAAAATTTAGAAATATCTTTGAACTACGACGTGTGGCTACCCGTTTTGATTTAACATAACATATCTTATTTTAGAATAACTTTATTTTAACTTTACCAGTCATTTTAAAATAAGAAGTTATACCCCTTTCTTAAAAAGGTTTCCATTTATTTTTATAAAACAGAATTCTACAAACTATAACTTAAGGAAAGTTCGTTGAAATATACATATACAACCAAGAAATTACCCATGTCTAATGGTATTTGCTGAAAATGTCAAAACTTCCTGTGGAAGCTTAAGTGAACTACGTAATTTTCTATTATTAACTTAACTATTGGTAAATATGTTTGAGTTTCGTGTGTATAATGTTACCCAAGTATTTAATACGTTACTGATAAGCATTATTGTTTAAAAGGTATCCACAACCTGACAAGGGAATATTTTCTTTTATAGTCAAAAGAACGCTTATTTAACAGATTCCGACACAAATACTTTTATTTCTTTAATATTAATGTTACAGGCAGGTAGCTGAATTTACGTTGCACTGGAAATTGTTCATTGGTGACAGTCCGGGATCAACCACGAAGGCATAGATCTGAGCACAACACCTCGTAATTTTGAGCCATGATGAGAGGACACCTGAGTTGATTAATATTGCAAATGCATTTTTAAAATGTGAACTCTTATACCTCTCCCCTTAGCTCCTCAAGAAGCCTTCTCAAAAAAATTACTCCATGGGCAATTTACGGTACTTTAAGATTAAAAAATAATAAAAAGATATTCTGTTTTTTGAAAAAATGAGTCCACACAGGGATTTATGTCCTAGAATAGGGATTACGATTAATGAATATATAATAAATGTTTGAGGGTACAAAGTAATGCCTTTAAATTATCCAAACCAGTACTCCAGGAATGAAGAGGTATGAAAGGCTTATTTTGTTTAGCTAAATGTAGAGCTTGCTAATGTTTATAAAACTTTTTCAGACCTCTTGGCATAACTTAGCATGATGCATTAATTTGACTCTAATGCATTTTCAGCACGTCGCTTTTATTAAAAACTAATCCAAACATCGTCGAAACTGCGATAAATCAAATTATTTCTTAGCCGGGACTACTTTTTTCTTCTCTTGTAGCTTGACTTTGCTTACACTGAAAATGCCTCTCTTTTAAAGAGACCACTTATTTGTTTTTTGAAAATTTAAAGGCATAATTTACTCCTGCAAAGATCTAGGACTCGCAAGAGAAGCAAAGGTGAATGGCATTACTTCAATATATTGTGCGTCTGCTCAAGATAAACATGTTTTTCAGTAGTACAAAACTACATTGAATACATTAATAATATGAATGTGCGTAAATAGTAATAAATTGGTCAGTTATGAACACTCAAAATGTAATTTCGAAAGTAGTTTCAGTGTGTTTTTAAACAACCCCTGAAATTTGGAACGCTTATTTTCTTTTACAAGGAAAACACCTAGTCGCTTTCCACTTAGCTCTCCGGGTTGCGAGTTTGAAACTCGATACAACTAAAGACCGTCGTGCACGAGGGGATGGTGTACGTTAAATCTGTCATGTCTCAACTGTACTCACGGTGTGGAAGTTTGGACGTAATATTCAGATATACGTAATAAGATTTTTAATATAATACTGTAAACTTTCCAAAATATCGAATTCTTCATCGACGTGTTTCTTGGTACATAAAGTAGTTTTCGCTCTTCATTAAATTTTTTATTCTAGAAAGCACTCCTTGAGTTATATTCATAAGACGTAAACAGATTTGAAATTTTCTGTCTTTTACGGATTTTTACTTAAAATTAACTTCACAATATTGGATCAATCGGCCGTTTTTATATTAGAACTTCTAACAGATTGTGACTTATATAAGCAAAAAGAATCAACAATATTAACATGATATTAGAAAATGTCAATAGTCAAAATTTCCAATTTTATTTAATATTCAGCGGTATTTTAAATAAAAATTTTAAATAATTGAAGTTCTCACCAACTTATTTACATACGGTATGTTTTAATTACTATTTTTGAATCTCGTTATTTTTTGAAAATTTACGTTTAGAAATCCTCTCACACTTAAGCAAAATTTATGGTTAAGATGCAGAAGGCGTAAAAATTCGTTTTTCAGATGAGAACAGTTTGAAACATAACCTGAACTTTTCAATCATCAATTTTGTATGTCCATCAATGGAATTTTTCGGAGCATGTTTGTATGTTAATTTAGATTTTCTTAACTGTGAAAGTATATTTCTGTCATGATTAGAAAAGTACAGTAATTTCTGATGTATCAAAAGCAAAATTTTTAAAAAATTATCTAAATATCGGGATGTTCAAAGAATATTATGAAACTAAATCCCGATCAGAAGCAAACTTTTGTTCGACGCTTAAGATGGGGTTCACGTTGTCAGCGAACACCTGACTTGAAATGAGAGTTGAGCTTTAACCCTCTCGCTGCGCATCCCGCGATTTCCGCGGGCAACGTAGAAGTAGCAAAATTTGCGCAGCCCGCGATTTCCGCGGAGATGCATTTTTGCCGTCTATTTAACTGTGCAACCCACTCTTTCCCCGTTCATGGTTTCATTTTGGCTTTTCTGTGATGTTTAATTGTTTATTCAAATCTGGGTTAACAGATGGCTTTAGATGTCCACATTTCTGCGAAATATACAAGCATTTTTGCAGCATTTTGCGCGCTCTTTTCAAAGCTCAAAGATGTCTGGCAGGAAGCGTTTACGCGAGTGATAGAACCTACATTCCTGACAATATTTCCGACACTGATAGCAGTTCTGACTCTGATATCAAGTATATTGAAGATAGTTATAGCGAAACTGATGAAAATTTCTCGGATTCCTCTGCGGATAGTGATTTCTAATAATTCTTCATTTCTAATAAATGTTTTGTAAGTATTTTGCATATTTTCATTAGTATATACGTTTTACCTTTGTATTTCATAAAATAAATCATAATTTAACCAAGATTAATTTTCAAAATTTTGCTTTTATATGATTATTCTTCCAATTTCAATATTCCGACAACCTTTTCCATGATCTAATTCTATATTAAAAAAAACTCTTTTACAAAATTTTTTTGTATATTTTAACTCTAAAATACACTGCTGGCCACCGTAAATGCAACACCCTGAAGGAAGCATGCAAATAATATGAAATTTACAACATGCATTAGCGGAGGTGAGATATGCAAATGATTAGAATTTCAGCGCAGACGCACATCACGCGCGCCTGTGGCGCCACTTCAAAGCGCTATTTAAGGCTTGGAGATTTCGACGATTTCAAGTACGGCAATTGTGTTTTTCTTGTGGTTTTTTCAAAAAAACGATCAATTATGCCTCGTAGAAAACAGCGATCATCTTTTGATCAAGTATCCGAGTTCGACAGAGGAAGGATAGTGGCCTACCGAGATTGTGGATTATCTTTCTGGGAAATCGGTAGACGTGTTGGACGAAACCAAACAACTGTAATGCGGATATGTGATCGTTGGATGCAGGAGGGTACGACGGACCGACGTGTTCGATCGCATCCACCTCAGTGCACCACTTCACGTGATGACAGGCATATTGTGCGTATGGCAGTGACGGATCGTTCAGCCACATCACGAACCATAGCACAGCACATTTAGTCAGTATCGCATCATCCAGTGTCTGCGCGTACCATTCGACGCCGTTTACAGCAGAGTGGTCTGTCCGCAAGACGTCCATTGCTTCGTCTACCCTTGACGCAGAACCACAGACGTTTCCGCCGCCAATGGTGCGATGAAAGAAGGATGTGGACGGCAGAATGGAATGAAATTGTCTTTACTGACGAGTCACGCTTCTGTCTGCAACACCACGATGGTCGGATTCGAGTCTGGAGACACCGTGGAGAGAGGATGCTGAACAGCTGCGTTATGCACCGCCACACTGGTCCTGCACCGGGTATTATGGTATGGGGCGGTATTGGATATCACTCTCGCACTCCTCTAGTACGCATTGCCGGTACTTTAAACAGCCAGCGCTACATCTCCGAGGTGTTGGAGCCAGTTGTCCTTCCTTACCTTCAGGGCTTGCCCACAGCCATATTTCAACAGGATAATGCGCGACCACACGTGGCACGCATTGTCCAAGGGTTCTTCGTCAATCGCCAGATTGAATTGCTTCCCTGGCCAGCTCGCTCTCCGGATCTTTCGCCGATAGAAAACATGTGGTCCATGGTTGCTCAACGATTGACCCAGAATACATCCCCAGCTGCCACACCAGATCAACGTGTGGAAGCTGCTTGGTCTGCTGTACCCCAAGAACACATCCAAAGTCTCTTTGAATCAATGCCGAGGCGAGTGGCAGCGGTGATCTCCAACAATGGCGGCTACTCTGGCTACTGATTTTGGCAGGAACCACACTTCACAGAAGTCTATAAATTTAATCATTTGATACTTAGTCAACATGCTATCTACAAAATAAATTTTGTTGTGATATCTCTTGTCTTTCTTGGTGTTGCAATTTAGGTGGCCAGCAGTGTATATGTAGATTTGAAATATGTAATAAAAAAAATACGCAATTTTTGAACCTATTTTGATAAAAAAATTACGCAGCGAGAGGGTTAATATAGCTTAAGCAAAGCAAATAAATAAGTAAAACAGGAAGACTTATATGAGATCACCACCCCTAACTGTTACTGAAGTAAAGGACAGAGTAAAGGGGCAAACTTCCTGTTTTAACATGACAGAGCAAGTGCTATACTTGCTCTGTCATGTTATACTATCATTTTCGATACATGTAAATATTGAATTGTGTCATGTAATTGTAATCTCCTCATCTACTATCTAAATAAGCATATTTGTCCTGAAAAGCTCTCTTTTTAATCTGACATCTTCGTCATAACAACGAACGGAATAATCCAACAACTTATATGCAGATTTAATTTGAATCTATCTCGTTTAGTCCAATCTACTTTGTTTAATACATGAGAGAATATTGTACTTGTGTTATTGATACACTAAAAGCAAAATAAAGCATATGATCTAAAGTAGAGTTCTTAGTGTCATGGAAAAAATTACCGTACATATATATGACTTGTTGGTTGGGTTTTATGGCACAAAGGCCACATTGACCAAGGTACTCCAAACAACGTCAAGTAAATGGACATACGCACACAAGGAAAGTTTCACTGACACAGAAGAGATAAATATATAAGGTAGGATCGAACCTGACAGGACACGAACCTGCACCGCTTACAACTTGCATGTTGCTGGAGCAGTGGGCAAACCCACTGAGCTATTATTGGAAAAGGTATTTATAAATCCTATAATGACGTAATTTTCTGTGATTGCCAGAGTAAGTATGAATCAATCCCTGCTCTACAATCTGTAGAAAGAATAAGTGCTTTCTTTCTTCATGGCAACGCACACAAGCGAACAGCGTTCACGATCTTTACCCACAATATTTCAGAGTGTAGAAAGGGTAGATGCTCGTCCCAAGTCAACGTATTCACTAGTAAAGATAGTCCACGATCTTACTACACAATACTGTAGTGTGTAGATTGGATTAATGATCTTTTAAAGACAACGTACACACGATCTTACTGCGATCCCCTTTGTGTTCGTGCTTAACCTGGCAACCAGTTGGATCTTTGAACACTAAAAGGCTGTTGTCGGTACTGAATATGGTAGCATTACTCGTTTGTCAGGCTGGAGCAGCATAGGACAAAACATGCAATATGCGCATGCGTACTCCATTTCTGTACAAAAAACATGTCGGCACGCATGTATATCTAAGTCAATTTAGTATCGCAGAAGTGATTATGGACCAGTGTGCGGCTTGCCTTGTAGTTCGCTTGTGAGAGAGAAAGAGAACCAATGAGCACAGCTCTTTGTGTACATTTCTGGCATGTGACTAACGTAATAAGTTACCAATGGAAACGGAAACGATTCTGTGATGTATCGACAGCGTTTTCCGATCAGACGAGTGACAGGGCGTAACTAAGGGGACGACAAAGACAGGAGAAATAGTGTGGCTTTTCAGAAATATTCATTTAAAAGTTTTGTGATTTTTCTTGGAAAAATGTTTTATAAAGCACAATTTTGTCTTTGTGACAGAAGTACTTTCCAGTGATATGAGTGTGAATACTTTCATCTTTAGAACACAACATCTAAAAGAGTCAATACTTCTTTTCAGTAGCCCCAACAATCTTATTACTTTCAGAAAAGAGAGGAGATAGTAATATTTTCTTCTCACAAACGTCTGGAGAGCAAGCACACACAGCAAGAAATGATGCGTCTATTATTTTTATCCTGGAGACCAATTAACAAAGTTCGGTCTTTTTATAGTTTTTATACATAATCAATAAAACTGCATTCAAGAGTTGATAGTGTGAACAATGATTTATTAACAAATTACCATGTACTAATTAGTATATCTCAGCCAAATTATATTATATATTTTATCATAATTTCAAATACGCAAATTTTGTTTTGGAAGGAGGGAGGCATCAGCCAAGTCCCAAAAAGTCTAGCTTCGCTTCTGCGTGCGCCAAATATTTGTTCAATCTTGTAATGCCCTTATGCTCAACAGCCAACATAAGTCCGTTCTCATTTCAGTTCCCATCCTAATCAATACCATCCCGACGGCAATGCAATGCATTTGTACTTCTCATCGAGTATGAAATCACAGGCGGAAGAGATTTACTTTTTACCCCTCACTAAATATGTAGAGTTTTAAAAATAAAGTCAAAAAGGCAGTTCCTCCAAGTTTAATCATGTAAGGATGATGGTTGTTAACGTGCTTACTATCTCAAAACGCCGGAAAACAGTAAGGCATGAAAATAGTACATTGGGCTAAGATCCAATAAGCGACTCAAGAATGTCTGTTCGTTGTTTGCATTGCATATCTTATTAAATTGTGGCTTGCCTAAGAGAACTCAATCAAAAATTGGTTGAGTGATCATATTGTTATCTACTATCAGATACTTATACAGGGTGTGTTCTTTAAGTTTAAACAACACAAAGACGAATATGAATCGAATGTGCATACGAATAGATTAGGAATTGAATTGGGTACTTACCCCTGTTTACCAGATTGACGATATGGAGAGGCAAGAATTGAAATACTGGACGCAAAAGAATAAACTTCAGATAACAATTTAAAACTGGTTTAATTGTATCCTTCAACAAGACATTTTGATTGATTCAGCGATTTAAAGTTCAGTTTGTAGCAGGTGTACGGATCCATTCGTCCGACCCCTTTAGCGTCCCAGCCAGAATTGACACGCAGCGTCTTTCTTCCCGTTGACCCCCCCGGAAATGGAAAAAGTTTCGGTTCGCATTCGGGGAGAGATTTTTTTGCTTCTTCTGTTTACCCTTTCGCTTCCTCCCGTGTGACTCACTCTGGCGTTACTCAACAGGGCGTTTCGAAATTATCTGGCGAAATTGTAATGGGTGGTAGAGGGCCCCAAAATAAACATTCTAATAAATTAATTTTTTAATATAAAAAACATTTTATAAACAAACAATATTACGTTTTCGTTCGCAGCCCCGCACATCAGATGCATATCTGCGAGCTCAGAATTAGTGTAGCGATGCATGCCTTTGAAAATTCGAGCGAGGAATGATGTCTTACGCCACAGAAACGATGTTATCGACTGACCTAAACAGCGCCATTTACCATCAAAACGCCGCATTTTTGGATACACATTTTTTGGCAAGTATTTACTTTGGGCCATTTAGAATCTGGTCAGATATTTTGGAAACACCCTGTATATGCAGCATATAACAACCATCAACTAAACACGACCAAACTCGGAGATATTGTGTTTTTGATTAGCAACGGAATCTATAAGTTGTTGGATACTTAATTTCCTGAAGAGAGAGTAAACTTTATATTCAAACTCTTAATACTGCATAGGAAACTAATAACGCCGGATTATTGTTTTTAAGTTTGAAACAATATTTCAAAGAAATCTTATTAAATCTTCGAAGAGATAATTTACTTGTTATTTGAGATACTTTACTGATCGCGAAATTGTAGGACATTTTCCCCAATCTTCAAATAATATAACATTTTGAGACATGGAAAACTATATTTCTAATTTGTATTTCATAATTCCAGTTTCATTACAATAGAACGTTTCATACATCATAAAGCTCTACTCAATACAATATAGAATATTAGTTTTTCTAAAAGAATGATTTCTTGAATTATGTATGCTTGTTCCATTTCAGTCAACTTTATTAATATCATATTTTTTTATTACATTTAACATATCATATCTAGAAATTCAAAGTTTAACGCTAAAGATTAAAATCGAGAAGAAAAAAAGAAAACCAACGCAAACTTTTAAATTTCATTAAGAATTTTATCTTTCAACAAGCTCTGGAAAAGTCTACTGATAAATTTAAGTAATTTAAATTTATGATAAACCTCTTTGTGGCGTTTACCAGAGATAAAGCTTCTGTTTATAAGTTGTTATTAAGATGAAGGGCATTTTAAATCAGGTTTAGGAAAATCAGTTTTCAGTATTACAGAACAGTCTGTTTATCATGCTACATTATTAGAATTTGTATTTTTGGTAAAACTATCTCCCTCTACTAAAGAGATTTGAAGGTTTTAAATTCGTTTACAAACCCATCTCTGCTTATATCTATACTAAATTCTTAATCCTTTGTAGCACCTAGTTTCTCGAAAGGTTTACTAGAAACTGCCTTTTGTTCTTATTGATCTGTTGCAGTGCAAACAATTATGTATTTTAATATCTTTTTACAGGAACTAGGGTTTTATGTTATTTTGAAATTTTAGAATATTTTATAATATATACCCTTAGAAATTTTATAGATTCTATTGAAAATGAGTTGAAAAAGGCTTGAATAATTTATTTACTTAATTGTTTAGAAGAGAACAAGTATTTTAATGGAATGTATCTTAAAATATTTATTATATAATTATAGCATATCCAATGCGAATTTTCACACATCTCTCAATTATTAAAAATGATTTTGTTTGTCCATTTAAAAATTTATAACACTTTTAAAATTGCGCTTTTGGTTATATTTATTTACTAAACTGAGATTAAGCAATAGCTCTCCAGGAGGTAGAGTTGCACCCGTAGCATTCTTAAGCTACACGTGCCTCCTAGGTAGTGCTAAATGAGTAACATCGCCCTTTCACTGTTTGAAATTTAGTCATCTTTTATCTTGTGTGTGTACCTTTTTATCTGACGATCACACTGTTAGTTGAAGATTTTTTTAGCCGGGCTAATTTGTACTGGGCTGCCCGTAGGAAATTATGCTCTCCTGGACTTTTCCTGACGTAGGAAAAAAATATTTATTAAAATTATTGATATTATTTTTTATTAATGCATTCAACCTTTTTTTAGTTAATGTAGTTAAAATTATCTTAATTGAGACAAATAACTATTGTAGACAGTGTTTAAAAAGTTACTCATATGTCTAATGTGTGTATGCATATGTGTGTAATGAACACACAACTGAAACATGAGCGTTTAAAACATTTTATAAATTAATCAACTCATCCAATTCTTAAGAATAATTTGAAACCCCTTGAAACGTGTAATAAAAAATCAAAATAAATATTTTTAATAACGTAAAAAGATGATAAGTAATGAACACATAATTAAAGACACATGACAACATATATTACACTGAATCTTTATTTCTGATTGATGATGTGAAATTTATTATGAAATGATTCAAACACTTCTGTGAGATTTTTTGACAAAAAACTTGGGAAAATGATGGCGTAGCTACTCACACAAGCTATGTTATAAATAATCAGAACACAAAACAGACGTGAGTGCTAAATTATCATTTTCTCAAGTCACTTCAGAGCTTTAAAATTTGTTTTTCAATAATAAAGTAGGCAAGAGTATTAGAAAGATGTACAATATTCTTCTGTGGTTTCTCTTTTTATCCACACTGACTAGAATTTTCACAAAAGCGAAATCTATAGACTAGAACGAGTATATAGGACTAGGCTAAATTATGATAAAGTATTTTTTGGTAATAAAGTTCGGGGTAAGCTAATAATAAATAAGCACAACTAATATTGCATTCAAATACTTCAAAATGTGACAGCAAATTACAAAGATAAATAATGATTATTTAATATTCGAAAAGTATTAGACGGAAACACTGAGCATTAGAAATGGTGTATAGAACATTTCCTTTAATAAAGTACGTTAGAAAAGTTCATGCATTACAGATTAATGTACTAAAAAGTTTCCTTTTCGATTACACAAACAAAATTCTCATTGAATGATAATTCTAAAACATTCCGTATAATATTTGTAATTTACATTTTTTAAAGTATGTGATTGAACACATTCTTTAATAAATATAAGATATGTTATTTTATGCATGTTTTGCATAGCATGCTAATAGTAATTATGTATACACGTTTTGCATAATCTGTTAATAATATATGCATAATATGTCTTATGCATCTTTAAGTGAGTGATCGAAACAGTATTTTTATTCATGTTTCATTGCTAGAAACATACATATTTTTATTGTAACATGTTTCAATATTTATTGTTGACCATATTAGTTTTGACAATTCTTACTTGTCTCCCATTTCTTTACTTTCAGTGTTTACAACCAGCACTTCTCAAACTACTTATATAAAGCGTTTGAATTCAACATTTTTTTGGAAAAGATCATGTTACATTTTGCAAAGAATCGATTATAAAAAATAATTTTGCTATGCTTGCTTATAGACCTATATTTTACCTGAATTCTACGAAAAAATCTACATTAGCGCTTTTTTGATTCATCACAAAACACGTTGGATTAAAGAACGGATTCTTTTAGAGAATAGGAAATGTAACGTTAAGATATCCGTTGAATTGGAGTCATGCTAGTGTTTTCAATTATTTTACTCGGTTTTATGTTTCTGCTTAAGAAATAAACGCATTGAGAACCTAATATATTTAACACAGACGAGAAGTAAACCATTAAAAAAATTACCGCATAGTTCTATAGAATGAGATGACATCATCATTCAACGTCCTTTATACATGCTGACAGGAAATAAGTTATTAATTTTATTTTACTTTTGTCTTTTTTATTGATTTTGGAATTGTCAAACATTTAATTTGCAAGTCTTCTGGATATGGCAACTCGAATTAAACTGTGAGTTCAAATCTAACATTTTTATTGAGTTTTTAATCAATACAACGTAGAATACTGTTACCGAACGATTCAAATGATTCCCACAATTCAAGTTTAAGTGTTGATTTACTGAGATTAATACCCATTTTTCAATATTATTCGATTTATGAATATAAAAACAAAGAACAATGAAATAAGTCATAGATATGTATAGGTATGCTTAGTGTAGCGTAATTGAGGGAGTTCATTGGTCATATATTTTTGATCGTAGTGAAACTTTTTTTGTTGTTATTTGAAAGTTAATTATAAGAGTGCTTACATTTGCCCTTAACAGAAATAATAAATGAACGTGATGTGATTAAGTAATCGAGTAAAATTGGAAACACTAATCTGTTCCATTCGAGATTGTTACAGGTAATAACAGATGAAAATCATAGATAGAAATCCATTTACACATGGAAATGTTAGTTTCTAAAATATCACCATCGTGGCAGTACAAATTTCCTGAACTATATTAGTGATAAGGCATAAATATTTACTTGCTGTAAAAATTAATGTAATATTTATAGTGCATGTGTGTATTTTCTTATCCTATCATTTTATATTTTAAAAATGTTGAATTTTTAAAAATGATTTTTATATCCAGTCGAATAATCACAGCAAAAGCATTTGAAAATCTCACCACAAAAGGAATACACAAAGACATTACAGTTTATGACTCGTCTGAAATAATATTAAATTGACAAATAGGCTATCGCAGATGAGATCAAAATGAAACGTACCTATTATTACAATGAACACATCAATTTGACTTTAATGTAGCTCCATAATACAATAAACATAAAGTTTTACGTTCAACAGCTTTCAAACACAACAGTATTATTCCAATACCCACCGAAATTCCAAAGGATGCACACTCGAACACTTAATTTATTAAAATGCAGTTAATTAATTAGTAGTACAGCATTACTTAAGAAACGTAACACTAAAACAATGATCATGCTACGCGAAATCCGCTTAAAGCAAGAAACAACAGGCACAAAATTGTTCGTATACATTATATATATACAGATTGCCCTTGGGAACCTTTCTGTTATCCTCGTTATTTCTTCCGGGCATTTCCAAAGTACGCTAACTGGATTTAGGTTAATAATCAAGGAATTACACAAAGCCACTGCATAAAGAACTAAGTAGAATACAATTTATCCCAGGCAGTTAAACAATCTAACGCGAATGCATTTTCTTCAGATAACAGTTGAAAGTTCCAGTAATCCTCGTGAGTGGAAAGTTGCTTCGCGTTTTGAACCTAACTAAACACAGTTTGGAGACAGTTCCAAGAACGACAGCAGTTTGTTCCTCGTACCTGCCGGTTCTTGTTTGTAGATAGATATCTTTCCAGTCGTTAATCCCCCACCCCAAGTCGTTATGATTTCAGAAAAAGCTCTGTCGATGAAGGAATAGAACGTAAAAGAAAGATGGTGATCCACACGTTTTCTTCTCTTTCTGTTTGTTGCTGGCGATGACATCCGATCACATGATGAGACACTTCCCCTTCTCGGCCCAGGGGTTGTTTTTCTTGTCAGGGGCGTGTATGAGAGGGTCTGTGCGCTCGTTTTCTTCAATGTATTCCCGGAGGCTGCAAGAAAAGAAGGGAAAGTATAAGCCAAAACTCGTCTCTACAACGAAGACAAACGAAAAAGGACACTGTTATTCAGATAACAGTTTAAATAACAGTGTAATTGCAAGATAATAGTAACAGCTATCGATAAATAGTATTGGGATAACAGTGAAACGATTTAAATTTTAAACAAAAAACATTTGATGAAAATAAAAAGTTGTAATAAATATTTTAAAATTACTTTAAGGCGAATTCAAATATTTAACCGAAAAATATAAAGCAGAGTTGGCGTCTGTCTGTACTCTGGGGCCACGGTTGGTAGAGTCGCGAATTAACAGAAGGGTTACAAATTCTAAACTTGATCCAACCAAAGACCGTTGTGTGCATAGTCTCAAATCCTTTCAAGTTGGCGTGGTGTGGAAGTTTGGAGATTGGGGTGCTAGATCACACAGGTGTTGACTTCGTCATCTGACAGTGATTCAAAATTACGAGGTGTTGTCCTCGGATGTTTCCCTTCCGTAATCCCGTATCGTTTCCAATAGCCAGTTGTGTTATTCCAGTGCGACATACATTCAACTACCTACCTACCAAACTATCAACAATGTAAAAATTATTTTACTAATAATATGAAAAGATTAGAAACATTTATTTTCGCATCACTTACATTTTGTAAGGTAGGTTGGTGGTTGAATATATATCACACTGGAGCAACAGAACGGACTATTGGCAACAGTTCGGGATCAATCCCGAAGAGAAGGATACAAGGATAATATCTCGTAATTTTGAACTTCTGTCAGATGACACATTTTGTAAACATAAGGGCAAACCCACTCAGCCACAGTTGCCCTCCTCCTTTTCTACAGTAAACGCAAATACTAAATTAGTATTTGCGTTTAATTGCGATCTGGGAATTATTCAAGAAGTTAATAAATAGGGGGGATACAAATTGATTGTCGTGATAATTACAGCAAAAAAAAAGGCTCTCCCAAAGAACTACTAGTGACAAAACTATATATTAATAGGTCATCAGTCTTATTATACAGGTAAAATGTACCTAAGCTATGGTGTTCATTGCAATACTAACCAATACTTACCTTCCTTAAATCTTAATAGATTTACACATTTCTCATGATCGCAACAGACGATCCAGCTTTTTAACTGACTTTATTAGGATGAATAAAAACTCCTGAGATCCAGCTAAAAACTAATGGGCGACCAATTTGTGTGGGCTTAAATATTGCAACGATCTGGAGAATAGTTACGCATTAGGAGCGCGTTGAGCTCTGTTCCGTAAGAACCAAATTATTAGATAAACCAAATTTTCATTGCACAATAGTGCAAACAATAAACACTATCGCTTTCTGAGTATGGGGAAACAATACACTATCTTGAATACAAATAAGCTCTTAAAAGCAACATTATTTTAAAGACAATCAATGCCGGGAACATCTGGAACCTAGCTCATACAAGCGCAATTTCCATTTCTAACTGAAGTTTTAATTGAAAGCGTGCTTTTCGCTTGTCTTGGATCATAAATCCCAACAGACGGAAAAGAAAATGCCATTAGGAAGGACCTGATGCGCAGGAGGCTTTCGGAGAGCTTAGATCTCTGCTGAATAGAGATTACGTAGCATGAATGCCCTATTGATCGAATTGGGAAGACAAAATATTTCTTTCTGCTATCAGAAGCAGGGCATATAGTAATATCATTCTCAGAGCCTTGAGTTGTCTTCAATGCAAATCATTATGATAGACCGGGACGTAAATCAAAACGGATAAAAGGAAAGTCAATTTCCATAATGAAACCGTTTGGGCGAATTGCAATGGCAACTTGGGATGAAAGAGAGCATTTGTTACAGTGATGCTGAGATAAGCTTTTTTGCACGCAAAAAAAGCATACAATAGAGGAGGCAAGGTTGTTGGGCATGGGAACTTAAATTTGAGTAGGAGCAATTTGTGTGTAAGTGAATACTGCTCTGTTGAAGTCATAGAAACCGTTCTTTCACCCCTTTAAAAAGGGACAATTGGAAGTTGGTATTTCTTTTTCTCTTTCCACTTCCTGATAACATGACTCGAAAACTCAGATCTCGGAAATTCTCAGAAGTATTTTAATTCAACGCGAAGTAAATAACAGCAGCAATATCCATCACTGCACAGTACTACAAGATGAGAATATCTACCTATATCTGGTAGTAATGAGACAGTGCTTCAAGAAAGCCTCCTAGACAGGCAAGGATCTTTGAAGAGGGAATGACATCAACGGATTCCAAAGTTAATAGATTAAATTTATCCAATCATAATAAAATAAGGCTTCACTGTGCCAGAAACATAAACATAGCAAACAAGAACAGACAGTTACTGTCTTGAAAGAAGGTGGGTGAACGTAAGCAAAGTCACTCATTTCATGTCATGCGCACATGCGCAGAACAAAATTTACACCTGTTCGATAGACTGGAGCGAGCCGGTATTTGCATAATGCAGCAAAAGAACTGATGCCACCACAATAATATAAAAACTTATATTATACTGGTTACATTGGTATATCCACTATCTGCGGCTTTAAGTGTTGGGGCTGCGGTAGCCCAGTTGGAAGAGCAACGGATTAGTAACAAGAGTGTTCCAAGTTCGAAACTCGGTCCAGCCAAAGACCGTCGTGTACACGGGGGCTGGTGCACGTTAAATCGATGTGGCCTCAAATATACTCACGTTGGCATGGTGTGGAAGCTTGGAGAATGCTCAGGCATTGACCTCGTCACCTGACCGTGGTTCAAAATTACTAGGTATTGTCCTTGGATCTTTCCTTTAGGGATTGATCACGGACCGTCGCCAATAGCCCTTTGTGTTGCTTCAGTACGGCGTTAATTAACTACCTAAGTACCTAAAAGTGTAGGTTTCTGTTTTTCATCTTTATCCTGATTTAAATTCCGGTGATACTTTACTTCCTATGAATGTAGAAAAACTGTTTAATACTAGCGAGTGGTCATCTTATATAAAAAAAATATTAATGCTTGAATGGTGATCTGTTATATGGTTTACCTAAGAGAAACAGTTCACAAAAGTGATTCGTGATATCTTAGAAAGCAGTTCACATATAGCAAAAACGTCAGAGTTAGGCTGTTTTCTGTATGGAGTTTCTAAATTAAAAAAATAACAACTGCTGTGGAAAAAGGGAATTTTAAGCTCCAGTGTCAGATGAAACAAAATAAGTCAGAATTTGTCTCTATTCATAAAAAGTCATCAGATAACCATAGTATCATTTACTAAGAACAATTTGTTAGTCCGAAACTATTGTATCTCATTTCATGCCATTTCCAGCTGTTTAATTAAAAATTATTGCTCAATCTTACTATCATTTTATTTGCAACTCTACACTGAAATACAATAAAAATTGCAAGTAAACTTGATCCTTCTGTTATCGACGTTGAAAATCGAACATAAAACATAAGAACTTATTCAACATAATAATGAGCGAAATTAGAATCTTTCAGCCCTCGCAGCGAAAATGTGAGTAGGTAAAGATAGGTAAATCAAATACCTTTTAAGATTATAAATTTCTGGCATCCAAACTAAAGATGGAAAAACTTTTAAAACACGAAACAAAGAGATACTAATGAAATTGTATACAATTAATAACAACAAATAGTTACATAAAATTTTGAATAAAATGACAAAACATTTGTCATTTTAAATTCTATTGTTGCCCTTTTGATCGAACATGTCTTGAAATATTCGGTAAATTTGGTGATGGATATATTTTTAAGAAAAAATACACATAGTACACTTCTTTTGCAAATGAGACAAAGCAAACATTTTAAAAGTAAAGCTTCCTTTTATGCAAACTCATTTCAAGAGATGTTACTTTTTAAGATGATAGAATTGCTTTAGATGTTTGACATTTTTTATTTAATAAAATCAATTATGATAGCAGTTTCTAAATTTTTGTAGACCAACCAACAAATCTGCTACCAGGATTCAAAGCAAACATTTAAAACCTAAAGCTTCCTTTTTTGCAAACTCAATTCAAGAAATGTTACATTTTAAGATGTTAGCTTCTTGAGACGTCGCGATTACACCACAAATCTATATTTAATGAGGTAGAGTTGTTTAGATTTTCGAAATTTTTAATTTAATGAAATGAATTATTAACAGTCTTAGAATTTTAGTTTTTGTATGCCAACCAACTTTTTAAAAATTCTATCACAGGGACACTAACTTTATTGGAGAGACAAGGAAGGACCCTGTTGGTTCGTACTTGTATGTATGTGGTTTAGGAAAAATTCATTTTGCTTTTACATTTTACTCATGTTATCTGTATATATAACATTTATACATTAGGCTTGGAGACTGGGATCAACCATTACTAAAAGAGACGAGGGATTCGAGCCCTTAAGAGTAAGCTCCTGTGTCCCATGACACAGTTATAGTACGATTTAATAAGTCAAGTCAAATTCCCCCTGTATATTTGGCTACTCATATTTCAGGGTTCCCACTCCAAGCAAAAGAAAATTAAGGCCTTTTAAAGGCTATTTTATAAGGATACAATTCATATATATTGCAATCGATATAATATATTATTAATTATATTGCAATAGATTAATGGAGTCAGAAAATTTCACGAGTGTTATGTTTGGGTCTCATGTTTGCACCAGTTTTAAAAACATTAAATTGTATCTAACCTCTAAATAGAATGTCATCGATTTTCGATGATACTTGACCTCTGACGAGTGTCTTTCACCTTGGTTTTTGAATGTATATGAAATAAAATATGCAGTGTACTTGTAACAATTATGGATTTTTTTAGTTTATAAGGACTTTCGGCAAATAGCTTTTAAAAGCTTTTCAAGGACCCTTGTAAACTAATTTCAAGGCCCGTGGGAACACCGCATTTGCACTTTGGTGATATTTATCACTCATGTTTAAGAAAGGAACCAGAGGTTTACAATCACAAAGACAATTTGTAGGGAGTACCTGGGACTCTGCCTCCTAATAGTTGGCGTCCCTATCCATATAGGACCACGGTAGCCCAGTTGGAAGAGTAACGGTTTAGCAACTGCTGGGTTGCGAGTTCGAATCCAACCAAAGACCGTCGTGTATCCTGCAAGAGTGGCAGAAAGCTTCCCAGCCACGGCTGTGAACTACCCGAAAGCTGTGAAACCATCGCAAGAAGGCTTGAACATTTACTAGTGCAAATATAATTTGTTGGGTATGGTGATGAACAAAAAGGAAAAGACGGGGACCTCCGGACGTGGATGAAGTGCAGCAGGGTTGCTCCTGCAACGTAAATTTACCTCCTTACATCCGGCAGTTGAAGACGCCTTGTTCCCTACGAAATAACCCTACACTGGGTCGCTTTCGAGACGTAAATTCGTCCTCTTTCACAAGCATCGGAGAACATCTTGTCCTTTGACAAGGCAAAGCTACTGCCACTCCGCTTGACCGGAAGCATTGCTTATTGGACGTACTAAGTTTACGGATATTCTAATTGATTATTAATCAATTAAGGAAAGGCCGTCAACAACAACCTGGTAGTTTGGTGTTCCGTGATCTGTGTTTTGTGCGGATAAATTCCAGAAATTGTGTGCGCGTACGCATTATTGAAAATTTTTTTTTTCTTGGATACGAAAAAAAAATTAAAATGATAGGCTAATACCCTACCTAAGTCGGCCCCGGTGAGTATCTCAATCCTGCATCATGGAAATTTTTATTTACTGTCTTCTTGAAAATTGTATTTTGATATTGTATATTGTAGTTTGTGTTTTCCGTTGGAAACCAACTGCAGGGTGTTGGACTGCTCGGAAATTAGTTAATTTTATTGTATTTGTTTTATTATAATGTTATAAATTAGTGCATATTGATATTCTTTAACTGGGAAATATTGAGCATTTTGAATTAGTTCTTAACATTGCTTACGGTCTTCGGCTCAGGCGCGATGTATCATCCTGTTGCTGACTTTTTTTGCATTTTAATCCAGATTGTGAATCCCCATGTCTGTTGTCATTTTTTCCTTTCCTCTTTTTCCTTAGTGCTGTCTTGTTTTATTGGTTTTCTTTCTCCTTTCTTTTTACTATTCCCTTGTTGGAGATGCTTGGTTACTTATGCACGTTAGCAATGCTCAATGCTTCTTCGGAAGTGAATCCCAAATGTAGATTTGATGTTCTTATTACCTACACTTAATAGAGTCTAGCTTGGACTGTTCCTTGTCTATGATTTTTATGAAATTTTGTTTTGTCTTTTTCTTTTGTTTACTGCATATTGGAATTGTTTTCTGTCTTAATGTGAGCCTACTTTTTTAGGCCCAACCCCTTTCTTTTCTCTTATAATTTTTTTAACTTTTTATTTTACTTTTATTTCTCAATTGTGGCTGCAGGCGAATTGGTCACCGGGGTTTATGGGTTCATTCCTTTTGTTTTGAGTCGCGAGAGTGACTGATTGGCCTGTAGCCATACTCATGAATCAGCCCCTTGCTGGGAGTAGCGAGCTGAACCGGAGACCGGGTGTTGAGGGTGTAGTGCTAGCGGAATGCTGGAGCCTTTCTAATTTTTCTTATTTTATTTTATATTATTTTATCCTGGGTGAGGGAAGTTGTAAATTTTCTCTTTTTTGTCTTCGGAAAGGAAGAGAAGTGCTAGTCTTGTTAGGAGTGGACTGCTCCCATTTGTTGCTTGGTCTGGCATTACGAATTGAAATTTGGGATCGGGAACTAGGTCAGTGGGATGTGCTGGTTGACCCGAAGAGACACTGCCATGCGCAACCTACCCGGAGATAGCTTGGTGATGCTAGTCTATGCAAGGGCCTGCGTTGTGAGATGGGTTCTAAAATTTTTCATTGTTCTTAACAATTTATTGAACGCTTAACATGACCATCTTGCCCCGAAAGGGTCACAGGAGAGTCCAAGGGGTGCAATGGCCCGGGAGGAATTCGGTTCCTCCTCCCGAGCCTCACCCAAGCGTGACAGTGCAGGCTGGGGAGGGGGAACTCTCCTCTTTCCTAGCGCGCCTCACCCTCCCCTCCTCGTTCCTCGCGCTCCTCACTCAGCGGCGCGGACCTCACTCAGACCCTACAGAGAAAACGTCTAAAACTCTCATGTATATGATATTCATACTCAAACTGTGTATTTTTGTATAGTGTAATTGTTTTACTGTGCTACCTTTTTTTTCCTTTTGTGTTATCCAATTGTATGATGCAAATCACCTACAGGGGGATACAAACCGGGGTCGACTTTGTCTATATGATTTATCGAGTTAAACAAAGCTATCCTACTTTAAAACCGTGAGCATTCTAACTGAAATTTCATTCTTACAAATGGGTTCTGAGGATGAGGATATAATCCTTGAAGACTTTAGTGTGCTTATAACCTTCGTCAAAGATATTGATAGGATCTTTGCCAAAGATAAACGTTCAAAGAAGACTACTAGGCAGCAAGTCCTAGACAAACTTAAGGGTCTTGAGGATGTGTACATTAATCAAGTACGAAAAATAGCTTTCCTGGAGGGCAAGCTAGAGAGAACGAGTAAACAAAGAGAGGTGAGCGAAACAATACATAGGGAGGTTAGCGAGACCATACAAAGAGAGGTTGCTGAGATAAAAAAACCTCATAAACGCACAACCGACTGTGCCAGTCAGAACATACGCGGGGGCACTCAGTCAAGAGGCCGCGGACAAAAGACTGGATAAAAAGGACAACCAGACAACCCTGATTATTAAATCTAAAAGCCAGACGTCAGGCCAGGCCCTAAAAGACAAGATTAAGGAGACTCTGGGAGAAAACTCCCAAAATATCCAAATAAAGGGCCTATACGCTGGGAAAAATAATAATTTGATCATTAAAACATCCACAAAAAGGGACTGCGACACACTGAAAACTAGGCTGGAAGCAGACAACACCCTACAAGACATAACAACTAGGATACCCATCCCAAGAAGGAAACCGATCATCGTCCACGGTATCCCGAGGGACACGAATCCTGACCGTTTGATCCAAGCCTTGTATGAAAAAATAGACGTCCCTATCACGAAGGAAGTGAAAACAAGAATTTTCACAGACAAAAAGGAGACCACGCACGCAGTGTGACCACGACGCAAGAACATCGAACCAGCTCCTGGAAGTCAGAAAGCATTGTATTCGCATTCGAGCATTGCTCGATTCGAATTTACAACATCATAGAAAGGTGTTTTAACTGCGAGGGCTTCGGCCACACGGCACACACGTGCAAGGAAGTAGCCTTATGCGGGAATTGTGCTGAGAAACACCCCACACGGCAGTGCATCAGCAACACCAAGACCTGTGTCAATTGCAAAATAAACAACCAGATATACGAAACTGAGTTCCCTACCAACCACACAGCATATGATAAAGGGTGCCCTAGCATCCAAAAACAAAACAACACAAGGAGCAAGCTGATAGACCAGCCCAGCAACAGAAAATCGAACCCATCCCGGCCCACTAGTCGAAACTCCTCATAAATGGACTCTACTCTTCTAAGACAATATGAAATTCATCCAACAAAATTTACATCACTGCAGGGCATCGACAGTTCTCCTCTCTAAGATTTTAGAAGATGAAGACACAGACGTGGCCCTCCTACAAGAGCCTTATACATCCAACAAAACATTACCAGGCTTTCCTGTTCACTGGCAGAAAATTCTGTCAGAAACTGGCAAAGCAGCCATAATCATTAGAAACCCAAACATCATACCAACTCTCATAGCAAACAATAATGACACGATTACCATTAGCGCCAAAATTTGGCTAAACGAGTAAGTCTTAATCTCAGCAACTTATGCCTCTCCAATCCAGTCAATAGAGAACAATCTGGATGATTTAACAAGCATCCTGCGTAACAACATTAGCAATATAATTATAGGTGGGGATTTTAACGCCCACAGCCTGATATGGGGTTAGAGACCCTCTCCGATCCCACTCACCGTGAGGTGTCGAGCATTTTGTACGGATCGGAGGGGAGGGGACCTCCACCACAGCAGGAAAGAGGCCATCGGGCCCCAATCGGTCCGGACCAGCATTTATTGTTTCAAATTAACTGTTTCATACATGGGGAAACAAGCCCATAAGAACTAAATAGTTCAGCTGTCCGGGGAAATAGGAATAAATGCAGTTTAAAAAAGAACAAAGAACAGAACTCAGGAACGAACAATAACATTAAATAAGCCAACATCGAGCGGTACGCAGTACCGTCGATGAGGGCAAATAACAATAAACTAGGAAAGAGCATGAAAATAATGAATTAATAATAATATAATTAAAAATCAATAGAATTATAAAAATTATAAAAATAAGAAAATAAGGGGAAAAAAATAGAATGACAAAATATAAACGATGTACTAAATAACAATAAAATAATAAATGACAATGATAGATGAAATGAAAGATATAAATATTAATGAAATAAATACCATGTAAATGAATGCAATAAATAACAAATGTATGAAGCATGAAGTGTATATAATTAAAAATAGAACGATTGTGTAAAACAGATGAAAATGATCACAATATAAAAGCGAAAACTAAAATGGGGCTAAACCTAGTTTTAAAACCCCCTACCTAAAAGCAGAGGGACCAAAGGGTAGCTCACGGGGTCATCCGGACTGGGGGGCAGAGGGGCAAACCACCATCCCCGCAGCCGCCAGCACGCAGGACTTAATTCGAGACAGCGACTGGCGATTGCCAATTACATTTTTTTAGCCACAAT
This sequence comes from Meta bourneti, assembly GCA_933210815.1. Lineage (NCBI taxonomy): Eukaryota > Metazoa > Arthropoda > Arachnida > Araneae > Tetragnathidae > Meta > Meta bourneti. Next base: position 29,883,338 of record OW119923.1, on the reverse strand, counting down.
GGCTTATTCGCTACAGTCGGTCTAGTAATGTGAAATGCCTGCGTAACTGGACAGTCAAAGAGATAGTGGTCGGCGTCCCCCACCTTACCACAGTCACAGATATCATGATCTCGTAGTTTAAATCTATGATGCTAGTCTATGCAAGGGCCTGCGTTGTGAGATGGGTTCTAAAATTTTTCATTGTTCTTAACAATTTATTGAACGCTTAACATGACCATCTTGCCCCGAAAGGGTCACAGGAGAGTCCAAGGGGTGCAATGGCCCGGGAGGAATTCGGTTCCTCCTCCCGAGCCTCACCCAAGCGTGACAGTGCAGGCTGGGGAGGGGGAACTCTCCTCTTTCCTAGCGCGCCTCACCCTCCCCTCCTCGTTCCTCGCGCTCCTCACTCAGCGGCGCGGACCTCACTCAGACCCTACAGAGAAAACGTCTAAAACTCTCATGTATATGATATTCATACTCAAACTGTGTATTTTTGTATAGTGTAATTGTTTTACTGTGCTACCTTTTTTTTCCTTTTGTGTTATCCAATTGTATGATGCAAATCACCTACAGGGGGATACAAACCGGGGTCGACTTTGTCTATATGATTTATCGAGTTAAACAAAGCTATCCTACTTTAAAACCGTGAGCATTCTAACTGAAATTTCATTCTTACAAATGGGTTCTGAGGATGAGGATATAATCCTTGAAGACTTTAGTGTGCTTATAACCTTCGTCAAAGATATTGATAGGATCTTTGCCAAAGATAAACGTTCAAAGAAGACTACTAGGCAGCAAGTCCTAGACAAACTTAAGGGTCTTGAGGATGTGTACATTAATCAAGTACGAAAAATAGCTTTCCTGGAGGGCAAGCTAGAGAGAACGAGTAAACAAAGAGAGGTGAGCGAAACAATACATAGGGAGGTTAGCGAGACCATACAAAGAGAGGTTGCTGAGATAAAAAAACCTCATAAACGCACAACCGACTGTGCCAGTCAGAACATACGCGGGGGCACTCAGTCAAGAGGCCGCGGACAAAAGACTGGATAAAAAGGACAACCAGACAACCCTGATTATTAAATCTAAAAGCCAGACGTCAGGCCAGGCCCTAAAAGACAAGATTAAGGAGACTCTGGGAGAAAACTCCCAAAATATCCAAATAAAGGGCCTATACGCTGGGAAAAATAATAATTTGATCATTAAAACATCCACAAAAAGGGACTGCGACACACTGAAAACTAGGCTGGAAGCAGACAACACCCTACAAGACATAACAACTAGGATACCCATCCCAAGAAGGAAACCGATCATCGTCCACGGTATCCCGAGGGACACGAATCCTGACCGTTTGATCCAAGCCTTGTATGAAAAAATAGACGTCCCTATCACGAAGGAAGTGAAAACAAGAATTTTCACAGACAAAAAGGAGACCACGCACGCAGTGTGACCACGACGCAAGAACATCGAACCAGCTCCTGGAAGTCAGAAAGCATTGTATTCGCATTCGAGCATTGCTCGATTCGAATTTACAACATCATAGAAAGGTGTTTTAACTGCGAGGGCTTCGGCCACACGGCACACACGTGCAAGGAAGTAGCCTTATGCGGGAATTGTGCTGAGAAACACCCCACACGGCAGTGCATCAGCAACACCAAGACCTGTGTCAATTGCAAAATAAACAACCAGATATACGAAACTGAGTTCCCTACCAACCACACAGCATATGATAAAGGGTGCCCTAGCATCCAAAAACAAAACAACACAAGGAGCAAGCTGATAGACCAGCCCAGCAACAGAAAATCGAACCCATCCCGGCCCACTAGTCGAAACTCCTCATAAATGGACTCTACTCTTCTAAGACAATATGAAATTCATCCAACAAAATTTACATCACTGCAGGGCATCGACAGTTCTCCTCTCTAAGATTTTAGAAGATGAAGACACAGACGTGGCCCTCCTACAAGAGCCTTATACATCCAACAAAACATTACCAGGCTTTCCTGTTCACTGGCAGAAAATTCTGTCAGAAACTGGCAAAGCAGCCATAATCATTAGAAACCCAAACATCATACCAACTCTCATAGCAAACAATAATGACACGATTACCATTAGCGCCAAAATTTGGCTAAACGAGTAAGTCTTAATCTCAGCAACTTATGCCTCTCCAATCCAGTCAATAGAGAACAATCTGGATGATTTAACAAGCATCCTGCGTAACAACATTAGCAATATAATTATAGGTGGGGATTTTAACGCCCACAGCCTGATATGGGGTTAGAGACCCTCTCCGATCCCACTCACCGTGAGGTGTCGAGCATTTTGTACGGATCGGAGGGGAGGGGACCTCCACCACAGCAGGAAAGAGGCCATCGGGCCCCAATCGGTCCGGACCAGCATTTATTGTTTCAAATTAACTGTTTCATACATGGGGAAACAAGCCCATAAGAACTAAATAGTTCAGCTGTCCGGGGAAATAGGAATAAATGCAGTTTAAAAAAGAACAAAGAACAGAACTCAGGAACGAACAATAACATTAAATAAGCCAACATCGAGCGGTACGCAGTACCGTCGATGAGGGCAAATAACAATAAACTAGGAAAGAGCATGAAAATAATGAATTAATAATAATATAATTAAAAATCAATAGAATTATAAAAATTATAAAAATAAGAAAATAAGGGGAAAAAAATAGAATGACAAAATATAAACGATGTACTAAATAACAATAAAATAATAAATGACAATGATAGATGAAATGAAAGATATAAATATTAATGAAATAAATACCATGTAAATGAATGCAATAAATAACAAATGTATGAAGCATGAAGTGTATATAATTAAAAATAGAACGATTGTGTAAAACAGATGAAAATGATCACAATATAAAAGCGAAAACTAAAATGGGGCTAAACCTAGTTTTAAAACCCCCTACCTAAAAGCAGAGGGACCAAAGGGTAGCTCACGGGGTCATCCGGACTGGGGGGCAGAGGGGCAAACCACCATCCCCGCAGCCGCCAGCACGCAGGACTTAATTCGAGACAGCGACTGGCGATTGCCAATTACATTTTTTTAGCCACAATGGCTTATTCGCTACAGTCGGTCTAGTAATGTGAAATGCCTGCGTAACTGGACAGTCAAAGAGATAGTGGTCGGCGTCCCCCACCTTACCACAGTCACAGATATCATGATCTCGTAGTTTAAATCTATGAAGGTAAGCAGCGAAGGGGCCGTGTCCCGTCAAGAACCAGGTAAGGTGACGATTCACGATGAGGGTTTTAAAGTCAACCCCAGTAATAAAATCTTTTAGTCTTAGTCCTTTTTCTGAACTAAGGTAATGTAGCTGCCATTCCTGTCTCATATAATTTTTTCTTGTTTTCTTAGCATAGCTAATAGGCAGCGGGACTACCAACCGCTCACCGTGAATCGAGGCAAGTTTAGCGTTCTCATCAGCAAGCTCATTGCCTGCGAGTCCTGCATGAGCCCGGACCCAACTCAGGCCGAAAAGGTTAGTAGGATGGGATATTATATACTCTTTAATTTTAAACAGGTAATTAGATTTGTTTTAGCTTGATTTCAGGGCCTGAATTGCACTGAGACTGTCACTAAAAATATTTACAGTTTTGTTGTTGCACACGGACCAAACTATTGCCTGATAAATAGCCGACAACTCCGCTTGAAAAACGGAGATGTCGGCTGATATGGGGTTGTCAGGACGAGGACGAGAGGGGTAGACAACTCCTCGACTTCATCGCTGGTAACGGACTCACTTTGTGCAACACCCCAGGCGCAGCGCCAACCTTCAGGAGGGGTGACGTCAAGGGCTGGCCGGACATTACACTTACTGCGGGCGATATAGGCAGCCACTTTTCGAACTGGTCGGTCAAAGATCTAGGGGTGGAGAGCGATCACCTTTCGATCGCTTTTGATCTGGAGACCTCCATATCCATCCCCATTCGCAATAGGTTCAAAACAATATATGGCAACCACGCCAAATTTAAGAATTTAGTGAAGCAAAAAGCAGCTAATCTTGACTTCTCCGGTATAATAACCCAGAAGGACCTGGAAAGAAAGACGGAGCACATTATCACAATCATAAAGGGAGCAATGGCCGAAACTTTTAAAAGGAAAAATAAACCGAGGAAATCTAAAATTCCATGGTGGACTCCTGCCCTAAATACACAAAGGAAATTGGTGAGAGCACTAAGAAGACGATTCCAAGCTGAAACTGATGAAAGCATAAGGGAAGATAGAAAAGTAAAATTTCGAAGAGAGAAAGCCATTATGAAGAAAATGACCAACCAGGCAACCAACTCAAGCTTGGAAAATTTTTTGCACTAACACTAACTCTACATACGGAGCACCTTTCAAGATAGAAACGATCAAATTGATTAAACCTTCCATAATTCACTCAACACTCCGCGACACACCTTTCACCATGGAAACCAATCTTAATAATCTGCTTAAGAATATCTTTAAACCTGATCTCCCAGAGGAAGACACACAGGAACAACGTATAACCAGAACCCAACATCACATCAACCCAAAAAATTCAGCAACACCTCCATTCACTAAACACGAGTTTGAACACCTAATGAAGACAGCACCAAAGAAAAAGGCACCTGGGCCAGACGGCATAGATGGTACTATTCTTAGACTGCTCCTTGAAACTATTCCCAATAAGCTACTAGACCTCATGAATGCGTGCCAAAAGCTGGGTCATTTTCCAACCGCCTTCAAAAGGGGAGAGGTAATACTCTTTCCGAAGGAAGGCAAAGACCCAACCAGTACCGACTCGTATAGACCTATAAACTTACTGCCTATGCTGGGAAAATTTTTGGAGAGGCTGGTGTTGCTAAGGCTGCAAAAATTCTCCCACGATAATAAAATCCTGGAGCCTACACAATTCGGCTTTCGCTCCGGATTATCCACCGAACACGTCCTCAATGGTCTTATTAATAACATCAGAAACAACAGAAGGAACGGCCTCCACACTTGCATCATTTCCCTGGACATCCGGGGAGCCTTTGACTCCCTGTGGTGGCCATCTCTATTGAGAAATCTACATTGCAAGGGATTCCCCCAATCTCGTCAAACTTGTTCAGAGCTTCCTGAAGGACAAAGTTGTAGAGTTACATCAAGGGTCGATAGTGGCAACTCGCACCATCCAGAAGGGTTGCCCACAGGGGTCGTGCCTAGGTCCATTCCTATGGCTGGTTGTAGCTAATTCGCTACTGGAAATGGACTGGGGACTGCACTGCAAGGCCCAGGCCTTTGCTGACGACATCACCCTGACGGTGGTGGGGGCCTCGAGACGAAAACTAGAAAATGCAGCCACTGAAGCTCTGGACAGGGTTATCAACTGGTGTTCCAGTGAGAAACTATCACTTTCAACTCACAAAACCAAGGCCCTTGTCATAAGCAAGGGCAGGAGATTAGCAAGAAAACCCTTGATCCAGAACGGAAACTGGAAAATATCAGTGGTCAGAAACATGAAGCTGCTGGGGATCACACTCGATGAAAGTTTATCCTTCATTCCACATCTTGCAGAGCTCAGGACAAAGGCCATTGTCATGAGCAACAGAATGTCATCCATGCTGGGAAGAGATTGGGGGGTTAAACCGAGGTACCTCAAGATCTGGTATCAGGCGGTGGCAGTGCGGCAGATATGTTACGGGGCTAGTATCTGGGCCGCAAATTTAACAAGTAGAATTATACGGAAAACGGAAACGATCCATAGGTACTTCGCTCTACGCATCTGCAGAGCCTACAGGACTGCACCAACCAGTGCCCTGCTAGTGCTCTGTGGCATCGAACCATTACATCTGGTTGCCCACAGAGAGGGAGCCATCACGAGGCTTCTTCGATTTCGTGAGAACGTTTTTTGGGGCAACCTTCAAGGAGGCGGACTACGAGAGTGAGGTACAAATCTGGGAGGAAAATACCTGGGAAGAGGACTACTTCCAGATAGGAGCGGAAACTGCCACCCATACCGAACTGGAGGTATTCACCGACGGATCAAAAACAGAGGATGGAGTGGGAGCGGCATTTGTGGCCTATGTCAACAGCTTAGTTCACACCTGGGCTGCTACACTCCATCCCTCCAATTCGGTCTTCCAGGCTGAAAAAATTGCCTTACTCTTCGCCATAGACTGGGCCGCCCTTCAGCAAAACATCTGCCAAATTTCCACAGATAGCCTCTCAACCATTAAGACAATCCAACGGTTTCAGAATAAAGACAGAATTGTGGACAACATCAGGAATAAAATTAAACACAATACAGATCTAATAAAAATTAAATGGGTTAAGGCCCACACGGGCATCCAAGGTAATGAGAGGGTGGGCCAGTTAGCAAAAGCAGCAGCCACAGGCAAGTCATCATTTCAGCTCTCATTGAAGTTGCCAAAGAGCCATGCAAAAAGGAAGATGAGAGAACTGTCACTAAGAACCTGGCAGGAAAACTGGCAATCAGTTGAGACTGGGAGAAGGACATTTCAGTTCTTCCCGAAGGTCAACTCAAACAAACAACCATGTGGACCGTTCATGACTCCCTTCTTTACAGGCCATGGTCCCTTCCCCAGTTACCTGCATAGGTTCCACATAACCGAAAGCGACCAGTGCCTATGCGGGGAGATTGGCACCCCCGACCATTATGTCTTTGGGTGCCCGTTAACGTGTAGTAATCATGTACGGGCACCAATCCAAACAAATTATGGAGCCTGGGCCACGAATAGGGCAAAAAACAACACAGTGCTACATAAAATTAAGAAAATAATGCAATTTCTCACGGAAAACATTGACACTATTAAAAGGTAGTAAAGCACATAAACTAATGAGCCAGTGCATGTAACCCAATAGGGGCGAACAATCCATGAGTGATAGAAGTAAATGTGAACAATGCAGACACCGCATATAAGATTGTGCTAAGGAAAAATCGTAAATTATTGGGTTGTGCCTTTGTATACCTGTACTTGCTACTGGTTTATATTGTAAATATTTTTGTACAAAATAATCTAAAATTGAAATTTATGCAATTATGCTTTAAGGAATGAAGCCAAGACGTCTGGCCACGGTAGTGACTTCGGTCACAGTCGTGACTGTCGCCTCCCAATAGGTGAATTCAGACTATTTTCCCGTAGTTGACCTAGACACCGCTTAAACCTGACTCATGTTGGGAGGTAAGTGGTCACCTGCGGTGCCCATGCCCAAGACCGTCGTGTACAAAGGGGGTTGATGTACGTTAAATCTGGCGTGGTCTCAAATATCCTCACGTTGGTGTAGTGTGGAAGTTTGGAGAGTGGGATGCCAGCTCAGGTGCCTCGTCATCTTAACGTGGTACAAAATTATTTGGTATTGTTGGCGGATCTTTCGCTTTGGGATTGATCCCGGACCATCACCAATAGCCCGTTGTGTTGCTTCAGTGTGACGTTATTTAAAATACCTACCTACCTGCATACCCTATCCATATAATTATCCATTGTACCTCAAAGAGTTGTATTTATACAAAAATTTCTGATCGACACAAACTATACTTTTTACACACAAAAAATATCCGGGGAAGTGAAAGTTGGTTCGTTGGGTTTTATAGAGGAAGGTTCAGATATGGCCAAGCTGCACCAAACAACGTCAAGTAAATGCCATTACACACACAAAAGAAAGCTTTACTGACACCGAAGAGAGAAAATACACACAGGGAGGAATTGAAACGGAAAGTGAAGGAGTTTTGCAGGTAACCATACCAAGGTCCACCTTTTGATAAACAAAGTTACGATCGTTATAAGAAAATAAACATATTTTATTTTCCTCCCGAGAATTACAAATAATCGATACTTAACTACAGGAAATATAAAATGCCGTGAAAAGTGATAGTTTATTTCGGAGCTCCAAATGTATACACACAATATATGAATAATTAATCGAGTGTTTCCAAATATTCCCAGCTCGATTCCTTAATAAAACACACCCATATGTCCGTTAATATACCATCGATCCCCTTGCAGTCGATGGTAATTTTTTTGGCATTGGTCCAGTTTTAGATGAATAGTTCTAATAATTGCCATTTTGAAAGACCTGAATTTTCTCTTCCTAATAAGAGGCTGCATCTCACACTTCGCAAAAGATCTGTTTGCGACGAGTATGAGCGTATCGATTTTTCCTACCAAAAAAGGGGAAAAGGGATAAAACAGGCGACATCTGATTCGTCCTGAATCGTTCTCATTACACACTTAAATGATTCATTCATGCATAGTGGGCGAGACGCGTGGGGATGAAGCAATCATTAACAGCTCTGAAAGGCTAAAAGTCAGACCATTCGGGGACGAGGAGGTTTTATAATAATTTCGTATCACATGGCTGGACTAAAAGCCATAGGCGCGCTGCTTAATTCAACTGACGGATACGTATTCCAAATATGAAGACAGAAATTAATGTAATACAGTATTTATTAACCCTCCTGGTGGTTGTTTCGACGAGGTATCTCGTTATCAAAGAAACTGACTAGATCTTGATGGACGAGATTTCTCGTCATTAGAAGAAAATTGACCAGATCTTGATCTCATAAAATTGGCAATATCATGATGATGAGGTGTTTCGTCATTAGCAAAATTGGTCAGATCTTGTTTGATAGGATATCTCGTCGAAACCACTTGGAGAGTTAATTATTATTGTTATACGGGTGATTCTTATCTATATGGATATATATTTCACTAACTGAATTTTGATGGTAGTTCCGGATAACCTTCGTCAAGATGCTGTTGCTGCCTCCAGGTTGGAGACGGGACATAAACTGTCTAGTCAAACACCTGTGCAGAATTTTCAACAGTCCAAATTGTGTTCTGTGTGGAGGTAATGACGAAATGGACTCCACCCACTTTAGAGTCTGCCCAAAATTGTCAGGAGGCATTTTTCAAAGATATTGTCAGGCAAGAGACTTGCTTCAAAGCCTACAGACTGATTAACTGCTGTTTTTCAATCCAGTTTTGATGTTTGGTTCTTTTGTTTCGTGTTTCCATGTTTTTGTGCTGAGTGTTTACTATAGTGAATGAATATATTTAAAGTGATGCTGCTAAAAATAAAAAAAATTAGCTAACATATGTATATTATAATAAAAATAGACGTTATTTTTTATTATTACTTTATTGGCAAATGGCAACAAATGGAGACAAACAATATAAAATCACATATTCTCAAGTTATAGTTAATTAGAAGTTATTTTGACACATAATAATCTACAGTCATTAAGTATGATGCGTGTTCCTCGAATGTATTTATAAAATCATCACATGACGTTTTATATAAATTGGCTACTTTTGTTGAAATGAAAGTAAAATGCTTAAAAAATAACATAATTTCAAGAAAATGTTCACTAAAGAAAACTAGTTCTAAAAGCTTTAAAAGGCTTTAATTTTTGAAAACGCATCTTCTGGTTTCTCTTTGGAAATTGCGCGTTTGATAACGGTAAGTTACTTATAAGTCATTATCAAGAAACAGACTGGAAAACCTACCATCTTCTACAATCTTAATTATAGGAATTATTTCGAAAAATACGAACAGCGAAATCTGAAAACTTATCAAATCTATTCCAGAACTATCAACACAAAATGCGTAACTTAAATGTGAACTCGATTTATAATACACTGCACCCATGTACAACACCCATAGCTTACATCCGATCAATAATTCCAAAATAATAAGCAATAGAATATTCGGAAGTCTAAAGCTGTAGCAGAGACAAATAAATATTTACGTTTTACTGCTTACGATCGAGATGAAGACGGAATATTAATGAGAGTTTATATATTCAGAACATCGGTTTTGCTTTCATACTTTGAAGTTTTGGATGTAGAGAACTCTTGCTTAACTCCATTAGAGTCCAAACTAGGTAAACTCAACTCTAGGATTCAGCTCAACGCCTGTATTTGAACTCAAAGGAGTGTTTGAACTAGTATGTGGTGAGAGTTCTATATCGATAGCATTTCCCGCTTGTTTACTGTATGTATTCCGGAATTACAAATGAACCAAATGTGCCTTCCTCTACTATATCGACTGGCAATGAAGTGATATTTTTGCTATAAGGGTATTTCATCCCTTTTAATGATTTGAGTGCACATGCACTTTTGTATTTTTTAGTGTAAGTGTATGCACGTGAAGCGATCCTATAATTTAATTTTTACTACGCTCGTGCAACTGCTACTAGCATATTTGTAAGTGTTATATCTATTAAACACGTAAAAACTATACGTGTAGAAAAACGTATAGTTTAAAACGAACTAAAAACACGTAGAAAATATAATTATGCATGCGGAAACCATGACCTGAATGTATTTTTTAAATTACGCGCTCGCAAACTGAAAAAATTTGGAATTTGGAAGAATGAGAGACAGTAGAAAAGAAAGCTGATCGTTGTAATTTTGTATCGTCTTTAGTTTTCTTAATAAATGTTTAATTTTTTATTAAGTGTTCATCTCCATGTATGCAATCGTAAAGCTTATCTACAACTATTTAATGCAAGCAAACTGATATTTTAATCATCTAAAAAGTGAATAGAGTGAGATTTCATCTCCAAGCTATATTAGATCACCACTCAACTCCCCGATACAGAAAGTATACATTTTTATGTAGAAATTTGTTTTTGTTTACTTAATTTAAGTAATGCTTAGATGGTATATGGCCTAGGTTCGATTTAATTTTTGAAATTATGAATTGTATTATATTATGTTAAACTGCTGTGTAATAATATAATATCGATAGATAAAATATTTTCAATCTTTTTTGCGGGATCTCTTATCACCCATTCCCACATTCATCGCTATATTTTTGAAAAATAACCATTTAGTAGACATTTCGAAAAATTCTTTTCTCGAATGCTTATAAATGCAATGTCAAATTAAAGTAGTTTTATGCGTTTTCTGTAAAATTTCGTTTTAGGTGAGACTAGATTTGCGAGTTAAGGTAACACTAGGCACATTTTTGGAGTCATTTGGGAAATTCGATTAAGATTATATGTGCTAGAGAAGTATCGCTTTTAAAAAGTAGTTTGTTAGCTATTTGAGAAATGGCTGTTGTCCTCGTCGGGGTTAAGTTTAACCCTCCTGGTAGTTGTTTTGCGAGGTATCTTGTCATTAGTAAAACCTTAGAAAATCTTCATGAACGAGATATCTCTTCATTAGAAGAAATCTGATTTCGTTATCATCAAAAAGTTGCCAATATCTTGATGGTGACATATATCGTCATTACTAAAACTGATCAGATTTTGATGGACGAGATATCTCGTACCACTTAGAGGGTCAACCAACCCATCCATAAAAACCGTAAGAGTAAGATAAATAAGCTGTCGCGAATAAATTGATATCAGGCCCGCAGACCTAATACTCGTACCACTTAGAGGGTCAACCAACCCATCCATAAAAACCGTAAGAGTAAGATAAATAAGCTGTCGCGAATAAATTGATATCAGGCCCGCAGACCTAATACTCGTACCACTTAGAGGGTCAACCAACCCATCCATAAAAACCGTAAGAGTAAGATAAATAAGCTGTAGCGAATAAATTGATATCAGGCCCGCAGACCTAATACTCGTACCACTTAGAGGGTCAACCAACCCATCCATAAAAACCGTAAGATAAATAAGCTGTCGCGAATAAATTGATATCAGGCCCGCAGACCTAATACTCGTACCACTTAGAGGGTCAACCAACCCATCCATAAAAACCGTAAGAGTAAGATAAATAAGCTGTAGCGAATAAATTGATATCAGGCCCGCAGACCTAATACTCGTACCACTTAGAGGGTCAACCAACCCATCCATAAAAACCGTAAGATAAATAAGCTGTCGCGAATAAATTGATATCAGGCCCGCAGACCTAATACTCGTACCACTTAGAGGGTCAACCAACCCATCCATAAAAACCGTAAGAGTAAGATAAATAAGCTGTCGCGAATAAATTGATATCAGGCCCGCAGACCTAATACTCGTACCACTTAGAGGGTCAACCAACCCATCCATAAAAACCGTAAGAGTAAGATAAATAAGCTGTCGCGAATAAATTGATATCAGGCCCGCAGACCTAATACTCGTACCACTTAGAGAGTCAACCAACCCATCCATAAAAACCGTAAGAGTAAGATAAATAAGCTGTCGCGAATAAATTGATATCAGGCCCGCAGACCTAATACGGCCCTCCCGACTGGTTTAACCGGCCATTCGTATAGGACCCAGTCAGATGCGGCCTTCCTGACAGGTTTATCAAGCCCGCAGTCCAGATACGGTCCTTCGAATACGTTTATCCGGCTCGAAGACCTGATACGGATACTAGATATCCCTAGAAACACATGAAAAATAATATTTAAAAAGTAGCAAAGCGGAGCCTAACGTTACCTTGCAAATAGCTATTTTGAAATGTGCAGGATCAGATTTATATGTATTCTTGTTTTTTCTACCTTTTCAACAGCAAATTACAAAACTGCCAGATATGGAAGAAATTCAACATTTGAAGTTAATCTTTCAATCAGTAAGTAGTAAAGAAAATCGGAATTGAGTTTGAAAGGGAGAAAGCGAAAAGAAATATCATTCTTTGAAAATTAAATTAAGTTTCAGGTGGTTCTTGAAAAATTACATTTTATCTTTAAACAAAGGCCAACGCAAAATTAAATCCGACTTTCTAAGCTTTAGGCGGAAATGTATTAAATTCTTTGAAGTCTTAATAGAATTTGTAACATTTCTCTCTTATAAGCTCAAAATTTATTTTGGAAACTAACAGGAATATAGTTAAACTTTGGTACTAAAAATGTAAAATTTCAAATCTAGATTCGTTTTTATATAAATGCTTTAACAGAAATAAAAAAAATTGTTTTGTGCCTAAAGTTGCTTACATTTTATTTTTTCCCTTAACTTTGTTATGAAATTGAAGAAATAGGCTTGACTTGAATATTTAATAAAAGTTATTTTATAAAATTTAAGAGTTCTGTGCTTAAGCTTGTTTAAAATACTGAAAAGTTTTAAATTAGAAATTTAATTTAATTTAGTGCAGAAACATTTTATGAATAATTCTAAATTTGAGTTCTATTTGAAATAATAATATAATTGTTTGAGTAAAATTAATAAAATATTTTGTGAAAATGTTTAATTTCAGAATGTTTGGGTTAGTCTAAACTAAATATTTTATTGAATTTCGTGTATATAATCTAATGAAATTTGTTTATTAAATTCTTGTTTATTAATTATTTTCAAAGCAATTTATCCCTAGATTGATGTTCAGTTTATTTGTATTACAGCGTATACAAATGATTACGGTACATAGAAAAGTCATTACATTTATCAGATGTAAGAAAAGAAATATAAATAGATACCTTGAATCGAAATAAAATCAATTAAAATAGGGATGTGACCTTACATTTCCTTCATTAAATTCCTTATCAATAACTGTCAAAGTATGTTGCAAACAACTACGCAGCTCATAAATATAAAAAGGAAAAGCACGAATACTTACAAAATCTGAATGTCATGAAAAGGAGCACAAAAATAGGATGTGAGAGCAATAAAAATTTAAAATTGTTTCTTATATATATAAATAGTAATTCACATTTTTTTGTACCCGTTTTGTGGATAGTATAGCCAGGATTATTTTAAATACCACATATAAAAAGATCCTTTACTATCAGCTTATACTAAAATAACGAATTCCAATACTGAAAAAGGGGCACAGTGAAATCTATTTCTAGTATATCATGAGAGCGATTAAGTTTGGTTTCGCCTAGTTCAGTCCTAGGTAGATCATATTCTTGGATCGTCATCTGACCGTGGTTCAAAATTACGTGGTGTTGTCCTCGGATCTTTCCCTTTGGGATTGATCCCGGACCGTCACCAATAGCCCATTGTGTAGCTCCAGTGTGACGTTAATTGAAATACCCCCCCCACCCATATTCTTGGTAACGTTATTAAATAAAGCAGGATCCATAGAAATTAGAGCCGCGGTGGCCCAGTTGGTAGAGTAATGGATTAGCAACCGGAGGGTTGTGAGTTTGAAACTCGATCCAACCAAAGACAATCGTGTACGTGAGGGCTGGTGCACGTTAACTCTGTCGTGGTCTCAAATGTCCTCACGTTGGCGTGGTGTGGAAATTTGAAGAGTGGAGTGTCAACTCAGGTGATGACCTCGCCATCTGATCGTGGTTCAAAATTACGGTGTTGTCCTCGGATCTTTCCCTTCGGAAATTATCATAGACCGTCACCAACATCCCGTTGTGTTGCTCCAGTGGACTTAAATTCAACTACTTACCTACCTACACAGAAATTAATAAAATGAACTCTCCATTGAGGATTTGATAATTCAAAACTGCGCAATCTTGAAACCATCATGACCGACCGAAAAACTAATCTCAAGTGAACTATCTTGGTGATAATGGATCACATTGGTCCACATTATAGTATAATGGATGGTAGTCCGTATAATACTCAAAACCATAATGTATAGCAATAATCGCTGATCAGTTCCCTGCAATTGCTGAATTATACCGGCTATTGTGAACCGATCTTTATCCTCATTAGTAGACACAACACTGAATTAGGAGAATAGTCGGATTTTCTACATCGATTCATCAACTATTCAGTTCATATGACCACGCAGCCGAATGCGTTAATGAGTGCTAATATGTCCATAACAGGATGCGAGTTCTCGTAATATCCTGCTTCGTACCCTTCGAGAACGTGTCTATTCCGACAATATTGTTATGGGGAATGGAACTTAGACTCCCTGAAACGAACCGAATTAAGTATTTTCGGAATTTCGGCGAATGATGTAGATACTCAAAATCGGTTGTAGAGGCTTAGTTATTGAATTCATATCAGCCGGCTCTTGAGATACAGTTTCAGAAAGCTGAAATGATTATGACAGGGATTTTCAAACTCTGACATCTCATGGCACACATGAACTAATTACTAAAATCCTGCTACACAACAAAAAATATATTATATTTTTTGCCGATCTGGGCGAAAAAATATGTATAATTTTGAATGATTTACAAAAAATAAATAAATAATAATTTGTCCACCTTTTGTCTCCGAAGGGGTTTTAGAAACAATTTATTTATGGTATTTTGTATTATTATTTTTACCCTGAAACGAACTGAATTAGATTTTCGGAATTTCGGCGAATGATAAAGATGCCAAGAATCGGCCGAAGAGGCTTAGCTATTGAATATGTATAAACAGGCTATATTGAAAAACAGTGTCGGAAAGATGAAATGGTTATCGCAGCAATTTTCAATCTCATGGTGCACATAAACTAATTGCTAAAATTCTGCGGCGCACCAAAAATATATTATATATTTTACCGATATAGCGAAAAAATAGGAATAATTTTGAATGATTCACAAAAAAATAATAATTTGACCAACTTTTTTGCTTCGTGGAGGTTTTTAGGAACAATCTTTAAAACATTATTTACGGTACTTTGCAACTATTGTTTGTGCCCTGAATGAAACCTCTATTAAAGGTTTTCGGATTTTCGGCGAATGAACTGAAAATCGGTAGTAGAGGCTTCGTTATTGAACATGTATCAACCGCTATTGAGATAGTTTCGGAAAGCTGAAATGGGCATCCCAGCAATCTCAAGGCACACATCTCATTGATTTTTGCATTTTTGTTTAACATTTCTACATTTTACTAATATTTAGTGTTATATATTATGGATTACGTTAAATTTTAAATAATTTTTGCAAAGCTTTTAATAATTATTTGATTGAGTCGATGACAGTCTAAAATAGAAAGACAGCTTTTATGAGGTAAAATTTTAAATCGTAATTTCAACTATATCATTATAAAATTCATGAAAGTAGAAAGAAAAGTGTAGGTGGACGAATACATTTGTGAACCACTGTATAGATTCGAGTTTCAGCGTTTTCCCTCTCATAGTACACAAACTAATTGCTAAAATTATGCGGCGCACCAAAAAATAGATTAGTATATTTTTTGGCCCAATCTAACGAGAAAATAGTAATAATTTTGAATGATTTACAATAAAAAATAATTTGCCTAATTCATTATTTAGTTCTAATTTTTATTTTTGCTCCGAAGGGGTTTCTTAAAAATCCTTTCAAACAATTTATTTATTGTAGGTTGGTAATTGAATTAGCATCACACTGGAGTAACAAAATAGGCTATTGGAGAGGGACCGGGATAATCCCGAAGAGAAAGATCTGAGAACAACACTTCATAATTTTGAACAATTTCCATTGTGATGAAATGAAGGAGTGCTGTTTGCTATGACCTTTTATCAAAAATAAGAATAAACACCAGTAAATGTAAACGAAATACTGTTATATTTTTGGGAAATTTTTTTTTATTTAGAGGTATAAAATCTCAATTTATGTGAATTTGGTAATATATTAATTTTAAATGTATTGAAATAAGATATGAAAGTGAGTAACGACATTGTGTGACCAATAGATGAAAGCAATTAAGTAAGTTTAGCCCAGATGCTATGCGCAGGGGTCTGCTACTTTAAAATATAAACTAAAAAGACCGGAATTACTCCCGATGAAATTTTAAAACAGCCGAGAAAAATATAACCAAACAGGTCGATACGAGGAACGGGAAGTCAGAGCATTAAGCGAAAAGGCGGAATTTTAACACAGATTTTTCGAAAAAGCGAACGATAAACGTCAAACCCGGTTCTGGAGCCAAGCCATCAACCAACTGTAACTATCTCAAACTCGCGGAAACGGTGAATGGGTTTCGAAAAACAGTTCTGCATTCAGTTTCGGATGTTGCGGAAAGATAGAAAGAGAATGAAACATTGCACGTCATTAATCTTCCCCTCGCTTTTATCCCCGTGTGACTGACAAAATTTATGATAAGGAAACAGTTTAATGATTTTTCGACTGTGTTGAATTGGAGTAAATGGTTTCGAATGAAAAAATCATGTTTTGGATTTTGAATGGTTTTTCTTAATTTCTATTTCTTTCATCTATTTCAGTTTGAAAGAATCTTATGACCGTAACTTAAATGATCTTTAAACTAAGAAAAGGAAATGTCCCATTAATTTCTGGATTTTTAATGATTTTTTCGACTGTGTTGAACTTGAGTAAATGGTTTAGAATGAAAAAAATTATCATGTTTTAGATTGAATGGTTTTTCTTGATTTCTATTTCTTTCTTCTATTTGAGTTTGAAAGCATATTGTGATCGTAACTTAAATGATCTTTAAACCAAGAAAGAGATGCCCCATTATTTTATGGATTTTTAATGATTTATCGACTGTTGAATTTCAGTGATTTCGAATGAAAAAAAAAAAAGAATCAGGTTTGGGATTGAATGGTTTTTCATAATTTCTATTTTTTTCATCTATTTGAGTTTGAAAGAATCTTGAGATCGTAACTTAAATGATATTTAAGCCAAGAAAAGGAAATGTCCCATTAATTTCTGGATTTTTAATGATTCGACTGTGAACTGTCGGAATCATTAAAAATCGGAGTCGGAACCACAGTCGGAAAATTAAAATCTTCCGATTTTAATTTTCCAACTGTGTTGAATTTGAGTAAATTGTTCAGAATGAAAAAAGGAATTGAATGGTTGGTTGAATGGTTTTTCTTATCTTATTTTTCTTCATTCTATTTGAATTTGAATGCATAGTGTGATCACAACTTAAATGATCTTGCAACCATATGCTATGTAATGCCAAAAAGAGGCTGCACCATAATTTTCACCTCGATTCAGTAATTCAAATAATAGATTCAGATAATAAATCTATACCCTGGTAGAAAAGGGCCAATTATAAGCTGTATTAAAAACTAAAAACACAAAAATTACTTAATCCGGTGTCATCAAAAACTTGCAAAATGGATATTGTAACTTTTTCTACAGAGGTACAAAAAATAAAAGTGTACTATATTACAATTCCTTGATAAATTAATTTGTGCCATTTGTTTTTGATCATTGAGTTCAATTACTTTACATTTTATGTATTATATCAAGCAGAAGCCATTGGTGCCCATAATAAAAAGAGATTCCGTATAGAAAGTAACGACTAAAATACGAAAGTGAAAATTACATGATAAAAATTCATTCCTCAAAAATGGAATGATACTTTTTTATGATGGTATTGAAATCGCGTAGTAACTTTCGACCAATTTGTCTACTTGAATTTATAAACGGGGAGGGGGTCAAAATCTGCAGAACAGTAACCATACTATACAATTCGTGAATCAACTCGAAAAAATGTCCATTTTTCGATTAGACACGTTATTCCGGAGATATTCGCGTAAAAAATTTATAACATTTCGTCATTTTCGGAACTCGAAATTAACCCTAAAGACACACTAGCTTTTTGACGTCCCTGGAATTGTAGATACCGGAGTCAATCGAGACTCTAACGAAAGTGACGCATCGGATGAAAATGCAAATCTGAATGTGTGCGTTAAGCTATCAGTTGTAAAATCGCATGTGTGCATTTTCAGAATTTCACGTCCAATTGAAAAACGTGCATTATGAC
This sequence comes from Meta bourneti, assembly GCA_933210815.1. Classification (NCBI taxonomy): domain Eukaryota; kingdom Metazoa; phylum Arthropoda; class Arachnida; order Araneae; family Tetragnathidae; genus Meta; species Meta bourneti. The sequence continues at coordinate 29,864,872 of OW119923.1, read as the reverse complement.
GTGAATAAAATCAGAACAGTACCGGGGCGTGCATGTATGAAAATTTAGCGTTACAAAAAAGAGTTATAACTGTTTCGTCTTATGATTTCAGAACTATAAAAACATCCAGAAGATAGATATAGCGTCGTGTAGACAAAGGATGTCCATACCTGATATGACCTTCGGATTGAGTGCGCAGTCACACTGGACGTGGAGCTGGAGTCCGCAATATGTCAAAATTCTACGGTGCTGGGTGAGCTTTGAGCCTGTGTACCTTTGAATTGTATGGAGTGAAGACTACGTAAGTGATGTTATTCGAAAGCTTACACTAGAATTAATATTGGACAACAACAATATCTCAACACCAATTAATATCAAACTACACTTGAATCATTTAAACTGTAAATTAATTGTTGAATATTCACAATAAACAATTGTTTAAACTTCCTATGTCTGCTTAATTTCTTCCAAAATCCAACATCAGGTCCGAGTATTCACGTCAAAATTACGGTTTGAGTCCTCGACACAACCTACCAATTGTTTAGGTTGGTTTTTATCAAGAAATTGCATGGTACTATTCCAAACTTCTTATTGTCGGGTATTGATAGTGTATTTGATGACGATGTAAATGTTGAAATTCATTAGCTTCAAATTCATTTCTTCAGGAAATAGAAGTACGTTGTAAGACCGGTTATACATAAACAAGAATTCCAAACTTCTTAATGATGAAGTGTAACCGAATTAAACAGCTTATAAAATGTTACTTTGGGATTCGGTTGTTAAATAAGTATTTTAGAGAGAGTTTTGGACATGTGATTATATATATATATATATAGTTTTATTTAATTTCGTGAATGTTTCAGAATTGGTCACGCTTATATTATGGTTACTAGTTTTCTGTAAAAGTTAGAATTTTTAGTAAGTGTGCATACAATTAACGGAAAAGAAGAAAACAAATTTTAAAAACTTGATATACTTTTAATCATATGAGAGGTATTTTCTATCAAGCTAAATATAGGTGGCGATAGTGTTTCTGTGACGAAACGTGTTTCCAGTTCACATATTCTGAATTTGACGTCACTGTTTTTCGAATACAATTTCAGCACTCCGGCAATACAAATTCCGAATTGAAGCATGATAGTTGATTGGTCAACACCAATTAGATTAAATGCCAAACGCTACCGAAACGGCGATGAACTACATTTTAAGGTAACCCAATCTGTATCATGCAATAGCATTTGGATAGCAGGAGCAAAATCTTTGCAGATAATCTGGTATATTTACACCGAAAATACCTCTCACTAGACTAAACCCAAAATATTACTTAGTTTTTCAAATATAATTTCCCGTTCATAATATAATAAAGGCATATAAAATTATAGATCAAAGGAATCCAGTACAAAAATGAGAGAAGGTATCAGAGAAACAGACTAAGATGGAGTAAAATTAACATGTAGAAAATGAAACATACATTAACATAATCATGTGTTTGGCAAGTCACAGACTGTGAAGTCGTATTTCTCTTCCGAAAATGTAACTTTAGGAGCAGTTCCAGATTTTAACGGAAGAATGAATTCAGGGAATGGGGATCCATTGAATGCGAAGCAGTAAATTACCAAACACATTGTTCCACATATTAACCACTTAAAGTGCTCCTGCTATAAGATTTTAAATATCTCGACTGGAATGTCATTCCACTGTGTTGAGTAGCAATAAGAGCCCATAATGCATAGGCGAAGTGCATGGAATTTATTCAGCAGAATAGATTTTGCCGAGGAAAGGGCCCTGGCACATTCCTTTTTACTTTCGGTCGGTAGTTTGCATTTATATTGCATCAGAAGCGAACAGCAGGAGTTCCCGATTCCGCTGTTAAAATCTAAGTGCAGGAAAGCGAAAAGATTGTGATGATAGACATGTAAAATTTTGGATAGAAGACTGGAAGTTAAGAATCCGTACCGGAATGCAATATCCGGGATGGATTGCATACTTTATCATTGTTTATTTTAAAGTGCATTCAAGAACTCAATTCCGTCCTGCATCACCCACGAGTTAAAGGATGATATTATGCAGAAGGTATAAGATCTCCACCACGTGATATCCATAGAGGGAATATAAAAGTAGAGTGAGCAAGGGTAACGTTTTTATGTGCCCGGGATCATGTGATCCAAACTAGTAGTAACGTGACCCTTAGACTACTTTCCTTAGCTGGGTGGAAACGAACATTCATAATCTGATTGGTCTGCACATTCAAAAGTCACATTGAAATGCGCATTCAAACACCTACCCTGTCATTAGATGTTACATTGCCAAAAGAGGCGATGAGATGCCAAATCGGTCAACCAAGTCAATTTTCATAGAGCAGTCATGTGACTGCTAGTCAACATGTTGCGCACACTTTTTGAAGCTCCTCTCAATAGCAATGCTCAGTCTATTTCATCTCATGTCTATGGTAATATCAGACTAACTTAACAAAAGGGTTATTGGAATACGCTTGAATACATGAATAAAATAGATTACCTTTAAACATCTATATATATAATTCTCTTGCGTGGCGACAAAAAGGGGTCGAATTTCTAAATCTCCAATGGCAACAACTGCATTTGCACGTTTAGTGATCGTTTGCGCTTAGCGCGGATGTCACGTGATGGTGCGATCGGATGATTTGAAATGTAATATCTTATTTTATATCTTAACTTATTTTTGTTACGTTTGCGTTGGATTTCAAGTAAAAGTTTATCAGTTATCAGTTGTTAATTAGGAAATCATTATTATCAGTTGGAAATTAGGAAATCATTATTATTAGTTAGAAATTAGGAAAAATAATGAATTCAAGTCGGGCTGTCGAATATTTTATCTGAAATAAACTTAGTCAAACTGAACGGAGCCAGGAAAAGTTCAGGAATCCAGTTTAAGAAGATCAATTCGAAACGAAGCCGATAATCGCCGTCGCGTAAGTCGTGTATATATTCGAAACGATGTTGAAAATAACTGTGGAACTATGTGCGAACAGTGCGATTTTTGTGGGCCTCTTTATTGGAATAAACAGCTAAATACTGCCAATAATTATACCAAATGTTGCCATGATGGAAAGGTTCAGCTACCGGCATGATCTGATGCACCGGAGCTATTAAAAGTATTGCTAACTGAAAATTCCCCAGATGTTAAAAATTATCGCCAGCGAATTCGTGAATACAACTCTGCATTAGCATTTGCTTCGATGGGAGCACAAATTAAGCCACCACGTGGAACTAGACCATATTGTTACCATTTACATGGTCATATGTACCACAAAGATTCCCCCTCTATGCAAATGACCAACATAAAGAAGGATACGGGCAGCTTTATATATTCGACTCCAGTGAGGCAACAGAGGAAGAGGAAATTAGAACTTTTAGAAGATAATTTGCAAGCATGGAGTATTTGGAACTGTTTTGGCCTATATTTATGTTATTGAGTACCAAAAGCGAGGTTTGCCTCATGCCCACATTCTTCTGACATTAGATTCAGAAAAAAATTCGCACAAAAGATATTGACAAGTTTGGGAGTGCAGAACTTCCAGATCCTAGCACTGATCTTAGATTTCCAAATTGTGACAAAATGCATGGTACATGGCCCATGTGGAACTATAAATATATCTTCTCCATGCATGAAAGATGGACAGTGCTGCAAAAGTTTTCCCAAACAATTCAAGGATGATACCGAGGAAAATGTTAATGGATACCCTATTTATCGCAGAAGAGCCACTAAACCTGTCCAAGTAGGGAAATATTCCATCGATAATAGATGGGTTGTCCCATATAATCCTTGATTGCTTAAAACTTTTAATGCACATATTAATGTTGAAGTTTGCGCTTTAGTTAAAAGTATTAAATACTTATATAAATATGCATACAAAGGACATGATGCAGCCTCGGTAAAAATACAAAAGAAGGTGCTCTTGATCATGATGAAATTTTAAGTTCTGTTGAAGGTAGGTATGTAAGGTGCACCTGAAGCCATGTGGCGTTTAAATGAATTCAGTTTGTCAGATAAATCCCACACTGTAGTGCGCTTAGCTGTGCATTTACCAGAGCAACAGCTGATTGTGTACCAAGACGGTCAAGAAGTGCAAGCAATTGAAAGCTGCTTTAAGAAAAACAACACTCACATCATGGTTTGAACTGAAAAAAATGATCCTGAAACTCACATTTCTTACTCAGATATTCCACAATATTCTGTGTTTGATTAGAGTAGCACAAATTGGAAGAGGCGACAACGTGGTGGACAAAAAGTTATTGGAAGATTGCCAGTAGTTAGTATACAGGATACTGAGAGGTACTATTTTCGGATGCTACTATTGCGTAAGTCAGGAGCAGTCAGTTTTGAAGATATTTTGACGGTAAATGGATTGAGATGCATTACATTTCAACAAGCATGTCAGAAGTATGAACTTCTTCGGGGTGACCAGCAGTGGCATGATGCTTTGAGTGAAGCCGCTCAATTTCAATCTCCGAGACAGTTGCGCATGCTGTTCGCAATGATTTGTGGCTTTGGAAAAGTGGAGGATGTTCCTGATCTATGGGTGCAACATCAAGTTTCACTTTGTTAGGACTTTGTGCATCGTTATTTTGAAGAGACTGGACCGCACTATGCACTTGCCGATATTGAGGAACTGCTTACATCCTACAATTTAAGTCCCCAAAAACTGCATCTACCAACTGTAGATTTGCCTGGAAATGTTTTGAGAAAAGCGAACTTTGATGGTGTGGAGGAGCAGACTAAAGCTAACAGTTATACTGCAAAGTTAAATACTGAACAGCGGAATATTGTTGAAATCATATTAAGTGCAGTGTATAACAACTCTCCAGATACACCCGTCTTATTTTTTAGATGGTCCTGCCGGAACTGGAAAAACTTTCTTTTATTCAACATTGATTCACACAGTACGTGGTAGAGGTGATGATGTTATTCCTGGTGCATCTACAGGTATTGCTGCAACTCTATTAATAGGGGGAAGAACCAACTCATTCTGTTTTTAAAATTCCAATTGATTTAAATGCAACATCTACTTGTAATTTGAAGCCAAATACAAAGGAAGCAGACATGTTGCTGAAAACCAAGTTAATTGTGCGGGATGAAACACCCATGACACATGTCCATGCTTTCTTAGCTGTTGACAGACTTTTACAAGATCTCACAAAGTGTAAAGAACCTTTTGGGGGCAAAGTCGTGCTATTGGGTGGAGATTTTCCCCAAGTTCTTCCTGTTATTTTAAGAGGTTCAAGAACATTGACTGTTGCCAGCTCCTTAAAAAACACTATCTTTAGTTGAAATTCCATAAGTTATATCTGACAAAAAATATGCGTTCCCTTGAATCTGAAAGGGATTTTGGTACTTGGTTGTTGTACATTGGAGAGAAAAAAGTGGCTGAACGATTAAGTTACCTTTGCAATGCTACCCTTCAATACAATACCCTATACAGCAATTGTACAATGACAGATTTTTCCAGTGAGATAGATTTTCCATAGATTTTTCCACAGGAGCTTAAAGGTCGAGCCATCCTTATTGTTACCAATGAGCGATCCATGGAAATCAACAATAAAGTGCTGGAATGTATGCCGGGAAATGAAACTGTTTACAAAGCGTTGATATGGTCATCAATGAAGATCCTCAAGATCATTGACATTTCCTGAAGAATTTTTAAATTCTTCGACACCAACAGGTATACCTCCGAGTTAAAGTTGAAAACGGGTTGCATTATAATGCTGTTGAGAAATTTAGCTCCCTCTGAAGTATTATGCAATGACACACGTCTAATTATCACAAAATTGCAGCAAAACATTATTCAGGCAAAATCCATTGATGGTACAGAGACATTTCTCATTACTCGAATCCCTTTGATTCCATCTCAGACTAACATGCCTTTCAAATTTAAACGTATGCAATTTCCCATTCGTTTAAACTTTTCCATGACAATTAATAGGTCGCAAGGCCAAATTTTTGAAAAGATATGTTTGGTGCTCAATGGACCTGATTTTAGTCATGGAAATTCTATTTTGGTTTATCAAGAGCACGATCTTTTGAATCAGTTTCTGTAGTAGCTCCCAAATGTGAAATATTTAATTGTGTTTATGAAGTTTTCTGTGATTGATTGACACAGGTGTAATTTTTACTATTTTTTTAATTATGCATATACATGCTTTAAGACAATTCCTTTTTTTATGTTATCAGCAATCCATGTCTTGTCCAGATACATTAGAGGTTGAAAATGTAGAAGTTTCCTGAAATTAGGGAGTTGGTTATCCATACTTATTGTATGAATTTGTGTTAAAAATTTTAAACTGGTTTGCATGGTAATTTATTGAAATTTGAATATCTTAGACAATTTATTTTTCATGCTGCATATTTATATTGTCAAGAATCTGCCACAAACAGAAAAACTACTCACTTACTAGACTAAAATGGTTTAGTACATGGTGAGCGAGCGAAGCGAGCTTGGATCGCAGAGCTATCCGAGAGGAACTGCGTTAGCAGTTCCTGGGGGTTGGCGAGCGAAAGCGAGCAGGGGGCTGGAGCCCCCTAGTATTTTTAATTTATATTAGAGCATGCAGAAATATATAAATGCAAGTACTACTGAAATCTAATAATGTGATATAGGCATGCAAGCATTAAATTAATCCAATTCATAAGTGAATGCTGCTTTGTGATTCAGTTGCTTTTGTCTATTTACCTCTAGACTCATTTTAAATATACCCCCTCCACCACAAATATTTATTTAGTATAAAGACCTACAATTTTATATCATATGCAAATCCAAGAACATGTATACTATTGACCTCGATTATAGAAAGTCGTGTCTGAATTACAAATGGTAAGGTACAGCTTTTGAAATAGGTCGATTTAAAATGATTTGTTTCTAATTAGTGATGGAATTGAGTTGAGTGTAGAATTTTGAAATAATTAAATAATTATTGATTTTTAAATGATTTGGGTTTGAAGTTGTGATGGGATTAAGCTGATTGTAGATTTCATCCCATTTCAAAATTATTACTTAATCGTACATAGGTTATACAAAAAATGTTCAATAGTCATGTTTGAACATTTCCCCACACATTGTTCCACATATTAACCACTTGAACTGGTCGTCTCTATGTGTTACTATTTTAAGTCACCTTGTTTAACTTCCTTAGCTTGTTTAAAATCATATTGGCATTAAATGCTATATCTATTATTCAAATTGTCTGCGGAAATTAATACCGGTTATATTATACAACAGATGGAATAAAATATTATTTCTTAAGTTTTTGTTTGAAAATTTACCCTTTTAGTTAAAAGTAGTTAATTTCTATTTTGTTACAAATTTTGACATCATCCATAATGCCCTAAAACTTTTAATACAATTTTTATCATTTATGTTCTCAATAAATATACAGGAACATGAAATTTCTTAGTCTATTTGCCAAAGAAGCTATTTTTGCTTTGTAAAATTCAGTGAGTATTTTTAGTAAGTATTTTGAATATTTGGAAAAATTATTTTAAATTTTAGCGAGAGGAATTGCTGATTTGTAGAGTTCATATTACTCAAAAACTTTTTTGAATAAGTCCTCATTTTATTCTCAAATTCATTAACGGATTTTAAAGTAGAGTATACTGAAAATGAATTTTTCGAATTACAGTTATACACACATCCAAAAATTAGGGGTAATTTAAACTGAGACGAATCCCGCTTCAGGTACCTACACCGAAGTATCTCAAATGAAAAATAAGTATTCCACAAACTATATGGAATTGAATAAAAATACCCACATGCCTCGCGTGTTGCCATAGGGAAGTAAAAAAATGAACTTAAAAATGCTTCCGTTAACACATCGTAGGTTTTAGTTATTACGAAAACGCACTTGTCCTGTTGAAAGCAACCCAATTGAGAATGTGGTGACCTTTGACCTTAATGCAGGATTCACAACGCGCAGACATGCTTTTCACAAGGCTGTCCAAGAATTCCTGAGGGAGAGTCTCATTCGCACACTAGTAAGCGTGTTTGCTACTGTGCGATCATTGGTGGTATTGCGTAGGCTGTTATGCGATTTCCTAGATCATGCTCTGTTGGATTGAGATCAGGTAACCTTGCTTGACCCGAACTCAGAATTATCCATAATCTTTGGACGCGTGTATTTCACACTCATCAGCTTGGGTTTAGTAATTTCAGCATTATCATTAATTTTTTTTATCGTTCTAATTTTACGAAGAAATAAAAGCCAAAATATACGAAAATCGTTTTTTTTCTGAATCCCCTTATTACTATCCTGTCGCCCCAAAACAAAACGAACACCAGTTCTGGAAGAGCAACAAAAGCCACCCACACAAAAGACATCCAATTAGGGGCAGCTTAATAACAAAAAAGGAGCATCTTAAAAAATTCAATTGTTCAGCGACTCTCCAAATTGGACGTCCGCTTCCAGAAAGACGGCGAGCTAACGACAACCATTCTCCAATAGATCGCAATCAAATTACGGATTCGAAAGAGCACGAGAGCCGAATAATTACGCGCCCGCGATTACTCGGAGCGGATATTAATCACGCTGTAAAATAATTATTTATTAAATTGCCATCAGGAGCCATACTTAATGCGAAACCGACAGTCTCCGAACGGGGGATTAGGTGAGGGAGAAAGCTTCGGCTTGGGGTGATTTAATTTTGTGAATTTCCTGCAGCCTGGAATCGTCTTTTGAATGTGATTGAGAACGTACGTTGATCTCTGAAGTTATTTGCTTGGGGATTAGAGCCTTCAGTGGGGTGTTTGGTGATTCGAGTCTGTTCTAATTAGAGCGGGGTGGTTGTTTATTTCCCACATTCGCACTGCCCTGATGTTTAGGAATCGATCATAGTTATTTTTTATAACATTGCTATATATCAGGGATGACAGACTTGTTAAGACAAATACGTTCACATAGATTCACTGTGACCTATGGGAGGGTCGCCAAAAATCATGAAAGTTATCTATCATACATTATTTTATTCATAACTATCATATATTGTTACGAAGATAATGAAAAGTTAATGAAGAATCTAATTTGATGCGTGACATTGCATTGGTTTCACATTTGTTTTGATATTTGTTTCGATTTTTGTAGTAGCCAAGCTCAAAATCGATTCTAAATTTTCATTCGCGAAGTGGTTCCTAATTTTCGATTTGCTTATTTTCATGACTGAAAAAGTTTGTTCCCAGATATATGTGCCACTCCTGGTGCCGCAGCTATTTTGTTGTGCGCATGTGCAATTTTTAAAAATTACCTATCGTGTGACTTGTCCAAGTTAAAATAACACTTAGTACGGCGGCCACCAGTAAATCAACAGAGGGTCACATGTGGCCCGCGGGCCGTGGTTTGCGCAGCCCCGAGTGTGGCTTCCAGGAGAAGGCAGTTGATCTTGGGTTTCTTGAGTTTTGAATAGGTGTGAAAGCAAGATAGGATGTGGATGTTTCCCCCTACCCGTTGTGACGTACACAGTGAAAAAACAGCTTGTAAAAAATCTTGTTTAGTGATAGTTTTATACAGAGAGGTTCGCTTTTTCGTTGTCAAGATGATGTTGTTTTCGACTTTTCAAGTCGTTCTTAAGATTAATTTAATTTAGTCGATATTTACAGCTTAGTGCTGAACCTTTGTAGAATCGACTTTCACCCCACATGTTTCATTAGTTTCAAATGTTTATTGATTTCTATTAACGCTGGAAGGAGACTCTGTGGTTGACACTTATGGGCAGTTGGTTCACGAATTAAAATACTGTGAGCATGGAAAGTCCTCAACAAGTCTATGTTCGGCTTACAAGTCCTCTTCGTCCCGTCCGTGAAACGGTCAAGGCCACTGCCCTACCTAGAGCATTGGAAGATGTCGCACTGTTATCAATGCTATAGCTTTAGTCAGCTAACGATAAAATTAGAAGCAGAATTCGCTCTATAAACGATAGGATCCGTTGTTGAAAGGATCCGTTACCACCAATCCCCTAATTAACTCGCTCGTTTGCATAGTGTGGAAGTTTGAAAAGTAGGCTGCCAGCTCAGATATTGATCTCGTCATCAAACCACCACAGTTCCAAATTGCGAGGTGTTGTCTTTCCCCTCGGGATGGATCCCGGACCGTCGCCAATAGCCCGCTGTGTTGCTCCAGTGCGATGTACATTCAACTACCTACCTAAACATCTTATTAACTAGACTATATATATATATATACATATCTCAGAAGAAAATTTGAAACTTAATAACAGGGCTTACATTTACTCAATGGAGATAAATTTTATTTGCTTTATCACACAAACACAACTAAAAGGTTGAGGATCATATTACGGAAATATGAAATTTAAGGGCTTTGAAAACATCCAATTGGGGAACCCATATCACTATAATCCTCTCGTGAATCACAGTGAGGTTAAATGGGCAGTAAGTACAAAAAGATAAAGTGACAGATCACTGAAATATTTCAAAAGCACAATCATTGTGTTATATTTATAAAACTGTAATATTTAATGCTCGCAAATCAGCATAGCTAATACAGATTGGTGATATAGAAAATAATAAACTACAATTCATGTAGAAAAAGATAAATTAATTTTGACGGCTTTTATAAAGTATTTTTTTGGACTGTTTATTATCAAGAATAAAAGAAAACCGAACTTTTCAATGAATTTTAAGAAACAGATTTAAAGTGGATTTTATATAACCGTTATTTTATATAGCACGTTAATTAACAGTTTTCAATGAATATTGGAAGGAATTCAACAAAAATTTATTAAAATTGAAAATGAGTTTGCTCATTACGATTTTTATGCAATAAGTGTCAGATGGGGTTACTTACGATGAATATTTATCGTTAATATTTTAAAGGAATCAAATTAAGCAAAAAAAATCTAGTTTTAATGCTTAATTTTAAAGTAAAAATATGATGAATTAATTTGATGTGTATATCATGCTCTTGGAGATAAGACGGGACTAAATTTCAGAGATAATTTTATTATAGAAATTAATTTGCAGTGATGAGAGTTGAATTATGAATCAAACTTTTCGATACAGCAGGCAGCTTGACACCGCACTTCTACATGATGGTGGTTAGGGTCAGAAAAAATATATTTCATACTATATGCCTACGGGGCTGAGGATATAATCAAAGAGAGCCTGGAAAATTTTTTACAATTGATTCTGAGACAGCAATATTCAAATGAGGGGTTTAAAAAGAGAACGAGAAAGAGGAAACGAAATTAATGTAATACTAAATGATTTAATCTTAATTATATACAACGGAAATTTTTTTTGGGTGGTATGCAATATTTATACATATAAAGCAGAGTTGGCATATGTCTGTCTGTTCTCTATACAAATCTATACCGTTTGACCAATCCACACCAAATTGTGTACACTTATTCTTTGGAACAATGTGGATAACGTAGGCTACGTATTAATCCCCGTTCTATTTGTCTTGGGTATGCAGAGGGGTGTAACGTCCCATCATCCTGGACAGAGCACTTGCTAGGGGCGCTCTCTCCCGGTCTGGCTGTGCAGATGACGTCAGTGTTAACATCTACAGGAGTCATCTCTCAAGTTAACCTTGGAGTTTTTTAGAATCTTAGAGTATGGTGCAATCGCAGATAGGGGTATGGTTGCGCAGAAAGTTGCTCAGTATCTCGTTTATGTATCCCGTCTGGTAAAATGCGGGATGGAATTCTCAAGTATGAAGTGCAATTGCTTGAAACGTTGATCATGATATCGTATAAATAGGATTTGTCAGCCTTTCATAATGATGATGGAATTGCGAAATTCGCATTTCTGGTGCAAGGTGCTGCAAATAAAAAAATATTGATAAGAAAACAAACTGACTGCAATAGTACGATGTATGTCCCTTTTTTTTTTAGAAAATGAATTTAAAGGGCATTCACAATCACTCCCAAACTCAAAATCGACTTTTATATATAGCCATCTCAGTATGAGTTTTGTAGGTTTGTCTTACCTATAGTATGTGAAATGGATCTAAAGTAAATTGTTGAAGCTATAAAATTCTCAGTTTTAAAATTATTTTGCGCTCACTTATTTTTCTCTATATTTGCATTTTCTATGACAGAAAAGTGATTTATTGGATCACTTTCAATCGATGTTTAACCAATTGAACCAGAGCAACGCCGGATAAATTCAGCTAGTACGGAATAAAAAAACTTGTATTGAATTCATTGTAAAACCTCTGAAAAAGCAAAATTTACTTTTCATAGAATTATAGTTTTCGTCTTCTTTTAATGAAGTGCACTTTGAAATCGATATGCAACTGCTAATTCAGTTGAACTGATGAATATTTAGATATTTTTGCACCCCCTTATAGAAAATCAATGAGAAGTTTTGTACCCATTACTTTTTCCCAGTGAAATTGAGAAAGGATTAAAGAATTTTACTAATTTGTTAAAAATGCAGCGGAAATAAGTAATTTAAAAATAGGAAAAAGATTGCATCTCTTATCTAGATAGAATTAAATAATGATTATCTATTCCTATAGTGGTTTATAGAGCTTAACATAATCATTCTTTTGTATTGGATTTCATGTCAATTTGGGAAAATTACGGTTTTATTGAACGAAAACCGTTGAATCGATGTATTGACACACACTTCCGCTTAGGGTAGTCTATTTATTGGAATTCGATGTAATTCTCCTTTTACTTCGAAATGTAAGATTACGTCCTACGATTCTTCAATAAAGTAAGAATAAATAGTATATATTGATAGATTCATTCGAGCAAGTATTTCAGAAACTAGGTTTCACGAAGACGAAGTTGACTGAAGTTTCTTTACAATAAAAGTGTATGGGAAAAAAAAGCAGAAATACAAAGTGCTTTAAAACTTCATGTACATACTTTAAGAGGTGACAGGTCACACAAAATTAAAGTGTATTTACATAGCTCCCATGCCAAACTCTAAGAAAAAATTTCGAAAATGTTTACATAAAAACCAACACTCAACACCAAATCAGAGCCAATTTAGGCCTTCTGAAAGGAATTCAAAACCAAAAAATTAACCCTGTACTAATACTGTTATATGTTTGACGGTGATTCAAACTCGGCAAAACCAGTTTGGCGCTATTTTTGACAAAATAATCTTAAATATGAGCTAAAAAAATTAAAAAGAAAGAATTTTAGAGGAATATTTATAGATTTTTCTTACGTGCCAACTCGTCATCTGACCGTGGTTAAACATTTTGTGGTGTTATCCTCGGATCCTTCCCTTTGGGTTTGATCCCGGACCGTAGCCAATAGAATGTTGTGTTGTTCCAGTGCTACATTAATTAAAAAAATACCTGCCTTGCTTGCCAAATACAGTTTTTAAGTTAATCTAGCAAACTGATTTGGAACAAACATAGCTTGGCTCCAAAACTTTGAAATTGGTGTCACTTGAAGAATTTGTCTCTAAAGAAAATGCTGCAATCACTTTTTCCTTGAAGACCCGAAAACCAAGTGTTTTTCTGGAAGACTTTCGGTAAAATTGACAGGTTTGACAAAGGGGTGTATGTCCGAAAGGGTATCGTAAGGTGCTTTTGGAGTTCGATGGCCTTTGTGTGCCCGTCGCGTGAATAACATGATCACTCGATTTATCATACACTAATTTCTTTCTCTGGTGATACCTCAAAAGCATTGTGTACAAGACCAATTGACTCCGAAGCTGACATTACCAAAAGAGTCTCTATCATGGCTGCAAGTGTCCGTGAGAGGTCAGCAAGTTTTCAACACGTAAGTAACTTTTCAACAAGCGTTGACGCTTATTATTTACATTCTTGCTGTCTTTCATTTCTATATGTTGCACATCCGAGAGATCTTGGGGCCATACATCCCTATGTAAATACGGTTTAATTTTGAGTGTTCCCTACCTCCCCTTAAAGTTTGTACATGAAATTTTAGAACACCCTGTCAGTTCATTAGCGAGTCCAAGTTATTACCCATTTTAAATGAACAATCACCGCGAAGTAAAGGGATTGTTTTGAAAAGAAAGTACGCAAATTTGAATTGATGTTGGATTGTCAGTGACTAGAGGAAACGAAGATATGCAGTTTGTACAAACAGTATGTTACACGATATTGACTTCAGTTGACTTACCTATAAAGACAATAGAAAAGTGGGTCTCAATTTGTAAAATGTCCTCATTGGATTAAAAACAAAGTAATTGTTTTGAATCCCAAGGTTAAAATCTTGATTGTTGGTTTTGTAATGCATGAAGAAAAGGTCGTTTCTCTCTTCATGGATATCTGGAGATATTTTAGCATCCTATAAGCTAGATTACAGATTAATATCCAATAAAAGGAACTTTTAAATCGATTTACAGACGTGAAAATTTTGAACTACAAAGAATAAGGATATAATTGATTTTGAACATTTTATTCGATTGTAAACAGAAACATGAAATATTTCTTTCGGTTTGGAATAATGCATTTGAAAAACTTAGTTTAAGAGCTTAGTTAGTGTCAAATGTTGTATTGTGATCTCTCACAGTACAACTGTCCTCAACCATCTGCTTGAACCTTGATATCAACCTGATTCTCCCAAAGAAATAGTTCGTAGAACTCATCTTTCAAGAGGTGACAGATATGAAGCTTTCAGCCCCAAGTTCACGAAAAAAACTACCAGTGTTGGTGTCATTTTGTCCTTTATCTCATACAAAAAGCAGAAAATAGTCGTTTATGGGTAGAAAGCAAAACTAAGATTTATAAAATAACAGAAAACAAAATTATTGGGTAGAAACCAAATTAATGACTTACAATGAATAAAACTACAATTGATCTGGGATTTTTTCTTTTTCTCTTGCTTTGCTTTATCTATATAAAGCAGAGTTGGTGTTTATCTGTAGTCTACAAATCTACACCGTTTGACCAATCAACACCAAATTTGTTGCACTTATTTTTAGAACTCTGGAGATAACCTAGACAATTAACTCCTATTTGTCCTTGGTGTACAGAGGTGGTTAAAAACAATGTGAAATACCCATAGGAATATTACTGAGTATTATTACGATTGTGTGCGGTAAGAAACTCAGATTGTTTTATCTGAAACATATTCAAAGAACTTAAATTCTAATACTTATGCTTAAACATATTTTTATTTCTTTCTAAAATATCAAATATTTATAAATATTTGATTGATGATATGAAAAGATAAAAAATATTTGATTTTGCATAACTTACATTTTGTAAGGAAACGAGTCTATTTAATGCGAAAAGCGATAGCGAAAAACTTACTGAAAATAAGTGTTATTTTACTACACGATATCTGGCAACGCCAGAATTAATGTTTTATTTTCTAAGTTTAGTTAGGTAGTTGAATTTACGTCTAACAAGCAACAGAACGGTCTGTTGGCGACGGTTAGGAATCAATCCAGAGAAGGGAAAACTTAATTAATTTTATTTAGAATTTTGAGTTTATGCATCGGAGTAAAGACAGAAAAGTGATGCCGTCATATTTGAACATTTATAAGGATTATGAATGTGTTATTTTTGTAAATAAATTGGTACTACCTTTAGCAGCTTCTGAAATCGCTTTTTTCTGAACAGATTCGATGTCAAAATCTAACTCACATCTTTCATTTTTCCAACTCCACATTTTTTTCAATGACCGGAATTTTATTTCTGTTTGTTAAGCTGCTACTGCTGTATTTATATGTTACATTGTTTTATGTGTTGTAAATAAAATATTTAGGAGTTAGATTTTAATGAATTATATATTTTATACATAATATCGCTATAGACTTAGGTTTATTTCTTGCCTCTGTTATTTCGACCAACTTTCCATAAAAGTCATTGGTTCAATCATAATGATTTGTAGAATTCCATTTCATAAAAATAAATCAAGTGCACAAAACAAAACCTTTTTTAAATCAGATGGGTAACATCTTATTTTAAAAGGAAGGGAACGTTAAAATAAAGTTATTTTAAAATAAGATAGTAATGTTAAAGTAAAACTGGTAGCCATATGTTGTAAATCAAAGACATAGGCTATTAATGTTAGGTAAACGATCATTTCTTTTTCCTATTTCAAATTATATTGGATTTTATTGAAAGCTGTACTCAATAGTCAAGTAACCGCATCTATCACTCTATATAGATAAGTAGTTTTAATTTAGAACCTGAATCTCTGAATCGACAAAAAAATTTTGAAATTTTTTTGAAATATGTTTACCGATTAATTTTGTTTTTAGGTACTGAAAACATTTAATTTCAAAACAAGCTGTTATTTCACATGCAGAATTAAATTTTCAAGCAAAAAATGTTTGCTTAAAAAGAAATAATCGTGAATATCGTATAAATATGATACGTCATCTTAATGATGGTGAAATTCGGAAATATCGTATTCCTGGTGCAAGAGTGCTACAAATCGAAAATATTGAAAGGAAAACTGGGTGGAATACTAAGTTGTAAAGTTCGTCATTTTTACAGGAACTGAGTTTAAAGTGCATTCATAATCACTCCAAAACTCAAAATCAACTTCTGTAGTAGTCAGCTTAGTATATCACCTTTTGTAGTTTTGTCTTTCACTATAGTGCTATGAATGCGAAATGGAATACAAGTATAGATAAAGCAAGAATGCATATTTCGCTGAAAGTAAATTGTAGAAGCTATAAAAATGTGAAAATGAAGTTTAAAAATTACTTCCTGCTTTCTTAAATGATACATTTTTCTTTGATAGAGAAAAAAGATCACTTTCAGTCAACGTTTAACCAATTCATCCTGATCAATGCCTGATACTTCTGTTAGCCCATACAAACAACAGCAAATAGCTGCTTGTGGGTAGGAAGTAAAACAGATTTACAAAGAAGTAGAAAGCATTGGGTAGAAAGTAAAGATTAACAAAGAATAAGACTATAATTGGTCTTGAATTTTTTATTCGAATGTCCATAGAAGCAAGAAATGTTTCTTCCATTTTGCAATAATGCATTTGAAAACAGTGGTCAAGGAGCTTAGTTTCTGACAAATGATGCATCGTGACCTCTCACGATACAACTGTCCTTAACCATCTAGTTGATGCCCTCCAAAGAAATCTCCCGTAGTAGGCACCTTTCAAGAAAGCATGGCAGATGTGAAACCTGCAACCCCAACAATTCCACGATCGAAAACTACCAGTGTTGGCGTCATTTTGCTCTTGCTTTGCTTTATCTCACACAAACAACAGCAAATAGTCGTTCGTGGGTAGAAAGCAATCCAGAGAAACGACAAGAAAAGAATGGAATGCCATTCCCGCGACAGTCAATCAAACCGAGAATGGAACAATGTCGAAGGGGGAAAATAGCACTTAATAAAGAGTTGCAATAAATTGGATTTGGGAAGCAACTTCTAGAGGAGATTGTATGGTTTTTCCTGGTTTGCCGTCCTCATTCCAGCTAAGACTATGTCTTCCATCTTGTATTTCATGAAATATAATTCAACTTAAAAAATCACAAAACACGAAAGTTTTATTTGTCGATGTACGAATGCTACCAAATGGTGACTTTCAAAAAAGAAGGATGGTCGATTCTTTTATAGGTATGTTTTTTCGTCTTAGAAATTGCTTTATCAAAACAGTTTTCGAAATTCCAGGGGAATGTCTATTGGGAATAAAAGGGAAATGCCTGTATTGTTCGGATGACTAAAATCGGTCTTGGACGAGTGTTTTATTCGAATGTGCATCGAAGCTTGAACTATTCCTTCCGTTTGAATAAATTCCTATGGCCGTGTGTAGGAAAGGGTTAATAATTTATCGAACTTGAGATAGTTATATCTCTTTTGTATTAAACATCTGTGGTAAATAAACTAGAAAGAACGAATCACGATTTGATAACGTACATAATAAAAACAACTTGACGTTATCCTTTACGTATGAGTCTAGGAAATCCTAGGAAATGCTTATTCAAAACTCAAAGTATGGAATATAGAGTATTCAAATGGCTGAAAATGAAACAGTATCTTGAATATGAATAGAACATGTCTTAAGTTAGGTAGATGCATATGAAGATTGTCAAATATGAAATTTGTTGTAAACCCTATCTTCTATATTAAAAAAAATACGAGATGTGGAAATTCAATCCCGGAACGGCATGGAGTCGTGATTTCTTTGAAATAATGTAAGTAATCTTGTTTTTTCTATATGTTTTAACTAATGCACGCGCAAACCTCACGCCGCTAGAGCCATTTGTTAATTGGCTATTGCAAAAACAATAGATATACGTGAACTTTGGAATAAAAACGAGTGATCCCTATTTCGAACAGTGTGCTGACATCAAATCTTGCGTGAAAAGTGGCAAAACTGCTACTGAAACGTTTGCAGCTATTGAAAGTGCATATAGTGTGGATGCTCTGAAAAAGGCAAAGGTCTTTGAGTGGTATAGAAGAATCAAAGATGGACGAGAAGATGTGAACGACGACTTCGGAAGTGTGCAGCCAAAACGAAATATGCAGACACAGAGTGCGAGATTCAGTCAATCAACAATGAAATTTTTCGTGCCAAAAAGATAAAGCGATTCTATTTGCAGGAAAAGACCTGAATGCTGTGGCATGACACGCCCATTACAACAATGCACCTAGCCTTAGTGCCGCTCATACAGAGAGAGAGTTTCTGGCCAAAAAATTGATCACAGAATCAGGTCATCCTGCTTATTCACCCGACTTAGTCCCTGCAATTTCTGTCTGTTCCCAAAATTAAAAAATGCGCTAGAAGGCCGAAGATTTTCTGGCATAGCTGATATCCAGCATAATGTGATAAAGGAATTCAAGAGTATTCCTGAGAAAAAGTGTGATGGGCCATATTCTAGTAGCGAGAACACCGTCTAAATCAGTGTACAGATGCACAAGAAGACTACTTCGAAGGCGACAGTAGCCACTAAAGAGTACAGTTCTAAACGTATATTTAATGTGAATTTAGGTAATTATATAAATTGAAATTTTCACATTTCGTACATACAAAGTCACTAATATTAATGATTCAGATTTCTCACCAATACATTAAGTTGTTAATGAAATTAAATTTGAATAGTTCTTTAACCTGTTAAATAAAAATATCGTTGGAATCTCGTAATAACTCTAGATTATTTACACAATAAACAATTTATAATCAGGCCCAATATGGCTTAAATAAATATAATTTTGAACTACACATTAGCACTATATGTATACTTATGCCATAGAGGTGTAGTGAAGAGTGAAAAAAGGTTAACTTTTATTCATTCACTGCAAAATTATATACAGGTTATTAAAATTCTCAATAACATTAAGAAATATTTAGTGTGTAATAATTTATGTTCAATAGAAATACAAATAGTCATCACTGAAGCATTCAGTTCGACAACAGAATATATTACGCATGATTAATTGTACAGTAGAAATGTCATAGAGGTGTATATGTGTTGTGAGGGGTCAAAGATGGCAACGGATGGCAAGTTTTTGGGGAGAGTGGGGTACTCAACGACTTTGGTCTCTGGCATTTGAACTGGGTGTCATTGATTACGGTTGCGATGTTCCAGGGATAGTGCTACGAATATCTAGGCAGGAGCAGCTTTAGCCTTTCGGTTCACCTATGATCACGTGCATCATAGGTAATGCGTTCCTGTCATCCCCAAGATCTCTCCCTGTTCCCCCGAGAAATTCCAAATCTCTCCTCTTGCCGGATCCACCCACAATAAAACTCAGTTTCATAATCAATGCTCTGACCAATGCCAGCTAGTCCATTCGTCCCATAGTTAATTATTGTGGTTGTTTGACTCCTCCCAATTTCCTTTACACACTGTGACGAAAGTTCTTCTATTTTATATTAGATCACGCGACGCCATGGTGACAACCTATTTACGGAAATACGACTTATAAAAAAGAAGAATTTTGCTGCTTATGTACGCTGATGCATCGTTTATAAGGGTTTTTTTGGGGAGGGGAGTTAAATTGCAAAGTATTAGAGATGCAATGTCGTGCCTTTAGAATGTTATTCCTCTTCCATATTTAATTGAAATGTTTGTGTTCTATTCCCATACGTATTAGTTCAGAGAGTGAGAAAGAGTGGTGAACTACCACTATATAATTAACCGACAAAATAGTAGTATATATTCAGCGGTGTAACCTATCCCCACCATGAAGTACTTTTTGGTAGACAAAGTTGCATTGTTTTTTCACACGTCTTGCTAAAACAGGAAGGAAAAACTTAAATGAAAGTAAAACTATGTATGGAGATTTCTACATTCCTCAATTAGGACTTATATCACAACAATGACAAATGCGCGGCGACGCCGTTCAAGCTTGTTGATAATAGATCATGTATACAAAATTACAAGGATTCTTACAACCAATCTTATCTGAATCAGAACAAGAACTTGATGACGTTTGGTATAAAATAGATATGCCAAATAGATAGAACATGCACATGTGTGTATACTGGATGTGATGTTCTGGTTTACCAGAGTATCCCTAATGAGATAGCAAATGGTGGTATACAAGAATACAAAAAGCAGATTAAAAATAAACATTCCGATACTTGACTTTTGGAGGAAAAAAGAAAATGAACCTAACTGATCTTATCTGAATCAGAATAGCGCATGCATAATACACGAGTGCGCATATTTCAGCGCAATTTATTTTGTTCCAAATGTCATCAAGTTCTTGTTCTGATTCAGATAAGATCAGTTGTAAACATTCTTGTAATTCTGTATCACATGATCTGTTCTCAACAGTCTTGAATCTCGTAGCAAATGTTTATTGTAAGAACAGAATTGGATGTTTAAAACGCACTACTTTCAATACGCACACAACTTATAATGATAGAACTCTGTTAAAACCCGTCCACCCGTTCTACAATAATTTGATTTAGTTAGGATAAATTAAATTTGATCTTGAAGCGTATCTATTCACAAGGAACAGTGATCAATTAGGATAAATCTTCATTAATTAAAAGACTATCAAGTGATCACACGCAAGTGTTTTAACTTCACAGCAAAACACAAATGGATGAATTATTAATTCGAGAGGGAATATTTCCCAAAACTTCGCATTCGAATAGCGCAGAGTAATCCAATTATTAGATAAGCATCAACGGTTCTAGATTCGCCAGCAAACAAAGAGTGCGAAGGGGATGAACTTTAACATTTTCAGTCTTCTGGAAATTAAAGATTTATTTTCTGCCTGGAAGTCAGTTACATTTCTCCGTACATTCTTTTTTTGCCTCCAATGCACACTTTTACGTAGACACAAGACATTAAATTTGCGAGGGCCTTGGAACTGAAAAAAAGAGAAGAATGTTTCCCGAATTGCGTAGAAGCGTGTTAAGAGAAAGGAACAGAAGAAAATACAAAATCTTCCAATCAAGTGTAGGACAGAGAATTGTTTTTCTTCGCTTCTTGGGCGCGGCGTTATTTCCTTATTTTATTAAATGCAGAGAAATTTAAACTGAGTGACAGGCGATTTCGGAAAGGAAAATGGAAGTGGAAATAAAAAAAGTCAAGAAATAGTCTTCAGGAACTACTTTCGCTATCTGCGTAGAATAAATTTCTATTTCTTTTTTTAAACGTAACCCTGAGTATCATGCACAGTTGTTTATGAGTACTGAGATTTAAAAAATCACATTTTAAAACTAACGTGAGAGGGATTTTCTGGGTAAACAAAACAAACCAGACGGTCTGCGAAGATTTTACTTCTGTTGTCCAAATGCTCTCGCATGATGCATATTGAGGTTACTTTAAAATGCAATCATTCGCTGTTTTTGCGAAATTTGGCTTTTAATCTAATCGGTTTTGACCAATCAACTATATATATATCAATTCTAAATTTATT
Organism: Meta bourneti; assembly: GCA_933210815.1. Lineage (NCBI taxonomy): Eukaryota > Metazoa > Arthropoda > Arachnida > Araneae > Tetragnathidae > Meta > Meta bourneti. The sequence goes on along the minus strand of OW119923.1, from coordinate 29,843,123 downwards.
CTTTGGAATTTTTATTGGTAAAGCGCTGAAATGATATTTGTAAAACAAGACAACTAACGTCATGTTCAAAATACGTACAGGAAACACGGATCGCGGCAGAAATACTATCAAATCATGCCTGTTACTGAAATAAGACATAGATGCCTATGTGGAAATCCATTGTGGATTGGTAAATCATTAAATGAAGGGGCATGTGAAAAGTTAAAAAAAATGTTTCTAAAATAATTAGATTAAAAAAATTCAAAATTGAAAACAATTTGGAACACATTTGTCATTAAAATCTATTTAGTTCGTCGTTTCGTCTGTCTTCTGTTATTATTTTCAAATACCTCTGTAATGCTACTTATGTTTTATGAATTATTTAAATAAAGTCATTATTTTGTATGGAGAACCACAGCTTTTGTATAGTAAAACAGATGACTTATTCTCAACTGATACCCCATAGAACTGTATGTTAACCCGAGATTCAGTGGCTAAAAATGAAAATATCAGCATTCCGTATTCATCATAATTTTTAAATTTTTTTGCTATACCCAAAAGTCTATCTAAATTTAAAAAGCTGCTATCTGTCTTAATTACATTTGAAATGCGAAGGAAAGTACGAAAGGGACATAATATTCAATTTTGAAGGAATTTAATTTGAGCTTATATTTAGTTTCAATCTGCAGAGAAGAAACAGAAGAGAATCCCAAAAGCAAAATATTGATACAAGACATTTATGTAATGCAAAACGCGTATTATGTAAAACAGTGTTTAAAAATTAGTATTCTCTTCATAGCATTCGACCATGCTCGTCTCGAAAATCAAGTTAAAAATTTTAAAATATTGTTTTTCAGGCACTTGTTCATCAGCATCAAAAAGACCACTTTTTACGAAAATACTTCCCTTACTGCCATGGATATTTCAAGGCTTAAACATATTGCAATGAAAACAGCAGTGAAATTTTAAGTAGTACTTTAAATTAGCTTAATTGTAACACGAATTACACTATCAAACACTGGTCCATATATTGAGTACATACAAAACAAGTGGGCAGATGTTAATTCAAAGTAACAGCAACAATTACTACGCTGTACGATACTGAATATTCTCGAAGTATTCAAACCTTATAGTGTATCTACTTCAAGGAAATATATCTGGAAAATATGTATCTGATATTCATATGAATTTGTATTTATAAAAGCTTTCACCTCTTAGAATTCGACTCAAAAGTTAGGGAACACAAAATTGAAAGCAAAATTTGAATATTGAATCTAAATGGTGCTAAGGCATTCTGATCTTACTCCCAGAGAACAAACTTTTCAACAGAATTTCATTGAACTTTTTTTATCTCGAAATTTGGATAGATTACATTGCTTTACATTATTTCAACATTCTTTGGTTTAAATATAGATGTATTAAACAGTTTTTGTGTTTATTGTGTCACTGTGACGTCATTAAGACCAGTGAAACTATTGAGGTGGATTCTTGTCATGTCTGAAAGGACACACAAAGGGCAAGTTGGAGCATTTGACAAGCCAATTCGGTATAGATAATTTTGTAGGTAGTCGGTGTCCAGTGAGAAGCTCTCGGTAGATCCTGTGACAACTGAGAACTTAGCGACGACTTCCAGTCTTTCTCTTTAGCTATTACTTTGTATTAAGTCGATAATGTTTGATTTTTGGAAATATAATCCTTTTTATTGTATTGTATTTAATGGGAGGACATGGTTGGGGTAATTCAGAACAGGTCTTGTTAAGCCATTCGCCATTTTAATTTGGCTCTTAGGAAATCGATGCTGAGTAATTGCGAACTGATAATATAATTTTGAAATTAATTTGAATTTTTTATAAAGAAATTATATATTGGCAAAAAAGAACAAAATCACACAAATGGGAAAACATGGACATTTTTTTCCTTGATTAACTTTTAATAAATTGAGAGTACTTAACATAAATGTTTCATTACCCAAACTTCTTTAAATTCACTTATTGTTTTACCTTTATGGTAGGTAGGTAATTGAATTAACGTCACACTGGAGGAACACAATGGGTTATTGGCGACGGTCCGGGATCAATCAGGAAGGGAAAGATCAGAGGACAACACCTCTTAATTTTGAAACACGGTCAGATGACGAGGTCACATCTGATCTGGCACCCCAATCTCCAAACGTCCACACCACACCACGTAAACCATACCTTATAAATAAACAAAAAAATCCAAGATGGAGGTTCTTTGTGCGGTAAAAATCATTTTGCATTCACGTATAAATAATTATTTGTAAAAGTAAAAATGAAAGTGTGCTTGTGACTTCCTGGAGGCATACCTTCGCAAGTCAAAGCAACAGTTTAAACTACGCTTAGTAGTTACTACAGAGTTCTACAATACTTTAACCACAGGAACTATAATTGATTGCACATGACAGCGTAAATGAATTGACAAGATCAAATTAATTAGTACATCCCTGCCGACACTTGATAAGCTTTCCGCCCGGATCGCAAGGGGCAATGCCTCATATTAAGCCTGCGCCATCGAGCACACAGTTTGAAGAGCTCACACCACCGTTCCTTTAACAGGATGTAACATTAGTAGCTTCTTTGATGTCAAATCCATAAGCTAATTAGATACAACTAAATTTAACTCCTGCGCTGGATATCGGTGCGGAATTCCAACTATTGCCAACGATGCTCACTTGCGTAATTGCTGAAGGCGGCCTCGGTAATGGCGTAGAGTGTAGCCAATAATGTCCACAGACGCATCCCGTGTTGGATGGAATATTCTCCGACCCTTCCAATAAAAGTGTAGATAATCTATCATAAGGTTAATGCGAAAATTTTTGACATTAACGACGTTCGAACCAAAACTTTTCTGTTTTTATCACAAGAGTGGCATTCACGTATACGTGAACGCTGACGTCAGGAGTCATTAATTCCTCTCTTTTAGTGGTAAAAGATTTTTCCGCATTAAATCCCTTGCATATTTCAAGATATATCGAATTAATAATTTTTTGCTGTTGCGGACCAGCGGTTTTTTATTTTAAGGGCTGGTGGAATCCTGGAGTTTTATACTGTTTCCCAAAATATTTTCTTGAAGTATTATTTCTCATACTTGAATTATCTTCAGAATCACCATGAAATTTCTAAGACTATATAGGGCAGCAGTATCCCAGTCGGTAGATTCGCGAATTAGTAACCGGAGGGTTGCGATTTCGAAACTCGTTCCCACCAAAAACCTTTGTGAGCGTGGAGGATGGTGCACGTTAAACCTCTCGTGGCCTTAAATGTTCTCTCGGTGTGGTATGGAAGTTTGGAAAGTAGGGTGCCAATCAGGTGTTGATCTTTTCAATTGACCGTGGTTCAAAATTGCTGGGTGTTGTCCCTTCGGGACTGACCTCGGATCATCGCAAATAGCCCGTTGTGCTGATGCAGAGCGACGTAAAATCATCTACCTATATGAGACTGTGAATAGCCTGTTCCAGTGCGACATTAATTCCTACTACCTACCTGGGATCGTCGTGGTTCAGTGGGTATGAGCAACCTTCGAGTTGTAGGGGGCACAGGTTCGATTCCTGTCAGGTGCATTCCTCCCTGGGTATATTTCTCTCTTCTGTGTCTGAAACTTTCATGTTATGTATGGCTATTACTTGATATTGTATATTGTGTCTGGCGCAGCATGGACAAAATATGGCCCTTGCGCCATAAAACCCCAAAACCAGTCAACCAACCTACTACCTACCTAAGACAATGAGAATGAGTTGGTTGGGTTTTACTGCGCGAGGACCATGTTTGGCCAAGCTGTGCCAAACACAAGACAGAAAACGATGAGTAGTCGTGGTAGTAATTAATTTACGTCGCACTGGAGCAACACAACGGGCTATTGGCGACGGTTTGGGATGAATCCCTAAGGGAGATATCCGAGGTTACGACCATGTAATTTTGTACCAGGGTCAAATGTCGAGAACTACACATGAGCTGGCACCCCACTCTCCAAACTTCCACACAACGCCAACGTGAGGACATTTGAGGCCACGATAGATTTAATGGGCAGCAGCTCCTGCGTACACGACGGTCTTTGGCTGGACCAAGTTTCGAACTCCAAACCCTCCGATTGCTAATCCGTTACTCTTCCATCCGGGCTACCGCGGCCCGCATTAAGTAGTGGATATACACACTCAAGTATAGTTTTACTGAAACAGAAAACAGAAATACACTTGGGGAGGAATATAACTTGACAGGAATCGAATCTACACCGCCTACAACTCGAAGGTTGCTAGCGCAGTGGGCCAACCCACTGAGCCATGGCCAATCCTCTAAAACTGCCAGAAAAAGTAGTTTTGTAAGTAAACACTGTTTGAACCCGAACATTATTTTTGCTTCAGGATTATGAGCTTTAAAATTTATTCTAAATTTAGAAATTGAAAGTAAATACAGAAAATTAAGATTTGTCTAAAATTATACTTGAGGAAATTATTTATTGGATTTTCTAAAACTTTACAAAATTTGGTTGCAGGAATTATGGTAGACTAAATTCAGTTCGTGACAATAAATCATGTCTTGTACGACAGCACATTAGGGACGAAACACTGAACTCTCACACATAACCGATTGAAAACCCATTGTTTTATGTATAAACAATAATTTTTTACGAGGCTCTTCAAATAATTCTACGGGACTGTTTATGTTGCCTAGTTCAGTTACCATGCGTAGTCTATTAAATAAATAAATCCATTTTAGTATTTTACGTACAGAAGCAATACTTTTGAAGCATGTATAGTGGTTGAAAGATGTAAACTCGAAGTCCATTAAAAATAAAGTAGATTCATTAAAATTGACGACTAGTAGTTATCAAACTGAAAAATGGATTAAAGTGCTAAAAATATGGCGTGAAATGGGAAATAAAAGCTTTAAAAACTACAATTCAGCTCTGGATATTAAGCAAATGGTATATTTACCAAATAACAATAAACCTCATAAATTCCTCCATTAAAGGTTTTAATTAAATTATTAAAAATTTTCCCTTAATGAGTAAGTAAAATCTTTCCGTTTATTACCTTAAGTTCCGTTTTTTGGAAATGGCTTAACTTCTTTACATTCATCATGCCATTTTAACAGGTAGGTAGTTGAATTTAAGTCGCACTCAAGCAACACAATGGGTTATTATACTATTTGGTAAGAGAAAAGCATTGAAAGGCAAGGACAACAAAAGTATAAATGATGTATTCTTATTTTTTTTTCGCTCGTGTTCTCATATACTGTTTTTGTGTCTCTTTTCACTATTGTTTTTCCCTGTCATCGGCGAAGGGTCGAGGTAGCTTGGTTAGACATCATCTGACCACGGCCCTTTAAAGATTGCAAAAATAATTGTATAAAGCATTATATGATATTAAAATTTGCACGAAAAGCCACGCATACAGAGGCGTCACTGAAGGTTTTCAATTGAACTTGCAGCGCTCTCAATTTTGGTGTGTGTGAACCGTAATTCGCTCGACTTTCCCCTCTTTCGGGCTGCGATGGCCCGGTTGGAAGAGTAACGGACTGGCAACCGGAGGGTTGCGAGTTCGAATCCGACCAAAGACCGTCGTGTACAAAGGGGGCTGGTGCACGTTAATTCTGTAGTGGCCTCAAATGTCCTCACGTTGGCGTGGTGTGGAAGTTTGGAGAGTGGGGTGCCAGCTCAGTTGTTGCCTCCGTTGTTACCGTGGTTCAAAATTACGTAGTCGTAACCTAGGATCTTTCCCTTCGGGATTGATCCCGGACCGTCGTCAATAGTCCGTTGTGTTGCTCTAGTGCGACGTTAATTAATTACCATACCATACCGTTCTTTTTCAATTTCACTCACAGAGCAGCCGCCATTTTGTAATCATCAGAGTTCTTTCGTACACGCAAACCAATAGTACAAGTTGCAAGAGCTATGCGCACAGAACATTTCAAAGGTTTCAAGTTTTCTATTGTGTAAAACTAGGCATTCTATAATCCACAATCACCATAAAAATGTATTAATTAAAAAATCGGAGATTGTGAGTGCAGCCAATGCTGTTCAGATATCAAAGATGGTGACGATTGCAAGTCGGAAGTAATTTAAGATAGTATTTTCAGTGCAAACTTGTTTTTATTTTAGAACTTGCTATGCCGTTAGATCGGTAATCTTTGCTCCGATTTTGTTCTGATCGTTTTTATTTTTAATCTCAATTTTTTATTTTGGAATTTAGCGTATAAGAATTCCTGTTGTCATTATTATGTTTTTCTGTTGCAATAGCTTTGTGCTTCAAAAGTTTTTGTAAAATTTCACTGTAATTAATGTTTAAAATCGAATTTAACGTATCCGAATTATTTTTTATCATCCTTAAATTTTCCGTTGCTGCTGTTGTCGATAAATTTAAAATTAGAATTTAACGTTTCAGAATTCCTTGAATGCTTTTTCTTTGTTTCATTTTCTTAAAAAGCATCAATCATAACATAGTATTTGTATTGGTTCCAGTTTCATTCGTGATCAGAATAAATGCTAAGATATTGCTTTACATAATAATGAGATATTTATTCCAATATTTCTGTATCGACTTAATAGATCGACATCAATTAATTTAAAACAAAATACTTTTGAATTTCTAACTTTAAAGTGATATGAAGTTAATGGGTATAAAATAAAAATTTATCCTGAGAGTGAGCAGTTTTGATTTTTTTAGGTATTTCTTTACTAGGATTTTGTTCACAAATTCGATATTCTGCTATTAGTTTTTCTGATAAAAAAAACCACGGAACTATTTTTATTTAACCACCTTTGTAGTATTATTTTAGTCTAGTTTAGCCCCCATTGTTTTTGCTGTTTTCCTGTTATTGTATAAATAAAAATATTTCATTTCGTACTCTTTAGGTTTTTAAATATTTCAAACTATATCAAAAGAGATCAATCATCTCTCTAAATAAGTCAGGAGGGCTCCTATTGCAACATTCGTATTTTTAAAAATATTTCAAAGAAAACAACCAACTGAAATAAAAGAAAAAGTCACACTGGTTGTTTAAGTAGTGTTTAAAATTGATATGTAATATACCTAGAATAACTTTATAATTATTGAAAAAAAAATGGTCTTCCAAATCACATACTGAATAACAAATAGTTAACGTCGAGACGTAAATTTTCGTAAATCAAAAACATGTTTATTTCCGGTTGCTAACTAAAGGGCGTGGTAGCCCGGAAGAGAAATGAATTAGCAACCGGAGGGTTGTGAGTTCGAATCCAACGAAAGACCGTCGTGTACAAGGGAGACGGTGCACGTTAAATCTGTCGTGGCTTGAAATGTCCTCACGTTAGCGAGGTGTGGAAGGTTGGAGACTCTGCCAGATCTGGTGTGACCTCGTCATCTGACTATGGTTCAAAGTTACGTGGTGTTGTCCTCGAATCTTTCCCTTCGGGTTTGATCCCAGACTGTCACCAATAGCCCGTTGTGCTGCTCCAGTGCGACGTTAATTAAATACCTACCTACTTTATGCATTTGAAGATTATGCTGCAGCAGAGTTGCTGGGCTTCCATCTATTGTTCCTCAATAACAAATTTAAAATCAATTGTGTCATTTCCTCATATAAATAAACGCAAATTCTCAATGTTTGGTTGCTATGGGAATGCAAAAAACATGCTTGTATAATTTACATTGGCATAAATGCAACCTCTCAGTTGTTTGGTTGCTATGAGAATGAAGCCAGATAAGTTGCCATGGTAATAATGACACACACCACGATCGAGGGCGCAACCGTCTATGCGAAATTCCATGCTATTTCACGGACCATTACTTCCCTCTGTATGTGTGGCTATATACTCTGGTTTTCACATTCAACCTCTCTGAGTGGCAACAATAAAATACTGGGCAGCGCTTTGTGGCAGAAAAGTGAAACTCGAGCTGTAAGAAGGAATTTTCAAAGCCGGACAGCAGGTACTAGAAGAAGAGAAGAACTAGGAAGTTTATCGTCAATCCAGTTAGCCGTGATGTGGATGACCAAATGCCTAGATTCAGAATGACAACAGGCTCATCAGTAAACTTCTTATTAACAATGTTTTAAATTGACTTTTGAATAGAATACATTTTTCATGCATTTTATTATGATAAAGTGAGTTAGATCAGTGTTAATATAAATAAAATATACGATGGATTAGGAAATACACAATTTGTGCAATACTTGTATCCATTCCATCGATGATAGCAAACGGTGGTGCAGTATTGTATAAAGAATCGATGTAAGAGTATAATTTTGCCATTTTGAAACGCGCTGAATCATAAAACTTTACGATTTCAAAAAGCAACAAAACATTTATTAACGCAATTGTCAGAGTGATAGACCGTATCTGAACGAATTATCCATCTTTACGCTTCAAATAAACCTCCTCTTCTTTTCTTATTTACGATTCCGTGCATTAAGTCTCGGTATTTTTATTGGTCCCCAGAGTTCCTTTCCTAACGACTTTCAGAAATTTATTGGAGACAATCTTGAAATTATGGCTTTGAAAAGGTTTCATTTTTGGCAGACTTTCTTTTTTAGCACGGGTCGGAGTACATAAAAAACACTAGCCCCATAACAAAAGTCTCTTAAAAGTTCGCTTGATATATGAAGGGAACAAGGCTACTGAAGTTTTTATGCGTGACTGTTTTTATCCTCACATCTCGACAGAAGGAAAAAACTGGGATTTTTATTTCGGGCAGAACATGCTAACAATTTTATTGGTGAGAAATATAATCTCAGAATCTATTACATCGAACTTCTGTAAAGAGCTCCATTTTAAAGCACTATTGGCAACAAACTTTTTCAATAATTCAATACTTTTATTTTACCACTTTTTATTTCAAGTACAATGCTTGATCCGTATAGTTCAGGCCTCGGTTAGGGGCAGATTTATTTTTATGCGTGAATGAAGTATGAACGGAATACTGTAGTGCGTCTCCGACGAGGAGGCAGTCGACCTTGGATCAGTCGATTTTTGAAAAGATGTCTACGGGCTTTAGAAGAATGCTATCATGCAGAAAATCATCAATGGCGATAGCCGTAGAGGTTTCTCCCCCTGCGGACTCGTTATCGCAGCTATCGTTTTCGGCACCGAATGATAAATCGAGAACTTGAATCCGCATTAAAGACGTCTGTTAAGATAGGTAGGTAGGCAGTTAATTAACATCGCACTGAAGCAACACAACGGGCTATTGGCGACGGTCCGGGATCAATCCTCCAAGGGAAGGAAGATCCGAGGTCAACACAACGTAATTTCGAACAACGGTCAGATGAGGTGGACACCTGAGCTAGCATCCCACTCTCAAAACTTCCACACCACGCCAACGTGAGGATATTTGAGGACACAACAGATTTAACGTGCACCATCCCCCGTGTACACGACGGTCTTGGGCTAGTTCGAAACTTGTGCTGGACCAAGAATAATAATACTTTATATACTTATATACTTTATATACTTTATATACTTTATAGAATAATAATACTAACAATACTTTAATATCCGTTTCGAAGGTATTTAACAAAATTAGTTATCAAGATTTGTCATAAAATCTATATAAGTGCTATGTTGTAACTTATCTCACTTGGCATAAATAAAATTACGCGGAGCCCGTGCGACTTGAGGTCTTCAAGAACCAGATCAAGGGGGTGAATAAGGGGACTGAGAGACAGCCAAGACAAGATCTTGCGCCCCCGCGACACCTGAGTTGAATTGCATTTACTGCACATTGCTGAATTCTATCTTCATTGGCTTCAAGTGTCCACTACGAAGCTTGGAGAAAGCAGTCTGGTCTTTTCTGCTGCCTGTTTTACCCAGGGAAGCACTGAGATGACTGGTGGGATTATGGTTAAATACAATGGCAATCTTTTATGGTTTTGTACTGATGCTCTAATGACATTAAACGGACTACATGTTATCGAACATAGATTAACTGTACTTACAACATAGATTAACGAACATAGATCTCTATCTCGAAACTTCGTGAAGTCGTGAGCAACATGATAATCATCCAATTTCCCATTTAATGAATGGAACAATGTTTTTCTTAGTGATCAAATTTTATATACTTTAATATCCATTAGTACGAACATTTTATCTTCAGATTTTGCTGCATGTATTATGGAGGTGATAAACATATAGTAAGCATGTTAAAAAGCTCAAAAGAATTTTTTTTATCATACCTGGGATGGAATATATATCAAAAGGTATAAGACATCTAAATATAATTTTAAAGTTTTGATAAATGATGGGTATATCACCAGCATGGGACTTATTTTTTACTCCCTGATAAATGTTCTTTTTACATACAGGACAAAAGATTTGTCCTTATACAAAACAAAACTATACAGAGTTTTCTATAAATATAAAGCACTGACAGCTGGTAGTAGAGTAATTTTACATTTGGTGGCGTAAATGTCACCATATTAGGCAACTGCGATGAGTAATGAGTCTGAAGCGTACAATTCTTAAAGTTTACGAATACATGAATAAGGTTTTGGAGATACAGGAACGGAAACAAGCTATGAATAATCGGAATGCTTAAGTCATCTCCATTAACACAAACACCAGACTCAATATAGCAGATTTGATATTAGAGATGTGTTTAGTCATTTATTTGGTCTTGAGATAGTATGATATAACAGTATATAATTAATGTAAAGATCTTAATTATTAATAAAAGTTAAGCAATTCACTGAAAAAAAATCGTTTCCAAACTAACATTGGTAATCTATACATATAAAGCAGAGTTGGCGTCTGTCGGTTTGTTCTCCATACAAATCTACACCGTTTGACCGGTCCACACCAAATTTGGTACACTTATATTTTGGAACCCTGCGAGTAACGCGAGCTACATATTAACCCCGTTCTCTTTAAACTAGGTTGCAGAGGAGGCTAAATCAATTCGAAATTGCCATAGGAAAAACATTGAGCATAAAACGATTGCGTTACGCAACACAGTTTGTTTACCAGTATTGACCGAAAATCAAATTTTCGAATAAAATTGTTTTACCAGTTTTGCTCGAAAAACAATTTTTTTCCGAAACGTTATATTTAAACAGTTTAAAATTCTAATTATGTTTGAACTGATTTTTATTTCTTTCCACAATATAAATAATTTAGGAATATTTGAATTATGAAAAATGGATATTTAAAATACTTAATTTTACACAACTTGCATTTTGTAATGGAACACGGAAAAAAAACCTCATTATCATAAAAGCGTAATTTTGCAATTCGGTATCTGGCAACGCCAGAATTAATGTTTTATTTTTTAATTTGATTTAGAATTCTGTGTTTATGTATTTGAGTTGACAGCGAAATGTTGCGGTCAAATTTGAGCATTTCCAAGTATTATAAATATGTGTTCTGTTGGTAAATAAATTATATATTATTATCTTTATCAATGTTGTTCTTTTTCGAATTACCCTATTTCTTTATGTTTGTATTTATGTGCTCCAGTATCCTACATATTGCAGATATATATTTTTGGAGTTAAATTTAAATTAATCATTTTTCTTTTCTGCAAAATATCAATGCAATTTTTTGGCGGGCGACGGTCCGGGATCAATCCCAAGGAAAAGATCCGAGGACAACACCACATAATTTTGAACCACGGTCAGATGACAAAGGAATTTTCAAGAAAAAGATGGGTTTGCTTCAAAATAAATTAATCACAAATGCCGTAACAATTTAATTTACTATTATCTCATATTGATGATTAAATTCGAAAACATCGCATACCTGGTGCAAGAATGCCACGAGTAAAAACATATTGTGAAAACTGAATGCAAGAGTATATGCCAAAAATTTGCCATTTTTACTAAAAATGAATGTACGGGGATACTTGTAATCACTCCAAAACTCAAAATAGACTTCTGTAGTCGTCACCTAAGAAAAAAACTTTTGTAGTTTGTCTTACAGCAGAAGTGCGATGAATATGGAATGGATTATATGGATGGATATCTCATATATATTTTTGCACCGAAGTGTCTTGTAGAAGTTATGAAAAAGTTAAAACGATGTTAAAAAATTATTTTTCGTACACTTAAATGATGCTCACAGTTTGTTATGAAATAGAAGTGATTAGTCTGCTCACTTTTCAATCAACACGTAATCAATTCAACCGGAGCAATTCCCTGCATTTAAACTTGAAAATTACGTACGATAAGCGTTTCTTTGAGAAAAATCTTATTTTCTTCTTTTAATTGATGACGGGAAAACTCATAAATGTTGCCGAATATTTAACTATGGATTGCAGATATACGCGGGAGCCCTTCAGAGATTATTAAAATGTGTGGAACAATTGGTAACACATACAATTTAAGTTTCTTACTACTCAAACCCTAAAAAGACTAGATGTTTTGCCGATCAACAGATTCTTCAAATACTGTCATGTGAGTTTATCGAGGAAGGTGATTCAAGAATCTTTTCAACAAAATTCGTGTGACACTTAACTACAAAGTCTGTAATACATATTTACTTCTTGTTTTTTAGTCTTATTGGTGTCGAAGAAACTAAGAAGCAAGCATCAAAGTGTCTGGACCTACAAATCAATTTCTTTATTAAAGAAAAATAAGATACGAAATCTGATATTCATTCGCAAGGACCGTAAGAAATGGACTGATATGTTTATCAATCTATGGCTATCCTTCAGCCCCTTTTATTTATCAAGATTAGGAAGCACTTGAAACACAAAAGAATGGCCACTTCTGAGATCAATACACCTCTCTTATATCACTTCGAGAAGAAAGAACTTTTCTCCCATAGGGATTAATTATATCCCTCATATCACGCTTGAATGTCATACGATACTCGGATCAGAAGAAAGCCGTAGAAAAATAGACGAGAGAGCGTTGCAGTGTGTATTTTTATTCAATGTATTTCTCAAGAATAGTGTAGAATTTTTCTGAAAATGGCCGCTGTCTTCATGATCTCTCTTGCAATGGATGCGTCCTCCAAAACTTGAGCAAGGACAGTAAATCGGATATCGAATCCATATTTCAGAAGAAAATACTTCATGGATATATAAATTAACGAGACAAATTTCTGACTTTTTTTCTCAGAGATCACCTTAGTAGCCTGATTTTATAGCAAATAAATTTATAATAGTTACCTCTTTCGGGCGCGTCGTGAAGTTCATATATTAGCCTTTCGTTCAGGAAAATTTCACTGCGTTTCATTTAGTTTTCGGTGAAAAACAAGGCATTTGAAATGTTTGTTAAATCTTTATAGACAAGAAAGCATTTCAGTGTGTATTTTAATTCGCTGATATTTTTCAAAAATCATAGAACAACTCGTGCAAACATTTTCTGAAAATGGCCAATGACTACGCTGTTTTTACATTTTCTTTTGCAATAGGTGCTGCCCTACATGCTGCCTTTAAGCATGCAATAGTAAATAGGAAATCGAATCCACATTTCAGAAAAAAATACTTCACGGATATATTAATTAATGAAACAAATTTCTGACGTTTTTATCATAGTTTCTTCAGAGATCACTACCGAGTAGCCTGATTTTATAGCAACAAATAAATTTATATAGTTTCATAGTAAATTTCAAATATGAGCCTTTCGTTCAGGAAAATTTCACTGCGTCTGTTTTGGTTTTCGACGAATAACAGAGCACTCGAAATGTCTGTCGAACATAATGTTATTCTACGATGTTTGTTTTAAAAATTCTAACTCGGCCCAAATGCTGCCGATACATGTCGTAAAATATGCATGGTTACTGATAACATCCAAGGTATTTCTACAGTGATGCATACAATGAATAAGTATTACGGAAGATGCGTAGAGGAATGACTTAAGTTGAACATAGAAGGTGGACCCCTCTGGCTCTGGTAAAGGCTTGATACAAACAATTCATTTCCTTAATGAAATGATCCTGATCTGTAGACCCTTGTATAAAAGAAGAATGCAATTCCTGCAGGGCAGCAGGAGAAGGTAGAGAATTTTCTTGAGGGTATGCCTAAGATATTTCGTATGGAAGGTGTCTCTTTGACCCTGATACAGACTTGGAACGGACGATTCATGTTCTTAATGAAATGATCCAGGACTGCAGAAGGTAATCACATCCTTTGCTGTATAAGAATAGATTGCAATTCCTGCAAAGCGGTAAGAAAAAAGTTGAGACAAATCTCTTGAGGGTACCTCACAGAATTTTACTGGGTTAATATCCGGCTCACACATTGTCTATTACATCTGTCCAATACACACACGCTAAAAGTTGCCACTCAATATTTGCTCAATGTGTACGAATGCTGTCATCCCTTCCCCGAAAGTATTGACTACTTAATTTTTCTTCAACTTAGAACCTCCCCTAATCTTGCATACATTAAATTATCTCTGATTCTCCATGGCAAAATTAGATCTGAAATGACAACTGACTATGACTCCTCCCAGCCAACCAATGACGATGCAAGCATTCTTACAACAGATACTTCTATTGGCTCCCGATATCCAGGTTCCCCTCGATTATAAAAAGGCTTTGGAAAATCAAATTCTGTTCAGTTCCTTCAAGTTCACTGGAGTTTGAGGGACTCGGCTCAGGTCTTCCACCAAAGTCTACACGTCACACTAGAGTTGCATAAAGTATAACATGAGCATAATTAGGCTACCGGAAGAAGGCGAAGGTTTTGAACGAGTCTATTAGTTAAACTAGGGGATTGGAGCTAATATAAACAAATTCTTTCTACAATTGGAATATTTAGCACGGATTTTGGCTCTAATTTTATTGTTCAGGGTCAAACACGACTGCATTGATAACGAGTTGGCTGGGGAAAAACATCCACAGCGATCGCCATTCATGCTTTTGCGTATGGCAGCCTTCTAACGCGCTTTCACACCTATATCAACCGACCCAAGGTTGTCTTCCTTCTTCCGGGAGTCGCATTATATCACATACGTATATGATGGTAGTACTTTTCTGCAGATATAGTGATGAAATCATTCTAGTTTTAATGAGGCACTAGGCAGACACAAATAACAAAACACAGATTTATACAACTGTACAGATAAGCAGTGTCTTTTTTTGAGGAACGTGGAACTTCCTTTTTTTCACTTGATTTTAAAATCTGAAACTTTTTCTGCCAGATCTAAGTTAGAGCGATACCTTATCTCTCATATTGATTTTTATGCAATGTAAGAAACATATGAATTATTCATTAAAAGTTCCACGTTGTATGAGCACATGAGCATTTATCGTGATTGCCATCCAAAATGCATGTTTTTTTTTAAACAGCTAAGCAGTAGCTGCTCTAAAGACTCTTATTTACTCACTGCACCATGAAACAGATTGAATAAGAAGTGCAAGTAATATCGCAATTGAAAAATGTGTAATTTATTCGAAACACTTTTTCTGACTCAAAAGGAAGGAAAATCACTTTCGTATCAGCAACTCATGGGAAGAACAACAGGCTTCGGCTAATTAAAAGCCATCCCCAATCAAGACACGTAAAAAACTACAAAATAGTTTCATTAATTCTGTAACTGAGAAAATTTATTAAAGAGAATAAATAGTTTGCGAGGAATTCGAACGCACGAACGCATCTTGCCTTCAGGGTTCTTTTTTACTTCTGAAAATGAATAGTTTATTTGAAGTGGTACACAATTTTAATTCAAACCTTTCTGAGTAATACGTATGTAAATACCTTTACATACGTATGATGCCTTTTGAATAAATAATTTTACTTGTATTCTTCACTTCGTGACAGAAAATAGCATGACGTTAAATGCTGCGTGAATATTAAAAATGCTCCGAGTCTAGATTTTGAATTTAGATTATATAGAAGTTTCAATAAATGCTGTGTTATGCATAACTTTTGTTTAAATAATTTCTTTTTTATATTATACTTCATTTAAGTATTAACAAATTAACATTATATTGTTTAAACGTGAAGCGAGTTAAGAATAAAGAAATATCCTCTCTAAGTGTCATATGCACACATTACTCCACCAGAAAACCTGCAGTTATCCCTACATCACGACTAAATATGGATACAATACTCTTAACCAACGAGTAAATATGGATACAATGGTTCAAAATCACTTCTGGAGAATCGTGGGACGAAGGTAAAATATTGTGCATATGCAAAACAGTTCAGTCGACGACGACATGCGCAAAGCACCGGCGCACGTCGGAACGAGTATAAAACGCCCTCGAGCGGCATGGCGAATTTAGACAGAAATTTCGCAATTACTGTGTCGGAGCGTTGTTAACAATCAGTAAGGACGAAAAATGTCACAACGATGACAACTGAACATGTTTGTGAAGGGACGAATTATTGGAATCCTGGAATCCGGTCGATCCCAAACCGAAGCGTCTCAAATTCTGAATGTGCCTAAGTGTGTGAGCTCCAGACTATGGCAGAGGTTTCAAACAACTAGAGATGTTACCCGACGACTAGTACCAGGTCGGCCAAGGGTAACAACCGTTCGGCAAGACTGATATTTGGCGATAACTGCGCGACGTCAGAGGAACCGTTCTGTCAGACAACTGGGTTCAGCCCTGACAGCCGCCACAGGAGTCATAGTTTCGAGACAACTGTTTACAGGAGACTCAGACACGTTGGTCTCTATGCCAGACGACCAGCAGTTTGCAACCCCCTAACGTCTGCACAGAAACGCGGTGGAGTCTATAGTGGTCGGAGTTTACAGTGAAGTTTGGAACATTGCCAGTAGAGTCCACAAAAGTGGGGCAATGTCATATTCAGTGACGAGTCCAGATTTAGTCTGCAAACTCATTCTCGTCGTACTACGAACTATAACTTGTTAATACCGGCAGCGGAGAAGCCTGGAGAGAGAATGGTGATAAAATCGCGAAAGGCGCTTTCTACAGTTTGTTGGGAATTAAATATTTTTCCTTGTAAGAAGTGGCCCAATGCCTGGAAGAAATGGTAGTCAGTTGGTGCAAGGTCTGGGGAATACGGTGGATGACAGAGAGTTTCCAAGTCCAGCTCCTGTAGTTTGAGCAACGCTATTCGTGCGACACGTGGTCGAGCATTGTCCTTTAAGAAGATTGGCTTGTCTCTATTCACCAATCTCAGCTGCTTAATCCCAAGCTCCCTCATCACTTCGTCTAATTGGTTATAGTAGACATCTGCCGTAATCAATTGACCAAGTCTCATGAAGCTGTAGTGGAAAACACCAGCGCTGGACCAAACAGACACCATTAGCTTATTTTGGTGAATATTCGGTTTCGAAGTATGTTTTGGCACTTCATCTTTATCCAAGCATTGTGCCGAACGCTTGTGATTATCGAAAAGAATCCATTTTTACCACACGTAACAATACGGTGTAAAAATGGTTCTCCTTGACGTCACGACCACAAAGAAAGGCAAGCTTCGAAACGATTTCTCTTCTGATGTTCGCTTAATTCATGCGGAACCCATATATCCAGCTTCTTAACCTTACCGATTTGTTTCACATGGTTTAATATTGTTGGAATAGTAACGTCAAACCTTGCTGCTAATTCATGCGTAGTTTGGGATGTATCCGCTTACACTGAAGCTTTCAGCTCATCATTATCCACTTTGTCGCCCACATGGTTCATTTTGTAGATCAAAATCGCCAGATTGGAACTTCTCAAACCATCGATGTACTGTGCGTTCATTAGCCACATCATTGCCAAACACTTCATTGACACTTCGAGTTGTCTGCGCTACATTAGTTCCATGACGGAACTCATATTCGAAAATAACGCGAATTTTTGACTTATCCATGGTTTACAAAATTTAATATGCAAAAGGCAATTCGTCAGGTAATCACAAACCAAAACGTGCGTCTGAAAGGCTGATGACGTACCTTCACAATAAAAAAACCAAAGAACTGTATATATATATATATATATACACACACACATATATATATATATACATTTTGTTTGTCATTCTACGAGAGCAGCAGAGAAGAGCTACACAATGGGAATATTATATTTTTCTAAACTTTCATTTGAATGTTGCGAGCATTCTAATTACCATTTTCTAATCTTCAAACTAAGTGAAAATTTGATAAGCAACATTATGCACAAAGTTTATGTTTCGTTATGGATATCACTAGGGGCCTGTCTAATTAGCTCTCGAGTAGGAAAAAATATCTTCTGAAAGACAAACCAAACCATTATGAATGCATAGTAGAAATGTGAATTATAATGAACAAAATTATTTGTATATGAAAATTCACGACTAATTACATTTAATGTGTGTGATACTCATTCTATGTTTCAAAAGAACTGTTGATATCATAACCTCATGCGCCAAACAATGCGGAAAATTACCACCAGGGACACATTTGGGAATTTGTTTAAATTGCGAAAGCAGTTAACTGTATCAGAAACAAGGAAGATCACTGTTGCACTGGAGCTAAATTTCCGTTATTATGCTTTCAGTGCCATATCGATCGGTTTCTTCTATTTGCACCGATCTTGCGATACGTGAAAATGGAATATGTTCCCACCCAGCAATTATAAAACGATTAGCACACTCAATTAATTTTGCCTTCTCCCTCTCGGTCTTAACGACGCCATTGATTCGCCCGTCAAAAGTTTCTTCTGGACATTTTTGTCATGCCAACTAACACATGTTACGCTCAACTTCCGAGACAGTTGATCGATAGGGTAGGAATATTAAAAATATATGCATATTATATGGTCTACTTATCACTAACAGGAATTGTTATATTATTCTTTTAGCTGTGTTAGCAGTTTATTAGCAATTAGAAATTTTTGTCATGCCTACTAAGACATGTTACGCTCAACTTCCGAGATAGCTGACTAATATTGTAGGTATATTAAAAATATATGTGTATTATGTTCTGATCATTGACAATAGTTTTTATATTATTCTTTTAGCAGTGTTAGCAGGTAGCAGTTTAGTTAGCAGTTAGACATTTTTGTCATGCCACTAACACATGTTATGCTCAATTTGAGAGGCAGTTGATCGACAGTGTAGGAACATTAAAAATATATACGTATTTTGTTTTACTAATCACTGACGTAGTGAAGATAAATTTGTGTTTATAGTGAAGATAAATGTGAATGCTATTTGCTTTACCTTCTCAGGGCTATAACAACCAAAGCACTTGTGGAATAGCATTAGTAGCATTAATGTTTAAAAATTGTTTCAAAACAAGTGTCCTCTAAAACCCTATTTTATTAGCAATTTTAGTTACTCAGGCAAAAAATGAATCGGATAAAATATAAAATGTGCTAATTAAGTATGAAACAGGCATTAAAGATCTCACCAAGAAAAATTTAAATTTTAAAACTAAAAACTAAATGGCTTTTTAATAAGGTTATCTTGCCAATCTAGTAAGTACAGATTCCGATGTTTTTCTTTCATGGTTGCCCAAAACAAATTCCGAAAAACGTTTATTTCGTCTGTTATTAGTTGAAAAAAAGGTACTAAATTTACGTTGATCTTTGGTGAATTTAAATAAAAAAGTTGCCAAAATTTTGAAAATAGGAGCTTTTGAGATGATTTTACTTAAAACATACCACTAGTCGCCAAAATTGAAAAATAGCAAAAGTCGTCTTTTAGTCGCATGTAGCAGCCCTGTCTTCTGTATATTGTATCAAAAAATTACTTAATGTTTTATTTTGTATAAATTTTAATAGAATGTCTTAAACTATCAAACCCGCACATAGCATGAACGCTAAAGCTTCTTAATTGCTTCTACACTCATGTCCAAAATTATCTTTACATGCATAAAATCACGGATTTCTCAGAAACTGTGAAATATAATTTTATAAAATAATACATAACACCATAACACATAAATACAAAGAAAAAAATTTAAGAGCACTGCATATGATATAAAACTGTAGCACGAAACAATAAAAATGGCAATAATATGTGACAAGGAGAGTTCAGAAAAAAAAGAATAACTCACAAAAAATTAAGGTTTATGAATTTAATATGGAATGTGATCTCCCCTGACGTGTACACACATATCACAACGTGTTTTAATGCTGGCAATAATGTTGTTAACCACAGTTTGGGGAGTTAAGTTCCACTCCTCCAGCAATGCGGTCTTCAGGGCATTTATATTATCTCTAGGAGAAGGATGTCTCCGTGCAACTGCTTTTCCAAGGTAGTCCCATAAGTTCTCTATCGGGTTCAGATCAGGAGAATTTCCTGGCCACGGTATTCACTCAATGGCGCTTCACTTTCAAGGAATTCGTCACCGAGGTTTGCTCGATGTGGACGAGCATTATCGTCCTTAAATAAAAAGTCAGATCCATATGCACCTCTGAAAAGTCTTACATAAGGTTCTAAGACCTCATCCCGATATCTCTGGCCGGTCACAGATCCGCTGTTGAAAACGTGTAGGGGCGTACGTCCATCGATCATCATTCCTTCCTATACCATCAAACTTGCATTACCGAAACGGTCACATTCCATAATGTTCGAAGGAAGATTTCGCGTTCCGGACTCCCTTCAGATGTAAACATGTTTAGAATCAGATGTTAAACTAAACCTCGACTCATCAGTAAAGATAACATGGGTCCATGGGAGTTCACTCCAGTTCTGATGTTCTTTGAACCAATTAAAGCGATCCCTCTTTTGTTGTGAAGACAGTGAAAGACATACCCTTGGCTTTCTGGCATAAAGGCCTTTTTCATTAAGCCTTCTGTATACAGTTTGCCGTGATGCAACAGTTCCAGTGGCGGCTGCAACCTCTGAGCTTAACTGCCGAGCAGTAGACTTCCTGTTACGATGGCAGTTATTGCCAGATATCGATCTTGAGAAGCAGTTGTGATTCGTTTTCGACCTTGTCCAGGCCTCCTTACAACAGTTCCAGAGTTCTGAAATTGTTTCCATAGCGTAGAGACTGTCTGTCTTGAAATATTCACACATCTCGCTGCTTTCATGATTGTCTGCCCTGCTTCTAAACGGCCAATAATTCGCCACTTCATAGATTCTTCCAAATGATACTTCGGAGCCATAACAAACCGTTTTGAGTCCTTACACACTGAAATCAAACGCTGTATTGCAGAAATTCTCTCAGATATTCACTTTGAGCAAAGCGCTTGATTCACCGTCAGATGACGTAACGCCTTGATTTGCGTATCAAAAACCGTTTGATCACTTTTGATTGGATAATGCTAATTAGGCTTGTCTTTCACATATTCTCTGCAAAAATGGATTACATCGATTGGATATTTTATGTAATATCATTACTTTTGGGTATGCAAAGATAAATTTGGACATGAGTGTATTTATGACAATGTCTCATCTATTTAAGTTATTTAATCTGTATATTTATGGCATCTAACTTTTTAAAAGGCGATTCGGTATTTTTTTACCTCTAAATCTATTTTCGGGTTGGTTCAGATTATCATTTCCGCAAATTTCTGTCGTCCAGATTTCTCATTGCCTTCAGTAATAAAACTGCTGAAATATTTCATTACTGCGACGAGATATTTTCCGTGCAGCTCTAGTAATCCTTGCTCAAATCAAACACATTTAAACTTTGCGACAAAATTGGTGGGATAATCTCGTAGAGGTTGATTTTATATTGTTTACATCCGTTCGTTGCCATTCGCCAATATACTACTAATGATCCCGATTTCTGTGCCACGTACTTTAGTGAAATAATTATATAGATAATTTAACTAGATGCATTTTGCTTTGAATGATATGTATTCAAAGTTAAGAGTTGAATTTCAATACAAAATCAATAAGAACCAATTCAGTTATTTAAACCTTTTAAGTGGTTTCGATGAGATATCTTGTACATCAAGATCTGACAAATTTTGTTAATGACGAGATATATCGTCTTCTAATATTTCTGACTTTTTAATGATGACGAGATCAAGATCTGGTCAGTTTTGCTAATGACGAGATACCTCGTCGAGGTTTGATAGAAAATAATTATCTGGACACATAAAAAATCGTAATTTCATTGAACATGCACTACATGCATCGAAAGCTTGCATGCAGTAGCATTACAAAATACTACGTTTTATAAGAAAAATTGCAAAATTATTCAACAGAAAAGAATTCACCATTGTAAATTCAGTAATTTAACTGGAATATGTAGCCAACATTCTTCTGTTTATTTTTACCGCTCACTTGAATAATTTTGAATTGATTAATTTAAAGGTAATTTATTCACTTGAATAAATTAACTTTGAATAATTTTACAATATATTTGTCTCAATTTTAATTCACTTTCATACAAAAGCATTAGCAATATTTTAATACGAAACAAAAAGGAAAGGACTATTATTACTTTTGCATTTCAGAAAGTGTTTTAATGTTAGCATTTTAATTACGGAAAACTTACTTGATATATATTTTTAAAGGGAAAAGCTCAGATACTTGATTTTTCAAAACTGTAAAACAACCATAAAGTGAAATTTTAAATAAACCACAAAATATAAAGCAACCGGGTTGTGGTGCAAGACTGGATTAATATTAAACGAGGGTCTGAAGTGATCCACAAAATATCTCAGGATGTACTCTAGGCATATGTATTTAAATTCTGCATATCTGAAATTCCTCCATCTGTTTCGATGCTGCAAATGGAACCAGATTAGTATAATTTAGTACATAGGTTATAGGACTTCAGTGAATAATTTCGATATTCCTTGCTCGTTTATCTTGCTACAGCAATTGGTTGTTCAATTGTACCTATCAAATCTAATCGAAGTAGTCCCATGAGATCAGCGGATAGCAAGTTAAGAGAATTTCGAAATGAAAGGTAACAACGGAAATGCAAATGGCGACTATAAATGCATAGTTGTTGATATTCTAATACAGTATGAAGAAGGAAAATAACGAATAAAGGCAGAATATGAATAAAACCAATTTATATTCGCAAATTCATACCTATATGAGATTCATTTTCTGGAAAGCTAAAGGTGGCTGTAGTGTTTCTGGGGCGAAACGTATTTTCTATACGTAATCCGGATGTAACATCACTTGCTTGTTTATCGAATGCGATTTCAGCATTTATTTAATAGAAATTCCGAGTTGATGAGAGTTAATTGGTGAACCCCAATTACATTAAACGCCAAAAGTCACCCAAACGGAGTTAAGCTACATTTTAAGGTAATCCCGATATGTATCATGCGAGGGCATTTAGACAGAGGTAGTCAAATCTTCGTGGACCGTTTGGTTCCTTTGTTTACACTGAAGATCCTTCTTATATTTAATAGCCCATTATGATTGCCCTAGTACGACGTTTATTAACTACCTACTAACTTACCCTCTCATATTTACAATTCGGTAATTAGAATGTATTTAATGAAACATACCTCTGTTACGAATTCTTTCCATTTGAAAAGATTTGAGTTTACAGAAGGAAAGGTTTTCAAGTAATATACTTGTATATACAAATTTTATACGATTGAAATTATAAAAATAGTCCAAAATCTAAGGAAATGTATTATAACTCAACTAAAAGTAATCTAATATTATTTGATTTCAAAAGTATCTATTCCGACTAAAAATTGATTCGAGAATAAATACATCACATTTTTGATCAGTCAACGTAGAATATAATTTTACTGTAAATGTAGTTAAGTAATTGGTTTATAAGTTATTTTTATTTGCTTCCTATCACAATAAATTTAATTCTTCAAAGTTACATTATTATATGAAAGCTGTAATACTGAACTTTCCCCCTTGAAAATATTGTTGGCATGGTGTGTAAGTTTGGAGAGAGGGGTGCTAGCTCAGATGTGAACCTCAGCATCTGACTATGATTCAAAATTGTGTGGTGTTGTCCTTGGATCCCAACATTCTCCCTTTCCATTCGAATTTGGGGCCGCGGTGGCCCGATTGGAAGCGTAACGAACTTGCAACCGAAGGGTTGCGAGTTCGAATCCAGCCAAACACCGTCGTGTACAAAGGGGGCTGGTGCACGTTAAATCCGTCGTGGCCTCAAATGTCCTCACGTTGGCGTGGTGTGGAAGTTTGGAGAGTGGGGTGCCAGCTCAGGTGTTGCCTCGTCATCTGACCATGGTTCAAAATTACGTGGTGTTGTCCTCGGATCTTTCCCTTTGGGATTGATCCCGGACCGTCACCAATAGCCCATTGTGTTGCTCCAGTGTGACGTTAATTGAAATACCCCCCCCCCATTCGAATTTGATCCCGTACCGTCACCAGTAGCCTGTTGTATTGCTTCAGTACGACGTAAATTCAACTAACATGAAAATGTTATTGTAGTCAAATATAATTTAACTTTATGTCACATTTAGAATGCATTTCATTGATGTATACAATCAAGCAGAGGATTAACTTTAAGATTATGTGGATATATAACATATTTTAGGTTTATTTATATATGAAGAACAAAGAAAAATATAAATTAAATATTCTTGTTATTATATTATTATCCATAGATGTTGTTACAAACAGAAGTTTGTAAATAAATTTAAAAAGCAAAATCACGAAATTATCATTCCATTATAATAATACACTTTTTACTATGAAGAATTAGGCATTGACTACTATGCACATTATGTGTTTCTCCCGTATTATCAAATCTATCCTTACAGGACAAAAGACAGAAAAATATGCGAAGAATAGTTGCGAATGCAACTCAGCTTCTTCTTTTCTCTTTAGAAACTATTTTACACCCCAATTATAAAGTTTGTTCATATTTCATTCTAAACAACTATAAAAGAAGGCATTTTTCAAATGTTTCCTATTGATTTTGTTTTTATTAGTACTCAGAGTAAAACAAATCTGCACCTTGGTAGAATAGGGGTCAATGACCGTTTTGCAAATTTTTGGTAACAGCTTATTTAGTAATGTTTACTATTTTTACTTTTAATTTAATTTGATTTTAATTTATTTTTAATTATATTAATAATTTTAGTCTCGATGTAGGGTTTTGGTAACCAAAAATTTGAGAAACCAGTTATGGCCAGGGGTAAGTTTCTTCTGACCGAACATCTAAGTCAAACATATTCAAAAGAACACCGAAATACATTTCATAGCACCGTTTAAGAGCATCTGAATGTTTCGGAAAACAGAAGCTGTTATTTGAGCAAATATATGTAAAACCCGAATATTAAACTTCATGGTGGTTGTCTCGACAAGGTATCTCGTCATTAGAGAAAAACTTACCAGATCTTGATGGACAAGATATCTCACCATTAGAGTAAAACTCACCAGATCTTCATCATCAAAAAATCGGCAATACCGTGATGACGAGATATCTCATCATTGGCCAGATCTTTATGAATGAGATATCTCGTCGAAACCACTTGGAGGGTTAAATATATTCATAAGTGCTCACAGGAGAATATTGGTACTTTTTACTATTACAACTTTCATGTCTTCATTACCTTGAGAGACTGCGGTAGCCCGGTTGTAAGAGTAACGGATTAGCAATCGAAGGATTTCGAGTTCGAAATTCGGTCCAGCCAAAGACCGTCGGATACGCGGGGCTGGTGAAATCTGTCGTGACCTCAAATGTCCTCAAATGTCTCAAATGTGGTGTGGAAGTGTGGAGAGCGGGGTACTAGCTCAGGTGTCCACCTCATCTGACAATGGTTCAGAATTACGAGGCGTTGTCCTTGAATCTTTCCCTTGGGATTAATCCCGGACCGTCGACAATAGCCCGTCGTGTTGCTCCAGTACGACGTTAGTTAATTACCATTACCATTATCATTAACTTGAAGTTATTTGTGGACATAACTCAAAATCGGGGAATTTGGAACTGGTCTTTTATCTACTAGGGTTCAGAAATAATTTTAAAGGGAATATAAACACAGATTGATACATTTTTTCAGGTATATATATTTTCTTTAAAAGTACCCTATAATCATGTAGATCGGATATGTTCATGTATCAAAGGAAAGTATGCACTAAAATTTTTATCTCGATTTTTACTGATAAAACAAATGTCTAATTTCCCTTTTTTATTAATACTTCGTTTCAGATTATGGAAAAAAATTATGATTATTCATTAATTTATTTTTTACTATTCATAAATTTTCAATCTTAACGAAGTATTTAGAAGATTGAAGTTTTATTAATTAAAAAATAAAACTTGATCAGTCAAATTGGATTTTGGCATGTTTTCATTTTAAAATAACTATCAATCTTCTGGAAGAAACTTGATCTAAGGTATCTGCTTTCATGAAACTTTTTGGTAACAGGATATGAGTTTAAACATGATTTATTTTCAATGAATAGCTTATTGAAAATAGCATCAACATTTCAAAGTAGTTCATTTAGAAAAAATAGATTTTAAGAGAAATCTACGAAAAACGAAATTGCATGAGAATAAAACTATTTTCTAAAGCAGTCTCATTCTTTTATCACACTAGGTACTGCTTAGCACATTCTAAGTATCTTTAATACTACCACTACATAAAATTTCGAAGGTTATAAGAGGAAAATAATTTTGAAAAGCGAACAGTAATATAACAGTTATTAATTCATGCTTTAGCAAATGATACATTTCAAAAATATAACAATCAGCTACTTACAAAACTGTTAATGTCATACACGAACATATGACTTACCAAAATAGTACTTTTAATCCTTTTCTAAAAATCATTTATAAGTGAAACTACTAAAATATGGCCACAAATGTGCATCGTCGTCTTAAGGCATAAACTCATCAACTGATCAATTAATCATTTAATCATTTTTTACTTTACAGCTCTTAAACCCTCCTGGTGGTTGTCATGACGAGGCATCTCGTCATTAGCAAAACTGACCAGATCTTGATCTCATCATTATAAAAAAAATTAACAATATCTTGATGACGAAATATCTCGTCATTAGCGAAATTGCTCAGATCTGGATGAAAGAGATATCTCGTCGAAACCACTTGGTGGGTTACAGACTAATTATTAATTTTTCGGTAAAAAAAATAAAAATTATGAGCCCATAGACAGTATTATAGTACATTATTTAAACATATAACAATGTGTTTCCCCTCATCATAAAAATAATGATTTAGTGTCTCAGAAAAAAATGTCAGTTAATGAGATTTTATTCTAATTCGACGGAAGATATGTGAAATAAAAAATAAATTGAGATGATTTGCATCAGATTTTAAAAATGCGATTTAAACCACCATTACTTAAATTTGTGATAAGTGGTTCAATTTTCAGTACAGTGCCTTCAATAAGCAGTCACTGCTTCGAAAGCGGAAGAAATATATTTCTCCTTACGAGATCTCGTTTCCCACAGTTTTCGAAACACCCACTTCAATCAAGTGCAAATGAGAAAAGAAAAACGGTCCATTTGTCTTTATTAAAGATGAAAAATGGGAGAACGCGCTGCTTTTCCCAGGAAATCTTGCGATCGTAGATTGATCCCATGTATCACAATTTCGTTTGAAGGTTATGATTCATGAAATTTAGAAAATTTTGTGTTTTACAGACGTAAAACTGAATAAATTGTGTGTTTGTGGGGAAACTCTTAAGAGAGACTGTTGAAGTACACTGACGTTCAAAACTTAACCCTTCTGGTCGTTTATCTTCGCATCTAAAACTGCCCTGTAGTGGCAGCCTTTGGTGCAAAACCTGTTCCAAACTATCACAAGTTCTGGGCAAGGGACAATTGTTTTTCCTATTTGGATCTTCCCCTTGGTGTAATAGGAGCAGCTTTTCCACGACGTGATATCTCGTCCTTAGCAAAATTGACCAGATCTTGAACGAGATATTTCGTCAAAACACATAGAGGATTGAGGAACACCATTAGTTTTAAAGGTCATAACCTCAAAATTAAGCAAAACAGCCTGTGACGATTAACATAACCGAAGATTTTCAGTAGAAAACTGATGTAAATTAAAATTTTGGAATCGCGATTTCAAAGGCTCTGACAGAGGAATAATGAGTTCTGCTATCTCAGGAACTCATATCCAACCTTATTGTGAGTATATAAACACGGCGCAGAGCTTGCATAATTGTTCGAGGTATGCATACAGCATACTAAGGGCCGGCTCTTTTTTTATGCTTTCACAGTTGCCCATCTGCACTCAGTGCAATGTCATCACTTCAGTTCAAAGACGTTTCTTACTGTTCGCTTCTGATCTTGTTATCGTTTTGTTTTTACTCATAGGTTCGGTAACTCCCAACGCATCTTTGGCATCATTTTCCACATCTAAGTCATTTTACAACAAACCTTAAGTTCCTTAAGGTTTTCAGTAAAGTTCCTAATGAAAAAATATGCCCATTAATCTGCTATTCGAATGAAAGTGTAGCTGTTGGTTCCAATGATACTATAATCATAGCAAAAACGTTTTTGGAAGTCGTTGATTCATGATGCAATGAAGATAAGCATAAATCCATAATGGTTAATGTAATCAATAGTGCGCTATCAAAAGAAACGCATACCAAAACTACATCAATGCATATTAAATGTACAAAATATTGCACGACTTTGTAAAACATAGAACCTAGGAAAATATTGTCAGCAATTAACGAGATGTCCAATAAAATGTAGATAAATTTTAAGTGCGATTTGTATTAATGATTTTAACTCAAGATACTTTTCATCTTTAGAGACTATTTTTATCTTTACAAAAAAACGATCTGCTTTTCCTCTCTAGACAGATCTAGTTTGTAAACATCAACTGCACATCCTAGTGTTATGCTAGTAAAATAATTTTACCTCAAAATATTAGATTCATTTTCTACGAGGGATATTTCCAAAGTTCAGGAGATTGTGATATGGTTGAATAAATGGGCAGGGCTAATGACTAATGCTTTCATGCAGGCAATTCCTGGCAGGTTTTCCCAACGATGTTAGTCAATATGATTTAGCCACTTGGGAATGCAATTTTGTTTCTATGGAAAGAGGGTGTTAAGAAGGGAGGTACAGAAGGTAGACATTCAGACACTTCAATCGGTTTTAAGAATTTAAAACACTTCGTGAGGTACGATTTCAGGACTCAAAAGACAATAAACGTATTCCAGACATGGAAGCTCTGATAAGATAAACGGAACATATTCACTAGGTTTCAAGTTATTTTTCTCGATCGCTCGGTTCGAAGGTCTCAGGATGTAGGTCACGTGGTGTTGAAGAAAGCACGAGTTTCCTAATGTAGGACTGATCGATGAGCGTGATGAAATACGCATTTACGCTTCGATAGCCAATAGGACCGAGTCCTATCGAAATCCCCAATCCCACGGGAACTACATTTCTGAGATCTTACGACTGAGACTCCACCCACATACTTCGTCTGTTTCATTAGAATTCGATGGTTGTAAACCAATGTATAAGATTTTTGGACACATTTACGAGCGACTAATTGACAAGCGTGATGAAAAACACGTTTACTCTTCGATAGCCAAATGAACCAAGTCAATTCCGAAACCCAGGGGACCCACATTTCTGAAATCTTACGACAGACTCCACCCACATGCTCCTTCTATTTCATTAGAAATCGATGGTTGTAAGCAAGTGGATAAAATATTTCCGAAACATTTTTTTCAGATGGCCTGAAAAATTAGTTTCATGCCGCGACAAGTGCATACAGAAAATGGAAATTATATTGAAAAATTACAATGTAGACGAAAATTAAAATAAAATCTTTTTAACACAATTCCCAGAATTTTGGAAAGATCCCTCTTATAAAATGCAAATAACAGAAAATATGTTTTAGCCTTTATAGAGGACACATTTAAAAGGACGGTGAGCTATCCTTACAATCAAATATACCCTCGTCATAATACCCCTGAAGTTAAGTTCTGCAACAGTGTTTACGTTAGAGAAAGAGACATTTAATTTTCTTGCAGGCATCAAATGACTCGTAAACCAATCGGACCTAGTATACGATACACAGCATGACTAGAATCCTGAATTTATAGGGTTGTTCGAAAGGCTATTTGTCTCGTTAAGGAATTAAGTAGGTGACTGATAAAGCTAAACTCTTGATGGACTGTTCTGTCCTCGTGGAATGCTGATCAATGTGATCAAAGGGGTATTTAGATACGATTATTCAGGAAGGGGGAAAAGTACGATAAGAATGCAAGGATTGTTAAATATATCTAGAAATCTTTTATCAACGGGAATGGTTTTAAGTGCTAAGAAAATATTAACGTGGTTAAGTTCTTATGTTACATATTTAATAATTTGATACTGACTGCTTATATTTTATACACATTTTTAAAATTCTGATTTTAAAATTAAGTGATACTCATCCATCTCTTTTTTAATGTCGTTAAAATTTATTCTGGTTTTGTCAGCTTAAATTATTTTCAAAACGTTTAGTGTTCTAGAGAAATTGAAAAAAAATCATAATCCTTGACTTTCTTAAGTATTAATCCTGATAAATGAAAACTAAGAAGACAAATTTCTGAATGTTAGTTTTTAAATTTTAAAATTTATTTTGCAAATTATATTCCACATAGAGATACAATCATAGAAAAATAAAAATTGTGTTTGAATATTGTTTAAAGTTTTTATATTTAAAAGTTTCGAAAAAAGGTGGATATGGTTTTCAAATTGATAATTATATTTTACTCATGTAAAACTCGCGCTTCAAATTAAATTAATATTTTGATTAGGTTATGTAATGTATAGTTTTAAAGGATTACGAATTCATCATAAAAATTTTATCACACAAACATTTCTAAAGTACCTTTCTTTTAATTGCACACAAGTAAACGTAGTTCAGATTCTAAAACATTTTCTGTCGCATAAAATCCGCAATTGTAAGTCTTTTTGGCCTTCTTTCTTCTGAATATAAAGACATTTTATAGTGATACAAATTTATTTGTATGATAAAAATCGGTCGTTGTGAAGTAGAGATGAAATTGATTACGAACCAGGCGTCTGCAAGTATATCTTATCGGAAGATCTCATCTGCTCGTATGAGGGACAAAATCACCACTAAAATTTTCTAAGTATAGTATGCATGTGTAATCCTACAGTTGCTATCAATATAGTATTTGTTTTAGTTATTATTTAATTTTAAGTCTTTCGACACTTACAGTAGCCAATATTAGAATTTAAACTGTCTTGAAAAGTTACGGCTCAGCAATATAATTAACCGACTATTTTTTCGTCAGTTAAATGGACATACGCACACATAAAGAAAATGTTTACTGATATAGAAGAGAAATACACCCAGGGTAATGATATGATTCTAACCTG
This sequence comes from Meta bourneti, assembly GCA_933210815.1. Classification (NCBI taxonomy): domain Eukaryota; kingdom Metazoa; phylum Arthropoda; class Arachnida; order Araneae; family Tetragnathidae; genus Meta; species Meta bourneti. The sequence continues at coordinate 29,812,084 of OW119923.1, read as the reverse complement.
CGCCACCTACTGCTCGCAGGGATTAAATGTTAGAAGGCGTACTAATATGATATATTAATACTAATTGTACTAATATGATGCGTATACTAATATGATAAATTAATACTAATAATACTAATATTAAAATTAGCATTAATAGAACAAATGTGATAGAAGTCTTCAAAAGTTACTTTCCAAAATTCAAATCCAAGAACAGGATAAATTATTTAAAAGATGTGATTACAAAGTTGCATTGAGCTTAGTGACAACCTATCGAAATGCTTTACATTAGTACAGAAATTGAAACTTATAGTTTTTTATTTAATTTCGTGTTATAAAATTTTCTGATTTTTGAATAACGAATTTAAAATAATTATATTCCTTTTTAGAGAAAATTGTATATTACAATAAAAAACGATGTTAAACTGGTTGCGTAAGAACTATCTTTTAAAACAAATGCCATGTGGAAGACAAAACAAAAAATCTAACATGCGACATTGGGAATACACGACCATAGTATAGATTACCCTCTTACTTACATAGTTCCATCTCACACAATATCTACTAAAATTATTTATTTAGCAAATCTCTTTTGACTAGAAATGCTGAAGGAAATATCTCATGTACCAATTCAAACAATGACGTAGACTTTTTTTAGGAGTGCTACCTGATGTCCCATGGATTGCATTGTTCCTTATTTATGACCAAGAGTATTGTTTTCCAGACTCTTTCTCCTACCTGTGCGGGCCATAACACTGACAGGAAGATAAAGGTTAAGGAAGTTTATGTCACGAGCCGTTCGCAGCCATATTAAACGTTTTAAACGTATATTAGGAAACTGGGAAGAGATCCTTGCATTTCGTGGGCTTTGTTTTACAAAATACTGAATGATTAGTTTTAACCCAGTTGTTATTATAAACCAGGAGTTGCAAAATTGCTAAATAGATACAGAAACAGGAGTCAGCTATCAGGAGTTGCTATGCGTAAAGTAGTATTTTCATTGTTTCGTGATATCAACTGAAATAATAAATGAAAAGTATATTAGATTTTATGGAAATCTTTCTTGATTTATCAAGTGTTTAGCAAACGTTGTAAGTGAAATACGCGCATGTAAAAAATGGAAAACATTATTCAACAATTATGAAAATACTTAATGAAATTTATGTGAGTAGTCATTACTAAAAACAATAATTTTTACGCGGTATATTTAGTATAAAAATAATAATAAACTTTAGAGACAAATTTTTTCGCTCTATGTTCTACCTATTATATTACACTTTTTAGCATGGAACAAATTTTGAAATCCCAAAAGATTTTGTATAGACAAAACTGATACCATAAAGTCTATTTTTACAAACTTCAAGCAGTCAGAATAATTTAAACAATACATATATTTAAAAAGTAAAGTATTAAATTATTTCAGAAATTCGTAAGAGACGAAAATATGAGCATTGAAATTAAAACATGAATAAAATTTTGAATGAGGTTATACATATGGCCTGAGATTCAAATAGACAAAAAAAACTTTGATATATTATTTTGACCCTATACTTAAACGTAAATAATATGAAGGAATTTCGTACCAGGCTTAGAGCTCTTAAATGACTACGGAAGAATATCGCAGAGTTATTCTTTCACGTGAATATACTGTTTATTTTGGAGTTTTATAACATAATGTCGTTTACATTTTGAAAGATCATTTGTCCCTAAACATATATCCTTAAAAATGTAAAAAAAAACAGATTTTGCAAAAATTTATTTTAATTCCTTTATATGTCCAGAAAGAAAACGAATTTAACACCTAGATACTTTTTGAACCTTTTATTTATCTAACCTGGAGGTTCTATCTGTGATATTTCAGCTATGAAACTTAAAAAAGCTAAGAAACAAATTCTAAAACCTCACATCTATCCTAATTTCCGTCTAAATAATATTATAATAATTCAACGGTAATAGACCCTTTATTATATTTTCTCACAAAACATTATAAAATAAATAAGAAAGTTAAAAAATATATGAAACATTCTAAAGTCTCACGTTTTCTCCTAATTTCTGTGAATAATATTATCTTATACAGTAACTAGATCAGTTACGATATTTTCTAACAATACAATGTAGTAAGTAGATGAATTTACGTCGCACTGGACGAACACAACGGGCTGTTTACTGTGTGAAATAAGTGCGAAATTTAAAAAATGTATGTAATGCATTCTATAGCCTCACGTTTTCCTCCTTCCACAAATAAATTTTTCCTCATTATAACCCATTTGAAGCCTGACAAAGAGTAATATAGCAGCAACCTACTTATATTTATAATTATATCTTAATGTTGAAGTGGGCCTATATGAAAGTGCATGCACCTAGGATATGTTCAAGGCCCATTATGAGAGGCAATTCCTTATATAGGAGCTCAGCTATTAGCTTCTGTAATAAAAACAAGTGTTCCTGTTCCTACGTTGTTTCTAGTACGTGCTACAAATCCTTTTTTTTCTTTTTTTCTGCTCTTATTGAAGTGGGGAGATAAGACTCGGGGTATCAGATTATTGCTGTGCAGAGTTTATAGAGAATGTTTTTTATTTCTTATCTCAGAGGCAATCATTCTTGAGATTTCGTTCGTCAGAAATGTGAAAAATGGGATTAGGCTATTGGAGAAGTAAGATGGTGTTTATTCCATCATTATTAGAATTAATGAAAAACGTATTATTGATGCAACAAAAATATACAAAAATGTAACTTATGAATGGAAAAGTGTATAGATATTTTAATGTGATGAATGGCTTTTGAATTTTATTGAGGGTTCCACAATAAGAAGTCAGATTAAAAATATTAGACCAAAACTCTGAATATGAAAATGTCTTTTTATCTTAAAAATTAATAACCATTTTAAATTTTTACTAAACGCGACCTAAAATAGACCATACCTTTTTTCTATAGAACATAGTATCTTTTAGATAATACTTTTAGGATAGTTTACAAATAGACTACAAAGGAAGATTTAATCCTGGTGCGAGTTTGAAGAGGTTGGTTGGTTTTTATGGCGTAAGGGCTATGTTTGACAAGCACAATTCGGGAGAATTAAAGACATCGATAAAATGGCGACTTTTGGATTGTTTTCTCAATGTTATTCTAATAATTCTAATTCTAAATACGTACACTTTTTTCTAGGGAAACTAAGATCTTCTATACAATATTTTCTTGAGGCGAAATTTATATTAGATTACAAATCTAGATAAGAAGAATAAAAAGTATGCAAAAAGGGTCAAACGCATTGATTGACTGTTTAATGTGCTGTTATATACCTGAAGTGTAATTCAAAGTTACTCGAGAATAGCAAATTGGAAATAACAACTCATGAATAACAAAGTGAAAATAACAACTACCTTAATTAAGTAAAAAACCATAACTCAAGTACACAAAAATTCGAATGAATCAACGATATACATTTCAGGTTCAAAATGCAGATGAAGTAAGAACAGGAAAAGTTCACCGAAAAATTATAATTTTCCAATCTATGGATCAATTCTCTAAAAGAAAAAAGGAATTGATGTCCATTTGTGGAATTGATGATTTATGTGCATGGTATCCCCCAATAGTAACAAAAATTGGAATTGTAACCCTAAAGTAAATAGTTATTTAAGTTGTGAAATGATGAAAAGCTTTCGAAGCTTAGCAGCTGTTGTTAGCGTCTTATACAATTTGGAAATGGAAAATAAAAAAGCAGAAGAGTTGTCATCCTTTTAAAAATGTGAAAAAATACTCCCTTTTTCTTTAGTGAAAATTCGAAACCGTAAACACACTGACTTGGACTTTGTCGATTGAGGCGCAATCTGGCTTAAAAGATTGCACCCAGTTTTGACAAAATGAAGGGTTCGAGATTCACAAAATATACGTAAAAGAAGACGATAGTTTTTCTGGACGAAACAAAAAGAGAAAGAAAAAGAGAATGGAAAAGTCATGCTCGACTTCAGATTCCGAAGATTTTTCAATGCGACTGGTACAATAGTTTCGAATTCACCAAGTGTGTTTTCTCCAACAGAAAAAAAAATGCAAAGCTTTGTTATGTAAAAGAGTGAAAATCTCTATGTGAATGAAAAAGAAATGCAACAGACCTCGAATTTCGTTGGATATTTTCTTCCGAGAAAAACTCGTCTTTCGCGTGAGGGAAGAATCACGCTAAACGTTTTAGAATTCATGAAATTGCGTTAGCAAGTTTGCAATAAGAATTCATTTTTAGAGTCCACTACAAAGGGATCTACGCATTACAAAAAGAGAGTTTTGTTAAAGTATTTAAAGAGTGCGTGTGTATTTCGTGAGTTTATATTCAGTTCTTTGGTTTTGAAGTTTTTGGAGGATTAACATTTAAATGGTAAAAGTTTTCTTTAGACTTTATATTAACTTCTCATGGAATGGTACCCAGAATACGAATAGGATCCTGGATGTGACGGAGTAAATAAGTCTTTTGTCTGGTATTAAAAAGAAATTATTTTAACTGATAGTTTTCGGTTTGGAATTTTCAACCATTTTTCGTGGTTTTTATCAGAAAATACCGTTAAAGAAATTCTTTTAAAATAGGATTTAAAGAGCCGTGTAGTATGAACTAAATGAAATTAGAATTGGAAAGTCTCACTGAGAGTTTAGATTTGTTGTTACTTGGAGGCATTACTTGAAGAAATGAAAAAACTTTCAACTTGCATTAAAGAAAGTGGGTTTTAAAATTTTTTTATTTACATAATGTAAGAGAAATGTAAGAGGATAAAAAGATAAGATATTTCTATTAAAAGTATCCATTTCACAATTCTTTAAACATTTTATTAAAATAAGACAGGTTTTTAATTTTCTTCCTAGAGAGGCCGGAACAGAGAATTATGTATTAAAAAACCCCATTAAGATTCTTAATAATTCTTTTTGAAAAAATTGCTGAACTTTTTTAAGCATTTCTTTTTTGTTTTACATAAATTTTTCAGCAAAAATATCATACTCCGAGAAAATATTTTAAATATAATGAAACATAAACATCCCAATGACATTGACTTCGGCAAAAAAGGTGAAAGAAGGCAAAATTACTCAGACGGAATGGGTAAAAGAACTTCTTTAGTAATAAATTTTTATAAATTCAAATACTTTTACGTTTTATTAATTAACTAATTAAAGTTTTCTTCTAAAATATTTATAAGTATGTTAAATTTATTGTTAGCAAAGAATATGTATATTAGCATACATATTCTTCGCTGACAATAAATCTAATGAACTAATATATTTTTTAAACTCGCAGAGGTCCCAAGAATAGAAGCAATAATCCAACTTCTGATTGGTCACGATTGTTTAGCCAAACATTTCTACCACCTAAAATTTCTGCAGTCCTTGATGCCCTCTCTGTATTAAATTTCAATAGTTGCGTTCTAAAGTTGGGATCTATGCGGCCGATACTAGGAGGCTAGATGAGGAATGGACAGCTAAAAACAATTTATCTTTCTTTTCTTATCAATTTTATGTATTGTTTGCACTTTTGTTACTAACATTTGTATTCTGTATTTTATTTTTCTGCCATCGGAAATTTAAAAAAAATGCTGTCCTTTTTACATCTTAAAAATATATCCATATAATTAGTTAAATATCTATAAAAAACAATTCAAAACCGAAAATTTATTTGCATTTATATACTATGTTTCGAAGTAAATTTCTCATTATGATATTTATGCTTTAACTATTATGTTATCTAACGAAGAAAAGTTTGTCAGTATTTTACAATGCAAGTTTATTTCTTTGTAACTCGTATAAATATTGAATCTTCTATTAACACAATTTTTGTAAAGCTCTGCCTGTCTTTAAAGTTATGTGATTCCCCTATTTAATTATTACCGAAACACCTTTCAAGACTTCTTTCTCATCTAATATACATTCAAATTTAAAACAACAGCCATTAAACAAATAAATTTTTTCTGTCTGAAGATTTGCTTTGAAATGCATCACCTAAATGCATTGATTACTGTATTCTCTTTTCTGCTTAGATCCTAAAGGAATTTACGACGACCTTAAGAACCTCTGAATTTCTATCATTTTTTATGTCCTTTGATTGAATCAGTGGTGTACGAATAGAGGACATTTCCTTTACCCATTACTTCATTTTCCTTCCATTAGTATGGATTAAGCAGGCGCCAAGGGGGAAGACATTCTGCCGCTCTGGTTTTATGTATTCACGAGTTTGTTAATGTGGCTTTTTTCCACTTGACGCTCCTGTATGAACTTAAGTTCATCTCTGCGATTTTATTTGTCGTCGGTTAGAATGGTGAGGTAGCGAGAGAGACACAGCTTGGGACCTGTTTGACTTGCATAACCTGCATAAGTCGGAAGTGCGCGCAAATACGAGCATGCTAGCACTCACTTGCTATATGTCTCGTCTTGTTTTAGGACCATTTGTAACTTGCACTTCACTGTGCATAATTCTTGTGAAAACACATCACTGAAGTGAGTGTGTCTGTATGGTCAAGTGGATAAGTGTCTGTTTTTAGCATCTTATTGCCTACTCTATTCCTTAACGCTCCTCTATTTCCCCTGGGGCCAGCACAGCTCCCCAAGGATTCCTCAGCGCACCCTTTTGGAAACTATGCTTTAAACTCGTATATTTATTTAATAATTAACACGGACAAACAAGAGTTCTTTGTTGATTTCTGAATCATGAAAACACAAAAAAGATTAAAACACTTCTTTAAAGTTTATTTGCTTTTTACAAGTCGTATGGGTTGACACTGTTGATCATATCAAAACTGTGTCCATTGATTTAGCTCAAGTTAGTGTATGCAACAGTTTGAATAAATATTCAAAACAGTTGGTGTTTTAGTACGATTTATGATTAGTTTAGCAACTCGATGTAAATTATTACGAAAAATTTTCGGAGCAATATGGCGTATTTTAGTGAAGTGAATTAATTAAGGGGGGGGGGTAAAACATAATATATAAACTCGAGATGCTTACAGTTATGTAGCATCCCGATACTGAGTCCTTAAAACCAACCTCGAAGTCAAATGAATATGCATGCAATTTTGAGCGTTGATTCCATGATTTTTAATTTCTCATTGAGATCCGCAAAATGTATTCTACAACAATCAATTGGATTTTACCCTTACCATGCGGTTAAAAAGATTTAAACTTTTTTAGAGATGCTCATATGATTTTCTTAAATGTGTATAGAGTGATTAGGAATTTTCTGGACAACGTTTAAAGGGTGGTAGTGCATCAAAATAAGCATCTTTTTGTCAAAGAAAGTATGTCAGCAACTGTTGGTACTAGAAGATGTTTTTCAGCGTCCTTGCAAGTCACTCTCTCTTTTTTTTAAATCTTTATTCGCAACACGGATTTCACACGTGATGGAGGATTACATAAATTTCGAGATGACTGACAAGCATCTAACGTATTGGGCTGCCAAAGGAAACGGAAGAGTATCTCAAATATTGTACCGTAAACGCCTCCCCCAATAGTTCAGAGCCAAACCGTCAAACATTCCAGAGTTTTTATCGCCAACATTGCGAAACCGGACATCATCAGGCATAACGTGGGTTGAGAGTTGGAGCACTCCAGAAATGGAATGAGATATTCTCCACGGGGTCAAAGCAATCCGGGCACAAGCACGTGAGCTGCTACACGTAGCCTAGTTGTGGGCCGATCCATCATATGGAGGGCTGTGCACAAGCAATAATTAAATTACTTCCATTTGGAGTTCAGACATTGGAAACTGAGGATTATCCTCTGTGCGTAGAATTCTCCAATTAGCTTGTACAGCAGAACGCAGTACAGACAGATTTTCCAGCATACGTGCTCTTCACAGATGAAGTCTCTCTTACACGTGAGGTAGTGTATTATACACACACACAATGCACATACACATTTGAACGAACACCAATTCCCACGCTACACGGCCACATGCTTACGAGTAAAGATTCGTTGTCAATGTCTCGATGGGTGTCGACAATGACCTTTAGATTGAGTTATTTATATATGCTGTTACCTCGACTCAACGGACGTATGTATAGCATATATCTGGAAGAAGCACTGCCAGAACTTACGAACGACATCCCCCATTGAATGTGGAATCATCCGATTTGACTCGATTTCTTCCTATGGGGATACCTGAAGTGCAACATTGACTAATAAAGAGGACCTTATCTCAAAAAGTCTTGTTTGCTTTAAGTGTTTGCGAAATGTCTGGTATGATGAAAAATGTAAGGCCATCAATGCGTCGACTCTCAGTCATGCGTTATGGGGATACCTCGTGTATGAGACCAACATTGACTCCAAAGAGGACCTCGTCGTAAAAGCTTCAGTCGCTGCTTCAACTGTTTTCGAAATGTCATGTATCTGGAGATGCACGCCAGTCGATGGCGTCCACGCTGAGGCATGTATTACTGTTGGCAGTAGCTCCTGTGAACGACTATTGTAAAATGAAGTTAAAAAAATGTAACTTCGCTTTCTGACCAATTTCTGTGTTAGTACCTACGCATAAGAGTTGCAGATATGCAGTCTTTGACAAAAAGTTTTTATTTTGATGCACTCCACTACCCTTTAAAGTTTGACCAGGAAATTCCGAATCACCCTGTTTACACCAAAAGAGCAATTGTCTGTTAGTATGAACATTTTAAGACAGAAAATATGTAGACAATAACACACTACAAAATACGATTTTAGACAAAGCATTAATCTGAGAAATTTTTTTATGCATTTCAAATACTGTTATACATTTAATATATTTTAACTAAAGCAGTGACTGATTTTTTAAAACGGAGCCAATAACAGAACCTTTGATTTTTGACAGATGAAAAGGAAACTGCAAGTAAAGTTGAAAGCTAAATGAATCTAAATGTAAACACAAGATTTCGACATTCCTTCGCAAATTTTTAAATACTTTAATTTGGATGTCGTGCCACTCATGTAACAGACATGCGATCTGTAATTAGTCAAACGACGTTTGTTCACTTTCCATAAACAATATGGAGAAAAAGACCTGAGGCACAGTACAAAGCAGTTAAAATGTAATGTCTGCTTTCATGAAATTAATTATAGTAGGTTCGAATTCTAAGCGGAGAAACTTAAGAAAGAACCCATGAAAGAGGTAATTCAAGAAGCTAGTCACCCCTGGTGCTCTCGTCAAGTTACGACAGTTTTAAAACTACAGAGCTCGGTTAATTACCTAAACGCTTCTCAGATTATGCCACAAGACTTTAAATTAGACAGAAGAGTAGAGATTTAGTATCCAGTCAAAAAGTTCTGTGATTACAAGCGTATGCATCGACGCGGTGTTTCAGCCTAGACTTTTAAATTATATTTTGGCAAGCGTTAATGCGAATTTTTCTGTGCTTTTGTATGATTCTTGTATTTCTTGAAATATTTCCAAAATAATTGCTGTTTTAAACTTTACAGAAAGGTGTAATCTACGACAAAGTTTTAAATTAATTACGATGTTTAAAGACAACTGTTCAAATTAGTGATTTCTTTCGCATGCGCAATGCCTGCTTAGTTTAATCCATTTTCTATTTTAGTGAAAATAAGTATTTTTGTTTCAAAACCATTTGCAAATGTTTTAATTGTTCTGCTTTTTCTCAAGTTTTTTTTTTTAATTTTCCTATTCTTTTTGTTTTATAAGAAATCTAATAAAAAAAGATAAACTGTTTATTGTTTCTGAAAAATATTATGGAAAACTGATTAATGGTTTAAAATTTAAAAATAGTATACACTTTAAAATGGTATATAGTAATATTTAAGTACGAAGCTTATCGTTTCGTGAGTTTGTATTGAAAATGTATTATAATATTCTTTCTTTTTAAGAAATACTCAGAATTATCGTTAAATGAGAGCTAACGTAACTATTTTAAATAATAATGGTGAATGATTTTAACGCTTTTCACAAAATATAAACTCACTTTTGGATTTAGGGAACTTTCAAATTATTTAAATTTATAATTACCTTTCGGAAAAATAACCCTTATCACCATTATTTCATGAGTATTTAAAAATATTTTGATAGAAAAACGAAGTTTTCATAACTACGTTTTTATCTTTCCATATAAATCAAATCAAATCTCGAAATTTTTAATTGGTTTTATCCCATTTCACTAAAACTTTGATTAAACTTTAAGGTATAGTTTTATATCCCAGAAGTTAAGACTTACATTAAACAGTTTGAAACGTCTTATAAATTGACTAAATCTCATAATAAAATTGAGTACCTCAAAAACCATCCCTTTAATTTCCAAGTGATATCGAAGTTACAAACTACCATATCATTCAAATTCACGTTCAAGTACCTTATTCGATAATATAATCAAGAAGGCAACGTGATTAAGGATCTAAGCATCTAACGATGGAAAAAAGATTTTCTTACGACGTAAGCACGTCTGAATATATCTTGAGGTATAACCTCAAGAGTGTTAAAAGTCTTAAAGACAGTTGAAAATATAAAATAAAGAGGTTAGTTTGTTTCCTAAAACGGTACAAAACTCGTATATAGTTTATAAGTATAAATAGCTTAAATAACTTTCCCCCTTGATATCTCCCTATTTCACAATGCAGATAATCATAACACACTATTCAGGCGATCAAAAAATTTAGCTATACTAATTTAGCTAATATATTATTGCTGAATGTAAATTATTAAAAATTTGCTTGTGTTAAAAATCTGCTGCAGAATTATTTGAACACAACTTATTCTCAAAGAGATATAGATACATAGTGAAATTAATTCACAAGAAAAAACAATTTCTGAAATCAATAAAACATTTCAGCTTCAAAATTGAATTTTCAAGAATTTTATTGAAAAATATTCTTGAATAAAACCTAATGGAATTAAAATTATAAAGTGGTTTCTTGGTTTTCTTCATTCCTGATATTAAAGAGCATCAAGGATTAATGCATTAAATGTTCAAGAAAAACAGACAAATAACCCCTTTTTCAAAAATCACAAAAGGGTAGCCGTGATTCAGTGGGTTTACCCTCTGCCCTAGCAACTTGACTGTTGTAGGCGACGCAGGTTCGATTCCTCGCAGGTGTACTTCTTTCTCTTCTGTGTCAACAAAACTTTCCTTGTGTGTAAGTCCATTAACTTGACATTGCCTGTCTTGTGAGTGGGGCAGCTTCGCCAAATTTGCCGTTGAGCCATAAAATCCTAAACCAACCGAAAACTACAAAAGTATTTCTTAACAGAATGCGTAACTGCATCCTGAGTGAATAAATTTTGTGGTAAATCATTTTTCATTGACACTTGAAACGTGATTTATGCTAGATTCTCTGATATGATGACTTGAATATAAAACTGTTACGATAAGCCAATTCTGGGTTGTAGAAGAAAATTACCTCTTAAAATCTTTTCTGCATTTCGATTGAAATAAATATCTGCCGAGAAATGTTTTAAAGCACCAAATTCTGATTAATGTGCATAAATTTCTATAGTATAACTCTATATAGTATATATAGTATAAATACGATGTTATGTGTCTACAAAAGAAAATAATTTTAGAAAACTCTTCAAACATAAAACACATGTTTATCTAGGTAATCAATTGCAGCAACAACGACAATAATAAATATAACGCATTAATAATAATTCAAATTAAAATAATTTTAATATAAAGCTATTGTTATAATAAAATTAAGGATAAATAAAGACAAACGTAAATATTTTGATGATCAGTAATCATAATATATATTTATTTTCGAAAAGCCGTATAAGATGTGATCAATAAAATGTGAACTTTATTTTCATTTGTCGATTGTATACAAGCACAGTTAACTTTTAACATGTGACAGTAAACGATGGAACAAATATGCTATGGTCATCTTTTAATGTAAATTTTAAATAATCTGATTTGCAGTATCATATGGCAATGACATTTAATTTTGTATGTTGTTAAAACCGTGCCACCACCCAGTTTATATAGTTCAACATAGAGACCATCTGGTAACCAATAAAAAATATTAAGTTTTCATTGTTATAATATTCGTTGCACGATATGCTATTAATTCTATGCTAATCCTGCCATTACTCACTCGTGAATTGTAACTTTTAACCAATAATAGTCAATAAAAACACAATAAACACAATCAGAAAAAGAGACGACAGAAATGCCACAAGGAGTTTTCCAAACAATATGATATCACGTATTTGTCATACAAAACAGAACGATTTTAATTAAACCATAGGAACTCTCACTGGATAAAATTAAGACTCATGAATTTGTTTGCGTGATTTAAACGATTTAAAGTACTTGTGCTTTATAAATTAAATGTTTATAGTTGCAGCAATTATATAAATTATACATTGCATTCATATTTATTACATAAATTGCGCATTTAAAGATACTAGTTAAAAAATGTGTGTTTTAAGACTAAAAAATATAAAATTTTGGTTTTAAATTTATTTCAATAATTTCGAAACCTTGTAGAGTTAAAATTATGCTACCTTTTAAAAATTAGTTTTGCTCAATTATGCTAATTTCAGAACTGTAATTCGTGTGTACAATGAATTTCTGCGCTTAATTTATTTCTATACAAATATACAATCAAACTTATCAATGAATAAAAATTTAGTTGTATTCAGTATTCATTTCATAAAATCAGTAAGTTGTTTTATTCTTATTCATTTATATTAATATGTACATGAATTATGCGTAATGGACAAGTGAATTAAGAGTAAAATTGATACATCTAATACCTTTCCAAGAAATATTTGAAGTAGGTTCTCAAAACAAGAATGACGAACAACAAAAAATATCTTAGAAAATAAGGGTGGCAGAGAAATATCAATGAAACCTTATCTCATCGTATAGCACAATTTAAAGATAAGACAGTTTGAGAGAGAAAAGATAGCAATTTGTCAACGGTAAGTTACTATCAACTTGTCATCTAGTATTTCATTATTATCTTATCTCATTGTGTTTACTTTAGCGAAGCAACCGTTTTCAAGTTCTAAACAATGGGGAAAAAACTGTGGTCACGTTTTCTTTAGATTATTTTCTATTTCGCTTATAAAGAACTTACAGCGACGCATGTATGTATGTATCTTACACACGTTTTGCTAATCCTTAATCATTGTGTAGCTTATATTTCCTAATTTAACTATGGATTTCATTGAAATGAAAGAAGAAAAAAGTCATGGGATTTTTTTTTCATTTATTGGATTTAAGATGTGAGTAATATTGGTTTATATTTTTTAAAGGGCAAATTTATAAAACTAATAAAACATTTTCCTCTTCTACTTTTTAAACTTTATTTATTTAATTCTCTTTAGAGTATCTGACTAAGGGTTCAATTTAAAATTCGAAAGTCTAATGTTATTTAAACCAAAAGGAAATGTGCACACAAAGGATACCAAAGGAACAGGATGTGTCTATATTTTTCCCAATACATATTAAGCTTACCGCTTGAATTTATTTCTGATAAGTGATCATGTATCATAATATATTACAACACATTTAACACATAAATTATACAGAGAAATTGTAAGGTGAATACAAAGATAAGCTGTATTAAAAAGAATGATGTTGGGTTAAGATTTTAAAGAACTTTAAATTTATCTTAAAATTTAAAAAGGTAATAAATAACAAGGAATATGATAATTATTTATTATAATAAATGTAAGTAAACTAGTCTAAAATTGAACTGGACTACTTCTTTGTGAAGGATGCTTATCTTCTAGTTTAAGAAATAAATAAATTCATTTTTCTTGCTCCTCAGTTAAAATATCAATACTCTATTTTAACTATTGAAAACTCTGATGAAATGAATGGCTTGGAATAATTTTCTATAAAAGGATTTGTGGTTGGGTAGCCCTTCTTTTAACTGTTCTGTTGACTATCATTTAAGTTGTGAATGTTGTTTAAAGAACAATCATATTCCCCCATGTTTTTAATTTACATTTCACAAGCACTACATTGATATTAACAACAGAAACACAGTTCTTATTCCATCTATTTATATTGTTTCAGATGTCGATGGTAAACAGGATGAACATGAGAAACCTTCCACCCTTTCTTTAGAAAGCCAGCGTTTGTTCTTTTCACCTCCTCGTTGAATCTGAAAATGAAACATCCAAACGAGCCAAGCATTTCACAAGCAACCCTCATTAGATCACCGAGGAATGTCTTTAAAAGAGCAGTAGCCCGCATCAACACTCAGACACCGCCATGTTTGTTGTGAGTCAAAGCTTAACCGGGCATTTCAATACAAAAATCGAGCAGCTACTTACGCCTGGATAGACTTGGAAAGTGGCCAGCGCTCCATCTGGGCCTGGTACCGCATGTTCTCGATCTGTTTGCGTAGCGTATCTTTGTCCATCTCTTCCCTGGGTCTTTAGAAAGGCCTTGCTCTCTCTCTCTAACTCTACTCTTTGGTAAGGGGATACTGGTCCGGCGAACGTCACCTAACTCTGCACGTTTCTAACTGTAGGGATACGGAGAGAGGGATTGCAAGCGGCATCCGAGCAGCGCTTGCGCAATGGGGCACCATAGGGATTTTCCGTAGGGATTTTCCCCCACGAATCCGGATGCGGGGAGCTGTGGAAATGGGAAAGGGAAAGAGGCGTGTTGTAGTGTATGGGTATTGAAAAGGGAATACTGGGTGATGCTCGACCGTGGTATTAAAAGTTTTTTCCTGAGTCAGTTTAATAGTGTTGGGAAAGGGAGGTAGGTGGGGTTATAAGGTGTTTTATTGGAACTTAACGTAATTTTGTCGTTGGAGAAAGTTTTGTTTTTCTTTTGGATCAAAAATTGCGTCTGTAATTTTCTGTTGTGCTGATTTGATTGCTCCGAAACAAAGGGAGAAAAGGAAGCTTCACCGTGCGAAAGTTAAATGAAAAATTGTTATTTAAGAGGGTTAAAGAATGTAAAAATTAGCATTCGGCTATTTACTTGTATTTATGACATCAGTATTGATTACCAGGATTAGCATTAGAGTAATAAAAATAATTAGGAAATCGATAACCAACATAAGATTTCGGGTAAGTAACAGTAAAAAAACAATAGCCAAACTAGGAGAAGATTGATTAATTTATTAAAAATAAGAAATGTTAATGATAGAGGTTAATTAATAAATTAATTAAAAATCAAGCAAATATTTTATGAAATGTTTAAAGTAATGCAAATGAAAAAATGCTTGAATAATAAATATGCTTTTGTACAACAGTATAATAATCGCTTAAAATAATTTAATCGTTCGTAATAACTACTAATTATATTTATTTTACTTTAAACTTTAAAATGTTTACAAATCTTTAGCGATAATCTTTTAAAAAGATTTAAATTAAATAAATAGCTACAGTCAATTCGATAATTAAAAACAAATACTTTATCCGCTTACACCGTACCCAAACAAACTCCTAAGTAATGTTACAATGAACAGATTTATAATACTCAGTAGGTTTTTAATTGAAATTGAAAGTTTAGTGGATTACACAAAAGTAAAAACATTGCTATTAATTATTTTCTTTTTTAACTCATACCACATAAAATATAGACATTTTCAGTTTCTTTATCAACAAGTATCAAAAGTGTATTATATTTTATTACTTAAAAAGTCCTGCTTCCAGCAGCTGAAGAAAAAGTCATGCCATTCTAGGCAGCATGAAAGTGAAAATGATAAAAATTACTGTCATCATAATTTTGAAGAATTCTGCGATGAATATAAACAGAGGGAAAGGAGAAATATTTTGTTCTGGACAATTTTTTTAAGCAATTCAGTTGAAAGCTTCACTTAGCGAAAAAGTTTCGGTGGTAAATTTCACTGTTTAACTATCTGCTGCTTTTCATGTCATATTCACTTAAGTATTGAATGCTGAATGGTTTAAGTTTGTATAAACAAGATGTATACGTGGTGTATGTATACACAAGATTTTTTAAAATTTTGACTTTAAGAAGTCCAATTTTTTTACAATAGGTTTATGCTTAAAATAATTTCAGTGTGAAAAACTCAGATTAAGCTAATAATTAATTTTCCAATTTAGATATAATTAACTAATTAGCATGTTTTCGAACAGTGATACCTGAAATTTTAATTCGTTCAGAAAGACAATTCCTATTGGATATTATTTGTATAATATTATTCTTCATGTTTTGACCATCAATGAAGTTGTAATAAAATTTGTTACATTTTTTATCAAGGAAGCATAAAAAATAAAGATTTTTTCTGGAATTTCAATATTTAAAAATCAACTAAAAATAAATTTTTTAACTAATAACTGATCGAGGATCAAATCATTCACTGTATTATATAAATTATAATACAAAAATACACTCATGTCCAAAAGTTAAGCATAATTGCTGTTTATACGAATATTTCAGGAAATCTCAGTGCGGCCGTCCAGCATGATGCCTGCTCAGACCATGACTCCCCTTGAAGGAAAACGATGTCTTTCTGTGATGTTTCCCGGGTGAAAACGCGTTCCACATTATCTCCAGATCGTGGTACGACGAGAATCAGTTTGCAGACTAAATCTGGACTCGTCACTGAACATGACATTGCCCCACTGTTGTCGACTCCACTGCCGATATTCCAAACTCCGCTGTAAACGCGCGCGTTTTTGTGCAGACGTCAGGGAGATGCAAACTGCTGGTCGTCTGGCATAGAGACCAAAGTGTCTGAGTCTCCTGTAAACAGTTGTCTCGAAACTATGACTCCTGTGGCGGCTGTCAGGGCTGAACCCAGTTGTCTAACAGAACGGTTCCTCTGACGTCGCGCAGTTATCGCCAAATATTGGTCTTGCCGAGAGGTTGTTACCCTTGGCCGACCTGGTACTGGTCGTCGGGTAACATCTCCAGTGGTTTGAAACCTCTGCCACAGTCTGGAGATCACACACTGAGGCACATTCAGAATTCGAGACGCTTCGATTTGGGATCGACCGGATTGCAGCATTTCAATAATTCGTCCCTTCACAAGCATGTTCAGTTGGAATATTTGTGACATCTTTCGTCTTTATTGATTGTCAACAACGCTCCGACACAGCAATTGCGAAATTTCTGTTTAAACTGGCCATGCCGCTCGAGGCCTTTTTATACTCGTTCTGACGTGCGTCGGTGCTTTGAGCATGTCGACGTCGACTGAACTGTTTTGCATATGCACAATATTTTACCTTCGTCCCACGATTCTCCACAAGTGATTTTTAACCATTGTATACATATTTACTCCAAATTTTCGCATTTTACGAATTATGCTTAACTTTTTGACATGATGTACTTATAATAAATTAATTCGTTATTGAGTTATCACCATTTAAACAAAGAATCATATTGAAAAAACACAGTTCTTCAGAAAGTGAGTTTAAAGTTTTGGAAACATGTTTGTACATGCTGACAGTACCTAACGAAAAACCCTTGTAACTAAAAAATATTTCAAATATTTACAAGATCTTGATATCGTTTCAAATCTAAGGAGTTTGAGAATGTCTTGAAGTAATACAAAAAGTCGTTATGCTGGTTGATTTTCGTGTTTTGTAGTGTTTACATACACATTAAGTTGATTTTAATCTTTAAACATCTATTTTCATCAATATCTTGTATCATTGCATTAGCTCGTATTAATAAGACCTCGTTAGATATAAGAAGATAGGGAGATAGAAAAGCTATATTTTTCAACACGTAGGGGTAGAGATTGTTTTCGTAACAAACAATTTTCTTCGGGTTATAGATGAATTGTTTTCGTTTCAGAAAGCGATTGCTTTTGAAACGAAAATCACTGAAGCAATACCTGGATAGATCCGAAATATATTGGGCAAAAGGAAACTTTGGAACAAGAATTTTGACTTGATCTTGTCCATTTGAAAATTCATATAAATAGGGATTAATTTTTTGATCGATTCATTAATCGGTTATACTCCTTATATGATTGATTATAAAACTGATCATAAAATAAAAAATACGTAAGCTATCACATTCCTATATGAACAAACAAAATAAGTGAAGAACTAACTCTTTAATTTGTTTTCCAATTCTATCCAATATTTTGCAATTAAGGAATAAAAGGAATAAAACACGCTATGAGCATTACTTAAAAATTCGATACAAATTAGTTAAAAGAAATTAAAAATAAGTCACTTCTTTCTTTTTGAATACATTTTTACGAGTACATTTATTGAGATAGTGGATCCTAAACACAATACGATCAAAGCAGTTTCACAGCATTATTTTCACAGTATTAGAAATAATTTTCGTATATAAATTTTCAAAGAAAGATCTGGGGACATTCTAAACGAGTTCTTTTAGTGTTTTACTTCGTTTAATTAATGTTTCTATTTCCAAAGTAATACGAAGTATAATGTAGTATCTAATATTTGTTTTCATATTAAAATGGTTTAAGCCACACCATGTAAATAAGAAATATGGTTTTAAAATTGAGTAAATCTGAAGGGTTAAATTGAAATTCCAACTTTAAATATGCTATTATCCAAGTGTTAAGAACACATAAATTCGAGAATTTGAAATAGTCAATATCCAAAAAATACCTAATTTCATCGATTAGATTGCAGTTTTTTTCTTCATTCCCCTGTCATTAGTTCCCTCACTTATTCTTCCAATCTACCAATGACTGACTTCAGACACTTTAGCGATTGAGCATTACTTAATATTGCTCTGTTGAAGACATGTATTTGAGTATTCGATACATATTTCTCAGATAGTTAAATTTTACATGAGAATTTTATGTCTACCTTCTATTCTTTGTTTACTTAAAAATATGATCAATATGTTACACATTTACAGAACCGCGCATAAATTTAATGAAAAGAATGCAGGTGTTCAAAAAATTAAAAATTTGAGATTAATAAATATAACTTTGCTGCTTAACATCTCGTTAAAATACATGGTCGAAAATAATTTCTAGCTTTACTTAACTGGAGATATCTAATAAAATAAAAGTATCCCACAACTCAACCTATAAGATAATTGTTTTTTATCCAAGAAACTAGGAAAAACCTTTTTATTTACCACAATATCAATCATTCAACGGAAAAAGTCAGATAAATATGTAATCAGTCAACTGAAAATGTCATCAATCTTTATGAAACTGCTTGATTTAGTCTTATCTGCTCTTTCAATAATCCAGTTATTAGAAAATAAATGCATGAAACGTCAAACAACTAAGTCCAAACTTCTAAACTTACTTTAAAACTTGTTTTGAAAAGATAATGAAATGAAATGAAAAACTGTTCAGAATTTTCAAATGATTTATAAGAATAATAGATAGTTAAGTTAGACAATGGTAAATTCTATAATTTTTCGTTTAAACTTCATTAAAAATTATAAAATAGGAAAAAGGAATGAATATGCAAACTGATAAGAATATTAGTTTGGAATAGCACTTTTATTAAATACTAGCTGAATTACCCGGCATTGCTCGGGTTGAAATGGTTAAATGTTGCTTGAAAAGTGAATTAGAATAAGCACTTTTCTTTCACAGAAAAATGCAATCATTTAAGTTGTACGGAAAATACGTTTTAACTTTTTCATAGCTTCTACAATATACTTCGGACGCAAATATATACATTTAATTCTTGAATATATTGCAATATGTAAAAGATTAAGACATAAAGTCAAACAGAAACGAAATTCCGACGAAAAAATGCAGAATTCTAAAAAACGAAAGATGCGCAAAGTGCAGTTTCAACTGCTTCTGTTTAAATACTCTAGCAATCAAGTCGTGGCGCTCACTGGGTAATTGACCATAGGTAAGAACCTCCTTTATCTCCGTCCAAGTCGGATTGCAGGTGAAGATGATAAATAAGTCTGGTCCTCCTTACGTCCTCACGTACGTCATAGCATCTTGCGTGTATTCGTGCATGTGTCTGGGACTGCCTGTAAATGTAACTGGTAGTACGACTAAGGCACCGAGGTTTTCAACGTTCCATCATTTGACACAGCATCTCTCAGGTGAATATATCAACTTTCAGTTTACGTTGATTTAGACGAATGTAAAGGAGACGCTCACTCTCGACTTTTCGTACATATCGACGATGAACTGATGAAACAATTGCCTGCAGTTCAATACGTGGTTCTGCGCAGTATCTCGAACCATTAATCTGTACGCATAGAAATGCATCGCTGAAACTTTCTTGCTGGTTGTTTCACCTGTTCTTCGGTTGATCTGCCTCAGATTAAAATGATATCCATCTTCACCATGGGGGAATATCACTGGGTACTGCAGAGCATCATAAGATCGATGTGTTTCCGAAATACGATGCAATGGTTCACCTCGTCGTTGAATAACGATATCCCGTTGATGAAACTCATCTCCTGATATAACCACCGCGACTTCATCTGCTTGAGGAGAGTTAAAGCGCCGCTCGTGTTCGCCTGCTGGTCGGTCTGCTCTTATGACTACTTTATATTCATCTGTTGGCATACGTACCAATGCTGTTTCAAACGTTTTAATAAGATTATTGTGCTCATGAAACATCCTCTGTAAGTTTAACCCAATCTGACGTCTTGTTCCCGAGATGTAGGCGCACCTCTGATCAGTTTCCATTTGTTCGTTTTGAATAAAATATAGTTGTAGAAATTTTGGTGGTTGATCTGGCAGCGGAAGCAACGATCCCGCTCTATGGCAAATCTGCCCTTGCACCTTGAATGTCCACGGAAATCCGGGATGTCCAACAACTGATGTGGCGCCGAAAGATGTCATTTGGAATCATGAGTTGTATTTTCTGATGTTACTAAGAAAATGCTTCGACTCTGACGTATCTCCTGATGTGTAAGTCAAAAGTTCTTGTGGTTGTGGTTCCATTTAGCAGAGTTTAACTTTTCCATTTTTACAGCAAATACCAGTAGACTCTAATTTAAAGTTTTTGGCTTGACAGTAACTACAAACCATTTCCATTTTCCCGATGGTAACACTTGCATGCAGCGAGTAGTCTTTATGTGAATTGTAGTGGAATTCTACCAATGCTAAGCTAAAAT
The DNA here is from genome assembly GCA_933210815.1 of Meta bourneti. NCBI lineage: Eukaryota > Metazoa > Arthropoda > Arachnida > Araneae > Tetragnathidae > Meta > Meta bourneti. The sequence continues at coordinate 29,791,181 of OW119923.1, read as the reverse complement.
GGTGCGCAGTCCGTGATCGTTTGGCTCTATCTCTCTTATCTTGTAGTCGGGCCTCACGCTGCTGTGCCGTCTCTGTTGCTCTAAATGTAGTAGCACTATCCCTCTTATCCTGCAGTCGGGCCTCACGCTGCTGTGCCGTCTCTGTTGCTCTACATGTGGTAGCTCTCTCGCAATCGCAAGTCTTCTATTCCTCTCCTCGGAAGTTTCTTGACTACGCTCATCTTTCATCATCTTAGCCGTTGACTGCACTTGGCCGATCGCCTTCCGCTTCCTTGGAGGCATTGCTACAGCAAAGAAATCTGTAAAAGAATACAAAGAAATGTTATTTCATAAAATAAGCAAAAGGCACACTCTCACTGAGCAATGAAATCTATTATAGAATACAATAAAAATAAAAAGCTAATATAAACTGAATAGTAAAACAAATTTAAAATTTCGAAGTACTTACACCAATTTAGGAATATCAAACTTTTAACACAAATAAAACATATTAATGCCTTACTTAAAAGCTGTCAATCAAAATACTCAAACACAGAATTCTAAATCATGCTAAAAAATAAACTTTTATTCTGGTATAAAAAAAGCATTAATTCTGATCCCATTAAACATATTTAAAAAATTAAGCAAAAGGCACACTCTCACTGAGCAATGAAATCTATTATAGAATACAAAAAAAGCTAAAATTAACGAAAAAAAAACGAATATAAAATTATGTAGTACTTACATCCGTTTAGAAATATAAATCCAAAATGTACACTATCACTGTAGAATAAAGTAGGAAACACTTATACAATGAAAAGAGCGAAATAAAACTGCCAGATTCACTGAAAGGTGATAAACTGGAAGACTTACCGAGTTAGCTTCCTTTAAATACGACCAGCTAAGAATCGAGTGGGTGCTGGAATGTTCTCCACCGTGAGTCCAAGGAAGTTTCCGTTTCCCCAACTTTCTAGAAAGTTCTACAAAATTTTATAAAAAAAAGTAAACATTAATTCTGGTGCTGCCAGATACCGAGTAGCAAAATTACGCTTTTATGATCAATGAGTTTTTCGTTTGTGCTTTTCGGGGGGGGGGAATTTCAATTAACGTCACACTGGAGCAACACAATGGGCTATTGGTGACGGTCCGGGATCAATCCCAAAGGGAAAGATCCGAGGACAACACCACGTAATTTTGAACCACGGTCAGATGACGAGGCAACACCTGAGCTGGCACCCCACTCTCCAAACTTCCACACCACGCCAACGTTGTGCTTTTCGGAATAACGGTTCTTGGGTTAGAAATAAATGTAATCGGTGTAGACAAATTAAACTGAATAGATAAAAAATTTTCAAAAAGCAGAAGGTCGATTTTACAGAATTTTTCAGAAAGAAAATCATTGCTTTCAACGGAGGATTCACATGTATCTATTCCGAACATTTTAAAATAAGTTACACGCCTTACCTAAAAAGCCTCGTGAAACAGAATTCTACAAATCATTACGTATTCGATAAATTATTTAAGGAAAGTTGGTCGAAATACACACCAACTTTCCTTGAAAATAATCCTTGAACTCCTGAAAACCTTTCCTTGAATTTCCTTGCAAACATAAATATTTTAAAATATTCTTTCTTCATCAATAAAATATCTATAATTTATTTACATCATGGGAAGAACTAAAAAGTCAGTTCAAACATAAATACTGTAATTTAATTTGTTTCGGAAAAAATTGTTTTTCGATCAACACTGGTAAAGCAACCATCGCTGCCTAAAGCAATCAATCTATGCTCAATGTTATTTCTATGGCGATTTCGAATAGTTTTTAGCCCCCCAGGGCCAATAGAACGGGGGTTAAGAGTTAGCCTATGCTGACCGCAGTGTTCTAAATTATAAGTGTACCAAATTTGGTGTGGATTGGTCAAACGGTGTAGATTTGTATAGAAAATATACCCACATACACACACACACACATCCTATTTTATATATATAGATGAGCTAATATGATAAGCAGTTTGGTTACGGATCGTTTAGTTAATGGTTCTGTTTCCATATTCTGTAAAAAATTAATATTAGCTATGACTTGAATTCGGTATCGTCGTTTTCAAATACTCCTACAAGAACTAAAATTGAAAGAGTTTAACGTTAGGTAGATAAAAAATAAACATTAGGTTTATTTTTGATATATACAGGTGATTATCAAAAATAAACCTAAATGTTTTGCTATGATCGATCGCTGTTTACTTGAAGTTATATAAAATTTTTGTTCATATAGTAATAAAAAGATATAAATATAAATTACTCAATTTTAAAGAGTACTTATAAAGATTGTTTATTAGTAAATGAGTAGGTATTTAGTAGTAGTTACTATTTTAAAGATTTACGCTTAGTAACAAACAGTTCAGAACAAAATAGCTCAATTGCAATGAAAAGTTATCAGGAGTTTAAAACTATGGAATTTATTTCATTGATGTAAAACATAGATAATGATGCATTGATATGTATAGAGAAATGTATCAATATGTAAAAATAACAATATTATTATCACCTAGTGGATAAATTGTTTGAAGTGTTGAAAATAAAATTTGAGTTGAAATTATTAACAAATCTATGTAAAACCTGTTAAAGATTTGAATATATATTTAAGAGCTAATATCGCCTATGCAGTGTATATTGCTACTTGAATGTAGGAACTAGGAAATTCAATTTTTTGGTTTTAGAGAAAATGGCTGCCAATTCCAGATTCATATGAGAGGGATTTTCTGAGTTACCAAAGAAATCAGACGGTCTGCGAAGATTTTACTTCTATTGTTCCAATGCTCTGAAATGATACATATCGGGGTTCCCTTAAAATGTAGTTTATCGCCGTTTTGGCAACTTTTGGTGTTTAGTATAATTAATATTCTTTTTTTTTAAAACTTGTGTGTGTGTGCGAACACCCAACCTACTCAGAGTGTGTAAAGCTTTTCTAGGTGGTCAGGAGGACCATTGTCAGGCCCCGAAAGGTACTCAGGACCTTACCCAGCCGGAATCTAATTGGTGTTGACAAATCAACTTTCATATATCAATTCGGAATTTATTCTTTGCAAGTTCTATAGGCGAAGGGTTGAAGTCGTATTCGAAAAACAAGCCAAGTGACATCACGTTCATAATATGTTCAGAAAACATTTACTGCCACAGAAACATTACCGCCACTTATATTTAACCCTCCAAGTGGTTTTGACGAGATAGCTCGTCCATCAAGATCTGATCAGTATTGCTAATGACGAGTTATTCCGTCATCGATAATACCGATTTTTGGACGATGACAAGATCAAGATCTTGTCAGTTGTTTTTCTAATGATTAGATATCTCGTCCATCAACCTCTGGTCAGTTTTGCTAATGTCAAGATACCTCGTGGAGACAACCCCCAGGAGAGTTAACATGACAGAAAATGCCTTGCATATATCAACATTTTTCATTAGTCGATAGAGCCTAAGGGCTGAAAAAAGTTACTTAGGGCTTGTATTAAATTTCGTATGTTCTCAGCTTTACTAATTTAAGTATAACTCAAACTACACCATTTTCTTAGTTTCCTAGTTCTGGGCATTCAGGTGATGATTTTAATTTTAGTCAAGATCAAGCAGATTGTTGATTATATTTAATGCTAATGTTTGAGTTTTTAAATTTTATGCTTTTTAAATGTTAAATAAAATTCTTATTTTAAATCTTGTCCCCTTCTGATAGTTAGTAACACTTCTTAGTGTAGTTTACTATTTTAATAATGTGTATTGTTAATGGATTGTTATACAGTTTATCCTATCTTTAATCTAGTTTTAAAATTGCACATCTATACATAATTATCTAACTTATTCGACACAGAAATTGGCGTTATTTGTTTATTTCCGAGTGGCAACAACGGATATAAACAATGTAAAATTGACCGTTAAAGGATTCATTCCCAGTTTTGCCGCTTTGCTTAAATATGCTTGGTTTGATCTTTGGAGCTGCATAATATTACTAAAATTACACGGAAGAGATCGACACTAATGAAATTCTTCAGCAGTCTGATAACAGAAAACAATGAAAAATATGGAGAAGAGACATCAGTGAAAAAAGAAATATGAGAAAAAATGGTTAAGTGTTAAAAATAACATCACCTTTGAAAAGGAAATTGGATGAAATTGAAGTAGACGTTCAAAATCTAATTGGGGTAATATGAGCAATATGACTGAAATGTGCGTTTTGCTATGCATTTTAATGGAAATAAAATTAACACCAGTTAAAGTATACGAAATGCTTTTAGATATTGTTGGAAAATTTTATTTCAATTAAAGGTTCATTACCATTTATGAATACCCATTTATGAATATGATTTCTATATTCATTATGAATAGATTTGAATAATTTATGAACTACACTTTGCTATCCATAGATATAAACAATTAAGGAAGTTTAGCGCTGATGCTTTGCGTGGGTCTGTAAGGTTTCAATTATGCAGTAATATATGCTAAATTAAAAGAAACCACTTTTAAATTAGTTTATAAAATTTGAGTGCATGTGTGCATTTGATAATTAAAGCGCCAACCTTATTTGAGGTCAATAAAACTCAATAGAAAACTTAATGAGTGAGTATATATTTCAATTAAATAACTTTACTTGTCTCCTTTGCTAAAATTTAATTTTATTGCTATATTGTCAGACTACACATGTAAAAGTTATTTTCAGAAGCCTTTTTATTTTGGTATTTTCCTAACTCATCACAATTGATCCCAGATCGTCGCCAATAACACGTTGTGTTGCTCCAAGGCAAAGCAAATATACCTACCTAACTCATAAAAAAACGGTAAACGGTAATTACTTTTATATTTAAATATAACTATATTTTATATTCGAGTTAAAAAATTGTATGTTGCTAGTAAAATTATTGATCCTTTTACATATTTCAAAGTTTCAAATGTTAACAAAATTCCACATTTGAACTCATTGTTGGGCAACAAGTTTTAAAAACACTATTGTTCATTGAAAATGCAGCACCAAGAAAAAGTTGTATTTAGTGGAAATTTGACAGACGGATAATTTATCATTGACAATGCAAATGATTAAAATCTCAGCTGAGCATGGAAATACGATGAAATTGACTCCGTAGGATTGAAAAAAAGGTATCAAAAACAAATTCCGATTTTGTGTCAGTGAATTCGATTGGTATTGCTGTGCTTGTACGTAAACATGCCTTGTCGCAAAAAACGAGACAATATTATGAACAATTTATGGAGTTCGAGAGAGGAAAAACTATTGGCCTGAGAAGGTGATTTGTCGTATCGTAATTTTGCTACACGTGTTCGTTGAAATACTAGTACAAATAATTGGGGACAATGGAGAGAAGGTTCTGAGTATCGTTGCGAGAGATGGGGAACAAGATAAGGTAGGCACTTGCTATGCATGGCAGTGACGAATGATACATCGATATCTTTAACGTTAACCCAACAAGAGACACATTAAACCTCCTGGTGGTTGTCTCGATGAGTTATCCAGCTATTAGCAAAACTGACCAGGTCTTGATGAACGAGATATCTCATAATTAGAAGAAAACTGACCAAATCTTGTTCTCTTCATCATAAAATCAGAACTATCTTTATGACGAGATATCAAGCCATTAGCAAAATTGGTCAGATATTGATAGACGAGATAGCTCATCATTAGCAAAATTGGTCAGATCTTGATAGACGGGATAGCTCATCATTATAAAAATTCGGCCAAATCCTTGTTCGCAGATACAGTGGGGTGCGGCATCTGGAAGGGTGCATTGCAGAGCGTCATAGTGATGTTTCTAATTCCTCTTGATCCTATACGTTCTAGACCAAGTCCATGAAACCACTCGTCCTTAAAAAGTCCGATGGATTCTCGAAGGATCATGAGAATCGAAAACGACACTCAAAAGCATTTGAGCTGGGGAAGCCTGTAAGTTCGTGCATTTAGGACAAGCAGTAAAACTTTTATGTCCATTTTGAAATTTGAGTTTAAGTATGTCCACTTCTGAATCTCGACAAAACCGTCTGGGATTTTCGGTGAGCTTATTTGTCCCCCATCGGACACGTGTGGATTATAATTGCTCGAAAATTGACTCTGATGATATAATTTCTTATGGTACGTTCGGAGTCCTTTTTTAAAAAATATTCAAGTTATACCATTTTTTCTTTTTAAAGTAAAACAACTTATAATAACACATAAAACAAAACATCACTAAAATTATTATAATTTATTAAAAAATTGGCAAAAATTGGAAAATTTAGTTAAAAAATGACGTTAACGAAAAACATGAGTCACATTGGTCTAAAATTTTGTATAAAATCTCCTAAATACATAAGCTGGGGCCTGAACTAAAAGATATGCAATATTCCTTTCCACTCGTGAAATATTGAGAATAATGTAAAAGAAAACATGAATTTTTTTTCCTTACGCCACAACACTGAAATCTCTCTAAAAGGTTTCCTTTCCAAGATAACTCATATCCTTGCTCAAAACAAATATAAGAATCAGTACACACCGAATTTTATTCAAAAATATATAGTACATTTTAAGATATCGCATATTTCTCGTGCAAAAAATTTTGGTCACAATCAGAGAAAAATGCATTTAAAAATTCGAATTAAAAACAGCTGTCAAAATCTATTCAAATTGCTATTTCTTAGCTTCTATTCACCGTACAGACAAAATAAAACAGTTTTGTAGAGAAAAAAGTCTAAATATTAAGAATATTGAATAAAATGAAGTATGAGAGAAATTTTAATCAAAAATCGACTTTTCAACTCAATCAGATAACTTAAGATGAACACTCAATTACTGATTTTGGCAAGTGAGTTCTGCGATTGCAATTATATATTGTGCCACATTTCATCGCTCAAATGAACTTCATTGATGTAACTCAAGTCTGTTGGTGTTCCCTTTTCACTGGTCAGCCTTGTAAATATTAATTGAATAAAAGAAGTGCAAATGAAAAATTTAATATGTAATTTCATGTCATTACTTCAAAAGTTTAAATTTCAGTACCTCTAAGGAACGCTGAAGTAATTTATCCTATGATATTTCATCATTAACAGAACTTATGTAGGGGACATTGAAAATATGAAGGTATTGAAGAGAATTCACCTGAAATTAATGCTATGATTTTGTAAATTTTTACATTTTAATGCTCATCTATGATACCTCAAAAGACAAATGAAATAAAGAGTAATTTTATAATGTAACTAATGACTAAGCACTAAAGAACAAATCACTAGTGTGATGTGTAAAATATGAAAGAAATGACACTCTGAGCTTATATGAGGAGAGTTTAATTACTTGGTAAGAGTACTTAAATGTTAGTGATTGAAAAGTTCAATGTTTCCTAAATATAATCTCCAAATGAAATTCCATTCCATTTCACGTAAAGGTATGTAGGTAGGTATTTAATTAACGTCGCACTGGAGCAACACAACGGGCTACTGGTGACGATCTGGGACCAAACCCGAAGGGAAAAATCTGAGGACAACACCATGTAATTTTGAACCACGGTCAGA